>JAOXNO010000033.1:43995695-44020794 GCA_028565335.1 Limnodromus scolopaceus | reverse complement strand
AGAAGTATGATCTGGTGACTGTTTCTTTATTTTAAAAAATTAGCTCATTCCAGAATATTCCACTGTGGAGTACAGGTTCTTCCAAAAAGGGTCACTTCCAGGAAATGATAAGGTGTATTTTCAGCACGTGAATTTTGCTCATCGCTTGCATATATTTAGGAGAAATATGATACGATAGATGTAATATTTACATGTGTGTGGTGTAGTGTTTTGTTATCAGTTAGTCATGCTCAGCATTGCACAGAATTGAACAAGTTCTCACATCAGACAGGAAAATAAAATATTTCAAACTTTGTTTAAACAAAAAGTTTAGATATTTTTTAGAATTTGTAGGCGAAAGTGTTCTCAGGAAACTTTCAGAATGATTTTTCCATCAAATAGTATTTTCCTTTACTGGAGCATTGTAACATAAAGGAAAGATTCAGCCTCTGATAAGGAAGGAAGGGACTCAGCTGTTCTTTTGTACATAAAATGTCTTCAAATAGGCTAGGCTAAATTAACTTCACTCTGACAGCTTATGATTATGATTGAGCTTTCAAAGATGGCCATGAAACTGGAGAGAAACTTCAATACATATAGAATAATATATGTTTCTACGGGCAGTACCTCCCACCCCAAGTCCCCCCCCCCAAAAAAAAGATTTTGCACTAGAAAACAATATCGGTAGCATTCGAGTAAATTAACTTCCACAGTCATTATTGTTGTGTCTCTTGCTGCAGCTCTTGGATGCAGTAGTAAACAACTAATAAATAAAGTGTTTTATACTTAGTCTTTGCAGTACCTAATGAAGGTGACTGCCATCTATGCTCAGTGCATCTAGTCCACAGAGTCTCTTAACGTGAACTTGGGCCACCCAGAAGGAATAAAAAAAAAAAAAAAAAAAAAAGAAGTCACTGAGAAATATAATGGCAAGTTTCGTCCAACCAGAAGCTGCAACAATAGCTACATACCCTGAATGAGTTGGAATATGTGCATGTACTTGGATATGAGATTGTTATCTAGTACTTCCAGCTAGAAATACATATTGTTACTGCTAAGTCCTCTGATGAAAAGTAGGGATCTATCTGCTCATAATCTTATAAAACAGTTTGTGCTGTCATTTTGTAGGAATGATGCAGGGATTCAGAAAGAATAATACAGTTTCTTTTACTTGGTTGGCTATGCATTTCTTGTTTTTATTTACAAACTCAATTTGGACACCCACGTAGAGGCTTTTAATAAAGTATTATTAAATCTTTTACTTTATGGACCTCAATAATACAAAGTTATTCCACAAAACAGTTGCTTGTCCATATCAATAAAGATGGAGCACACTGTAATTTTAAAAGCAGATATGCTGCAGATCCATCTAATACTCACTTCAGCCAGAACTCTTTCAAAAGACTATGATTCACCAATAAATAGAACAATTTCCATGTCTAAAGCTATTTTTTATTGTATCTCTAAGTACCGCACAATCAGTGGAGAATTGTCATTTTCCAACCCACTTTATGTCATGAGCTAAGTGACTAACCTATTCGAAGTGTTTAGTGTACAACTTGGAAAACACAGAAAGATCCAGACAAAAAGAGAAAATTGGCATCCTGAGGAGTACAAAATGCTCATGTAAAGCTGAAGATTCAAATAATCTCCATTCTAGTCTTTTGAAAAATACCCAGAGGTCCATGAGCAAGGATTTTCACTAAATTTATGGTTGATTATATATCCAATACTGAGTTTTCCATTAACAGAAAGTTTTATCCTGCTAGAAATTTTGGCTTTTAAACTGCGTGAAAGTTTGTAGGAGTCTTTGGAGTATTGCATGTGAAGAGATAGAAACAAATGAGAAACAAGACAAAATGTAAGCTGAATTTACCTTGGGTAGATGATATCAGAATAACCTGATACCTTTCTCTGGAAATAGAGAAGTTTTTTTTCCAGGAAAAGTGTTAAACATTTAATCTAGCTGACTCTGGGTATAACATCTGATGCAACGCCATGAGCCTCATCTCATTTCATGGTTTCTTTTATGAGTTGGCACAAAATGAGACTATGTTAATTCAATTTCCCAATGCCATGAAACCAGAGGGTATCTTCTATAAAGAGAAAAATCAGCACTTTATATCCTAAAACCTGGGTGACCTTGATGACTGGAATTAAAAGAAGGCTTGAAGGAATTTAATAGGAGAAAATGCAAGATTGCATGTGTGGAGACTGGCCATAGGCATTTCTGTAGTAAGCGGTGGGTTTACCAACTGGAAATGAGTGAGAAAGGAGAACAGTGGTGTACTGCAGCTGACAGGAGAGCGACCACGAAATGCTGGTGTCATGCCAGCAACAAGGAAGAAGAATGCAATAGCCAAGAACTATTTCCAGTAGACTGAAGAAAAATTAATGCCCTGGTATAAGGAACAGAAATGATCTCATTTGAAATGTAGTGTTCAAATATGGCTATTCGTGGTGAAAATGACTGAGTCTTGAAGAGGCATAAGAATAGATGCTCTTGATCATGGGGACTGATAACCCTCCTGTGGGATGAAGGAGTAAGGGAAAAGCAGCCTTAGTATGTCAAGTAAAAGGAAAGCCAAGAACAGATGTGACTGTCTTCTTTAAGTGCCTCAGTGAAACAAGTTCCAGGAAAAGAAATTATCTTTTTAAACTGAAGAACAATCTTGGAACGAGAACAACTGGATTTAACTGCCCATGAGTACCTTTCAGCTGATTTCATACTATAAGACAGGTGAAGTTTTGGAACAGTATTTTAATAGAAGAGAAAGAAATAAATTGGTTTTGTAACAACTGTCATGTGGAATTCAACTGTATTTTTCATCCTGTTCACAAGAACACAAGAAGGTCTTTCTGAGCAAATTACTCTAATATCTTTTTCAGGAATTTCTGGCTAAATGCTTATCTCTGAATCTGCAGGGCAATGAAACAGTTGTTTCTGTTTTGGAAGATTATAGCATGGAAAATAACAACACCTCCAGGACTTTGATTTTACCCTCTTATAGTAGGGCATGATGAGAAAAGACTCCTTTCATGAGTCCAGAAGATGGGTGCATATGTCTTACCCATGCTGATGAGTTCCTACGTGGCTCTCTGTGATAAATGTTCCCTGGTCGAAATCTCCTTTCTAAGCTGCACAAGAAGTTCAGATGTTTATACCACTGACCAGTTCTAACAATGTAAATGCCTCTTCTCTGAATTAAAAGTGTCACTGTAGCCTTTTAATGTATAGTACAGAAAGGTGCAACCTTCAGGTTTCATTTATGACAAGGAACAAAACCTAACGTTTTCAAGGGGACTGTTCATTTAAGATAAATATTGGAGAGTCTCACGTAGACTATGTAGGTGCCCTCTACTACTTTTAAACCAGTACATCATAAAACACATAACTAATCTGGACTCTTTTTCTTCTCAGTTGGAGAGAAGCTTGTAAATCTGATGCACTTTGACAGCCATTCACTCAATTACTTTGCATCTTTTGCACCTCCTCCATTTTTTGCACCTCAGTCATGGCTGCCCAGGGAGGTGGTGGGGTGTCCATCTCTGGAGATGTTCAAAACCCACCTGGACGAGTTCCTATGTAACCTGTTCTAGGAGGACCTGCTTTGGCAGGGGGGTTGGACTAGATGATCTCCAGAGTTCCCTTCCAACCCCATATCATTCTGTGATTCTGTGATTTTACTGGGGCTGCTTATGACTCATCACTTGCCTTTTAAGATGGCATTTAGTGTTGCAAATATCTCTGAAAAGTGCAATGTACCCTTACCAGAGGTTGCTGGGATGCTCTTAAACTTCATCTCCTCTTTTTCCATCATTATTTTCTTATTTGACAAGCCCAAAGCCCTGCTTCTGAGCCCATATCTCCTGATGATCAGCAATTGGAAAAATCAAAATATTTAGAGGTATGTTAAGAAAGTAAAAAACCTCACCAAACACTGTCCTGTTCCTGTCTTTCTCTCCATCTTTGAACTAGGGCTTGACATGATTGCTAACTGATGTTAACAAAGCAAGAAACCTTTCTTGTCACTGTTATTCCAGGTGACACAAACTTTCAGCTTACATCTTTGTCTTAGAAGGATGACACCGAGAGGAATGTTGTTTATGGTAGGAACAAAATATGCAGGATCTAGTTCAGAGCAAAACCTTCCTTGTTTTGAAGGATAACTCATTTGGACCTAATTTCAAAGGCAAGTTTTAATTAAAAGCACATTGTGCAGATTTGTAAAGAAGTGGCTAACTGTTAGAAGGTCAGCAACCTTGTAAGCAGCAAGTCATGGGAAAATTGTGCTATTGTGGGTTACATAAGCATAACAAAGCTTTCATGTCTAATTACTATTGAATTTGTCCTCTTTGAATAGATTGCATAGTTCTGTTGGCCTTCAGGACTTTACTTAAGATGGGTTTTGACTTTTTGCTAGTGAAAGATACTTCCCAATCAGAAAAGAATATAATGAGACCTGATTTTTCACTTTCAGTGGGCAGAAGAGAGAATATAGTACAAAGGCAAAAGAACACAAAGATAGCTTGAGCACAAATTGTAGCAGCTAAAGGTCAGCTGGGATTCTATGGCAGAACAAATCTAAGTCATGAAATTCTTTGTTCATTTATGACACATTGAAGAAGGGCATGTCCTGCAACGACTGTTAATAAAATGGAGCATCATTTGTCATCTGTGAAGGGTAGACAGGAGTATGTAATATTCAGAGGAAGGAAAACGATTGCTTATCATACCTGTTCCAGAAACTCTACCAAGTGATTGATCCATCCTCAGCTTCAAAGCTTCCTTGATCCATCCTCAGCTTCAAAGCTTGGAAACAAGAGGACCATCACAGAGATCAATCGTCAACTGTAGAGAACGAGGTAATACAAGCAGAGGACTAAAGTCTGGAAAATGTAATTAGTATAGCCATATGTCAACATATATACCTAAGTAAATACTATTGGGCATATTGCAAAATAGAAGAAAGGCTTAGATGGACTTTTGGCTATAACTATTTTCATGCTGTATTGTTACAACCTAGAGCAAGAGAACTCATATGCATATACATACATGTATACATATATATGTGTGTGTGTATATATATATATCTCACTATAGCTTTGATATCCTTCACTGAGACACATTTGCTTTGGTTCTGCTCAGCCCATTCAGCTGCCTAAATGTCCACTTAATAACATCTGGCATAATGTGTGCTTGAAGTTGGATGTTGTCTCTGAAGCACTTCTTAATACACTTTTGGTAGTCACTTTTCTGTTTAAAATCCTTTTTTTTTCCAAATTGACAAGCAGATCAAAGTCAAGAGGCTGAAACAAGCTTAATCTGAAAGACTTGATGTGACCCCATCAAACTGAACCATAAATACAGAAATTACCTTGCTGACTGGGCATGAAAAATACAGTTTATCTAAGGCTTATCTAAAAAGAAGTTACATTCAAAGAAAACACCATCAGCTCAGGTGTAGCACTATGCAGAGCAGCTTCGCTGACACAGTAGTAACTTCTGGAGCAAAATTCTTTATTCACAGTAATTAGTATGTCCAACACTAAAACAGCAAAATTCTGGGTAATTTGGGGGTTTTATGTGTTGTAATAAAGCTAAAATCTTCTCTTTGACAGAACAGGAGATTGAGACATTGCTTCTTGAAATTATTTTGGTCTAGGACTATGAATCCTTTAATTCTTCCTATTTTACCAGTTAGGATAGTGCAGATTGCATTGCAGGTTTGGAAAAAATAGTCACCTAAAAAGCAGAAAGTCCCCTAAATGTTGCCACTGGTATATGACCAGGCATGTAATGTCTACTGTATTTTGATGCTGTCTCATCCATTGAAGTTCTTTGTAGAAGTTCATCACCTTTTATCCTACAGACATACTCAGGTTCTCCCTCCTGCATATCAGCTTTCAGACATTATTGTGTTAATTTCTATAGATATTTAGTTTTACTGTAAGCTTCTTTATTTCCCTAGATATTTTCTGTCTCTTGCTATAGCGTACAGACAAATGATTATACTTTTAATAAATAGCACAGAGCTAAAAATCTGCTTATCATACTGATTACAGGAATTTTTAAATATTTAAAGATACATTTTTTCCCTTAAAATGTTTTAGTAGGTACATAGGCTATGACATGTACAAATTCTGGTTCCAGGGAGACATAGACATGTGCTTATCTTCACAGATAAATGCAAGGGGATCACCTGTGCATATGTTTTTGCAAGACTGGAAAGTTAATGTGCCATATAAGCATAGCTGAAATAACTATCTTTCAAGGAACAAAACATGGAAGTGTGTTTTCCCAACAGGTCTATTTTCCTTAATGTCTGCTGTCATTTGCTTTGAAGAGTAAAAAATGGCTCCTTGAAAATGCATTCTCAGATGGAAAAATTAATGATATGTTGCACGTGTTCTTTCATCATATGAAAACAGCATGAAAACACTATTTTGTGCATAAAAGTCTGGGGAGGCATCTGCAGTCTTTCTTTAGAACTAACACACGTACCAGTTCCCTCATCTTGAATTTTCCTATCCCAGTTTCCACTACTTGAGCAAACAGATAATTTTTGATTGACGATTGAAGCATAACATTTCACATATCTCTCCTAACAGTATTTTTTTTCCCCAATTACTCTTGGTCTTTTTCCATATTAAGATAGCAGAATTTATCTTTACCTGCAACTCAAATAGTTAGTGGTGACCATTAACCTTGGTAGTTCGTTTTTTCATACCTTTGTCTCTTCCAAATAATATTTAGTTTCTCTTCCCCTTTTGGCTTTCAGTTTTGGAAGTACTTCTCCAGTGATTCTTGGAAACTTATGGCGTTGGAATGATATTCTATTTCTCTATCAAATAATCGAACAACAGGATTTCCAAGACATATATTGCAATAAGCTGATGTAGGAACTGGAAATGAAAGAATATGCAGTGCTTCTAATAATTGAGTGCATTCTTGCCTTTGCTTCTCACACTTGCAATATATGGCTCAATAAGTATGTATTTGTTTGGAAAATATATTTATAAAAACAATATATTTACAAAAAAAGGCTTGATGATTCCTGTCTTTAAATAAGGCCTATATATATATATGTGAAACGTATTTCTTTTTTTAATTATGAACCTTGAAATTTCAGGCTAAAGATGTGAATGAACACTGCTTATTTCACGAGGGTTAAAGGACATCTATGTCAGTGATAAAGGTATGTTGTAAATCCAACCTAAAGATGTCTTTTTGAACAAGTTTTTTAGATCAATACTTAGGAGCAGAAAGCAATAGTTAAAATATCCCCTGGCTTTAGATCAGTTTCTGGATCATAGTCTACTTTGCTACTTATAATGCATTGAAAATAAGTGAAGTGGCAGAATTGCTCACTCTTGTGTGTTATAAACCATGTTATAAACCATATCCCAGCTCTAAAGATGCCTGATAACTTATAAGAAATATCAAATTTTAACTGTAGAAGGCTTTAAAGTTGGAGAAAAAAAAGCTGAAAACACGACTCTGCAAATGTTAGTACAACTCAGAATGACAATAGTAATTCAATCTAGCTAGCTGGTCATGATTCATGAAGATTTGAAGTTGACTGGACCAGAAAGATTAAATAAAATTTGAATAATATTACTGCTTTATATCTGCTTAAAATAATCCAGGACATAGTTTTAATCAAGGTTAGGATTTTAGGTGGTGGCTTTGTTTGTGTACATATGAGGCAAAAGAAGATTCTGAAACAACAGTACCAAAGCTGATTTGAGGGTCCATCCCTACTTTTCTACTATGTGCATCGGGCTGCACTGTAAATACAAATGAAATTCTACCTCCACCTCTATTTTGATGGGTTTGGATTTTGGGTTCCCCCCCCTGCCTCCCTTTTCAGCTCAAGAGCAGTCCAAAACTTGATTCAAGGGCAAAATTCCAGGCCAGCAAGACTACTAACTAGAAAAACCCACAAATTACACAATGGAAACCTGATTGCAGCAGTAACTGACTCATTCAGCTTACGAGTTAAATCCAGACACTTTGGCTTATGTATCTGTTTAGAGTTAGCAAACATGGCTGCGTTTTAGGCAGGGGAACGGGAACTGGCATTCCTCTTCAGCTACATTTTCAATAGGAACTCACTTGGAGCCAAACTGCAAACAGGAAAAACTAAGAATTGCAGTGAACTTTTTGGCTTAGTACAACCAAGCCGTTGTATAATACCACTGGCAGAGAGGTACTTGATCCAAACAGAATGTCTATCTTCTTCGTGGCTCTGACTCAGATTAGAATAAACAATCCTTATTTATGGGGATAACAAGTATTATTAACAGACATCCTGAAGGTGGACCAAACATGAAGGTTTTTAAGTTACATGTGTGCATTTGTGACTAACAAATTTACCCAGTGACAGTTTCTAAAGGACCATTTGATCACCAAGATAAGAGGTACATCAATTTTTCAGTCCTGAAATTTTTCTGTGATCATGAGACACATAACCTTTATTTCAGAGAGCAGAGGGGAAGGAGAGTCATTAACCACTGGGGCTAGATTTACATGGTCCTAGGAGCTTCTCCTGGATTTACTCCTTCTCTCAGAAGGAGCCAAAAGCTGCTTGTCAGCATTGATCTAACCAGTCCTGGCATAGAGGCTGTACTTCAAACTGCTTGAAATCCTCATGAAATCATCATGAGATACCACTTGGACACATCTGTATAAAAAGATCCCATAATTTCTCTCTTTACTTCTGTATTGCTCTTGATTAATACTTACCTTTCCAAAATACAGTTCAGTCTTCATCTGAAGTTGATATAGCTACTGTTTCCCTGACTAGACAGTTCCAGTTGCTCTTACTATGGATAATCTAATTGTCTTTTGAATTTGTCTATAGTTTACTCTGCTTAGATTTTCTCTGGTGAGTTAAAAAAGTTTTTATTCCCTTGTGTCGTATCTCTGTGCAGCTACTTACATACTTTAACCAAAGCAAGTCTACATCTTCTACTCTGGTAAATTTAAAGGTCTGATATTGCTGGCCCTCTTTAACCCCTACCCACCTCCCATGAAATCTTTAAAATCCTTTTTGTGGTTCTTTTCTGAATCAAATGCTATATTTTTTCCAAGAAGTTCTGATGCAAGAAAGCCACCTATCACAGAACTGTTAAAGGTAGCAGCAGTAAGAAAGTCAGCTCAGTGTTTAGAGTTTAAAGAAAGCTCTAAGTTGTTTTAAGGGAGAATCTACAAGACAGATTTCTGTAAACACAACACAAAACTCCACTCAGTGAAAATAGATTTAGTGCTGGGAAAGGCTGTTGATTTTGCTGACAGCCATGAGATTCCAGATGAAAAAAGAAAATTAATAATAATAACAATAATAAAAACATCTTGAAGTATCCCAAGCTTCAAGAGAAGCTTGCATTTTTTTTAATGTAACAGCCAAATTAGAAATTTGAAGAAATAAAAACTACAGAAGACACTTTACCTAATAGCTTATGGAATCAAAATCCAAAGTGAAAAGAAAAAAGAAAAATAAAGGACATTACATTTGCAAGTTGGCTTCAAACTGGTTTGAACTGCAGTTCAAAGTGGAAAATATGGATTTATCTCAAGAGGCCACAGATTAAGATCTGCCACCTGCCCTGAAGACTTTACACTCAAAGTAAATCAAAATGACAGTCTCTCTGGGAATTGCTTAGTACCCCTAGAAGGAGCCTTATGATTATAACAAAATGCCTTGGGGCATTTTGAGTGAAATCCCAGTTTAGAAATACATGATCCAATCTCTGTTTTCTGTTATCCCCCAATAAATCCATCGTAACTCCCATGATAAAATCTTGGCTCATGTGTCTTCACCATATCTAAAATGTTAACAAACTGTGATGTTGCCAGATTGTAACAAAAGCTGTAGAAAAATCCTCTCCTGGCAGAGTAAATCTAGGAAGATTAGCTAGAAACTCTTTAAGTTGTTGCCTGACAATTTCAATTTCTGTACCAAAAAATCCCAACACAGAAATACAGAAACTAAGGCAAAATTTCCAGCTGAATGAGACTGATTTGTGAACCCTCTTCTCTCGCCACATGATGAGAAATGCAGAATATTTTTTTCCCCTTCATTGATGGTTATATAGCTGTCCTGAAAAGTGTCAGTTTGACATCCCTGAACACTATTTGTTCCCAGAATGCTTTAATCACACTCATTTGTTTTTCATGGTTCAGTTCACAAGATACATGTAAATTTGGGGCTGCCGCTCTTGCAATACTGATGGCAATGAGAAGAGAGGAGGGAGAATGAGAGTCTACAAATAAAATTTAGCCAAAATAAATTATTTTTTTGGGGCCAGGAATTTTGTCAAGTCCCACACTATTACTTAAAATGATCCCTGCAATAAGACTGAGAAGCAATGAGGAGGAAGGATGGATTTTGACTTAGAGACACAAATAGCTATGTGCCTTCCTCTTAGCCAACTGGCAAGCACTGGCTGAGCCCGGTACCTACATGGGAAGTTCTTCTTCCTGGCCAAGAACTGCAGAAGGATTGGACTGTGATTCAGGATCTTGCTGTGCCCAGCAAGTCCTGAGCTCAGGGGAGAAACCAGCTCAAGCCAAAAGGAAGGTTGCGCAGACAAGTAAACCCATTTCTTGTCTCACTACGCCTGGGAAAACTGTCATAAAATCATCTGATTCAAACAGATATCCATCTCTTTGTGTAATACTAGTGCTGGAGTTTCCCAAAGCTTTTCTCCCCCTTATAAATTTCTCTCTGAGCTCTAAAACCATGTCTGTATGTGGTCAGTTCTGATGGCTCTACTGGAATGCAGTAACTTGCTCTTCACAAGGAAACACCCCAGGGCCTACAAGCACCAGCTTGAGGTCCCAAACCCACTGCAAGCTGCCTTGAATGGTTCACTAGGCTTTCATTTGCTATTTGTAAAATAGGGATAACAATACTTCCTTTCTTCCACTCACTTCCTTTTAAAAAATTGATTTCAAATTTGTATAAAGACTGTCTCCGTAACACCAGCGCTACGGATGCCTTTCCCAGCTTCTCCAGGACTCTACTGCGATGGCTAATAGAAGCAAGAAACAGATATCTGGCATCAAAAATATCTTTGTATTAATGAAGACTCACAGCAAAACATAACTGCAAAAAGAAAAACAGAAAGAAAAACATAAAATAAACATGAAATAGAAACAAAGAGGGAAAAGGGGCAATAATTATCAGAAAAATTATCAGCAAAATGTAACTTATTGTCATAAGTTTTACTGTGCCACACAGCCATCTGAGATAGTGACTTAAAATTTGAGCAAGTGGACAGGTTACAAGACAAGTGTTACCCCTGAGATTGTTCAAAAGGATGCTTGTAATGATTTAAAGATCCCAAGATGCCTCAAAGGTAGAGGATTTCAGAGCATCTTTTTCCAAAAAATTACTTCCCATTTAACAGGGCAAGTATATGTGAGTTTTTTGCGGGGTGGGGAGTGATAATTGATAATATGAAAAAGATACAGGTGCCCAATGCCAACAGGTGGCTTAGTCACACACAATAATCTCTGAGGTATTAAGCCTGCAGGTTAGAAAACCCATTTCCTGTGGACTTATTTTGCACACAGGATTATTTCCAGTAGGGTACCGTTCATTTTTTGGCGGGCTGACATTAGAGGTGGCAAAGCAACTGGTGGTGGAGATGCTCAGTGACAACTGGTGCAGAGCCAGGAAATGCTGTCAGAGATGGTACTGCCTGTCTTGCTACGTCCCCACTGCCTCTCCATAGAGCAGGAGACTATTAGTAGGGGAAGATATGCCAGGGAATGGCTCACAAGAGACAAGGATACTGCATTAAAACTTCAGTGGGCCAGACTGTATTTCTTTTCCCAGGAGCACTTTTTCCTGGTCTGACATTTGTTTGCTCTGGCACGTTGCAGGTGCAGTTGCCCATGTGCACACTTGGCTCTTCTTGTCATTCTACTATGATACCCATGGTGAGGGGTTCTAAGCATTAATTCTCTTTGAAGAAAAGTAAGGGCAGACTCAGAGCGGTTTTAACCAGTATTTTTCACTTTATTGTCATATCTCATCTTAGACAAAGAAAGTCTGTGGGCCACCTTTGTTTCCAGAGAATGCCACTATTCAGTTCTTATGCAGAGTGTTATAATATACAATACAGTACAGGACAGCTTAAAGACATCGACCAAATCTCTTACCTATGTGTTTGTTGCAAAGTTAAAAATTGAGGCTAAAAACTGCCTCTCCCTAGTGTATTTTTCAAAGCTTTCAATGAACATGATAAATGATGGGAAAAGATTCTACTCTGCTGTTATATTAGCACAAGTGGGAAGGGATGTACAGAGGAGATATGGGCTGATTAACCAGACATGTGGGATATGTCACTCGTTCATGGCTGGGAGTGTTTGAGTAGGTGATCCAAATGAAGAACAAGTATACAAGACTGAAACCAGTATTTCTCACATCAGTAACTTGTGAGAAAAAAATGGGTAGCAGTTTGTGTCATTTTAAATACAACTCCAAACGATAAAACTGAAAGCCTTAAATACTTTTAAAATAGAGTTCAATCAAATTACACAAAGGGCAGTATAATGAAGTTACCTGGGCTGGAAAGTCTCTGCTGTAACTGAATGAGAAAATCGCATAAGTGGAAGTACACCCAAAGTGTACCCTCTGGAAAAGCACAGGAAAGAAAGAAGAATACTGCAAATTTAAACTGAGAAATTTGAGAAGTTGATTGTGCCCCTTTAAAATAACACAGTTGGGCCTCTGTGTCACATGGATTTCAACTGGTTTGCAGCAGTAGATATCTGCTAAACAAAACAGTATTATTTCTGAATGTTTGGATAGGTAAATGACACAGTTATTATGACTACAGTACCCAAAGTGTGTTCTCACTGTAAGATTTCATGCACAAAGGCTTCATACAAAGCACTGTGAAATAGCTGCAACTAGATGAGAGTAAAACAGCAACAAATGAAGGCCAGCAGAATTGGAAGATGAAAGCTTCATGGCAATATGACTGTCCTACTTCTCCATGCCTGCTTGTCTTCAAAGCAAACTGAAAGCAGATGAACATGGGAGCAGACTCCTGCTCAAGACTGTGGGCTTTGCTTCAAGGAGTGAACCACCTCCCCAGGGAGATGGAAGAGAATGGCTCCATCAGCCTCCTTCTCCTGCAGAGGACTTGCTGTTCTTCTCACCTGAAGCTATTTGGAGGATTTAGGCACACTGGATTTCCCCATGCCCCCACAAGGCAGGTTTTTATTTTATTATATGGCTGAGAAACCAAAGCATGAGGAGGTCAGTTGACTACTGACAGCAAAGCTCCTCATTCCAGCACACTCTATTCTGGAAAGTTAGCCAGGAAAATATTAAATTAAATATTTAAAGGAACTAAATGTTTCATCAATCTTAACCCACCTCCTCTGCTATATTTCGCTTGTTCATTCCTTCTCTGTTTCATGTGCTTCTTTTGCTTCTTCCTTTCCTGCATCGCCCCCACCATGGTTTATGGCTACGATTTTTACCTTGCCGATCATACTACTCTTGCTTCCCTGCCTCTTGTTCTGCAACCCAAGTAGTGTGCAATGTTTTCCATCACACATTGACTTTATGAACAGAAGTTCCTGAGATGCAGAGATTCTAATCTGCTCTAAGTATTCCTCTCTTCTACCTTGCTTTCCAGTTTGGGGGCTTATTTGGTCCCTACATGGCTCAGTGCTGTATAAGGGGTGCAGGAAACTGCCGTCTCTCACCTGATGGGGTGACTGTGCTCAGTCATTTACCATAGCAGCTTGTAACTGCTGCCACAGCAAACATGACCACAGCATTGCCAGACGGACCTGCTCCAGGTCCTGTGTGAGTGGAGATGCGAGCACATATTGTAAAGGGCTAGAGAGCTGTTGAGAGCCACTTCTGAAGACTGACATCTTGATCTTTGCTGGTGCCCAGAGATGTTAAAGGGCTACTCTGGAAATCACTACCTATCCCTCTTCCCTACAGGGCTAATCAGATGAGCAAAAGATGAAGGGTAATGAAAAAGCTCATCCACCTTTCAAAGCATGCAGGAGAGGGAACCAATTTGACTGTATACAGATGTCAGGTCATGCAAGTGAAGTATTACTTGAAGAAGGAAAGTGTTGCTGTCTTCACTAAAGCAAGGAAAAAACCCTGACACAAAGATGATCTGAAAGTTAAAACTTGCTACTTTTTGAAACACTTTGAAAAACACTAAACTTTAACTCTTTCATGTTTATTACAATTTTGCAGACTCTCAATCGAGTTTTGC
The DNA here is from genome assembly GCA_028565335.1 of Limnodromus scolopaceus. Classification (NCBI taxonomy): domain Eukaryota; kingdom Metazoa; phylum Chordata; class Aves; order Charadriiformes; family Scolopacidae; genus Limnodromus; species Limnodromus scolopaceus. The sequence continues at coordinate 44,006,547 of JAOXNO010000033.1, read as the reverse complement.
AAATATCTCAGAGGAAAGGGCTAGTTAGTTTTCACGTATGTCACAGTGTCTGCAGTTACTCCTCTTTTATTCCTCTGTGAGTTATCCTATAAATTTTGAAGTTGTAGGTTGATGTCAATAAACTATTTGTTCAGGGCTCTTCTATTCTCCAAACTTCTATGTTCTCACCCACTCAGAGACAAAGAAAGGCAGAAGTGTCCAGTTCCATAAATTGCTCACCTATAGTATTTCACCACTCTGTCCTGGATAATTGGATATTAGTCACCTTATGTTATGTTTCTATTCCCTGGACTTCTACATGGAAACACAGTGAATAGTTGGTAATAGACAAAGACTTTGTTTCTTGCTTCCAGCTGAATCAGTCCATCCACTGCTGAACAAGAGTGTTTATATGAAAACCAATTGTTCCTTGACCCCCTGACTTAAACAGAAAAATGCATCTACACAAAAATTTACAGCAACAGAATACCGAGAACATGTAAGTTTGACCTGAACAGCTGTCAAGAATTGGGGTATTGTTAATTTTGGATATTTGCAACCAAGTCATGCGAAACTCTCCTTTTTTGCACATTTTGTGTCAAAGAGAAACTCAAGTAGGCTTTCCTGGAAGATTCAAAAATATTTCAAGTGGTGGATTTATGGTCCAAGGATTAGCTTAACTTTCCCTCAGAAGTAGAGAGTGTTAAAAGCAAACCTAAACTAACCCTGGAACTCCAATGAACAGTACAGCAGGATTTTTCCTGAGTCAGGGCGCTGTGTAGGGTGTAAAGCATCAGGCACACGGTACACTAATGGGGACAGTAAGGGACCTCCGTTCTCTTTAGTCCTCTGAACCCCATTAATGTCTGTTTATTAGGCAACCTGGAGCATTTCAGATCCTGACATGAGGGTGTAGTCAAACATTGGGTTTACTTCCTTTGGACTCTGGGAAATGTCCCTTCATCTTCACGTACTGAATATGTTTCTTCCAGCAGGGTCAGTCTTTTTGTCCCAGGTTTTTATAGCACTGAGCACCCCTGACTCCTGAGTAGTCTGCTGAAGTCCCACAACACTACAGATGATTGCTACAGTCGGTCCCATTCCTGATTCAAAGGAGACTTTCATAGGGAAGTTCCTATTTCATTTCAGTGCAATCAGTTTGGAGCAATTGGGGTGGAAAGGATTTTAAAAGGCAGGCTGGAATCAGCATACATGTCACAAATCAAGGAAGATTACAGTCAATGTCCAAAAAAAGAAAGAGATTGAACTTTATTTTGCTCTAAATAGTAGGACACTAGGGGGAGTGTCTGTCCTTTTCCTGCCAAAACCCTCTAAAAAGACTAAAGGAAAATAATCTCCTGCATGCAGTGAGTTAAATGCAATTCATATTTAATCACACAGAATCATTTGAGGTGCATAAAACCAACACTGAGTCATCACACTGACATATCACCATGACCTCTGGTCTGCTGCGTGGTAGCTTCTTCCACATCCAATGTGTAGTTCTATTCCCCCACCCCCCACACCCACGTTTTCCATTCCCAGATAGGATTATAACCTGACTGGAGCAGAGCTGCCCGCTTCTCACTCTTCTGTGCTGTACTAAACTCTTCCTTCTGCCTTAAATAATCATAATAAGAAACAGAAGTACTACTTTATTCATCTGGTCAGTCAGGTTAGCTGTAATCCAAAATAAGTCTTTAAATAAACAGAAGATCATAAACTGGTAGAGATGTAAAGCTTATAACATTTCAGTTACCAAAGGCATGTAATAGTATTGCAAATATTAAGGAAATATGATTTTATATACCTTTATTTAGACATGTTTATATAAATATGTTTCAAAATCTGATTTTTATATATATATATATATAATATATATGCATTAATACATAAAGTATCCAAATAGCATCCAAAGAAAAATAAACGATGTTAAGTAAGACTAAGGATATGTTTTGGTGCATGTTGCCTGTCTTAACCTAATGCATGGCTAAAAGTTAGGATAAAGCAGATATTTATCTCAAAGTAGCTAGATGCCTACCATGTGTAGTGATAGGATGAGGGGTAACATTTTTAAACTGAAAGAGGATACATTTATACTAGGTATTAGGAAGAAATTCTTTACTGTGAGGGTGGTGAGACACTGGAACAGGTTGCCCAGGGAAGTCATGGATGCCCCTTCCCTAGAGGTGTTCAAGACCAGGCTGGATAGGACTCTGAGCAACCTGGTCTAGTGGAAGGTGTCCCTGCCAAGGCAGGGAGGGTTGGAACAAGATGACTTATAAGGTCCTTTCCAACCCGAACCATTCTATGATTCTATGCCAAATAGTCCTTTGACCTCCTGTTTGTGATCCTGTTCTGCAAGCAACATTCAGAGGAGAACTCATTAATAGAAAGGGAGAGCAGCAATACATGGGCCATGATTTGCAAACTCACTTGACTATCAAAGGGGCCATGAACTCAACAGCTATGTGCATAGGAACTAAAAGATAAGAGGAAATTTCTTAACAAGCACATGCCAGTAATTTGAGAGGCTAATTGGTGTAGGAAGCAACATCCCAAAAGTTCTTGGAGAGATTAGATTAAATTAATTAAATTAATTTTAAACCCTTTGGAAAATCAGCTCTCATAAGTCACAGTCTTGGGTTGGACCACAAAATAACTGATTAAATGGAAATAAAAGCAATTGGATTTGGATAACTAAATCATAGACAGCCAAAACAGGGTGGATTAGAAAGTGATTGGACTAATACTGAAAGGTAAATTAAATGAGAAGAACTTTCCAACCCTTAAAATCTGTCATTATCTTTGTGTGGTATGTGACAGTATTTGATTTTGAGAGAAGTGGGGCATAAGAAAGAGGTACACAAACTAATAAATTGTTTAGCAAATGAAGGCAAGACATTCCTACATGCCTGCTATCTTACAAAAAGGAAAAGAAAGGAAGACAAAGTAAAGAAGACAGGATAAGTGGAAATGTTTCCTTAGAAACTGTGCTTTTCCCAAGAAAGGTGGGACCAGATGATCCTTGAGGTGCCTTCCAACCTAGTATTCTATGATTCTGTGTTTGGAACACTTCACAATACCTTTATCTTTCAAATTATTGCAGAATTCCAAGAAGGATTAGACACTCTTACAGACATTACAAGCAGGAAAAATACTGCTACTTGGGGAAAAAAAGGTGTTAGAGGAGCCCTTAAAGGTTAGATAATCAATTCTCTAGAGAACTACATCTATCTCATTCTTCTAAATTGCCTTATCTCAGAAAATACTTGGTAGTTTCTGTGCAACAAAGATCAGCATGTTTTTTCTGTATAGCTCTATGTTACAGCTTTCACCATGCTTGGAAGAAATAAAAACTGGGTAATACAGGACATTGTACCTTGTTCTGTCCTGTCTGGTGGTTCCTAGATCCTGAAAACAGATACAACTTTTACAGGTGTGTACAGAAATGGAGGTACCTTTCCTTTGGTTATATGAGCTGGGAATTCACGAAATGATCATATTTAGATTGCTGGCATTTAGATTAAAAAGGGATAATGATATCCATAAAAGGTTTACAGCTTTTTCAAATACAACATAAAGAAATATTAAGGAGTGTGTGAAACTCATTGTAATAATTCAATGTGACAGTTAGCCCACGACAACTTTTGGAATCAGCCTTTGAAAATATAAAAGCTTTCATGATCATGTCATATTGCCTCTTCTTTTCTCAAGGTTTCTGACTGTACACAGCCACTGTAAGAGAAAATGCAGTAACTCGAGTGTCATTTGAAAGCTATTATTCACAGGACTGAATAGTCAAACCTATGAGAGCACTACAGACTTCAAAAGCCAGGAATACAGACTGGAAAAAAAGAAGAGCTGAAATACAATGCTCTTCCAAAAGGCTCAAAACTCATAAGATATGACTTAGAGGGCACTCAGAGGCTTCAGTGAGTGTCAGCACTTCCCTGTGCTTAAGTCAAGTGAGAAGAGGCACACAGAGCCTTCCCCAAAGATGCAAAAAACCAAGATGACAAGTCAAACACACAGCATGTGGTGGCACTCAGAAAGAAGCCTACTTCAAGTCCCAACATGGCTTATGGACAAGCAACAGTTACTCATTTAGTGTAAATATATGACTTGCAATCTCCATCCCAGTCTCTGGAGCCACTTAAAAGGTTGTAACTCTGGTCCAGTTAAAAGGTTGAAAGAAGAACATACTTCCACCACTTTGCATGATGAAGGGTACAACCTTGAGCAGCTGACACTTTTGGAAGCACTGTTGCCTTTATCAACAAAAGGAGCAAGAGCAGAGTTTTAAAGAAAGCTAGCCATATACTTTTTTTCCAACATGTTTCATCAGCAAGGTCTTCACTAGGAAAAATAAAATGGTCTTCACAGAAGTTTCTAAATGATATTAAATAATTTTTCAAATAAAATCATAAAATGATATAAAATCAATCAAATTTCTGATGATATAAAATCCAAACAAGTTGAAGGTAAATCAGTGTAGAGTTCTCATACAACATAGCAAGTTGTGTATAAACCTCAGACTCCTCTGTAACCACCACTCTGCTTGCAAATGAAAATGAAAATGAAATGAAAATCTGTCTTCTCAGTAGAAATCTATCATCTGACATCCATGGTTTCATGTTAAATACACTTGAGAAAACCTGAGTGAAGAGAAGGTCATTTTCAAAATCAACAGTGCTGGGAGGGTTACAACAGGTGATTTAACTACAGGAAATACGGAAGAGAAGGGAGATGTTACACTGGAAGTAACTTAAATAATCATAGTAGGGGTTTGGGGGCAAATAAAAGGAAAAGTTTTTGGTTTGTGTTCAAAATCAAAGGGGTTAGGGATTCCAGGGAAGAAACCATATGGATACAAATTCAAAGTAGGTAAGAAATATAATCTGCTTTCATTTTCAATCTGGTTTGATCTCACTTTAAATGTTTGGGAGCATAAAAATACATAAGATTCTAAAGCAATATGCTACACATCTTTTCAAAGATCAAAGAAAAACTGAAGCAATATGTTAAACAATGATTTGCAAGTCTGATATGAATTTAACTGCAGAAACAGTAAAACGTAGTGCTGGCAGAGACTCAGAAGATCATCTCAATCACTACCTGAAAACTGCCAGCCTGGTGTATAACTGATCCTGAGAGAAACACTTTCACATTGTTCCCATGGCTGCTTTTTGTGGGAAGTGGTGCAATTTCCCACAATATACCTTTTCTAAGTCTTAATTCTCCCTACTCTTAGAAAAGTTTCCTGGGTAGCTAATATAAATCACTCTTGCTGTAATTCAAACCATTTCTCCTTTCCCACATACAGCAAATGAGAAGAGCATGTTTCTACATCTTCTGCCTTTAACTTAGTGGAAGACTCTGGCGACGTTTTAATTCAATCTTCATTAATAACCATAGCTTTAGGGTGATTTTCTAGGCACTTGCATTGATTTTTAAAATGTTTGAGACATGTACGGCCCAAATCTGGCTCATCTCATTCAATTACAGAATAGCATCTGCATTTCAGCTAGTTATTCTGATCTTTCTTTGTAGTCAGCACAGACTAATACGTGTATCTAGAGCTCTCTGTTGAGTACAAAGACAGCCATGAAGCAATTGCTCACATGGAGGTGTCTGCACTGGAGAAGAGTGATTCAGCTGTCTAACAGGTATTTGATACTAGTCAAGACATTTCAGAGAATATTAGAAATCTGCACACAGCTGGCAGGTGTGCACAACCTATGGGATACCTGTGCCATTCTGCATTGTTCACAAAATTTCCCAAATTCTTTTTTGACCTCTTTATCTTGGTTCTTCAGTACTTTTTAACTCTTTCCGCTCTATGAATCTCTATTAAAGTACAGATTTTTTATCGCCCTGTTGTCTTGTAGAAAGACTGTTTCAGAATCCCAGAAACTCAGGAGCTATGAGCCCTCTTCTAACTTCTTCCCAACTTTATCTAAGATCAGTTAGGTCATCGAAAACGCTATAGCCTTTTGCACTTGTGCCAACATGTTCTTTAGCAGCAGTAGTTTCTTTTACATTCCCTGTTGTTGGTTGTCCCGACAAGTGCAGAGAGAGTAGTTGTATTTTCACTTGTTCTCATATAAATAAGCTAAATTCTTTTGGTTTCCTCTCAAGCAGCTTTCTATATTCACAGCACTTATAAGTACAATACTGTACAAATTTCCATATTGATTCTCACCACATTTCCATTATACTAGTTCTTCAATCTTTGTCCCATTTTTAACATCCTTCTTTTCTGTCTCAGTTTCCCACTTCTCGATAATACAACTATGGCCCACCTACTTGGATTGTATCCCATATTCCTTCTACCATTGTTGTGCCATTTTCTCTGTTGTCATTCCTATTATCCATCCTCTCATTCCCTTACATGTTTTTATTGCAAACGAAGGCAGAATATTTATTTTGTCTGCTAGCCATATTCAACATAATTTGTGGGTCTCTCTGCGTAGCAACCTCTTTAATTCCTTCCTCACTTCCTTTAATTGATAGGGCTGAAGAGTCTTTGCTAATTGTTTCATAAACATCCACTTGACTCTTGGCAATTTACATTACAATTTTATCCTTCTTGACCCCAAGAGGTTATGATTCTTTGCCGATCAGTACTTTTTTCTACTACTTTTCGTCTCTTTGTTCATTTTTTTTAGAGCTAATTGTTCAGAGAGCTCGTTTCATGAAAGAGGGTCAGCAAGAGATATACACAAGAACTTTTTTATTTCCTTCTTAAAAAAAAAAACAAACAGATTTAAAATATCAAGGTGGCAGCCAGAGGCGACAGAGCACCTACTATCTCTTCTCTTTTGCTTTTCTCATCTGAACATAGCTGGTTTCAACATAGTCCAGATGAACATTGCTTTTCCAGCAGAAGTACAAATAGAGACAGATGGGAGACAAAATAAATAACCAGAAAAAAAGAACAATAATATGGTTAGCATGTACCTGCCGGTTGCTTCCCAGCTTCACTAGAATATGCATGTAACAATCAATGAATCTCCCAGCCAGTAACAAGATCACAGAACTTCAACAGTGTTTGTTTGCAAGTTCTTTCTAGCCCAGCATAAACACTTTTCTGGAATTATTACCTGTAAAGGTAAACAGAACACTCCAGAAAAGACTGTTTTTTCAATGAGTTTGGATCAGAAATGCTTGTATTATTAATCCATATGAAAACCTATCCATGCTTGCTCATTATATGATAGCTGTAGACAAATTCCAGGAGTGCTTGAGCATGTGGGCTGTCCAGAGCTCACTCTGAGCCTTCTGGTGCAGATCCACAGACCAGCCTGAAAAGTAGAAACCAGGGCTGGAGCGGCTGTTTAATGCATCCCCTCAGCCGGCATAAGATCAGGTGTAATTCTGTCATTCCTGGTCAATATTTGTTTTACCTGTTCTTAAAAACATATAGTGATAAACATTACACAAGCTTTCTAGGTAAGACCAAGAGACAATTCAGCAAGCTGTTTTAAACTTGTGTCTTGATCCGGATGAAGCACAATGTTTCAGCACATGTTACCTTTTCATTAATTAATGCCACTCTTTCTAGATAATCTCTTGAGTGAATGTCTGTCATGCTAAGCAATGGCTGCATGGTACAGCTTGTTCATGCTCGATTAATACAATCTTCCATGAATCCTAAATATCACTTATTTTGCTCTCAATTACTTTAAATTCACAGGCATTTGAGTACACATTCTTTGCTTGCTGATAAGTTTCCATTTTCACTGGAAAGGGATTTATGGTGTCTTAAACCCCTCCTCATAACACTTGCTCAAGACCTGCTGCTGCTTCCCAGCTGGAGTGATGGTCATTACCACGGGCTTGTGTAAGTGTACGTAGGCTTCATTGTGAGTGTCTTTTGTTTGAAAGTGTTCGGGTTTATACTGAGAGCGAAAACTATAAAACCAGTAAAAAATTGCATGGGCAAAGGAAGTTTCATAATAATGTACTCTGATGCCCCAAACCCTCATCGTATTACCCACAAAACCATCATCATCATATCATCCACTGGATAAAAACAACCAGCCTTACAAATTTTTTAGCAAACTATTCAATTTCAAAAGTATTTCATGGAGAAAAAGCCTTTCTGCTTCGCGAGGGATGGATTATGCAGAGGGATAAGACCTTGTAATTCAAGCATAGTCTTCTATGATTTGAGCTAACATATTAATTTTTTTTCTTCATGTCAGAAATGTTGAATTCTTAATCTGCATGTAGATCAACTGGTAGACCAAATTCACATTATTATTCAGCAATATTTAGCATGTAAACATAGTTGGTTTCATTAGTTTTTTGTGAAAATTCTTAATCTCTCCATTCACTTTAAGCAATATTTAGTTCACTTTAGTAGATGAGTACAAGCCCTCATATGTCCTATAAATATATATGGCGAACATAAATAAAGCCTGATGTGATTAAATTATTTTGTTTTCATTTCCTAATCTAAGCAATTCCAGGAAATGAAAAGACAGAACAGCTTTTTATATAACACAGTGACAGAACTGACTCAGATCTATTTGCTGAAATGCTTTTCCTTCTACTTAAACTCTTGCAGTATTTAGAAAAAACATTTCTTACTATAAATTCTGAATGTCTTGAGGGAATATTACCGAATTTATCTACACCCCAGTGCAATTTTGAGTTCCTTGACACTTGTCAAATTTAATTATTTCACCTCCATTATCTTTCCTCAGCTTAAAATTTTATTACCAAGATATAAATCTGTAATTTATACTCAAGATATTAATAAAAAAGAATAAAAGAAAATCTTTTTGCTTGAACTGATTGAAATTTTGAAGATAAATATGCAAGCAGTTTATTCCAATAGATAATTATTTATTTACCTATTTTAACAGCTGTGTTTAGTGCTCGCTAAAGGTGTTAAAACCTTCTCTGCATATTTGAACCTGAACTTCACAACCTTCCTAGAAAGTCAAGATTTACTGTAAAAGAAGAAATCAAGCAATGAATTGAAGAAAAAAATCCAAATGCTCTTGCAAGCTGAACACTTTCTAGGAAATAAAGTTGATGCCTTCCACCACCTGTGGTGGAACTCAATTTTGTAAAATGCCATGTGACTTAATAGAAATGTAATAGGATGGAAATATTCTCTCTGACATTTATGAAAAGTGGAATATATTCAAAATTACATGTTCTCTTTGGCCACAGAATCATCTTTCCCACAAGACAGTAAATTCCTAACATAAAACAAAACAATTTTAGTCTACAGCCTCTGCAAAGATACAAACCTGAGAATTTTCAGCAAAGTTCATTTTCTGCAACCATTGAAAACAAATGAACTAATTTAGAAATTTTTATATTGGCTTTGTTTCTTTACATACCTGCATTTGAAAATGTGCTTCTGGGACTTGAAGTTTATGCATTTCTTCTTTTGGTTTTATAAGAAACACCCAGCCAAAAATGCTAGGCAGTTAGCAGTTAGCCATCCCATTATTTACTGCTATTCTGCTGACATTCCGTCAGCCTCTTTTCACCACCAAATCATTCATTCACCAAGGAAAGATGCCAGACTCCCTGTTAGGGGTGATCTTGAGAGCTAAGTGTGACAAAGGACAAGGGTCAGCTTGCTAAGGCCTCTCTCTTCCAAGCCAAATTCCTATTAGTATTATCCACTCTGTGATTGATGTTCTCCCAGGCAAGACAATTAATCTCTGGCACTCACTCATGGTCTTTGGTAAGGTGCTGCCAGTACCAGTCCTGCTGTTGTCCATACTTTTTGCATTTCATTCTTACCTTACCCCAAACTCTTTTTTCACAGCAATGATGATAGTGATGTTTTCATCCAAATGATAATGACAAGGTGAACTTTTCATTCTCTTTTCATTCCTTTTGTCCTCTCAGCAGCTCAGAGGGTGTCTATAGAATAAGAACTGAGACAAACCTCAGACTGGGGTTGTCAGGATTGACTCTGTATGATGTGAAGGTTTGTCTTGGATAAGTGATAAAATCATAGAATGGTTTGGGTTAGAAGAGACCTTAAAGATCATCAAATTCCAACCCCCTGCCATGGACAGGGTCATCTTCCACTAGACCAGGTTGCTCAAAGCCCCATCCAGCCTGGTCTTGAGCACTTCCAGGGGCAGGGCATCCACAACTTCCCTGGGCAACCTGTTCCAATGTCTCACCACCCTCATAGTGAAGAATTTCTTCCTAATACCTCATCTAAATCTCCTCTCTTTCAGTTTAAAACCATTACCCCTCATTCTATCTCTACACTCCTTGATAAAGAGTCCCTCCCTGTCTTTCCTGTAGGCTCCCTTTAAGTTCTGGGAGACCACTATAAGGTCCCCCCAGAGCCTTCTCCAGGCTGAACAACCCCAACTCTCTCAGCCTGTCTACACAGGAGAGGTGTTCCAGCCCTCTGATCATCTTTGTGGCCCTGTTCTGGACCTATTCCAAGAGGTCCATGTTCTTCTTATATTGCAGGCACCAGAGCTGGATGCAGTACTCCAGGTGGGATCTCACTAGAGTTTAGAGTAGAGTAGAGTAGAGTAGAGTAGAGTAGAGGGGCAGAATTACATCCCTTGACCTGCTGGCCATGCTTATTTTAATGCAGCCCAGGGTACAACTGGTTTTCTGGGCTGAAAGCACACATTGCTAGGTCACATTGAACTTCTCATCCACCAACACTCCCAAGTCCTTTTCCTCAGGGCTGTTCACAATTCATACTCTGCCCAGCCTCTCTACATGCCTTCGTTTGACCCAACCCATGTGCAGGACTTTGCACTTCACCTTGCTGAAATTCATGGGGTTTGCTCAAGCCTGTCCAGGTCCCTCTGGATGGCATCCCTTCCCTCCAGCATGTTGACTGCACCACACAGCTTGGTGTCAT
>JAOXNO010000033.1:43968455-43995595 GCA_028565335.1 Limnodromus scolopaceus | reverse complement strand
CCTCAAGCAGATCAACACTCCCACCTAGTTTGGTGTCATCTGCAAACTTACTGAGGGTGCACTCAATCCCCTTATCTGGATCATCAATAAAGATGATTAAACAAGACTGGCCCCAGTACTGAGCCCTGAGGGACACCACTGGTGACCAGCTGCCAACCGAATTTCACCCCATTAATCACTACTCGCTGGGCACAGCCATCCAGCCAGTTTTTTATCCAGTGAAGGCTACACTTGTCTATGCCATGATTCTCCAGTTTCTCCAGGAGAACGCCATGGGGGACAGTGTCAAAGGGCTTACCAAATTCCAGGTAGGCAATGTCCACAGCCTTCCCCTCATTGAGAAAGCAGGTCACATGGTCATAGAAAGAGATCAAGTTGGTTAAGTAAGACCTCCCTTTCATGAGCCCATGTTGGCTGGCCCTGATCCCTTGCCTGCCCTGCACTTGCCGTGAGAACTCACCCAAGATGATCCTCTCCATGATCTTTCCTGGTACCGAGGTCAGGTTGACAGGCCTATCGTTTCCTGAATCTTCCTTCTGGCCCTTCTTGTAGATAGGCAACACATTGGCCACCCTTCAGTCATCTGGTACCTCTCCTGTTGACCAGGATTGTTGATAGATTATGGAGAGAAACTTGGTAAGCTCTCCTGCCAGCTCCCTGAGTACCCTTGGGTGAATCCCATCTGGCTCCATAGACTTATGCGTGTCCAGGTGCATAAGCAAATCATTAACTACTTCCTCCTGGATCACAGGGGTGTTGTTCTGCTCACCATCCTTATCTTCCAGCCCAAGAGACTGAATACCCTGAGGGTAGCTGGTCTGACGAGTAAAGACAGAGGCAAGGAAGGCATTAAGGCATCTCAGCCTTCTCCTCATCCTTGGTCGCAATGTTTCCCCCCGTATCCAGTAGGGGACGGACATTCTCCCTGACTCTCTTTTTGTTGACATATTTATAGAAACTTTTTTTGTTGTCCCTTATATTAGTGGCCAGGTTGAGTTCCAGCTGGGCTTTTGCCTTCCTAATTTTTCCTCTGTATAACCTAACAAGATCTCTGTGCTCATCCTGAGTTGCCTGTCCCCTCAATCAAAGGTGGTAAACCTTCCTTTTTTCCTTAAATCCCATCAAGAGTTCTTTGTTCATCCAGGCCGGCCATTTTCCCCGCCCTTTAATTTTGCACCTCGTGGGGACAGCCTCTCCTGGGCCTTTAGGATTTCCTTCTTGAAGAGCATAACTTGTTGTCGATGATGTCAGTTGTTCCTCCTTTATCTACTAATGCTGTAACCCCATTGTAGGTGTTCACTAAACTTTTCAGGCACTATTTACCCTTGGGCACCTTCAGGTTCCTTAGATCGTCTCGAACCTCATCCTATCCTACAGTGGGCAGTTCTTCATTCTCCCAGTCCCTGCCTTCACCTTCTGCAATTTGGGTGATGTGGCTAGAACACTTGCTGTTCAAGACTGAGGCCAAAAGGTTGTTGAGGACCTCAACCTTCTCCATACCCCGGGTGACCAGGTATCCCATTTTGTTCTGGAGAAGGCCCACATTTTTCCTAGTCTTCCTTTTATCACTGATGGACCTATATAAGCTTTTCTTGTTGCTCTTGGCATCCTTGGTCAGATTTAATTCTGTCTGGGCTTTAACTTTCTTTGCCTGATCCTTGGCTGTTTGGACAATTTCTCTGTATTCTTTCTAGGCTACCTGTCTTCCATCCTCAGTGGACTTCCTTTTTTTGTGTTTGATTTTTTCTAGGAGCTCCTTGTTCATCCATGCAGGTCTCCCGGTGCTTTTGCCAGTTTTTTCCTTTCTTGAGATGCATTGTTCCTGAGCTTGGAGGAAGATGATTAATTGAAGTTCTCAAGTATCCTTAAGTTGGAGCAGTTCTTCTGTGTCTTTATAGACAAATGTTGCCTTAACTTCTTGTCATAAAGAAAGATACAAAGCAGAAAAATCAAACTGGTTTTTGGGGCTAAAAGAGAATGAAAGAGCTTAGGAAATAGTGCCTGTGCAATCTCTTAAATGTTCTTTTACTTTCAGTCATCAAGGAACTCTTTATCTAAGCAGGGTAACAATAAAACGGGGGTCTGAATCAGGCAAGGTACATCTGCCTCCAGAAGTCACAAGTCATTTAGTTGCTCCTATAAACATACACAACAAATTTTTAAAGCAAGGTTGAGATCAAGCAATTCTTGGTTTAAAACCCTTGTCTCATCATCAGCTGCTCATGATACTAATGAAGAAAAATCACAAGAGACACAGAGTGCATATGCAGGACACTAATTCCCAATACCCGGAGACACAGGAACAACTCGCCCCTCCTAGGAAGCTGGCAAAGATAGATAGGATTCATCAGTTTCCAATTCTTTCTCTCTTTCTTTCTATTGAAACTGAAGGAAATTTATAAGAGTAACGTGTATCAGCAAAATTTCAAGACAGGAGGCCTCTACTCACCTAACATTAAAAGCCACGAGTAAATGAATTGCAGTATTACTATCTGGCAAAGATATAAAACCTAACATTTGACAAAGTGCTTTTCAAAGTGTATGAAATGGCTCAGCATGCAAACACCTCTATTACCACAATACAATCCAAGATCTACTAAATCAAGAAAGATGTTCTGTCCAGAGCAGAACAAAACCAAACCACAAGCTTGATTTCTCTAAACTTTACAAAAACTGGGCAGAACCTGCCTGGTAAACCAAAGCAACATTTTGCTGTGAGGAAATTGAGCGGTGAAGATCATGGTGTGGAACTCAGAGCTGTTTGGGATTCATGTAATTACCCAACATGTTACATTCAGTGTACAAATGTGATGTGAATAGTAAGACACATTGAACTGGGCAATTACCAAACATTTCAAACTCACTCCCATCTCTCTCTGGCATTCTTTTGTGTGATCCTTGAAATTATAGCCAATGCCGGGGTTTTACTACTATACTACAACTGAGTGGTAGGCTCATGTTTATTGACAGCTTGGGTGTGTACAACAACAGAGTGGTATAGGAACAGATAACCTGTGTGTAAGAAGGGTAGACGGACGGCTGAATTCTGCCATTGTTGAGTTGCCAATCAAAACCCACATCATTATACAAAAATAGGTTGTTGCACGCACAGAGATGGAACTTGCCTGTCAATCTAAAACATTATACATAGACACAGCCTCAGACCAAGGTCTAAAAATGGTTTGACTGACAACTGCACTCCATAGCAAGAGCAGAATTCTCCCCACCCAGTATAAATTACACATCTCTTGCAAATACATGTATTTAAAAATATTAACTAAGATGCAGCTGTGTTTAACTATGATTTCCTTTCTGATCTTCCAGAGAGTTCCTTAGTATTTGTGCAAGACTTTGAAGAACTGCATGACATGGTAAGTATTATTGTTAAGCTCTCTGTCTCTCATGAAAATTACAGCATAGCTAAAAGAAGCAAGAGAGTTTCCAACATAACCTAGGACTGTTAGGTGCTGAAAACTTTCAGAAAACAAAAGGTCTTTTGAATGTGAAACTTTTCCTGTCACTCTCCAAGCTGAATAATTTAAAAGAAAATGTGATCCACTTTTTTCAACTGACATTTCCATTCCAACTTATTCTTTTTCCTCATGTTGACTAAAACTAACTTATTTTCACAGCCATGAGTGCATTTACAGTGTCCTGACTCTGGAAGTATGTGTACATACTGATAATTCATGGACAATTTTGGCAGAAGACCAATCGGATATAAAACAACCTACAATATGTTTAGGATGGATAAGAGAAGAATTTCTGCTAATTCTATATAGTTTATGTTGTTCTGTATTAGCCAATCAGATATTTTTAAAGGCTCTTTTAACTAGGATAGTTTATAAAGTTAAAGTACTTTTCAATCTTATGTGAAGCTGGAAACAAAATTTTCTTCAAACTTTGTGTCAACAAGAATAGCTACATTTTGTAAGAACTTTTGCAAAATATTTCTAAAATTTTTAGTGATTTTTTTTTAAAATGAGTTCTTTGTCTTGAACTTTTTACATTTCTGTTTCTACAATTGCCATATGGCTGCCAGTTCTGATAAATTGTGTCTGCTAGTTAGGTATTTTTGTACATCTGCTTTTTAAATAGGCAGACGGAGTTTAGTTGAATTCTGCAGAGTTATGCTTGATAAACAAGTGGGTATGAACCAGATTGTGTGAAAGAGGTGCTAAGCTTGCTCCATTCTTTTTGCTTAACTGCAAGAAAAGATGAAACCTTGCATACTTGTAGCACTGATTGCTAGAATAGTACAAGAAAGAATATAACAAACCTATTGAGACTGTTTCATACCAAATAACCTTTATGGACACAGGAGGAGAGCCTGCTCCATAGAGGTTACCTTGTAGAAGTGCTAAACACAACAGAAAGTATTAATAATTGAAAGCAGTATTATTGAAAAATAATTGAAAGTAAGGATCCTCCAATAAATTCAGCAGACTAGCCAGACCAGTCCTGTGGTCAACCTACAGATTCTGGATTTTGTTAACATTTCCAATGTGCTTTTTGTGAAGACAGTGTATGTGGCCAAAATATTTTGTTTCCTTCCCTCATGACAGCATGAAATAGCTGCTAGCTTGAGATGCTGAAAAGGTCCAAAAAGGACCAATCTTAGATCAGGTATATGCAGAAGACACTTAGGCTCCTCACCACAGCTTTATGCTGTGTCTTGTTTTCTCTCCACAATTAACCGTCAGGCAGGAAGTTGGCAGAGATCTCTTTCCTTTCAGAAAGGAAGATAATGAGTGAGACAAGACTGATGTTCTGATGTTGATTACCCATATGAGGATGACCTCTGTGGCAAGGAGAGGAGAGAAGAGATGAATTGGAATTATCTGGTGTGATCGAGCAGGAGACTATAGGTTGTATTAGGCTAAGAACAAGAGAAAATTTGGAGGCTTGGCTATTGTACGGTCAAAGGTAGCAGACATAGATATGAATGGTATTGAAGAGGCAAAAAATACTGAGCTGAGGGAAAGCAGAGAGGTGATGGTAGTAGGGCTGAAATGGACTATTGTATCTACCCTGTTCCTGTGCATATCAGGTTACAATACAACAGCAAATACTCACTCTGCAGGCAGCCACTGAATGACAACTGGGTTTTGCAGGGGTAACAAATTCTTTCTAGAAATTCTTGCCTTTTTGGCCCTCCATTTTCTTTTTATTAGTCACTGAAGTCTGCAAGCTTCATACTGATCATGTACTAAGAAATGTTTTGTAGTGTGTGGCATATGAAGTCAATGCTTTAGGGTGTTGCAGGGCCTTCTGTTACTCTATGGCCAGTACCTTTCAGGGAGTGGACCTAGTAACTGAGGTGGTTCCCTTCGATTTTGACCCTACAAGGGTTGGATGACTGTAGAGGAAAATGAGCTATCCTGGTCTTCCAAGTCACTCTGTGCATCCCCTCACTCAAAGAGGAATGGGGGACTTTACGAGGAAAGGCTGAGGGACTTGGGTCTTTTTAGTCTTGAGAAGAGAAGGCTGAGTGGGGATTGGATCAATGTTTATAAATAAAGGGTGGGTGTCAAGAGGATGGGGCCAGTCTTTTTTCAGTGGTGCCCAGTGACAGGACAAGACGAAATGGGCACAAACTTGAACATAGGAATTTCCATCTAAACATGAAGAGGACCATCTTTACTTTGAGGATGGCAGAGCACTGGAATAGGTTGCCCAGGGAGGTGGTGGAGTCTCTGTCTCTGGAGACATTCAAAACCCGTGTGGACACGTTCCTGTGCAACGTGCTCTAGGTGAAACTGCTTTGGCAGGAGGGTTGGACTAGATGGTCTCCAGAGGTCCCTTCCATCCCCATATCATTCTGTGATTCTCTGACTCCTCATTAGTAGTCAGCAACTCCCATTTCAGAGCAGCGCCTAGCATCCCTCCTTCCCTTGTAGTTAGGTGCTGGTGGCCAGCTGAGGATTTTAGCAGCAATTTGTGAAGTCAGGAGCTTTGCACCACAGCACTTACACTGCTGTCTGGCTTTTTCATACTGGGAATCCTGTGGGATAGCGGTTATTGTACTATGTGCCTGCATAAGCACATGATGCAACAGGCCACAGTCCCGGCTAAGGTCCCCAGACAGTACAGCTGTACAGCTGAAATAAAGGGTTATTTCAAGTACTTAAAACTATGGGTGTGACATATCATTACCCTTTATCAAGTAGTTACTAAATTTCATAGACTTTAAATACAATTTCTTGTGCTCTTGCATCGACTTTTGGAGTGTTTTAGGGCACTGACATTCATTATAGATATGGCTGCAGTGATATGTGGTTTAATTAATTTCTCTATTATGTCGCAGCTTGAATAGCAATCAGATATTATTAAAAAATGAGAGCACTATGCTTCTTTCATACTTTGGAAGAATCTTCAATCTACTTATGAAACTACCATGGAGGAAAATGCGTAAAAGTAAAGTAGTTCACCACTCCTGACTAGGATTGTTGGGTTTGGTTTTTTTTCATTTTCCTTACCGCAGAAGATGGTGTTGATAAAGTCAGAGTGTTGCTAATGGTAGGGCCTCCTTGTTCTCATTTTGAACAGCACCAGGTGCAGTGGGATTCCTGTCTTAGGATGGGGCTTCACTGGGATTGCTGCTAAACAAATATTGATTAATAATTATCAAAGTGGGATATTGGGTTTGGCTTCTCAGATGATGGATTTATCACACTTCCAACAAATCAGGGGTACATATGACAGCAATGCCGCCTGAGCCCAACAGTGCCTACATCCGGAGCTCCCTTTCTTTTGCCCCTACATTTTCTACTACCCAGGCATGTGCAGAATTGCTACTGTTCAATGACATGGCCAAGCCGGGCAAGTCCCAATAGCCACACTGACAGGATTGTAAGTGGTACCAGGGGTTATAGAGGCTGTTATTAAAAAACAAACAAACGAAAAAACCCAACAGTGGAAGAAGGTTTCCCATTGTGGTTGTTACTCCATCCTGCCAGTGACACTACATAAACCAGCAAAAACAATCACTAAACAGCACAACCACATCTGCATTCAGCATACCTACTGCATTTAGGAAAGGTGAGTTTTGCCATACTGCTGTGTGGCAGAATCATGCCAAGAAAATTGTAGTGGAACCCTGACCTGGTACTGCAGCCTTTTTCCCCATCCATATTAGGCAGAAACCACATACAGGTGCCTCGGGAGACACTAAAATGCAGAATGTATTCCCTTATCCACCTACGTTAGATTCTAGCTGGCATCTAGAGTGCTGAGACATTATCCCAAAACACAGCTACTCTAAAATAAGGTTAAGCTTCTTGCAAGATGCAGTGTTGCTCATTAGTTTCATTTTAGGACAGGGGCTGAGCTAATTTTTTAGGCAATATGCAATATAGAGTATTTGCCTAGGAAATGGAAAGCCTAGGTTCAGTCATTTCTGTCCCAGAAAAATCTATAACATGCAGAATGGGGTCTGAAGAGTGATTCAACAACCCAGTTGTGCAAAATAAGTAAATAAAAATTGAGATTTGCTGATCCAGAGACCTGAGACATGTAGATATAACTCTGTATTGAAACCACTGAAACATCCAGTTTTCAGGCGACACTTTGATGCTGGTCCCAACATTTATTTTACATTTTACCTGGTGACTTTTTAATAGAGTAGTCAAAAAAAACCCCACTAATATCTCCCTTTCCTTGCCATAGGTTGGCATAGTCCTGCTCCACAGTGATTTATTTGACAACAAAAATTAGCAGGTAGATTCAAGTAGAACAGTTTTAAATAGTAGTGATAAATGCCAAATATTGCTTGGATGGGAAGTAATTAAGACAGTGATGATACATTTAGCTCAGGAGGTGGGGAAAACAGAAATAATATCTAGTATTTGCTGTCAATAAGCACTGAAGTATTTTGTCAATTAAAAAACTAAAGTGAAGACAAAGCATAAAGTACTTGCAGGATGATGACTCATTTCTTGCTCAGACATACCTGCTAATAAAAAATGTTGCACGCTTTCACAAATAGATTCTTCTCACCTGAGCCCCACATAGTAACTTATGCTGAATTAAAATATCCCGAGACATAAATAAATCAAATCCCTTTTGAAAACCACCTCTACCTGGACAACCATTTCAGTTGCCGCTGTTGAGTTACATCATCCCCAAAGTAGGAAGATGATGATGGATATTTTTAGGTGGTACATGGGTAGGTGTTGGTGTGGTTCAGTTCATGCTGTCAAATCTGTGTCATAGTCTGTGTCAGTCAGACATTCCTGTAAAGAAAAAAAATACAAAAAAAGAAAGAAAAAAATTCTTACAACATAAAAGTTTTGCAGTAGATAGAGAATGAATATATGCCAGGTAGGGGTCTTTTTATACCAAGGAGTGAACAGCATGAGATTTAAGACTTAGTTTGACCCAAGGATGATGCTTAGCTTTATTTCAGATGCTTTAATTATTGTAACATCTTTTTTATACCAGAAAACATTTCCTTGCCTTAGAACTGTCCATCCCAAGTCTGCTAATATTTTGGAGGCATCCTAAGAAGAAGGGTTGCCTTTATGCTTTGTTTTCTACCCTGCCTAGGACAAAATTTACATGCTCTTAAGTAATAATACAAAAGTGGGAAAGATGAGTGCAGTAGCTTGTATTTTAGACCATTATTAAGAAACAGACCTTATTTTCCACCTTTACCCCACCTTCCTAAAAGCATATTAAATGAATGTATTAACATTGAGTTAATAGTATTATTCTTCAGTTCTTGCACAGGCACTCACATTCAGTGTCTGTTGAAAACCTACTTGTATTTTATTGGGATCTTTGCATAGGGTGTCTTTGCCTAGACATCTTTGTTCAGGCCATACATGTAGCTGAGTGGTGGTTGTATGTGTTCTCACTCATGCATAATTCATTGTTATTGATTATCTTAATATGCATGCAATAAAATCCCTTGCTTGCAATACACAGTTTTAGACAATTAACGAACTGCCTTTTGCTTATTTAGAGCAAGATACAAGAAAATAATATTGTCTCCCTATCTGCAACTTTGAAATGTAGAGAGAAAAGAACAGCAAAAAGAATCACAAAATATATTGTAATCAACAGATAATCCAAAAAAGCTCCCTTAAACAGATTTTTTAAGACATCTGGCAATCTAAAGGTTATATAAACTTCAGCAAAGCCTCTTAATATAGGTATTTAAGCATTATGGAAATTTGATTTTTAACTAGTGTAGTACAAAAAAACCTTTATCCTAGCAAATATACGAGGTAAATTTGACTGCTAAACAGAGATTATTGATTATTAAAATCACCATGAAGTACAGATATATTGGTAGCTAGCATGAGTCACCCAAATTGAAGACTTTAGGCACAGATTTCTCTCCAAATGTCCATGTTTCTATGAAAAAAAGATATTAAAAGTAGATTAGCATGCTCCTGGAATAAAAATGCATTATCTACTCAAATAGTTAGCAGTAAAGCACTATATTCAGCTAATGTAGAGCACCATAGAGGGAAGGATTTACTAATTCTTCTCTGACCTACCTGGTTTAATCTTTACTTATTAAAAAAAGGAAAAAAAAAAGTTAATAGACCATAGCCTCTCTGTTATCCACCATATCATAAAGACTTTAAGAATAATTTGGTTTAAATAACCAACCATAAATATCTTGGAGGTCAAGAAGTCTCCAAGTTCAGAGGCAAGAGCATGGAGTAACCTGTTAGTCAGGAAGACTAAACTTTAATTTTTTTAGGACATTAATTAGCAGAACAAGAGGGGTTTCGTTTGGTTGGTTGTCTGTTTGTTTAGGTTTTTTGTTTCTCATTGGTGATGGGTTCCTTAGAGGCACTTTTAGAGCTCACAATACAACAATTACATGTTTTTAAAAGTATTTTGAAAAAATAAAGGAAGACAAAGTCAACTATTTTCAAAAGAAAGAAGAGATGACATAGCAAGGTCCCTGGTCACTGCACTGCAGGAGGATGTGTGCATTACTTTGATTACAGAGTCTGATCGGGAAGAGATTAGTGCTAATGTGGAGGAGATATTTGCACCTAAGAACCACTCACTTTCCAGTCCTAGTCTCCAAAAAGTGACAGGCAAGGAGGAGCATCAAGAGCTGAGGACTAATAGATAACACAGAAGTAGGCTAAATAAAACCATATGGTTATAACTATCTGGTTAGTATATTCATCTTTGAAGAACTTGCTCATAGTTTTCTTCAGAAAACAGCTTTAAGAAGCAGAAAGCAGAGTAGTCCTGACATGAGTTGCAGGTTTCTCTCCAAGCAGTTCAGTGCAGAGATGTAGGGGTAATGGAGGCTGGTTAACAGCAGCCCAAACATCCTTCTTTTTCCACCCAAAGAGCTGAAAAAGGGTTGCATTAGGTTTAAGAATCCAGATGAAGTGAAAGACCAGGACATTTGTTGAGATGAAAAACAGAGTCCAGGAGTGCCACTGTCAAAGCTCCTGCTTCCATATGCCATCATATCCGGCTTTGATTACCAAGCGAAAGACTTCCAGAATTGCCAAGACAACTTTACAGCTGTAGCTTTACAGCTACTATAAACCAAAGTACCTCTAACCAATCAAAATAATAGATTTTTCAAGTGTCCAAAACTTTAAATCTTATGATGTGCTACTGAATTAATTTCCAGTTTGTTATATTTTCATTTCCTTCTGCCTAAAAAGAAACAATAGGCTCTCTATAGTCTTCTGTGCAGGAAAAGAGTATGTTCTGAGTTTTCACATGGGTGTTGCTGTCACCTGGTATTTAACTCAGATTCCAGGACCTTCTCCCTTATTTCAGCTTTTCCATTTTTTTTCTGGGCAAATCAGTTCTCAATCCTAACTTTCTTAAAGTGTTGGTAGTGCTTCTTTCTTCAATTTACTAGTTGTTTTATTTTTGCATATTGTACAGGTGAAGTGGCCTAAAATTATGTGAAATAAGCTTTGAAAACAGTTGCAGTATTTATAATGATAATTGGATTGGCCAGAGATTAGTCATGAGTAACAAAATGCAAGAAATAAAAATTTGATGACATCTTGTTTGGCTGAAACAGGGTTTTATTCCTTCAGGCCAAACTGAGTCAATAATTATGTCTTGTACCTTCTATTTTTATGAAAATTTTTTTTGGCTATTTGTTTAATACAATGGGATTATGGATCTTGGTAAAAGAAAAACATGGTTATTATTAGCTTGCTTTAAAAACATAGCTATTTTTGGGTATGACATCAGAATTATTATTTTTCAAGTCAAAATCAACTCACTGCCTGTTTAACAGTTACTTTAATATCACCTGTAAGATTTATGGAAAATAGCAATGAAGTAATGAATATGACCTTTCAGATATCAATCAGCCTTCACAAAGGATAATACAAGAAAGATGCCTTATTTTTACAAAGGTAGGAGCCAAAATGAGAAATTTCAAAATCAGACTTAAGTATATGCAAGATGAAATAAATGGAGGGAGAAACCCCAGCTCTGTAATACACATATATAGACACAATCAGGGATTCAGCTGAAGAGCAGGAAAGATGTATAGAACATACAGAAGACAACAATCATATATACATTATTTTAAGAACTCCTTTCTAATCCACTATGTCCAATTTCCTACCCAGCAGTCAGGTATCAGGAGCCTTCCATGAGCTGGGATTCCTGGAGCAGGACTGAGGGTCACCATGCCTTGTGGCACATGCTACTTCTAGGCAACCTTCACAGAAAGGCAGGGCAGTTCAAAACTTCCATGGTAAGTCACAAGCTACCTCTCTGCAGCTCTGCCACCTTTGTCAACTCAAAGCCGTTAGCATGGTGCCTCAGCCAAAAGAAGTTTACTGCATCATAATCATCATAAGCAGTGCCAGAAGAACATCTCTTTTCATTACACGAGGTGATTGCAACCACTTGGCATGCTAATTATACACTGAGTTTTTATGATAGAACTCCAGCATGTTGAACATTAACAGATACAAGTCTTGGGAAAGATCAAGGTGGAGGTCACAGTCTTCAATAACGCATTTTCACATCCATAGCTTAGTGTTGCCTTGCAGTCCTTTCAGGAAACTTAAGTAATTAACAGATTGGCATTTATTGGGTACTGCCAGCTCCATGGTCTACAGCTGGACTGTCCATGCCAGTGTCATGCAAACACAGCAGCCTTTCATCCACAGCGGTCTTACATCTGGAGTCTGTCACATATCTCATACCCTGAAGCCTTCAACCCTCCCAGGTCAAGCTCCCAGGAAAGGAGCGTGTTGGTCTGCACCCAGCACAGAGATGCAAGGTGTTGGGGCTATTAGTTGTCAGCCCACAATTCACTGAACTTGTTGACTTGGGCTCAAAACCAACTCTACCATGATGCATATAGGAATGGGGGCAGCAACCCTGGAGGGGAGGAAGTCTTGGTGTGTTTTCCTCTTCGCTGCAAATGCCACTACCTTTTAGGGTGTAAGAAGGTAGGACAGCCAAGCAAGGCATATCAACAGCAAATAATTCAGAGAAAAATAGGAAAACTGCATATTCAATCTGCCCCATACTTTATTATTTCTTTTTTCTTTTTTTTTTTTTTTAACAAGAATAAGAAAGAGTTACCCTACTTACACTCTATTAAAGAAAAAACCCAACCATATTGGTGCTATCAAAGACTCATGGCAATTTAAGTACCTTGACACTAAATCTTTAATGTTTATAAGGCTACATCTTCAACAATATTTGACAATGTGGATCTGCTGTGGATTTACATGATAGATAGAAAGTAAGAATATTTAATGAATTGTCAGGTCTCATTGTAATACCTAGACAGCTCTTGGTAGCTCTCTGTTCAACCTCAGTTACTCTTTTTCCTACAACACTCTGAGGCACAACAGTGTGAAGGCATAACAGAATATACCTCCAGGTCAATGCTGAACTATTTTCAGTATGTTCTCATCTTAATCCTTTCACCTCTGGAACACATTTTCATTGTGTAAATTTTATGACCAAAGACTGAAAGATTTCAGCTCCTTGCCCTCTTCTGTAACAATTAGACTTCTCCTTTGCTGTGTTGCCTACCTCAGACATATTAATTCAGCACAGATTTTTTTTAATTTTTTTTTTTGCCAGACTCTTTCAAGAAAAAGCCGAAGAGAAGCAGCAGCCAGTGATGTATTTTTCCTTTTTTAAAGAATAAGATCTTTTCTTCTGGGTTGGTGTTTTTGGTTTTTTTTTTTCAGATTTCAAAAGGCAAACAATGGAAAGGCAAGCAATTTCCAACTGATAAAGGAATTTTTTTTTAAAAAAAAGGATATTCAAGGTTGCTACAGTCACTGCTCTGGAGTTAAAATTTTGCTATACACCAAGCTGATAACACACAGGAACTTTGATGCGTGACAGCAGGAAATCTGCACAATATATGATGTCACTTACCTCAAAGCCAAAAAAAAGATTAAACTAGAAATAAAAAAAGATTTCCTTTACCTCATGATGGAAGTGTGTGTTTATGGAATTGAAAAATTTCATCACAGTTTCAGCTTCACACATGATGTACAGAGGTTTCTACTGCATTTACATCTGCTGCTTGGGGGACATATGTTTAGTTCCAAACTGAAGCCATTGCATTACCATGTCCGCTATGGTGACTCCTTGTGGGAAATCAATCTACGTTACTTATGCTCCATGAAATTTTTTTACTTCTTGGAACTTTTTAAAATTCAAAGTTGTAAAAAGAGAGGATATTATAGCAAACCACAGTGATAAGGATAGATTTATGGAGAGATAGTGTTATACCATCTTTTTTCTACCCTTAAAGGCCAAATTTTTCTCAGTATGCATATTCAGCTCATGAGAAATAACACTAGCATATAGGATAATTCAAATAGTTATACTAGTGTCTAAATTTGCAGTAATTTCCAGAAACCCATGATATTAATATACATGGACTTGCAAGACCTCAGTAAGGCCTAGTTGGTCATTTCAGACGAACTTAGGGAACATTTGGCCAACAAGAATCTGCCAAGAGAGGTTAATAGTATCATTAATCACCAAAACCAAATATCTTCCTCTTCCAAGCATGTGAGTGCACACACACACACAGACATATACACATACTTCTTCAGAAACAAAGCCCCACTATATTGGATGCTTTGAAAACACAGTGAACAATGAGACTCATTTCACCTTTTTGCAACATTTTGGAGAGGTATTGCTTGACAATAGTGAGTTAAACCCTGTGCTTCTCAGCCTTAATGCACAGCTTCTCTGGCAATGAACAGACAAAATGATTTTGCGAAAACAGTTTAGGAGATGATTTGCATTAAGTAATTCTGAGCGTGATCACGTAGTTTACTACTAACATTGATCACAGTGAAAAGATCATATATTGAAATGCTTGGAAAAGGATCCACATGAAAAGTATTTTGCAGAATTGTTGTATGGAGAGACAATATGAAAATTATTTGGTTTGTTTCTTCCAGAAGACTGTGATTGATAGGTTTCATTCATCCTAACTGAAAATGTCAAGATTTGGGCCTTAGATCTAGACTTTCTCTGTAGCCACTGGGAAAGACTTAATCTTATGGTGGTAAATCCTACCTTGGGAGGAAATTGATTGTGTCCTGGAAGTGTCCGTTTCTCTCCACCATGTAACGACAATCTAAGCTCAGATGCATACATATACCTTTCAGACATGAAGAATTTGGTAAGATGAATCACACCCCACAGATCAAGAAGATAAGTTGCTACAGAAACATTCATCTAATTTATCTCTTTGAACTACTAAATCAATAAATATTCACTACTCAAATTACTATTATGCTTTTTACTCTTAAATTATGTAGTATTATTGTTATTAACTACCATTTATAGTGTTGATGATACTGTTAATTTTAATTATTGATAATTTTTTAACTTATTAAATATTTACTACTGACATAATAAAAAATATTTGTGTGGGAACAGACTCTAGATCTTCTAAGTTTCTTAACTCCTAAAGTTTCCTAACTCCATAAATCCTGGAGTTATGGTCCAGAGAAACTTATTGCTAGCTGTTTTGCAATATTCTGAGATCACAGATTAATTGCCCTATATGAGAGCTATCCACAGCAGGAATCACAATTTTGGTAAAAGGCCCAGCATATGCCATTGAGTGATGATAAAACCAAGATTGCAGTCTGTTTGACAGTGTTGGGATCTATCTTTGCAAACAGAAAAGCCAGGATGCATAAGGTTCACAGAGATAAAAGGGAAAAGAACAAATTAATTTTATCTAGTTAGTACCCACAGAAACAGCATTTGAAAAAAGTGTGTTACTGATGCAAGGTGAAGAGCTCTGTTGTGTGAGTATCAACTAATGTGAAGGCAATTTAAAATAAATTAGTAAAATAGTTTGACTGGAAGCAGAATATAAGGCAAACTGGTCCAGATAAAATGTTATATACTGGTCTACATGATGCTGTAATAGGTCATACATCCTCAATTCCAATATTCAAGAGTCACTAAATATATACAAAATATTCAAAATTCAAGAACATACTATTGTACCTGGCTATCTGTGGTATTATAAACATTAACACTGCTGGCTTTGCTGAAACAAATTAAAAGAGATTAGAGTAATTGGAATGGCATTTTTTATAACTTGAATGTTGGCACACTGAATGTTATCAAGATAAATGCTCCGTTCAGACTTAGTTCTCTCTGTTCTGTCCACTGATTGCTTGGAGCAGAGAGAAAACATTATGAGATATCCAAGTGGTAATTGGCAAATTTATCTGGAGTGAAAAATTCACCAGAGTTCAAAGGAGAAATGAAACCCCAGTCCTTCCACCCTTTCTCTTCTCAGTCCTTCCATAAATATCAAAGTGCAAATGAACAAGAATCAATGCTCCCTGCCTGGATGGGAGCGCTGCAGCAAACTGCCAAGCGTCACCGATTCTCAAAGGGGTTAAGTAAAGTTGAAGTAGTTCAATATCTCTTGGCATCAACATCTTCAAATGAGAAATAAAGACCTTTCCCTCCAGTCAACATCTCTGCTCTACCTATTTTCAAACCTGTTCTCTTGATTTGCTCAAATAATTGCTACAATTAAGTACACAAGTCGGGGAAATGCAGACAAAGAAAAGTCAGTTTCAAGTTCTCAGTTATATTTATACTTACCATTAAGAGTGACTCATCTTAAGGATGGAGAAACAGCAAGACTAAACAAACAGAGCCATTTAAAGAAAAATCTACAATTCACCTTGTACTTGCAAGAGGTAAGTAAGTTGTTAATGCCTGGTATTTAGTAGGTAAGTTACGCCTTACCTAGGAAAATAATAATAGGGTTTGTCCCTTCTTCTCTGTATCTGAAAGGAATTGGCAAGTTCAGAGTATTTCAGTGAAGGAAAAACAAAGTTGGGAGTGTCAAGCAGAAATTAAGACTCGAACTGGGACAGTCTTAGAAATCTTAAGCTGCAGATCCTTTTCTGCGAAGCTTTCTATTAGCAAAGGCACCCATTGCCATGAATCAGCACATGCTGATTATCCCTGAAGCAAAACTCCCTCTTTTAATTTTAGTGATGGGAAATTAACCATTTTTCCAGACAATGGTTAAGAAGTCATCTCTAAATTTGAACACAAGGACAAGAGTGCTCTGTCGGAAATTTGCAAATTCTGCTAGATAAACACCAATACTGTTCCAATAATGTTATGGTGGAAAAAAGTAAACAAATTCCTCTGGAAACTTTCACAACCATCAACATTAGGATTCTAATCTTATTAGGATTCAGGGTGGACACAAGGAGAAGGATGTCTTGGGCTATTATCTCAAACTGTTGATATCTAGGACTGTAGAAATTCTCCCTAAGAAAAATGACGACTGAGACCAGCTGGCTGGGAGTATTCTGCCTTGCTTTCTAGTGGAATGAGGAAGAAGGAACTTCAAAAGAATCAATAAACCCAAAGGAAAACCTCAGAAATCTAGAAAACCTCATCAAGCACTGTTTAAGGGCATGCACTGGAGATGTAAAATGACAAATTCAATCATGAGCAGGAGTTCAGTCAGAGTTTTGCGTAATGCTGTCCCTTCAATCATGTTTTAAATGACTCCAGAGATTAAAGTGATTTTCTTCACCTGCACAAAAAGTTGAAAGCCTACAAGTAGTCAGTGGAGAAAGGTCTTTCTGTTGATATAGGCACTGGAGACATGACTGAAGAGATCATTTTCTTTTGTTTGGGGACTGCTGGAAAGAACCGTGGCCATGATATCTCTGGTTAATATAAAAACTGATCAGTTTTGAAAGAAGCAAGGGTGCAGATTAAGATATCCAGTTCTGAAACTGAAACCTGTAAATATGGAGGTAATTCTGGGTACACAGCATGGAATATCTTTCTTCTCAAAGTGAACCCTACTGAAATTCATTCTTTCACTGGCCTTGCATCCATGACTTCTCTGGTTATCAGCAAAGACACTTGATATGGGCTTGGAAAATGTGATGGAGAGGAGCAGCTGTTTTGTTGCTAGCATTCTGCCCTGAAGGCACTGAAATGATGTCAGAAATAACTGATTTCTCTGACGAAAATAAAGTAGGAGCCAAAACATACCAGTAGAGTAGGCGAAGGCAAATGCTGGGGACAGAATTGAAAAAGAAACCTAAACATTATTCACTCTGGACTATTTATGTTATAAATAATCTTATAAGTGATCTTGTAAATGTTTTAGCCAGCATCAAGAATAAGTTGTTTAGTGGCTCATTATACTTTTTTTTTTAATTGTAAGAACAGAGACACAAATATAACATGGCAGATTTACTGTTAGAACTTTGTGTTCTAAAATTTCCTCACTGACCCTGAAGTTAAGGTTTCTAAAACTAGAAAATATCTTTTTTCCACAAACTCTTTTATTAAATGGGGAAACTTAGATGGCTGTACAAGGTTTGTACAAACAAATTATCTGTTTGCTTTGTTAGTGGAAAAAAAGATGATCCAGACTTAGAAGCAGAGTGCCTCCTTGTAAAGGAGGAATCTGGGCTCCAGTGTGTCCTTCAGACCTTCTAACTCTGTTCCAGCAAATTGGCAAGACCTGAGGCATTTGAGAAAGACACATGGCTGGTGGATCTTTGTAAGACCTTTTATGGCCTGGAGCAAGCTTCCTGTTGCTCTACCTACTGTGCCACTAGATCTCCAATAACTAATGCAAAAACTAGCGTAAGTAGAGATGTTTATTACTATAGTATAGATAAGTTGCACCTTCACTGTCAGGTAAGGGTTTGAATTGACAGATCTGAGGCTGAGCTCTCTAATCATTTGCAGTGTTCGTGTGTTGAATTACTGTTAGGTTTACATCTGGAATGAGCCAACTGGATGTTCAGGTGGACAAAAACCACACCAGGGCACCTATGACAAAGCTAGTACAGGTACAGAATAGCATTCTCTTCAGATCCAGCTTCATAAGATCTGCTTCCTTTACCCCGCCAGACCTCAGCAGAGGAATCCAGTCCTTCCTGCTTCCTTTCTTCAGCCACTCAACAACAGGAGCATCCCCGTAGAGTGCCGGAGCCGCATCTCTGCTCTTCTGCACACAAGTCGCAGCAGTGAGTCCTTCTGCCCTCATCTCAGTGTCTACTCCTGCCTCTTCTTAGTGCAACCTACATTGCACATTAAGTTTGCCAGCATTTCTGATCAGTAAGGCATAATTCAGGAGCAGATAGCAAAATAATGCAGTAGATATTAAGACAACCCCATTTTGCGCTGGAAAATAACAGAAAACCAATTGTTCTTCATAGACCAGCTTGAATAAGAGCAGATAATTAACAGGTCAGTCTGTTAGCAAAAAACAGATAAACAACCTGTGCTACTCACACATTTCTTTTTTTAGATCTTCCTTGTGATTAAGGTGGAGGCATATGTTTTACGGTAGAAAGAACAGATAGAAATCTATATTAGTAACAAAGAATACTCATTAATACCAAAGAGGTGCTATTACCTTTGAGAAACACATAGCCACAGTTGGAATGCTGCATCCAGTCAGGCATTCATATTTTAACATTCAGAAAGTTATGCAAATGATTCACAGTGAGGAAAACATGCCCTCGCTGAGAAGGTGTTTAGTCCAACAGTTCAGTTGATGGAGAGGTTAAGAGAAATAATTCCTTTAAGGAGGAACAAGGTGCCTGACACTGGCAGGCTTCTGAGTAGGCACACAGCAGCATCACAAGCCTGAGAATTTGGAGTTAGAGCCAGGAAAAATGAATGTGACATCAACATGAAAATCTTTTAAGAAATTAGCTAACCACTTAAATAATTCACCCCATTCATTTGGGATCTTCAAGTTGAGATTGAATTAGGCGAGAAGGTCACTGGAAGTAATTGTTTTACATTGTGTTCGTGCCCCTTCCAGCACACATCTCAGCTTAAGTCTAAAACTGCCCTATCGATATCATTGAATCAAAGACTGAATAATTACTTCAATCCATGTTATTAAATTAATCTCAGCTCTAAGATCAGTTCTTTGGACTAGAGATGGAATAAAATATGCCTGCATCACCCTCAAAATGCTCAGGGTACTTTGTGCTGAGCATTAAGATAATGATAATAATGAATATTCATGTTTCAGAAATTTGTGTCTTCTGGGTGAGCTGAGCAGGATTTAAATTTCCCTTGTACAAAATTGGACAGACATATTTTTGTATCTGATTTGTTTTGGCTTAGTTTCATTGCCTGCAGCTGGATGCAGGGCAGGGAACAACACAGGTCGGTGTGTGCCAAAGCAGACAGGATATACCTTCTTAGAGACTTTACTCACGTCTGTGTTGACAGCGTGCATCAGGCTGGGATTCAGGAAGAAATCACAGGGATTGCTGCCATCCACCCTTTGCACTTTTTCTTTGCTCATATCCCACAGGCACCCCCCACCTACTCCTTTTCAGCAGCAGCCCTGGCTTTCCCCATGCCCACAGCATGTTACAGGTAAGTCGTTTGAGAAATGAAAAGCATCTCATTCTAAAGCTACTGGACTTACAGAATGCTCAAAGTCATGGCAAATGATAGGCAGATGGAAACTTGCTTTCTTTCAGACTAGTTGGTCTTGAGCAGGCCTTAATCCCAAATGTACATGGCTTCTGTACTCGAATTAGCATAGCCTAAGTACATTGCTACACAATCTGGTGTGGAGCTGGCTTGTATCCTTCAAACTCAAAAGTGACTTTGCATCTGCCTGAAGTCTATTCTCTATACATAGAGATACCCAGTTAGGATTTAATAACCAGCCTTTTCATAAAGTTCAAGGTCAGGGGAGACAATGACATTTATTCTGACCCCTTTTATATTGCAAGTCTTAAAATGACAATGCCAAGTTAGATACACTTGACCTTCATCTTCCTGTGTTTCAGTTTCTCATCTGCAAAACAAGCCCTCTAATAAGGGAACCTGTGTTCATCCCAGTTAGGCTTTGTGAAAATTAAATACATTGATATTTGGAAGGCAGAGTACTGTATCAATGAGGCTCACAGTAAACTCCAGGAGAAAGTTGATGGGTTTGAACCATATGTTGTGTATAAGACAGGAACATCATTTGTCTTGGGGATGGAAACATAAATAATGAATAGTTTCTCTTTTAGGGAGTGCTGTTCAACCGAGGCCACGAATGAGGTAGAGCGCCGGCAAAAAGAAAAGCAAGATGTGATTTTCTAATTTCAAAACACAAACAGATAATGGATTCCAGAACTAGATGACCGGAGAATCCTCCCCTTTTTCCAGGTGCAAATTTGCACCTACGATGGTGTTGTTTGAAAAGTAAGAGAAGGAGGGTGCTGAGTGCGTGTGCAAAGACTATTGTTGTTTGACTAGGTTTCTTCCCTTTCCCACGACTCTTGTGGCTGTGAACATTACTGGTTTTTCTAGAATTGTTTTTAATCCTCTTGTAATTTTCAGGTCTGCTTCTGCATCTCTTTCCTGTGCATATAGAAGTTGCATGCATTCTTAGTCATAAAAACCAAAATCAGGGAACACAGGTTTGATTTGCATGAAATACTTGTTACAGATTATGTTAAAGATCATCAGATCAACGTCAGTTTTTAGTTAGTTCAACATCAGTAATGTTGTTATTAGGTTTTGCAGCTATGTAAATGTAACCCAATGTAACCCAATAGAGCTCATACTACCCTAAATAGCTAATCCTGTTGAATTTCAGTTAGTTTTGGCAATTCTCTAGTACTGCAAGAAAAACAAAATCCATCCCTGTGGGCACTTCTGTAATGCCTAAACATTTCAACCTTGTAGTGAATTAGTGTTTGTGCATGATACCAGTCTCCTTGTCATTTTGCCTAGTCTCTGAGACACCACAGAAGATCTCAGGCAGTGGTTTTGGTGCTCTTTCAGATCTTCCTGTTGGGATTTCAGTGCAAAACAACGAATAGAGCCAGTATCTCTAAGGACATTGGTTTCCCTCCAAGACTCTTCCCTTCCCCGACTGGAACATATGTTACTAAACTGTGAGTGGGTTGCTAAAACCATGTGTCATTGTTCCTTTAATTTCTGCATATCCATAATGCGGATGAATTTTACATAAATACCTCCTTCTAAACTACAGATTTTCTATTCAATACCTAGCTGCATTAAATCATGATCAAAAAAATGTTGGATGTGTTTGCTTATTTAGAATCTTAATGTCAGACTAGCTGCAATAGAGCTTTATTTAGTATATTACAAATTATTTTTTATTTATTATATTACAAATATTTAGTGTATTTGTAAACAGTTTTCAAATAATACTCTTCTCTGTGAAGAAAAATATCTGAGTGACAATTAACTCCAAAGGAAATTTTTTTTTTAATTCTATCTTCAGTCACTAGAGAGTTTGGTACAGCTTTAAATCCACTAAATGTTCAGTATTTGAGCGTACAGCCTTGCACCACCTCAGATCAATCAATTACCTGCACCGTTTTGCTTTTTTTACATTTTAAAAACTTAAAACCTATAGACTAATGACAATTTCACTGTTATTTAACTGAAAAAAGGTGATGCATAGCTGCCCTGGAAGTGAAATACATGTGTCACAACAGAAGGTACAGACGGGATATAAAGATGAACATGTAGATGCTACTTAAATATGTATTGGGTACATATGTTGGTACATGAAATGCACAGAGACCCAAACTTAAATTTCCAGATTGCAGGAAAGAGTAATGCTGTAAAAACCAACTAAAATATGCCATCAGTTTTTTAATGAACAGAAGAGAAAGATACTTTGATTTGCTGTCATTTCTGAATAGTAGCGCTGTGTCCCAAAGTAGCAGGCTTTAAGTCTTAATCATCCTTAGCACCGACTGACACACTGGAGGACAGAGACATCTCTCTGATAATGTTCTTTCCATTACGATGTTAACCTGGGACACAGAAATCCTGCATTTAATTCACTTCTCAATCACTATCTTCCTGTAAAGCATCTGACAAGTTACTGAGCACCAGTCTTATTACTCTCTTGAAAGCAGCAGAGAAAAACAATGCTCTTCTGTCTTCAAGAGCTGTTGCCGTGATAAATGTTTTTAAAGTTGTAAGGTACTTTTGTAATAGATATTCCCTACAGTGACTTAGGAAAAATCTGCTAACTATGAGGGTAGCTGAACAACTGCAGGAGAACACTTCATAATAAATATACGTGCCCAGCTAGAGTTCACTTTAAAAATTCTGCTATAAAATCAAAAGTCATCATAAAACTTGTCCCTGAAATTTATCTTTATAAAGAATACAGAAGACATTCTCTTAGTTCTTCAGACAGCCAAAAAACTTTTAGTTCAAAAAATGTGTTTCTTCCTTTCTATAGACAGAACTAAATGGTCAGAGGTAGTATTAATTTATTCCTGTCTCCTTTATTTTCAACCAACGAGTTTGATGCAACAGATACAGAACACTAAAAAAAAAAAAAGAGAGATATAGGTCATTTTTCTTGAATGTGCTTCAACACACTTTCTCACTTTTCTCATCAAATGAATGTTTCCTCTCAAGTGTTCTTCAAATTCTTTTATCAACCACAAAATTTTCCTGACGGTTGATTTCCAAAACAAAGTCAATTGGGATTTCTTCAATAACCCCAAAGTTGAGCTTCTATGTGATGGGTGACTTTCTTCCAAAATATAGCAATTCAGAGGTGGAAAAGATTAGAGATTTCTTAGTCTAGAAGGAGGAGATTCAGAGACGTCAGAATAAGTCTTCAAAATAAGTTAACTGCTTATACAAAAAGGAAATAATCAGTTTTTTTTCTTTTTACTACTGTAGCTGAAATGAGCATAAATGTCATCTTACTTGGCACAATATATCTAAGTCAGATTAAGGAGGAGAGTAAATTTCAGATAAATACAAGTGAATTATTCAGACCTCTAGACTGTGATTTCATGGAGCACAATTATGAAAAAAATTCAGCCCTTCACTTACCCCTTCTATGCAATGTATCCATCCAGGGCTAAGTTTCGGTCAACCTGTTGGAGACACTGGACCTGCTGTTTGTGAAATCAGCTGCTATCCCAAGAAACAGTCTCCTAAAAAGCAATATGACCTACTGGATTAGGTCATCACCTGCTTCTTAGCTCTATGAGGACATGCACCCCTTTTCAGTCTTCTCCTGAAGGACTTCAGCATTTTCCCATATTTGCTAATGTGACATATAATGGTCTAGTTCTGGCTAGTTGCTGCCCCGACTCATAGATGCTGTGACTATAGCAAAATTTGAGACATAGACCCAGTAAGCAGTAGCCTCTGGGCTTGTAAGTAAATAACTGTTCCAGTGATTTTACTTCAGCATCTTCTGTTTGGCACTAGGAACCCTAAAATTGATTTTAACACATCTTCAAACATACCTAAGGAGACAGTTTCTCTTATTCTTCCTGTTTTCAGTGGCAACCCAGAATGCTGAAAATTTGAGAAGACAAATTGCTGATCAGAGAAAATGAGATGCTAGAAAGTAGAGTGATGTCTCAAAGTGGCCTGAGAAAAATGGGTAGAGTTTACACAACATGTTTACCACTGAATTGACTGAGTCCTAGCCTGGAATCAAGGTCTTGCTCTGCAAGGAAACAGTACCAAGAGGAGATTTACATTTAAATCCTTGTGTCATAGT
Source organism: Limnodromus scolopaceus (assembly GCA_028565335.1). NCBI lineage: Eukaryota > Metazoa > Chordata > Aves > Charadriiformes > Scolopacidae > Limnodromus > Limnodromus scolopaceus. The sequence goes on along the minus strand of JAOXNO010000033.1, from coordinate 43,971,570 downwards.
CTGTTTTACCTATTTGGTTTTTGTTGATTTTTTAATTTTTTTTTTAAATTTCAGAAGACTCTTAAGTCCCTAATTCATATTCTAATAAAAGTGGTTGGGTTTGGTTTTTTTTTTTTTGCTTTACAACCTTATTTATATTTGGGGGGACTGCTCACAGTGAAGGAAAAGGTCTGAGCAAGTCCTATTGCCAGCAGTTAAATGGTGAGAGTAAATGTTGCATAAGGAGGTTTTGACATCACCACAACAGTGGTCAAACACTGCCACAGGTACTCGGAGAACCTCCATCCTTGAAGATCCTCAAAATGCAACTGGATAAGGCCTGGAGCAGCCAACTGAATGTTTGAAGTTCACCCTCCTTTGAGCAAGTTGGACTAAAGAGCCCCAGATGGCCCTCCCACACAAAATCATGCATTAATTCAGTCAGTATGAAGTTGAGCACACCTGGCTTCCAATACAAACCTTGTGGCAACTGGCCTTTGAGAAGGACCTTAAGTTGCCTGAGGTGCTGGTGAGTATCAGCTTTGTAGTGTCAGCGTGGCAGCAGAGTCGAAAGCACAGAGTGGTGGACGTGTACAGCCCGGATGTCAGAAAATCTTTCCCTAAATGATGTAGGGCAGGGCAGTTGTCATCACCTGCTCACTTTTACAGCTCCCCTCCAGGCACAGGAGTGTGATAGGAAGAGTTTCTATTGCGGGAGGTCACAGAGAGCTAAAACACATTAATCAAACCTCTAGAAAGCACATTTTATCCAAGCACCTTGTCATCTTTGTGCTTTGTTGCCCCAAGCCTGTTGTTAATGTCACCTCTAGAATCCCATTAAAAACAGACCTCTTCAGGGCTAGGTCTCTTCAGAGCTATATGTAGCATCAAGCACCCTTCTGAATGCTATATAAATATCCCTATCAGAACCTGAATGAAAAGTTAATAAATTGAATATGTTGCCCTCTGTGTAACAGAAGAGGACTAAATGCAGCATGCATTTAAAGCAAATCATGATGAGTGATCTGAAAATATGCAACATTAACATAGTCATATTTTAAATAGCAAGAGTCACTTTCACAGGACTAGAGAGGTTGTAAACCATTTATGTTTGTATTCCAGGAGCCCTTACAAAGCTTTGTTTTGAAAGCTTTATATTAACTTGTAAAATCAGCTCAGAAAAAGACATTGTTTTGTCTTTGTCACTACAATGGCGGCACCCACTTGTCTGCCTCTGTGCTTTATTCTGTTTATAGTGAGAACAAAGGTCCCACATGCTTTCTACTTTTCTTGAAGGCAGTGATTGGGGTACAGACCTGCCAAATGGGAATGACAATAGCTCTAAAAAAAGTAAAAAGCGCTGGAAAAAAAACAACACCTGAGAATATTCCTCTGAGAAAGTAGGTCCTTACTCTGTCCCCAGTTCCCTCTCATCAATAATGCCTTGCCTTGAATCCCACTAGTAAAGGCTTCTGAACTACTATTTGATGTCAGAAAATTCTGGACACCTGCAGAAGGATTATTTAGTTACTCTGAGCTAGTACATCTTTGGTATTTTTTTAAAATCGAGATATACTGAAAAAAGCAACTTACACATAGCTGTGAACCTGGCTATGTGTGGTTATTGGCAATACTGTTTGATCTTGGAGTCTTAAAACTTTAACCAACTGTAGGCTTTGCATCTTATCTATATATGATTTTTAATTGATTCATGTGCTTCTGTGTCACATTAACGAGTTTTAAAGCTAAGGTCAAAACTATTTTATTATGATTATTCTCAGTCTCCAATATCTTCCAGGTGTTCAGAGTTGTCATGGGAGAGATGAGCAAAAACATTATTTTAAAAAGTTCTTAAAATTGTTCCAGAAAACAAACACTAAAATTCATTCTTCATATCATAAAAAATTTCTTTTTATCCACTTGTGACCTGGCGGACAGGAAGAAGTTCCTGGGAGGAGGTTGTGCTCACTGGGCAGAGCTTGTGGGAACCTTTTTAACTTTGCTATGTTGAAAATACCCAAACCCCTTCTAGCCAAGGTCAAAGCTCACAAATCTACTTATTTTTCACTCTCTCCTCTGTAACAAACAGCATTAAAAATTACATTAGTTCTATCTCCTTTATAGCTTTCCCTTCTGGAAATAATATTAAAAAACTCCAATCTTCATTCAGCTTTGCCTTTTATAAATTGTATAACCAAAATCATCGCTTTAGTTGGCATTAAGGCTTTATGCCCATATCTCCAGAAAGGCTGATATCAAGCCCAAGGAAGGGCTTAATGATGACCCGGCCTGGGGCAGATGAGGGGACGTGTGGATGTTTTCTGCACTTGAATGAAGTCGCTAAGCTGGCAGCCGTGGGTCAAGGATGTTGACAGTGTCAGCATTTTCAACGTGCCAGCCCTTGGAGCAGGCAGATCATAGGCTGTAATTCAGAGTTTGCTCTGCTGGTAGCAACAAACCTGTCTATAGAGATGTAGACCCTGAAGTGTAATGTGTTCATTCATAATATCTGATTGGCCTGCTCCGCATCAGGCACTTTCACGTGAGGAAAGGGGAATATTTCACAGCCCCAGACACTCTAAGCCCCAGATACTGTAATTGTTGCAGTGTCAGGTGAGCTGAAGATCACGAAGCTTTCCAGAACACATTTGTTTAAGCTACTGAATGCTCTTGGGGCTTTGCTGAGGGATGCATGGCGAAGATCAGAAAGGAGACAGCAGTAGTACCACATTGATGGAAAACCTCTGATTACTGAAATGTTAGCGGTGCGTTAAAGTTCCCCAGATCTACAGAAAGATACCTCTCACTGATGGCCTGATGCTACTCTGCTACTAATGCACTCTGGTGAGGACTACAGTGCCATGTCTTAATTTTGTCTACACCCAGAATGATGGAAAATATATCCAATGGACAGAATGGAGGTGTCTTTTTTATTTCCTTTTTTTTCTTTTTTCTTTTTCTTTTTCTTTTTCTTTTTCTTTTTCTTTTTCTTTTTTCTTCTTCTTTTTCTTTTTCTTCTTTTTCTTTTTCTTCTTCTTCTTCTTTTTCTTCTTCTTCTTCTTTTCCTTTTTCTTTTTCTTTTTCTTTTTCTTTTTCTTTTTCTTTTTCTTTTTCTTTTTCTTTTTCTTTTTCTTTT
>JAOXNO010000033.1:43907680-43968355 GCA_028565335.1 Limnodromus scolopaceus | reverse complement strand
CTTTTTCTTTTTCTTTTTCTTTTTCTTTTTCTTTTTCTTTTTCTTTTTCTTTTTCTTTTTCTTTTTCTTTTTTTTTTAACATATGAACAAATGCTGGCTGCATGTCTTTGGACCAAGTCCACCTGATCCCTCTAGACAGCCTCCATGGTATGGCAGTGTACTGGGGAAAGTGCAAAGATTCTTACTGAAGTTTTCCAGACTTCCTCTTCTCTGTCTTTAAATCTCAGGCTCCAAATATCTTCTCATCCTCCTCTTTCCCCCTTAGATACACAAATTCTTCTATATTTGACTACTACGGATCTTCTTTTTCAATCTTCTCTTGCTTAGAATAAAATGCTTCAGTTCTTTCAGGCTTTCCTCACCGGACACATGTTTTTAGGAACTACTCTATTTCTTACAAAAGTAATTTTCTCAAAGATAAGGGTTTTTGAATGTGTATTTTCTCTGTAGACACCTAAATGCAACACAGAGCATAACCTGTCAATACTTCTTTCCTTTCAGAAGCTGTTTTGTATAATTCGTGGTTCACCAGAGACCTTCCTAAGCTAGACACCCATCTGAGGAGAAATTGCTTATAATTACTATGGCATGAAATCCCAGAAAGCCACAAAAACAAAGAAAATTTCCTGGCTATGAAAGTTTTATCACGAGACCAAGTTTAGCTCTATTCTCTGAAACCACTGAAAAGGCACTAAATTAAGCCTGAAAACTGAAGGGAGTGTATTTGGAAGTGACTGGAGGAGGAAAGGGAAGAGGTAGTGCCAATGGGCTGGTCAATAGGTGGTTTTATGAAGAGTTACCACCTCTTAAATAATAGTATATGATCTACTTATTTAAGCTTCACAGTTCTAGAGGTGTACTGAAATTTGTTATCTTTACACACAGCCAGCTGGATACTGAACATTATTTTGGTGAACGTGACATGGCTCCACTGTACTTGATTTCTAAAGGACTTTCAAGACTTCACAAGGCACTTAAACTATAAGGCAGAAAAGACCTCAGAAGGGCTACAGCACTGCTTACTGCTGTCTAGTTTTGTTTTACTGATTTTCCAGTGTTCTTTTTCTAACCGAAAAGAGACTAATAATTCTGTCCTTTTTTATGTGTATTCTTTGCACTCACTTAAACAAGGATATATCGTCAGCTATAACTTACCAACTCTTTCTCCGCTGCCCACTTCTCAGACCGGTTCTTATTTCTTGCCTCATTAACCTCTAACATTGAAATAAACAGTCTTATTGATTTATTTGTTCATTCTTTACAGGAGGTGAAAGGTTTTTGAACCTGGTTTTCTAATCTCTGTGGTGAAAAAAAAAAGAGAGATTAGTATTAGTGTCTTTATAAAAATCAGGGGATCTTCACAATGAAAAAAAGACTCAGATTAGCAGCATTTCTTTACAGTGGAAAAGTGTCAGACTGCTGACCCACCCAGATACCTGACAATGAGTCACACTGTCTCAATGGGCAGAAGTCACAGAAAGTGGTATTGATTGACTTTAGTTACAATGCATAATGCATTAGTAAGAGTGTCATTAACATGCATTGCTCCTGGACAGAACATCAGTTATTGTAGCAACTGTTCATGTAACCTTAGATTTTGTTGTTCTAGTGCCTGAAGGTAGTTTAAGCCAATATATATTCCTTCCCGTTTGCAATGGGGCTAAGAACATGGCCACAAGCATTTGCTGTGGCCCAGATGAGGACAAGTGATCCATTAAACCGAAGTATTTCAATGCTTATGGCCATAAATCCATGAAGTTAAGTTGGAAAAAAAGCAACAATTTGGATTTTTTGTATGCAGCACAAACTTACTCTGGCTTGACAAAGTGGAGTTAGATGATTGCTGGGATATCCATATAGATATATAACTCTTTTTGCACTCATTTCATGTGGAGAGCTGATGTAACTCTCCCATGTTACTCTACTTTATCAAGCCAGATTAAGTTTCTTTACAGAAGAAGTTTGTAACAAAAGGAGTCAGTCTACTACTGCCGCTGAAATTTATGTACTGAACTGAGAGGTAAATGAGTTTATTTACATTAGGCTTCTGTATACAATCACTGGAGGAAGTAAGGGATCTCCAGACACTTAGATCATAGAACAGCTAAATCAATCACCTGCCAGAGGGGTATTCGGTAGAGAGGAAAAAAAAGAGACCAGCTTCCAAATTGGGCATCTCGGTTTGGATTTGGAAATATGAAAGTGGAAGATGCATCATTTTCCTTGTTCGTTTCCCAGCGTAACTCATCACTCTGTAATGAGTCTCATAAATCCCTACAGAGCACTGAAGCAGTTAAAGCCGAGGGAAGAAAAAAACACGAAGAAAAAAGGTCTGGATGCTGGGAATAAAAGAGAACAAGAGTACTGAAAATATGGAAAACAAAACATTCTCCTGCAGAATATTGCGTCTTAATTGCCTTTAAACTGAGAAGTGCAACTCATGAAAGTAGTAAGAATCTCCTCACTTCACAACAACCTTCTAGTTGGCCTGATTTTTCCTAATTTTCCCCAAATTGTGAGCAGAAGCAGTCAAACAGACTTTTTCAAGACAAAGCATAGGTGTGGTACATGACCTCCTATTTCACCAGCCCACAGTGACAGACTTACAACACCACTGGTTAGGTAAGTCTGACAGTCATGAAATGAAACCCCTGAATAACTGTGTAAGTAATAAAACAGAGACAGTGGCTTATGTAAAGGTAAGTCAGTAACTACAATTGGCTTGAACCATATTTACAGAAAGTCCTCTCTTTTTATCTTTGAGCCAAATTCCTCTGTGGCTCCAGTGGTAAACTCAAAGTCTCTCAGGTTTATATGTAAAGAATATTTATTTTAATATTGTTAGACAGACTTCAAGGAGACAAGAGATTCAGTATTGCCTACCCATGCCCCCAATACCCAGCATTACTGCAATGATTGTATCAATGTTTCACGTTCCTCCTCAGGAAAATAGATTAAAACAATACAACTTTCAGATGAAGAAGCCTTTTTAACTTGTATGTAGTACATAACACATGAAAAATAGGAAATACAGTCTTAAGTTATTTTTTAACAGTCCCAAGTTTATATGCCAGAAGAATTCCTTAAGTTTTCAAGCAGTTTTAGTAGCCTGCATTATGCTACAAATGCCCATTTGTGAAGGCTGTGCTTCACAAACAAACTAATGAAGTGGCATTACTAAGTTTATTCTGTGCCACGCTAAGGAAAATCTTAACTTCGCACAGTATTGCAAACTTAGCACACAATAGTAGCAAAAGTAAGTTGAAACAAGCTCTGAACTTTTTTTTAAACTTGGACTTTCTTTTGAAGTAGGAATGCAGCCTGTGGCAATTTGATTTAAAAAATTTCTAAAACCAAAATTTGTAACTCACTTTATTTTACAAGTTGTAACTTGTGAATTTTTTTCAACTGTATGAGAGACACCTGCAGAAAAGGCTGCACAGGATACAAAAGAGAAGGACAGGTCTTTGAGTAAAAGTGAAACTCATTATTCCCAAGAAAAAGTAAGCATTAAATCACATTTTCAAGAAGCATATGGAATAGATGACGGCAGATTTTGTAATTCCTTGTGCACAAACGGTATATCTTTAGTTTCATGTCTCTGTGGTCTTGCACAAAACCCTTCAACAAGATAGATTCAAATGAAGATAGCAACAGAGTGATTGATCCCAACTGCAAAATGTAAAAAAGGAGCAATGTTTAATTCTGCTCTCTCCCACTTAATAATCAGGAGATTTCCCCAGCTACCACATGCACTCATGACCATCCAAAAGCTTCCCTGAATGAAGAGGCAATTAAGACTACTGATGAGTGCTGCAGTATGTGATGATCTTAGAATAAGACGGAGATCTGGAGTTAAGTGGAGAACTGGATATGGTTTATGCACAGTGGAAGATGAAGTCAAGAGCTAAATTTTGTTGATACACCTGTGTCCCATTTGTGGCAATTTGATGCTGCAGCGTCTAATGGGAAGTTTACTTCAGCCCTGCTGATTTCCCTAAAAAGCAGCAAATGGATTTTCAGGCAATACCCAGTGACCCAGCTGTGGGACAGTGCATTGGCAAGCCCAGAAGGGGCCACCAAGACAGTGATATTGCATCCTTACATATCCAATAGTATAGGTCATGTTAAACACTCACAGATGTGCAGTGTGACACCGAACCAGCAGCTGTCATGAATCTGGCCACTGCGTATGAATAGATCAGTCTCCTCTGTGAGGGAAATATCTCACTGAAGACCACCGGTACAGCTGATAGAGCCACTGTGGATGCTATTGCAATGCACTTTCAGCAGTCCTGCATTGTTCCATGCACATGACATCTGCTTCTCTCTTTTCTTAAATAGGACAGTCATGCAGAACATATACATGTCTTTGTCACTGCGGACAGGAACTCCATACTGGAGCCGTTAATTCAATACTGGAACAATAAACTGATAGATTAACTACAAGTCTTTAAATCTGTTCAAAATATTTTCAATTCCAGTCAATCCCATTTAGTCTCAATCCTAAATCAGAAACAAGACCTTATCCAAATGGATCAGCAATTTGTCTTTGTGATTCTGCCTAATCTATGTTCTTAACAATGTCTTTACTCACAAAAAGCTGTGGAATCTGCCATGATCTATGCTGTCATGAAGCAAAGTGTTGAGGGGTCATTTTCAGGGATGTGTTTCTCTTGGGGAGTTTACAGTGGGTATCTATGACAGACAGAATAGATGTTGGCAAATGACAGCATTAGATCTTTAAAGCCTGACAGCAAATTATGTATTTTACCAGTCATTTTCTACTCTGAAGGATGTTCTGTGTCTGTCTAATTATAGCAAAACTGTACAGATTGTGTCAAAAAGTGTCCACTATTATCCAAGTTGTAGCAGCTACAGCTGACAAAACACGCACGTCTCCCAATTAAGAACATTTTAAAATGAACTTATTTAAATTAAGAAACCTTCCCAACCTTCACTTTTTGACAACTTTGAGATTTTTGTAGCAGGAGAAGGAAAGCAAAAATATTTTTGATTTCTTTCCTCATTTCTTAACTGTACAGAATACTAAAAATAAGTCGCAATGTGCAAACAATATGTCAGAAAGAAAGCCTTTAACTTGACAGATTGCAGGGCACAGCATAAAATAAAATTCTGTTGTTCTGAAGATCCAAAGTACAGAATGTAACATGCTTTAAATATGTTGTTATTTTAAAGATCTCCAAATGTTTTGACCCTTCAGGTGATAGCTTAATGCATTCATCCATTTAAGTTAATGGCATATTTCTCTTGCTGAGTTCTCTTGTAAGTGAGCAGAGTGCACCTTTGCTAATGGTACAGGAGGACTTCTTGCTTGGCTTTCTGAAATTGTAGTGTGTGCTGGGAATAATGTGAATGTAGTGAGCAGTTCCATCTGGCTTCCTTTTCTAAGCAAGTGCAGTTGACTTTCATTTTGTGGTTGCAAGTGTACTTTGCAAGGTAGGCACTTTTTCAGGCACTTTCAATTTTGCTTTCCAGTCCTAGTCTGGAAGTTCTCATTTCCAGTGATCTCCAATGTGATGATGAAGAAGGACCTAATTCTTCACTTAGAGGGCTTCAACTCAATCCCAGATTACTTGTGTGTGTTCTAATTTTCCAGGGCCAAGTAAAACCGGACTTCACAACACTTGAAGACCAAATCTAGGCCCTACTCAGTATAAAAGCTGCATTAATATAATAATAATTTCTTTGATCATCAAGTGTTTTTTTTTTTTACCTACCTTTCACAGAGGTCGACACATTTCTAAGTATAAAGCACCAACCACGTGCATATCAATAAATGGATTAGTGCAGCTCTGTGAAGCTCAAAAAATATTTTTAAAACATTCACTGAAACTAGCTTGTGTTGGAACTTATACTGCAGTTTATAATTCCATCATTTTTAATATCAGTATAAAAATATTAAGATCACACAAGGATAAAACAGTCTGATCAGAGAGGCCAAAGGAAGGGGTTTTCCTGGACAGCCCCTGCATCATAGATGCTCTGAAACTTAGTGATTTTATTGATTACCTTATTTTAGAATAAGGTAATTGTCTATTTTAAGTTGGTGAAGAACATGGAATTTTTCATGGATAAATAGCACAAAGACCACTGCCAACTGACAGACACTTTGTAAATTTTAGACTACCCTTTTTTGGTAGACACATCTATATTTGGGTCATCCAGATTTTTCCTACCTTGAGCGAAGTGGTTTTTGGGCTTATAAACCCCTGGCTGTTGCAGAGGCCATCTGCTAAAGGGAGAAGCGATACGCTTTCCTCCAACATTAAAAGCTAATTCAAAAAATGATGCAGCAGCAAACTAATGGAACATAACACGATGAACTCATCCAAAGATTTTCCTTCAAGAAAATGGTTTACTTTTCAAAATCCCCAATCAAAAAAACCCTCAAATAAGATTTCTGGTTAAGGTTTTCAGTGGTGAAGGAGATTAATATGGGCTTCAAACAAGCCCTCAGAAGAAACAGATTTAGAACTAAAATCTCCAGGCTTCAATCCATTGTCTTCCAGAACTCATTTCAGCAAGGAAGAAAATGTCAATTTGAAATATTTTGCTGAAAGGCAGTTGTCCAACTTCAGGCTTGTTAGTACCTCACTGGCTTCTACAGATTCATTTTTCAGCCCTTAAATATGGGGAAATCCAAGTACAGTGCACACAAAAGAGTTGTTATAGTAAATTGTTATTGTGAATAAAAGTAAAGCTTCAAGAAATATTTAAATTTTAAAAACTACAAAAGTCAAAGTTTATAGTGATACACAAGCAGAATTTGGAATGAGCATTGCTTAGCAATGAGAAAAGCTATTTTTTAAAGAAAAATTCACATAAATGTTTATTTTTATGATAACCCTGTAATACTAATTCAAGTAAATCTGTTAAATCCTAAACTGAGAACTCTCTGAAAGTTTCTGATCAATAATGCTTTTTCACTGTATTTTCCAGGCTCTTGATCTCTAAAATCTGAATATGTCTAGCAAGGAAATAATCTAAGAAGAACAAGGTTAAAGGAACTTGATTAGCAAGAAAGTAAAATTGTGGGGCAGGAGGAGGGGGGAACTGAAAATTCAATATACTTTTCATCACATTTTGGCCTGAAAATTAGTATTAAAGCAATACAAAAGCCTTGATGAAAACCACTTTGAAGTCTAGGTGAAGGAATTTTCCATTTCTGAGGTGGATCAGGGTCCATCTCAATTAAAAAAAATGACAGCATGACTTCATGAAAAAAACCCTGCCTAGTTCAAAGACTGGCATGTTGTTTTAGTGATTTTCTTCTTTTGTTTTGAAAAATTTATTGAGTGAACCCAATGTCTGGGTGAGAATAGGTGGAAGACACTGAGACTTTTTGTTAAACACAGTGATTTCTGGTCACAGACCAAGCAAACAGCAAATACTGCTATTTCACCATATTGGAAATAAAGTTTAATTGAATCCCTGAAGATGGCTAGCATTACTGTCTAATGTGGCAAATTACAAAACCACTTTCTTCATTATCAATCTTTGTTCATAACTTAAATAATCAAGAAACTGCAAAATGAATTTTATGTAGTCTTGAATACCGTGAGATGATATTTAATATGGTCCTTACTTGAGAAGGCGTGTCTCAGTCCTCCTTGCCCTGCTGTTTTCCAATGAAGATGTAATGTCAAGCTTTTCTCTAGTTTTATTTTATTTTTTTATTTTATTCTAGAAATTAACTAGGCAATCTGTTTTGGAGCTCATAGTATGTTGCTCGCCAATTGCATGACTGTACTGATTTTGAGCAATTCTCAGTCTTGCATAGGTTGATGATTTTAACATTCATGTTACAGCCACTGAAAGATGATAAAATCTTTTAGCTGTCATTCTAGACAATTGATTTCCTTTTGTCTGAAGAGAAAGAACATGACCTTAAGTGCAGAAATAAATTATTTAATGGATTTTATCATACCCAAGTAATACCAAACCATAAGTAGTTATGAAAATATCTTCTTGAAGTATGGAATCCTGATACCTGGAGCTGGAGGTATTTAAAATGCTCAAAATGTCAACATATTTTTTCTTCTTATTTGCACCTTGAAACACAGCTGCCAGGCTTACAGAGATAAATATTTCTTTTTTGTTTTGTATATCTCTTTTTCAGGCACTCATCCGTGCTAGTACTGCTAATTAAACTGTGAAGGTTTTCACAACTGTTACTAACAAGCATGTGGAGGAGGAGATGTTTGCATGACAATTTGCCTTGTGAACTGCAAAAAAAAGTTACAGCTTCTTTATTTCAGTTGTTCCTGAATTAGCTAAGCAACTGGTCCTGTCAACTGAGCCTCTCACTTTTGAGGTATGTAGAAGCAGGAACAGCTGTTCCCTGCGTAATGAATATAGGCAGTGTGAATTTTTCCTCCATTGTAACCTTCCTGCTAGGAGCTACATGCAGGACTTTTAGGAAAGTGAATGCTACCTGAGCTGATGTTGTCCTGTCCCTACCAGTTGTTATGGATAGAATTGACTGTCCCAGCCATTATTAACATATGTATTGCATGCAGCAGGCCAACATTGGTAGTATCACATCAAAGTGACATACTTTGGTAACTAGTGATCAAAATCCTCCAGCTTCTTCTTAACCAGGAGATGTTTTATTTTCTTGATGCATTCCAAATACATTATTCAGAGGTCCTGAGGGGAAAAATTAGTACCGTCTTACAGTGTGTAAGATTGATTCATTTTTGCCCCCACAGTTTTATAGTTCCTTCCATTGGCATATGGGGAAAAGCTTCTCAGCAGGGCTTGGGTTATGGATTTCCTGAGGGTCAGGGGCATAATAACTGTGTTCAGTAGTGTAGTTCCTAGGACCAAGTAGATCCACAGTCTCATTGTGGTTGGGACAATCCTTATTGCAAAGAGATGATATTAAAGTAAAGACAGCACAGAGGAAAAAAGAAAGGATAGAAGTTGCAAATAGAATAAGCAATGCAATGACAGCAGATGTCATGTTAGTTAGATGAGTCTAGTTAGGAAGTGGAAAGACACTGAAGGCAAAGGATGTGCTGAGGCCACAGACCAACTCTGTAAGCACACCATTGACTGTACTGATTTTCCAAACAAGGGTTAAGTTTTCAGTGCTGAAGGATATCTTGCACTGAGAAGCTGAGACAATGAGGGGTTTGACAGAAGCCAGGGGTGTATCTGACTCGAGATGGCAAGCAGCTGTCCAAAGATATGTTCATATTGGTCTGAGCTGTAAGATCTGAATTGCTTTGTCAGCCATCATACCAATTTACATTTACAAGGTAGGTTTTTAGCTTAGGGACTTCATATTCAATTGGTTTAATGTCAGTTCGGATCATTCTTTCTCATTATGTTCTCTTTCACAGTGCCAATACTAACTGTTGGTGTCAGTCACGGATAATTGATCTCTCCTGTTTAAACTTCAGCTAGGTTGCTCCAGATTGCAGTGGTGAAATCTTGCAAAGTATGTGTTATCTTAGAGAGCTGGGAAGCAGGATTTAGAGGAGTCAATACTGCATCACGAAAATGGCAAATTCTGTAAAAATGTCTGGAGGTTTCTGCAGTAGATCACATATTTCCCGTGAGAATGAATTCAGAGTCTAGATTTAGAAACTCAGTCCCTTCTTGAGAGTGCTTTCAGAATCACTGACTCACAAATACAGGTAGACACAAGCTCAAATTACAAGCTTAGGACTTCTAAATCTTGCTGAAAATCTTCAACATGAAAAAGATTCTGTTCCTAGTATTTTTGACAAAACCTCATCATTCAGCATGTTAAACATGCAGTCTTTTTGGAGAATTAGGTTGCGACTCAGTCATTGAAATTTGCAATATACCACAGTAAATGCCAAATAACAGCATTATAAAAAAAAGGAAATGCCTTTCCTTAAAGCAGGAAAGACAAGCATGGCAAATACTTCAGAAGAGCATTCATAGGCTCTTCCATGCTTTCAGGCAATTGCCAGTTTATATTGCCTTGCTAAGAGATCCCTGTGATCATAATTGCTGGTTTTCAAGATCTGAGCATCGCAAACATGTCCCTAGTTTTCCCAGTGCCTGCATCCTATAATTATATTAATAGAAAAACCTATTTTTTCAATGTCCTAATGAGGACCTGCAGACTACAGTGGCAGGTTTCTTTCCAAATGTAAGATGCACGGGATGGTTTCATGTAAAAAAATTATTTTGTAGAAGTCTAGATTAAATGCCATGGAGACCATTGGCCCCTCTTCCTGCCCAGCAACATAGATGGAGCATTCTTTTGGTGATTAGTGATTATAATCTATTAAAGTGTCAGAAACTGTGATGGTTTTCATTTATAAACCTGCTTTTTTTTTCCTTTTCAGTATATATTTTTGCCTTAGTTACATGAACGGTACTTTAAACACGCAAGCAAAAATGTTTGTGTTTGTGTCTAACTATGTCTATCATCATAAAATGATCATTGAGAAGTTACTGAAAGCAGAGAAACAGCTCAGCAACACAAATATCTGCTTAAATAATGAGAAGAAAATTAAAAGGAAAAAGAAGGTCTCCAGACAGAATTAATCTGGTCTAACCTTTAATTTTTGCTTCTTCAGACAGTCGCACAAGCCAGTCACCCAAGGCTCTCTTAAGAATTAAAAGAGAGAACTAGGCAATTTTAAATCATGAATCATCAGACTTACTTTACACACCTGCATCATGAGCTGACTCATCCTCTAGACTCATTTGAGTATATTCACTTGATTCCCACCAGCTACTTAAGGATCCTACAGTGATTACTTTTGAGGTAGATGCTTGCATTGCACACGTTCACATATAGATTAACCATTGTGTATTTCCGTTAGCAGGAGACTGATTGCAAAGCTGAGATTCCCACCACCCAAGTTTTGGTGTTTTGTGGAAAGGGGTGAAGAGAAAGGGTGAGGTAGACAAAGTAACATGTAGACAATGGATGAAAAATATTTTGTTATTTATTGGCTCAAGATTGAAGCAGAAGGTCCATCAGACTGCGTAGACTCTCTCTACTCTCAGTTTATACAGTTTATCTCAGTATATACAGTTTCTGAGAAATAAACCAGGGCTCCTATAACATTATCAGCAAGGTAGACTAAATTAGATCCAAACATTTCCAAAAGAGCAATGGACAGTTGGTCCTAGAGATTCAAGTGCTAGCTTTAGAAGGTTTGGAACTGAAATTGCAGGTGCTTCAATGCACTTATGCATTTTCTCAGCTTCATTGGTGGGTGTGAGCTCCACCTCCAAAGAGAAAACACTAGAACACACTAGGAAATCAGACAGATGGTTGTTTTGTTAGATGTTTTGTTAGATGTCACGCATCTTCTAAAAAGCACAGGTTACTTGTCAGTACGCTTCTTGCACTTTGAACACGTTTAATTTTCCACTGCTGGACTGAATTGTAAAGGAATCACTGAATTTTTCTGAGGAGAGTTGTGTGTGAACACAGACAAAGGTGAAGCTGTTATTTTCTGATTAAACAGGTTTTACTCTATATGCTGAAGAAACAGAAATCTGGAATTACAGCTTGATATAGTCTAAAGCTTTGGAAACAAGAAAAACTATAAAAATATTTATCTGGACTTTCAAAAGTGATTTTGGAGAAAGTAGGCAGAAAAAAAAGCAAGCATTGGTCAAACTTGTTGGGTAAGAATGGAAACTCTGTAGTCACAAATCTGTGTGCTTCCTTCAGCCCTCACTTTCAGATACAGATAATAGTTTATGAATAGTATGCCAACGAGAAGCATTGAGCAGCCCAAGAGTCACCTGAAAAGAGTCTCCACTGGGGAGAAAGGAAGTTTTGTGCTAGGATAACAGGGCTTTTCTGAGGTGACATGATGCCATAATACCTGGGACTGTGCAACTCTTGAAGTTATTCATCTTCCTTTGCTATTTCTGTATACAAGCACTTAGGAGAATTAATGCTGTTATTTCTTGCAATAACCTGTAAACCCATGGATTGCTCTGACTTAATCGTACTTGTGTACTGCCTATATGTTTCCTATGATGTAGAGACTTTGAAAAGCCTTAATAAAAGAAACTAAAGCCTGAAATGAGTCACAGTCGATTACTCGTAGGTGGGATTGGCTTCTAAAGGTTGGCTGCCCTCTCACAGACTTGCTCTTCAAAATTCCCAGCAGTTGTCATGCTCTCTCCCACGCTGCCCTCAAGAGTGGGAAGTACTCAGTAAATATCCACACAGTCACCTTGCTGTCCTCTAAATCCAGCTCTCAAAACACCTAGAGAAGAAGGGAACAAACAGGGTGATTCCATTGCTGCATTATAATTGATATATTTTATTACAACGAAAGTGTAACTTTTCTTACCCTGTTCCTGTTGATTAATTCGCAACATGTTCTGCTTTGTCTTGTGTGAGCTTTCTGGGTCAAGGACAGTTATATACAGGCAAATTTATGTATTGCCCAGCAAAACGGTGCCTAAGGTCCATCTAAGACATAAGTAGCACCAGGCAAAGCACTGTGTTACCATACCACTGTTAAGTTGTGAGCATATGTGAAGAGTACATACTTTAATTAAATCTGGATTATGCATGGGAGCTATACCAGATCTTGCAGTAGATGAAGAATAACCCTTTTTCCCTTGATAGTGGGCTTAGCAGCTATTTGGAATTGAGCAAAGATTTCTGAATTCAAATAGTGGTTCAAAAGAACGTTGTTGGTACAAAGCCCATCTGCGTGTACTCAAAAAAAGAAAGCTTTGCCAGTGTCTTCAACAGTGACCAGTTAGATTGGAACAGAGGCAGCTGGGCCACTGAGACAAATAAGAAGTTATTCTGTAAAGGGTTGGGAAAAAAAATCAAAATTTGACTTGTACCTGTTGAAATTAAATCAAAAAACAACTGAGAAAGTATACAGTAAATGCCATTGCCTCTGGAAGGGGTTTCTTCAGTATCAGATGAAGAAATTCATGAAATAGAGTTAAAATTCAGATAAATCAATAACATTTCAAGGCCTAAAATTGTTTTCAAGTAGCAATGTAGTTGAAAATTCAGAAATCAAATCTATTATTACAGCAAGTTATGAAGAAATGGATAAAAATTCAGGACAGAGCCATCTTAAAAAATCGGTGTTAAGAGCACCCTAAAGGCAGTGTTAGCACGTTTATTCAATATATGCTGATCACAGTTATGATTCCTAACAGCATTAAAGGATGCTAATCCCTGAGACAAAGGGTGTTGAAAAAATAAAATATATTTATAACTAGAAGCCAATCACTACTAAATAGATAGTGCTGCAAATAGTTCCATGGATACTTTCTATTAGGTTGGCAAAGACATACCCCATTAACTTTTGACAATAAGAGATTATATTGCTCTCCAGCTGCCCAGAAAATAAAGATTTTGCAGCTCACTATGCAACATGCCAAGAAAAAAATAAAAGATGTTGGTTATGTTGATTTTGACTTAATGTATGATTGCCTCTCCTGATTGTTAGAAGGGAAAGGTTTTGACTAACATGTAATCAGTGTTGTTGAAAACATCTAGCAAAATCTTACAACTGATCTAGAATGATGAAAGAAGTGTACAGAAGTAGTATATCTCAAAGAAGGGGTCAAATAAGGAGATACAGTATCACTATTTTTCCATCTGGTAATTGATCTGCAATCTTTAACAAGAAAACAGTGGCACTGGCTATCAGTAAGGAAGACTACTGCTATGGAAATATCAGATTCTTTGGTTTTATTGAGCTAATCATTTGAAGGTTTGAATTATACCATAACAACTGTTGTGTCTTCTTGCTACTTGACTGGCTGTAAGACCCATGTTAAAAGAGCTGCAGGTTTTACATTAAGTCCACCTACAACTCATTTACAGCAAATGACTGTGAAGTCTAGAAGGTGGACACTGAAGGCTTGAATATAAGAGCTCCATGCAAGTCTGGGAAATACTTCAAAACTCTGGTTGATCCTTAGTTGGAACAAATGAATTTGGAAAAAGTTGAGATCTGCTTGACGAAAATTAGAAAGGTACTCTTGAAATTGCTGGGCATCTTATGTATTCACAAGCCCAAGACTCACTCATCTGTGTGATCATTCAGATGCAAAGGAGACTTTTCTTCGCTCTCATCACCAGTAATTAAAAAGCAGTAGAGGCACCACTTCCTCTCTTGAACACAAAACAATTTTCATATACCAGTACTAGAGATGGAGAGCTCCTAAATTTACTCTAAATGTGGAAGCTGCAGGCTACTATGACCCACCAGACTTCTTAGGAGAGAGATGAGATTACAGAACAATATACAGAACAATATAGAGAAGGTACTTCTGACTGCTGGAGACATAGGGAAGGAGACATATGATATTTCTGACACCAAAGCACTGCTAGAAACCTCCAAACCTACATGCTAGTAGTTACTTTGATTCAAACCAGTTTTCCCTGGTGAAAAACTGGTGAAAATAAAGAAATAGTTCATTCAAATTATAAACTAAACTATGAAGATAAAGCTGCAAAATCCAATTTTGCAAAATCCATTTTGAAAATTTTCCAGTTAGCATTGACTGGATTATGAATCACAGCAGGATTCTTGAGTGGAAACAGCTGATAGCCCTTTAACTTTAGGTAACATATATTCCACTAGAGATTTTTGGAGTTGGAGGAAGGGCAAAGCTAGAGTGATTCATAGATAGCAACTTTCACACCTGGCATACTTTAGGCATCTGCCAAGCTGTGAAGGATGCCCGTATCAAAACAACAAACTGTGTACCAAGAAATCAATGACTACATGGGGGCTGACCATCAAAATCTTAATCTCAAGGATGAACATGAAGAATTTAAAGCTTGACTTGATATTAGCAAAGGAAAAACTGGGCCAGTGGTGAACTTTGCTGTCTGCTTTGAAAGAAAACCTACTGCAATCAGGGATGCAGCTGCAGAGAATTTGGAAGCACGGTACTTTGAAAAACCAAGTGACACTAGGCAAGGGCCTTCAAGACCACCAGCAAGATCAAGCACTATTGGCTTTCCTATCAGAGCTAGAGGGAAACAGTATGTAACTAACCACAATTGATAAACAACACAAGGTATTTAAGAAAAAAGGCAAAGCTGGATCACCAAGATTTTAAATAAATTTTGTGGGGAGTTAGTTGTTTGTTTTTTGAAAATATGAGAACATTTCAGATATTGGATGGACTATTGGACAGGACTATGCATGGGATGAGAAATAACTGAGGGAATCTTATTTTAAATGATAGTCACATTAGGGACTTATGCTGGCTTGAATGGCATATTTCAGCCTGAAATAGATTCACCATAAGCCTGTTGCCAAGAGAGCACAAGGAGCATTGGCACCCAGGCAGTCCTGCAGACAGTGCCATCTTGCACTAAACTATTTAATGCCCATTCCTTTTGATGCAATAGGTGTTAAGAATATTGCTAAAATGGACCCTTCCATTGGTAAGGGAGTGGCTCAAATACACAGAGTACCTCAATGGCATGGGCCTCAACATTTCCAAGTCAGAACCAAAAGGATCTCCAGCACGTGAACATGTCACAGTGGATATCTGTAGATTGTCCCTTTCAAAAGGAGGTGGAAGATGAAGCTTTATTCAAGAAGTTTTCTGATTCCGGTTCTCATAGTTCTCAACCAACCTGACATCTCCTGAGAGGACAACACAGTAGGAAACAACCAGTCCAGGAGATTTCTGTAGTGCCTAGGGGGAAATAATTGATGCTGGTGTAGGGTGGCTGACTGGGTGGAGTGCTCTGCTGTATGTGCTACTCACAAACAGGGAAGCGGTAGCCGAGGATGTGGTATATGATTGCAGTCTTGGTTTCAGCTTTCAGGGTAGGGTACACTTCAGAAACTGTGGGAATTGAGGAAGGCAAGTAGCTGGCAGAAGACCCTAGTTTTCAGAAGACTAAGCTTTAGGTCATTTGGAGAATTTCTGGGCAGGAACCCATAGTCCTGAAGGGCAAAAGTGCTCAGAGGAACCAATCAGTCTTCAGGGACCACTTCTTCAAAGCAGGAGAGCAATCCATTCTGATATACAAGTGGGCATACATTTTGGCTTACCAGGGAACTCTTGGTCAAACTCAAACACAAACCTGATATATATGGGAAGCAGAAGCAGGGACAGACACAGAGGATAGAGAATCATCACACAGCTATCCAGGTGCACAATTGGAGTGGCCAGACCTCGGAGTTTTGGAGACAAGTGGTGAGGGTTGGGAGCAACAGGAATGGCCTCTGTAGGTACATAAGCAGCAGAATGAACAGGGAAGGAAAACTAGTCATGAAGAATATGGAAAATTCTGAGATACTCAGTGCCTTCTTTACTTATTTTAACTGGCAAAAATGTTCTCTCAGACCCTATGGATCCCCATAACTAGTACCAAAAGTTACAGGAGACAGGTTGCACAGGTAGGGGATAATCACTACCTCAGAAAGAGGCTACTTAAAAAATCTAAACATATACAAGTCTACTGTACCCAAGGTGATGCTTCTATGGGTTCTGAAATAGCTGTCTGAAATAATTGCAAGATCTACCATCTTTGAATTTTTGCTCTGCTCAAGAAAGGTGTCCCTGGTGACTGGAAAAATAAATTGAATGGTCAAACAAGGTAGAAGGATAATTTGGATATTTACTGGCCAGTCAATTTCACCTCAAACTGTGGAACAAATTCTCATGGAAAACATTACCAAGCACAGAAAGGACATGAAGGTAACTGAGAATAATGAATAAGGATTTTTCGAGAGTCAATCATGCTTGACACCAGCCTGACGGTCTTTTATGGTGAAAGAATTTGCTCTAAGAACCAGGCTACAAGTATAGTGCTCAACAGTTTCACGCAAGAGCATCCACAGCTGTAGTAGGAAGGGAACATCCACCAGATCATGGCAAGTGATTGTTTCCTTCCGTTTGGCACTTGTGGTGCCAGAGTGAAGTATTGTATGCAGTTCTCAGTCCCCTAAATATATAAGAGACATTGAAGAGAACTCAGACTAGGGACACCTGAAATGCCTGTGGGGCTGGAATCTTCCACTATCTGAAAACCTGGTCTGTATTTGTAGATAAGATGGAGCCAGACTTCTCAAACAGGCACAGTGCAAGGAAGAAAAAAACAAAACAAAAAAGAAAATTAATTTTGGACAGAAGGGAAAAGTTCTGGCTTTGAGAGTGGTCATGCATGGGAATAGGTTCCCTAAAGTGATGTTGAATCTCCACCCTTGGGGACATTCAAAATTCAGCTGGGCAAGGCTAAAACCAAACCAATCTCTCTTTGGAGCTAGCTTTGATTTATGCAAGAAAGGAAATTTGACTAGGGATGTCCAGAGGTTCTTTCTAACCTGAATTTTTAATTATGTCTATGAAATGTGGTGTCATTGGTAGGGAACATATACATTTAAAAATGCTGAAATCAATTTATCTTTAAAACACTACTTTTAATACCATTAGTTTCATAATTATTACCTGATTCCACAGTAAGTCACATTTCACACTTTTATGATCTTCATTTCTTGCATTTCTAAGTCAACTTTCCTGATTTTATTTTGCTTAATTTTGGAATTTAACACATCCTTATTATCTTTTTACTGTTTTCTCATTGCTGTTGATACTTTCATTCAATGACTTAGTGTCATTGAATTTTTTTTTCTTTGAGAATTAATGAAACTTACTAAGTTAATCATGTTTTTTAAGTTTCAAAGTAGTAAAAAGATTAGATCATTAGACAACATTATTGATGCCCTACACAGCTACAACACAACTATGAGGAGGTAATTCCAGGAATCCTGTCACATCTGAAAGGAATGCTGAGGTGGCTCTGGAAGTCTATGACTCATTTTTGGTAGAAATATGCTTCTTTTGTTTTTAAAAAACAGCAAAACAAAAATGTGCTAGACATTTATTTTTGCATCAATCTATTTTACCCTTCCAACTTCTATACATATTTCCTTTGTATGAAGTGCCTCCTCCCTTTTCCCAGAAAGGAAGGGCCCAGACCTGTTAGAATTTTTTAACAAATTTTTTTAGCATCAATTTAAAACAGACGTGTTCTGAGACTAGATTTTACAGCTTTTCTTCCTCTAAACTGCTTTATTTTCTCTGAACAAGGGCTACAACAAGAAAGAAAAGAGAAACCACATTGTGTTTTCAAGAAAAGCAGAGAAATGAAGGGAATCCTTCAAATTCATTTTAATAATGCCGATGCCGCAAGAGAAGCAAAGGAATTGCTCTTCCAGAGATGGAAATACAAATTATATATCTCCATATATGAGACCCATCAGTCACCCTTATTCTGTTTCTGTCTGTCATTTAAAATGCAAGCCCTGTAGATGGGTTATCTGAACAAAGGAAAAGATCAATAAATAATAGCTCTGAGACTGGATGGCTACTCAAAGAAGCCTTGAAATCGTTAGTATCTTTTCTCTGTTACTTTTACTACAGACAACCCAGAGGGAACTTGGTTAGATCAATATCCATGAAAGTAGTAGTAGTTTTGAGTTTTTGGAGTCTTGTTCTGGGATTACCTTTTATTTCTTTCACTTACTGAAGTTTGTAAGCCCACACACAGGTTTGAACAGTGTGAGAGTGATGAGTAAAGAAAAACAATCAAGTTTACCAAAAACAGCTGCTGGGGTTTATGGTTGGATCATGGGATATGGATGGAACAGACTCATCAGTGCTGAAGAAATTGAAGTGTATCTGAAATGAGAGGAAGGACTTCCAAATCCTGGAAGCTTCACTCACCAGGTGAGAAACAAAAAGTTCTTCTCTCATGTAGTCTTTGAGTGTTTCCTGCTCAACTCTGCTCCTCATGATGTGAGAAATTAAGAAAACTACAGCTGCTGCTTATGCTTTTCTCTAAGAACAGAACAGGGACTTATGTCTTCAAGGGAGTCTTCCTACCAAAAAAAAAAAAATCTATACTACTGATCTCTAAAAGCATGTTAGGAGAAGTATACTATGTGTTTGCCAAAGTTAGCAGAACAGGTATTGAAGATCTACAACTTTCCATTCTGGTCTGTGCTTTTGTGTAAAAAGTTACCTTTCCTGACCCAGGAGAATTCTATGTGGACTTCAAAGTATTATATGTAGTGATCTACTTAGTCTGCAAAGGGAACTTAGAGAAAATTCATCTGCTGTAATAGACTCCATGAGATACAGAAAAATTGATTTGAGTTTTTTTAAATAGACATAGATATTCTGGAATTCATGTGTAAGTATGTAATAAATTACATTTATGTGTTGACTGCAACTGAAAATACAGGAACAAGCTGCTGGATTTCAGCAGTTGTTCCCTCAAAATCAAGAAAAATCAAATCAAGCTGGAGGAGGTTTTCAGAAGGGCTGGGAGGAGGGAAACAGAATGGAAACCCCACCATGGGAAGAAACAAACAACGTTATCGAGTTTATGAAAGTGACAAGCTGAACGGAAGATCTGATTGCCATCCATAAACACACTGGGCTAGAACTGAAATCACTAGTGAAATTAAGATAGGGCAGAAACAAGAACAAACATGACTAGTAATATATTTGGGTTGGAAATTAGAAAGTTTTTTCAATTTCAGAGCAATGAAGTTCTGAAACAGCATCCCATTAGGACTTGCAAAAGCAATTAGTTTGCAAAAGATAATAAACTAGCAGGTCTCACAGATCCCATGAGAATTGTAGAAGAGAGGCATAGCATTCAAAATGATCTGAACAAATTAAAGATATGGTCTGAAATAAATAGGATACAGTTCAATGCAGGAAATTACAAGATACTATTTTTAAATGGGAATAATCAACTGCATGGAAACAAGATGAAAAATTCCTTGTTACAAAGTTCTGTAGAAAACATACACAGAAAGTAGGATGGCTTAAAGAAACCATGAGTCAGCCTTACCAAGAGAGCACACATCTTACTGGGATGCCTGTAACATTGCTGTCACTGTAAGGTATGTGAAGAAAAGCATCCGGCTTTTCTCAAGCACTGGAAATTTCCCAGTCACCAGTTCAGACACTATAACCACAGAAATACATGGTTAATTCAAAATCTTAAAAAAATCAATAAGAGTGATTAAAGTTTTGGAAAATAGAGCTTTCAAATAAAAAGCCAGAGGAACTCGGTGCAGTTTAGTTTTAGAGAAAACAGCACTGTTTCAAATAAATATTGTAAATGAAGGTTTGAAAACATGATCCATCTTTTTTTCTTATTGAGTTAGGTATCCTGTTGTTATAAGTTTATTTGGGACTTGTGCCAAGCAAATATTTTAGAAAGTCTCAAAACAAAAGGGTAATGTTTCTTAACAAAATTATACACATGGTGGACATATATTTTAGGCTGTGCTCATGATGCAAGCAAGACACACTGAAAGAGTTATATCTGGAGTAACGTATCGAACTTTATACATATCAAAACTAGCATAAAAGTAATAGATGCTAGATTCCCAGAAACTGAACGGCCACAGTGAATGAAAACATGACATTTTTTGTTGACATTAATTACACAACAAAATAAAAAAAACCCAACAACTATTTCCCTGTTTCTCAAACTGGTCTACAAAAAGAAGCAGCCCTGGAGCTCTTGTGGACATTTCTACATGTTAACAAGCAGTTATCTAGCTTCCTCTGTCATTTCTAATTAGTAATATCGTGTAATGTACTTAAGAAGTTCAATGGCATGATGATTAATTACCACAAAGCAAAAACTCCGTGTGTAATTGATCTCTAAGTTCTTATGCTAATTGCAAACCTGCCACCTGAGGGTGTTATAAATGTTGATTTCTAGTGTAAAGTCTCATTCAGCTTTTCCACTTGGACATTTCAGTGTTGTTCATTATAATGGTATTCAAGAGTACGAGGACATGGACTTATTGAACAACAAATGTTATGATACTGTTAGGAGGGGAATTAGGCACTGAAATAGCTCTGAAATGGCCCCACAGAAAAAAAAATGCTTCTGTTAGTGGAAATTGTCAGTGATAACAGAAGCAAATTCGAAGTTAGACATATAACAGCAAGAAGTGCTGTTTTTCAGTATGCAATGGTAAATATGTGGATCTTTTCATTGTTACTCTTTCTGCTTTAATTTGTCAAGGAAGCAGGTCACTGGGAAAAAAATCAAGTATTAGAGTAAAATGGAACAAGGATGAGATCATGTCATGTGCAGATGGTGTCATATCTTGCACCTTCCCCAGTTACCACTTTGTACTCAAAATGTAAGCATAACCTCAGCTGTGCTGGGAGGAGATGTGGTGGCCGTTGGTTCTGCCCCTATCAAAAGCACAGCAATTTGTGTTGCGGTTGGTATGAGGGAGGGCAGAGCACTTGGACTTTACTGCATTGCTCTACTCAGTGTGAAAGTAGCAGAGGTGATTTGAGGGGAAAAAAAATTCAGTCCAACCTCTGAGAACTAAATATGTATACAGAATACCAAGAGGATTGACAGATAATAGGATTAGAATGACTCAGAATGGTAGAGGTTATTAAAACTTTATATTCCACACAGATAAAGGGTCAAAATAGCTCTTTCGCTCAGAGTACAGAACACTTCTGCAAATTAGAGATCAAACATCTTGTTTGTGTGTCTTCTGCAAAACTTTCAGGACGTAGGTCAAGATGCTTAAAAAAAAAAAAGAAAAAGAAAAAGTGACATTTTCAAGACTGTCTGTTTGCTTTCCCCTTTTTTTTTTTTTCTGTTTTTTTTTCCACTTCTTGAAAAGAGTTTTTGATAACCTGTACAAATAAGTTCAAAGCTTTAAGAATATGGATGACGAGAGTCTGTTCCAGTTTGCGTTTGAGTCTAGCAAAGGTGCAGCTCAATTCAGAGTGAAGGTTTGGCAGCTGCTCTCAGGACCACAGTGGTAAGGAATACGTACCAATGAGGAGGACCGTGCTAAGGCCAGAAGTTACCTTTATGTGGCTTTACAAGATATAGAAAATACAACTGGAAAAGTTCACCTTTGCGCACTAAGCCATTTGTATTATACTATTTCCAGCTAGAGAGTTCAGTCTTGAAATCCTCATTACAAAGGCAATCCATCATAGAAGCATAGACATGTTTAGGGTTGGAAGGGATCTTTAAAGGTCATCTAGTCCAACTTCCCCTGCAGTGAGCAGGGACACTTTCCACTAGACCAGGTTGCTCAGAGCCTCGTCCAACCTGACTTTGAATATTTCCAGTGATGGGGCATCTACCACCTTTCTGAGTAACATGCTCCAGTGTTTCACCACCCTCATTGGAAAAAGTGTCTTCCTTCTATCTAGTCTGAATCTACCCTTCTTTAGTTTAAAACCATTACCTTGTCTTATGGCAATAGGCTGTGCTAAAAAGGTTTGTTTATTTTTCATGATCCACCACTGGGGGGAAAAAACCAACACCCAGGGAAAATCCCTTATCAAGTCTTCACTTTCTAACTTAAGAATTGACTGGAATGAATTTTTCAGTATTGGTTCTTGTCAAACTTTTCTCCTGTCATAACAGGAGAAACTATAGCTGAATGCATGCATCCTAAGGTTTCTCAGGAATGTCAGCCCTGTTTTCTGTTGTTATGTGAAAAAAGAAGAGAAACACAAACCCACTTCTGGAGACAACTTTTACTCATTTCCTCTCTCACTTGCAAAAAAAGAGTGGTTAGGATCTAAGCAGTTGCTTATGCCTTGCCTGTTGGCTTGCTTATTTGGCATTGCAAATTTTTTTCCTTTCCTTTTCTTTCTTTCAATTTGTCTTGTTCTGTTTTGTTCTGTTTTGTTTTGGTTTTGGGAAGGAATAGTTCATAGAACACAGAAAAAGATTTTAAGTGTATTATTCTCAGAATATTCAGTTCTTGGGTTCATAATCTTTTCCTTGCTGAGGGCTATAGAAGCCTTTCAAACATCTTTAGTGGGTCTCATAAACATACACTTTAGTGTTATTTATAATAAAGAGAAAAAAAATCACATGGCTGCAGGCTACAAGACACGAAGTCTTAGCTTTATCTGAACTTCTATTATATGTCAGTTCATATCTGAAGTCTCCTAAGAAGGCTAACCACATTTCTGAACTAAAGGTTTATTTTTATTGGGGATTTTACTGTACTATTAAAATTCATAAGACACTTCTATATAAAATAAATACTTAAGTTGAAAAAAAAAAATCCCTTTGGTTTTAGCTCAAGATCTTGGGATAAAGACTGCAGTGACACTGGAGAGTGTTACTGACAAAATTAACTACCTTTCAAATCTAGCAAGTGTTTTTAGATCAAATAACACAGGAGTTAAATGGAAAATGTTCCAAAATATGATTGCTACATATGATTATTTGACCTTGTTATTTACAGTAAGGAAATTTGTAATCTAATTATGCTGAAAATCTTTGATAGTCTGTCACTTCATCCTTCCAACACCAGCTAGTTATGAGAGGCATGTGGACTGGCTTCCTGGAATAAACTTCACTTATCCTGTCTTTATGCCTCTGTGTCTGTTTAATGGTGTATTGTAGAGCTTGTCCAAGAAAAAGAAATCACATGAGAAACAAGAACTTTAGTGAAACACAACTCCAAAGCAGAACAAGGGTTATTGCCCATAGATTAGCACTGAACAGACAAATAGCTGAAGAAATAAGGTGCAGGTGAAGTTATGCTTCACAGCTTTGTTTAATTGAGCCCCTATTTATAATCCAACCTAAAAGACAGGTTATAAAAAGGAGTAGCAACTCTAGTATGTAACATGCTCCATAAGGGTGTCTTTTATGGGGAGTGTATAGTACTTGCCAATTTGTAACAGTGTGTGTTAAAACAGCTGCAATATTAATAAAATCAAAGAAAACTATCTGATATTCAGTGTAGAAAAATGGCAGTCTGATTTCCCAGTTTGCAAAACCTACATTCAGAAGGTCATGGGATGTGATTAATCATTTTTAGGACTTTATTCCTCTACAAAAGGAATAACATTTTTCACCAGTTGCCTTTAAATTATTGCCAGAAGTTTTCTGAGATAACTGAAAGAGATACAATTACAGAGCTTTATTATTATTTATACCTTTCTTATGCCCTTTAATTTCAGCTCAAACATCTTACACATTTTATCTTCAGAAGCCTGAGTCATTTCTGCAGCTGCTTCAAGGATTTATACCTTTCCTGACACTAACAGCCTAATTTTGCCTCCATGAGAAATAAGACTTACATAGAAACTGGTCTCCAAAACCATTCCTCATCTCAGGTATTAGATACATTGTGCTTTCAGAATCTTTTCTCACACTTCAGGACACCATTTTGTACAGAAATCTGAGTCAGTAAAAATTATCCTTAAAAACTCATCGTTCATGGGAGAAGGAAGTGGATTCAAGAGAACAGAAAACATAGCAGTATGAATTAAAAAGGGAATCAGAAGTACCTCAAATTCCCTAAGCTTCGGTTTCCGGAGACAGTGGAAGAAAATTATTAAACATTTCATAAGCACTTACATTATAGCAAGCTGACAAAACTATGACCAATGTGGAACTGTCAAGAATAAATTATGTTAAAACAACCTAATTTCCCTTGCTGACTGAAAATTTAGCCTATGTAAATAGAGAGAAAGAAGAAGGGGCAACAGGTGTTAAAAGTTTTTCATACTGCTCTGGTATGAAGTTCTCAAATAAATTAGGCAATATGGCCTATATTTTACATATAAATCAGAAAATCACTACCTAAAAACTTGGAGGAGAAGAAAAGAACACCCTTTCAGTTTTCTGTAAATAAGAGGATGTTTCAGATGGATGACCTACAGAATCTGTTCTGAACTCAGTTTTATTTATATTTTCATTGGTGACTTGACTGTGGAGATACAAAGTAATCTGATACCATTTGCGGCTAACAAGTTAGAAAAAAGCCATGAAAATGTTTTTTCTCTGGAAAACAGAATCAGAATTTTAAGTCATCTTGGTCAATTTGACAGAATTTCAAAAATCCTCATGGTGTCATGCAACTAAAAAAAATAAAAAGTGGTATTAGAATGAAGGGGAATCAGGAAAAAAAAGCCAGAAAAAAAAGGGTCCTTTCGGGGTGTCACCTCCCCAGCAGATTAGGGCTGAACACAGACAAAATATAACTAGCATGGATCTTGCTGGAAATATACAAATTCCAGCCTGGACTGTGTTAGTATAAGGTAATTATTATTCTCCATTTATACAGTGATGGCCTCAGCTGGAATACTGCCTTCAGATTTGGGTACTGCAATTACAAATTTAAGTCATACTTGAGAGAGTTGAGAGAACTGTCACAGAAATGAGAAGTTTAAGAGCACAACTTATGGAGCAAGGTTTGGAGGAACTGAGGTTTTTTAGTCTAGAAAAGAGAGGATTAAGAGGAAAGTTTCAGGTTTTTGGTACATGAGGTATTGTTATACAGATGAGAATCCTCAACATTCCCAAGGAGAAAGGTGAGAACAAATTGGTTTAATCAGCAAAGGCTGAGGTGGTAAGAATAACAAAGAAACCAAAAGTACAATGATAGCAAAGTAATTCCAACAATGTGAGGAGCATCAAAGTATCTCCTTTACTGGAGAGTTTAAAACAGACTTGGTAAACACATCAGAAGTAGATCCAGTTCTTCTTGCTTCTGTCTCAGAGGTGACTGCAGGCCTAGATGACCACCCAATGTTCCTTCAAACCTTATGTGTGTTTGGGAAAAAAAAAGCCATGGAAGCACTAAATAGCAGATATGGGACATCCTAATACAGCATGTCATGTACTCATTGGTATGGTGGTATCAGAGAGCTGAGCTGAGAGTTCAGACCACAGTACAAGCAAATATCCATTGAGCTGAAAACATTCAGAGGTTTCTGATATTCTGGAGTCCAATTTTCCAGGAAGGCAGTTTTGAACTTTTAGGACTCATCCAAACTCTCCATTTATCATTTTCTTTGTAAGCAGCATGCACTCTTCTTTGCTGTGGGACCAGGATACTTCAGACCTAGATGCAAAAGTCAGCTATATGGCCCTAGACACCATAAATCTTCATTACTTTGAGGAGTGTGGGTCCAGGTGGCTTTGCCCTCTCTGATGGTCCAGTTGTGGAGATGTGGGAGGTAAAAGTGTGTCCCCATCCCGAATCAATGAGCTCTGCTCTAGGCCTCTTTATATAGGAGGGAGTGTAAAATTCACAAATTTGTGATAATCTACAACACAAATAGATCAAAATTTACCTTCCAAGGCAAAGTGTTACCCAGGAACACCATGATCAATGCAGGCCTTTTAGGCTTTTGAAAACGTATATGTGCACAAGTGAATATTTTTCCTTTAGCGATTGATATAGTAAGAGTTCAAATGTCTAAAATGAAAAGGGGTCATATCTATTTATGTTATTATGATGTCAGGCACATTAACATCTCATTTTTTTTCCCCTGAGACTGATGTGCTTGAAATGGAGTGAAATATTCAATGTGAGACAAGCCATTCACTCATCAGTTTCAGCTATTGAAGCAACATGATTTCTTGCTGCATGTTCAAAATGAGCCCATGCTTTTTCTTTCCCTAAAAAGATTTCTTAGGACACCCAATATATGATCATTTTAAGTATGTAATCAACATACAACTCATCAGTACTTCAGTAACCCTAAAACACATTCGTAAAAGTTTGATCTTATTCTGTTCAGTGTAGTGCTTATTTATGTAAGAAATCCTAAATTTAAGACAGGGGAAGAAAGAGGAATGCAAGCCAAGCATTCAGTGGAGGTTTTATTGGGAAGATTCTTCTGTAACAGAACCTTTGCTCAGATATCCATATCCTGTCATGACAAAGTTCACTGCTTGACTGAAACAGCAAGAACTAAGGCATGTCAAAATCCTGAAATCACTGCCCGTGTTCTGAGAGCACAGACAATAGGTTTTCACTTGATATATCTGCAAACTCTCACTTGCACTCTCTCTGTTGAAGAAGATGTCTAGTAGAGAAACAGAAAAAGAAAATTATCCAGACATGAGCTAACTCATGTTTGGAACGACACAGGAAAAAATTCACAACAATCTTGTTTCTCCTCATGATTCAAAACTACGTAAAAATATTGATAATTTCCCATATTGAATTCAACTCCTGAATCCACTGCAGTAGAGGTCTACTGGGACTGTTCCTGAGCTCTTTGCTTTTCTGGCCATGGGAGTGATTGCAGCACTTTATGGTGCTGGTGATACATCAGAGTATCTGCTGCCCCTGAAAGCTCAGTAGAGAGCATTTACTCTTGCTAGCCTAGCTCCTGCACTAAGCAAAAAGTTGCCATCATTTTAGCAGTGGCTTTGCAAGCTCTTGCTTTTCTTTTACAGTGCAGCTTTTCTCTGAAAGAGAAGCTCATTGCTGGCTGATAAATCAAAGGCTTCTGGATTTGCAAACAGCTCATGCAGACTGTTGCCAATATGTTATTTAATGCAGGGGTCAGAAAAGTACAACAGGCAACGACGGAGGTGGACGTTGCAGGGTGGGAGTTGAGACATCTGTTTAAGATTCAGCAGGAGCAAAGAGGAGATGCCACACCAAAACATGATGTCAAAGATAAGCTGATGAGAAGTGAGAAGCATCTAAACTCTGAACTGCAGTATCTTCTGACTCTATTGGATTTCTAAGAGAAAATTTCTAATTTAGAAAGAAAATTGTCATCTGATACATGTGTTTGAAAGGCTGTCAAATCGTTTAGTGTCAGTGACTGCCCAGCATCCTGTCAATCATAATGACCTTGAGTTTTGAATTGCTTGGAGTTTCTTTTTCAATAACAGGAACATTTTATCTGATTTTGCCATTTCAACATATGCAAAGGAATCTGTCATGAAGAAGTAAGAGTTCCTCTTGCCAAAGAACAGTTATGTTGTCACATTTTGCCAGGGGCTCAGGAGGGGATGGAAAGCCACAGCATATTTGTACAGATCAAACTCCATAAATGCAATTAGATTGCATTTTGCTATTATTTTTCCATCCCACAGAAATAGTTCGTGGCATAGCCAGATTTCTTCAAAAGTTCTTGAGAGCTCTGGAGATTCATCCCATTTTTTTTCCAGTTTGGGCCCTGCAGTTACAAATACTCTTTTTACTGGTTGTTCTTAAAAAGAAAAAAAATCCACTGTTTTACGCCTGGAGTAGTTTGACAAAAAGGGTCGTGAGGGTTCAGGTGGGCAAAAAGTTGAACATGAGTCCTGCAAGTGTGTTCTTGTAGCCATAGATGCCCAACTGCATCCTTGTCCGTATTAGCAAGAGGGCAGCCAGAAGGTCCAGGGGAGTGATCCTCTTCCTCTTGTCCTGCGCGTTTGATACTGTGTTGTTGTGTTTGGGG
Source organism: Limnodromus scolopaceus (assembly GCA_028565335.1). Classification (NCBI taxonomy): domain Eukaryota; kingdom Metazoa; phylum Chordata; class Aves; order Charadriiformes; family Scolopacidae; genus Limnodromus; species Limnodromus scolopaceus. Next base: position 43,940,131 of record JAOXNO010000033.1, on the reverse strand, counting down.
CCTCCAGGTAGAAAGAGACATATTGACAAACTGGACTGCTGCTGCATAAATTGTCCTCTGCATATATATATAAGATTGTGTTTTGCACAAATTAAGGAACTTTTGGCTCAAGTTTTGCCTGGCACAGAAAGAAAATTTAAGCCAATGTGAAAACTCCGGTTTTTTTGAGCTGTTCTCTTGAAAAATCGCATGCTATGGTACCATGGAATGCATCAGTACAAATCCTCCACTCTTACAGGTCCCTTGTCCAGGGGCAGGTGCACTTGCTCTTTTAGGGCAGCACAGAGCTCAATCAAGCTTTACTGACATGTCTGATAGTGGGTCATCTCAAAGTCATTTCCCTTAAATGTCTGTTGCTTCTCCAAAGGGCAAACGTTTCCTCATTTTGCAGTAGCACAGTCTCCTTTTTATTCTGACAGAAAGTCATCTGCTGACACTTGTCTATGTAGCCTGGAAAGGGGTAATGCTTCTTGTCTCAAACACAGCCACCCCATGAATCTGTGTAAGCAGTTCAGGAGATAAAAAGCTGTTGTTCTCATCACCTCTTCAGCTATGTGTACACAGCAGAAACACTCCGGGAGAGCATACAAGAGCTACGCAGGCTACAAAGAAAGCACAAATTCAAACGATGTTCCCCAGGCAGTGGGGATAAGTAACTCTACTCACTGAGCAAGTATGTTCTGCTGGTTGTTCCAAAAACCCAGAGATTGTAGTTGCAATATATTTGACAGACAAATGCCACCTCTTAGAAAGTTTTGAGCTGTTCAAACATGCTACAAGAGGAATAAAAAGGAATTTCATTAACGAAATTCAGCAAAACACATTTTCTCCAAAGACTGGAGCCACATTTGAGAGATAAACTAGACTGTGCTGTGGGCAGATAATTCTCGTGTTAAGAAACTATGCACTTCCTAAACATAGGTTTCCAAGGGTTTATCTAAGTGTTCTTTTGAGGGATCGGTCTGGTAACATTCTGAACCCCTACTGGAGTAGCGGTGCAAACAGTCCTAAGCCTAGACTAAGATTCTTCATATCTTGACAAGAACCATTATAGGAGGCTCTGCAGTGTATCTGCAGCAAAACGGCTTCCAGCTATCAGACTAATTCTGACTGCTCAATCCATATCTACTTACGGAATATTATTTGCTCCAAGACCCAAACTATTCCTTTATTTTTTAAGACTTAAATACCTGCAATTAATCTCATACAATTTCATTGCAATGCAAAATTTTGCAAGGAAGACAGAAAAGCCTTTGCAGAGGAGTTAAGAAAAAATACAGTTTACAGTAATTTTTTCAGAGAATTAACTTATTTTATAATTATAAAGTTCTGTTACTCTGTTTCCACTTATTTTTAGACCACAAATGTAGAGATTTTGCCAACATTCTTTTAAATTCTGGTTCAAAAGAATAATCACAGAATGACTGAAATTGGAAGGGTTCTCTGGAGATCATCTGGTCCAATTGACTTACTTGAGCAGGGCCACCTAGAGCCAGTTGCCCAGAATCGTGTCCAGACAGATTTTTGATATCTCCAAGGATGGAGACTCCACAATCTTCCTGGGCAACTTGTGCTGGTGCTTAGCCACCCTCACAGTCAAGAAGTGTTCAGAGGGACCACCCTGTGTCTCAGTGTGTGGCCATTGCTTCTGGTACTGTCACCAGTGAAAAGAGGCTATGTCCTCAAGTTATCTTTCAAACTTAAATGTAGCCAAAGTTCAATCCCAGAGAGATGAGTTAAAACTAATACAACGTGCAGTAATTTCTTTTTTTCCACTTTTATTTGTATATTTGATCAGTGTTTTTATGAATAACACTGTTATTTCTATTCCTCTGTTGTTACTGTCTTTCTTACTATACATACTACAATACCATTTTTTTTGCTTCTCAGTGAATGTCATATTTCCTGTAGGTTTATTATCTTTATGATTGTAAGTTTTTCAAGTCTTACAAGCCACCCAAATTATTTTTCAGGAATTCTCCATCTATGTTTAAATGAAACCTGAATTTTTACTTTAAAATCCCTCCCATCACACAATGTCTTCTATGTTTTACTAAGTTTTACTGGTTCTTGATTTTTTCTATAAATATTAGTGGGATTTCCAGAGGTGTTCCCTTTTCCTTTAAATAATTTCTACTATGACAAGTTATAAATTATGCCCTAGGATCACTGCCTTCCCAACACCCCAGCAATCTATTTGCATTTCTAATGCACTCAGAACAATATCCAAATGCCAGCAAAGCATTTAACCTTGTCATTTTACCTGAAATTAGGTATTCAGATATTTTCTCTCTGGTTTTTATTATTTTAATTTATTAGTGAAATGTTCTGCTTGCAACTTGCCACTTTCAGGATTGGATCTGAGGGTGCTTTAAAAGCACTGAAGATGGAAAGGGGAATTTTCTGCCCCAGTAAGGGTTTGCTGGAGATTATCCACATGCCAAATTAACTGGTATTTGTGCCAGAGCTGATTTAAAAGGTTGCCTTCACTATTTTAGAGGTACATTTAAAAACCCCTCTTTAATTTGATTTATTTTATTGCTTTAGAAGATGCATTGCAAGTTATCTAACCCTTTGGCTAGATCCCTATAGAGATATAACAATCTGTTACTGCCTACAAAATCCTGATAGGCACAGGATTGACGAGCGTTCAGAGAACCTATTGTAAGTGCCTGTCAATCAAAGCGATCACAAGTTCTTGAATGGCATGAGGAACAGGGAAAGGTTTTTTCCTTTTTTATTTTTTTTTATTTTTTGATTTTGTGATCTCATATGCAAAGAAGTCTATTATAAACAAGGATGTATTTCTCCTTGCCAAACAAGAGATCTGTAGACATATTCTGTCAAGACCTCAGTGGGATGTTCTTAATAAACAACTATCGATCTATTTGAAATTGTCATGTCAGCTCCTCTTCCTCATTGTTTACCAGTATTCTCTGTCTTTATTTATTCATTGGTATGCTGCAAATTTTTGTACAATTCTTGTCTTACAGAAGACCTTTTATAAGTCTGTTACAAGAACAAGGCTTTCCATAAAAAAAGAGGCCATTCATCTTTGCCATTGAATAACTGTCTCAGGAGATAATTCTGTCCTACAGTGTTATGAACCTCTTTAGAGCCCAGCAAGATGATTGGCATCATTACCCTTATATTGATTGGTTTAAAATTCTTCTAACTTGAAAAGGATGTTGAATCTTTCTGTTTAAGCCTGTTATGAAGTTCTCTTACTTACAGAGAGTAGTAAGTTTTTCCCATTTTCGTAGAGTTCAGGTGTGTCGGGTGAAGAATTTGTACTCAGAAGGAATGTAGTCTATATTACAAAAAAAATTGACTGAAGACATACAGACTAAGATCATCAACTGCAACATACAAATGCTCTTCTCCCCAGCCTTGAAAGCTTTGCTATAACATTTCTGCCAACTCAAGAGGATCAAGCACAGGCTCAGAAAGTTATAACGTTATAAACTCCTGCCAGCTTCAGTAATTTTGATATCTACAAATGAGCAAAAGCCAAAAGTCTGTAGTACGGTTTGAGGCTATATAAGCCACATGGGATGTACAGGCATTTAAACCCAAGCAGATAAACTATGGATCCTTACTCTATTGCTTTTCCTGAAATCTAGGTGTGTCTTCTTATTTACTTGCAGAACTGCTACCATCCTCCTTTCAACAGGATGCTTTGGACTTAAGCTTTGTACATCTCCTGGCTACACTTTTAATTGGCCTTTACAGGCCTAAGAAGGAAAATTTCATCTCCTTCTACACCACTGTACAAAGATTTCTGGCTATTGGCACTCACTCCTACAGTTGATATATCGCAACCAGAGTTTTTGCTAGGCTGGGTAGAACAGGCTGCTCTGTGTGTTTCTATCCATCTGCACTTGTGCCAAAGCAAATTAGGCCTTTGGTTGGATCCTTGATCGCCTTCATGATAATCTATTCCTGCTAATTGCCTGTGTGTGCAAGCAAATCTGTAGCACAGAGGAGCGTGACACTGAAATCTCTAGTTAATGTGCTTGTCCCTAGCGTGCTATGTCTCCTGTCAGGGTGAGAATGAAAAGCTTCGTGAGTCTTCATCATTTGTTTTCATGCTGCAGCAGTGGCACCAGAATTTCGTCCAAAGAATTGCTTCCTGAATAAATCAACAAGCTTCTCTGACAACTATCAAGAGCAAGCCTTTGGGGGAGGATCAGAGTTAAGCTATGTCAGCTTCAGGTCTCTGAACAGCTTTATGTTACAGCAGATGCTATGCTTTTTCACCCTCCCAATTCTTCCTAGCTCTCAGCCTTTCCTCACTCTAAGTCTCTGTAATTAAAATAATGAGTAAACAGTCTTCATCAGCCAGGCATTTCTTATGCTAAGTGAGGCCACTGGGTTTCATTCCTGTTTTTTTCTTGTTCATCCCCCTTACAATGTGCTTGGGTTTATTCAGAGCTGGTTTTTCTGGAACAAGGAACAGAAAGGGATGATCTGGTTTTGATATGAGCACTTTTGCATCCATCTAATGTTTTCAGTAATCTCTAGACAGGCTCATCCTCAAAGGCATATACATAGATGTTGTACATGTCATTTACCTGGTGTATTTCCTTCTGCTATCATTTACAAAAGTCAAAGACCTTCAGCTAAAAAATGTCTGTAGGCAAAGGCTCTGCCACAGTGAGACAAGAACATCAGAGAGATTAGATTAAAGGAGGACAAAGTTAGTGAGGCTAGGAAGCATTTGAAAGCCAGGACAGAACGAGTGTGTGTGAACAAAAGAACAATACGTATAGTTAACAGCATGTTCAGGATGTTAGTTCTTAATTGCTTATAGTGACTACAGCAGCATTTGTCAAAAAAAAAAAATCATATTTCTCCAAACTTTTTCCTCCTCTTTAAATCCCAGTCACATGCACTTCTGCTGTGCACCAAGATTCATTATTCACTGCATTGTCATTGCCTGTTGTTCACTGAATTCTGACCTTTTCTTTTAATTCAAGGAAATTCCCGCTGCAGACTAGAAAAAAAGTTCCTGTTCTAGCGGATGACTCACTGCTGCCACATCAGCTTCCATAGCATATTTAAGTCCAAAATATTACTGGAATGGAGGAAGAGAAAAGAAAAAGAAGTGGATCAAAAGGTCATTAGTAACTAGAGTTCTAGGAAGAAAAAGGTGAATGTCGTGAGATTAAAGATAAAAAAGAGACAAAAAAAGGTTCACTGATGAAAATTGAAAGGGTTAGCGGTAAGAAATGACCGGTCATCTTTAGGGGAGATCACAAAGTAGAAAAACCAACATGAATGTGTTTAATGGAGAGAACTAGTATGGTGACCTATAGTAACATTGTTCTCTCAAGTCCAAAGAGATCGATGCCTAGCTCAAACTCTTTGGACAGCATAGATCTGAGTGATACTTAGGAGGAAGATTCGAAACTCAACCACAAACCAAACATGAAATGTACCAAGGTCAATGAAAAGATGGATATCAACACTAAAATCTCTCATTATATAAAGCCTTTCCTATATATGAGGAATTAATCTCTCCTCCTCCCCTTTTCAGGTCTAAGAACTATCTAGAAGTTCATGAAAGATTATGAGCTGCTGGAAGCAAGGAAATAATACTGTATATTGGTCAGAACTATATCTCACCAGAACTGGAGAGAGATAGAAGACATTTTGGATCCTGGGACTGGAAATGTATTTCTTTCTTATTTCCAAGACTCTGTATGTGGAGAAAATAAGAAGTTTTCTTGTCAGATGTAGGTTCTATCTTACCAAACTCACAAAAACATAAAATCATAGAATCATTCAGGTTGGAATCATCCTCCAGGGATGATGAGAAAAGGGGAATACAGAGGAGATTTCAATCATGTCCACTGTACATACCACTAAGGAAAAAAGAGTGTGAAAACATCATTGATAAAAGACGATAGAGTTTTAGAAGAACTAAAATATGACCCATAAATCAGATCGAATTAGAGGTGAAAGGCATTCCCCTTCTAAATATTTAGGCAATTCTCTTAAAATTACTTACTCTTGTAAGAAGATGAGGTCTGTCTTCAGATACCACACGCTACAGACTGATCTTCTATAAACTCTTCTTCCTCTCCCCCACATTATCTTTTAGGCCTTTAATCATGCAGAAGACAGTTTAATAAAACCCTGATATTCCCTCAGAATTGCTATTTGTCCCGGTTTGAAGTAAAACCGAACCAATTTTGTGTTCCAGAATTTTACATTTTAGCTAGGCCTCTGACTCTCTGAAATTAACATCATATTGTGGAGAAAAGTGCTCGTTCTCAGAATGATAAGACCAATGTTTGTGCTAAATGCCAAGGAATGGTGTGCAGAGAGGCCCTTGCTTATACTTAGTGCTATAACAACCAAGGTCAGCCCATTTTCGTTATTTGCCCCTTAGAGGGTTGGAAACGGAAAAGCGTAGAGGGGTCACACCTGTGGGAAAGAATGGACAGGACAGGTGACCCAAACCTGACCAACTGGGGTATTCCATCTCATCTGCCTCATGCTCAGTATGAAAGCGGAGGGATCAAAGGGTTGACTCCTCTTCCTGCAATGGCCAACGTCCAGAGAGGACCCTGTCTGTTCATCTGCCTTTGATCCCGATCCGTGTGTTCCTGACTCCAGAGCTGGAATCCAGTTCCCATCCGTCACTGAGTCCAGTCTGGGACTTCCCCAGTGCCTGCCGGTGATGGGACTGTCATCCTGGGAGCTTGAAACAGTTTTGTATATTTTGTATCTATTTCATTATTTTCTTCTTTTTTATTTTAATATTAATTCTTCATTGAAGCAGTTTAGTTCGTTTTAAACTTCTGTATCTCCTTATCTCTTACTGTCCTCTTTTTGCGGGAGGCGGGAAGGGCCATCTGTCGGTCCGGTTGCAGTGATTTCGGCTGAAATCACGACACCATTCAAGCCTATTCCCAAACTGCAGTCCATGTGATGTCATCTTCCTCTGTTTTCTGTTAGCACAATTTCAGTTCTTCCACTGAGCCTATTCACAGGTTCAAAATATTTCTTTTGACACCAAAACATTCCCACTGCTAGCGGTTGTTCAGTGACCATATTTTATTCATTAAAATAATAAAAATAGCTTACATCAGATCTCCTGAAGCGGGCATTGGAGGTCCATCATAGCTCAATCTCCAAACGGAGCCAACCTTGGATACAAAAAAAAGATTTAATGTCAAAAACCCACTTTATATGTTTTAAAGTTTTGCCTACTGAGATTTATAAGCACCACTTGAGCTACTTTACAAGAATAGGCATAACATGCATTACTATCTAGATTTACTGCATAGTATTCCAAAATAGTAAGTTAAAGCTCATTAACTCAACTACACAGACAAATGAAGTGGATCCCAACAGCTCTGAATTGACAGAAGTCTCCTATCTGTCAACATACATCCTTACTTCATCAGGAAATGGTTGGTCTAATACAAAAATAAAGTCAAGATAATGATGTTATTCTTGAAAAGCTCAGTCTTTGAGAAAATTGTGGGGAAAAAAAAAAAAAAAAAGGAAGCCAAAGTGTTTTTAAAGCTGAACAAAATAAAACCAATTGAAGGAGAAAGATGATCAAGGACAATATCCACTATGGCAGAGATCATTTTGTGTCTTTGGTAACAGGTCAACACAGCTTTGAGATTTGAACAGGTCGAAAACACAATACCAGGTAATCTTTCAGAGTTTAGCTCTCATGTTGCCTTCATTTGCTTCTGTTTCTGATCATCTCTTCTTCTATCTTTGCCTTGTAGACTTCCGAGTTTCTGTTGTTTTGAAAGAGTTCTGCTTAATTAACTAATGTTTGCAAAGCAGAGTATGTGGTAAGTGCTATTATAACTCTTTGGCAAAAATGTCTGATTAAGATTCAAAGCACAGCCAGAACAGCTGTCAGAAAAACCTCTTGTAATGTCTATGTCCTAATATTGCAGATGATGGCACTGGATACAAATTTATAAGCAATTACTTCTTTCTTGAACTTGCAAAGTAAATTCCAAAAATTGTCTCAATAAAATTATTTTCTGCATCTATTTTCTGTCACCAGATCCATTCTGTAAAAGCTAGTATATTGCATCTTTGTATAGTTTTCATTATTCAGGGCAAGCAGTTAGCTGAAGTAAGTATAATCAGACAGGTAATTAATTTATTTTAACAGCTACTTGCTGCTGAAAACACTTTCCTGTTAGAACAATCATTCCACGGCAGACTTTTTCATTGGTATGCGGAGAATCAGCTAGGCCAAAACCTCAAGTTGATATAAAATCATTGTCTCCCATTGAGTTCAGACTCATACCTACTGCCACCAGCAGAAATTTCAATGCTGTTCCCTTTTTTTCGTCCATTACTTAAAAATTAATTGATTCAGTATATTGTTAGCACCATTCCAGATTATATTTTTTTACTGCAGCTGACCAATGCTGAAATCCCAAAGCCAATCTGCTCGGAAGTTTTGATTGACATACTTTTGTCTTGGTTTCTTTTTTAAATTGCTGTGAATAGAACAGGAGAACGCAGCTTGAAGAATCTGAACCAATACATGACCAATGAAATAATAACCATTATTCCAGCTCTTAAAGATCTTTTCAGAAGAAAAGTTAATCTTTATAGGATGCAACCATTCCTTATGACCTTGAATTAAATTTGACCTGTTTCCATGGGAAGCTTATTCTTTAGGCTCAGTCACTCCTGACTGCCTTTACATTTATTTGCAATGGCACCTGGTCTTATGTCAAGTCTCCATTGAATAGAAGTAGTTGAAAGGTTGCAGAATAATTTCAGGATAATGTGTTTTAGAATAATTGGTGAATGTGTATATTAAAGGCAAATGGCTTTTATCAAGGCTTTGTGCAGACACATATCTAAGTAACTAACCAACATTACTGATGCGGTTCCCCTTTCTTTTTAAAATTATTTTCTGATACTGTAGTTGCAGTGTTTTGCTTACCCCCTGCCTTGCACCATTAACCAATTTATTTCTCTCTTCATTTTATTCCACCGAGCAGAAGTGAATTTAACCCTTCTGATAATTCAGGAGCAATCTTCTCCAGGACTGATACAGATTCAGGGTGTTTTTTCATAGAGAAAGACCTTGGGTCCTGGGATTTTTACAGCTGCTTTCCATACTGCCATATTTCTGTTGCTGCTGTTACCTGAATGACTAAATTTCCACCTAACTCCCTTCAGGACATCATTATCTTCAGACACATTTTAAATACTGTAAAGACTCCTCTCTGGTCTCATCCCAAGTATGTCAGAGGGAGTTAGCATGTACACATGTACATGCAAGCATGAATAAATCTGTCTGTAAAGTAAAGAAAACTAAATAACTGGTTTACAGAAAGAACTATAACAAACATTTGCACAGAGCCAACTTTTTTTTTTAAAAGACCTCAAACCTAAACTTTTTACATTGAACCCCAGTGAAGACAGAGACGAAGACGAAGGAAGGCTCTGGGGATGCTCCAAACTGGTACAAGAGTAACAACCTATTTTTTCTCCTAGAGAAGGTGGAAATATCTTCTTAGTGGAATCTCCTCAAATGCTGAGTGAAGACAGCATTGGAATTTTCAAAAGTGGCATTGGAAATTCCCCAGTTTGAGGACTGATAATGTTTAAATCTTGGGGTGAATTCTGCTATATATATTAATATCATTTTACATACAATGTAATTTTCATGAAACCATTAGCACAAATATTGAGATTAACAAAAGACAGGAGGTTTAGACTGTTCTATTTGAGTGAGTTTTCACTCACGCCATCATTGGGAGCACACCACAATAGAGCAAGTCAGACTCTTGAGCAGCCAAGAGATTTGATGTTTGCCAAGCTCATTTTATTCAAGCGATGTGGGATTTGCAAAAACATAGGAATAATTCTCAGGTCACTACCTGCCAAAGAAAAAGATGAGTCATTATTTAATTCATTCAGTCCTGAAAGAGAAGGGACAAAAATTAAGAGTACAAAGATGAATAGAATCCTACAAGACAATAAAAAAAAATATGTTCAGTAATAATCCTTCTAGGTTTAAGGAAAAGGCATCAGAAATGCAAGCAGTTGAACAGACATCGACAAAAAGCAATAAAACCCTGAAACCAACTTAAAATCTGCCCTTGGACAAGGTTAATGCCTTTTTGATGCAATTGAAACCAATGTAATTTATTCTGGGATCTGTTATTCCCTTCCAGTTCCCAGTCATACCTTCATATTTTTCCCCCTTCTGATATTGTTTGGAGGTTTAGCTCTCCTCACTTGTGGTTGCTTAAGGAAAAGTCAGCCTGAAAATACTTTCCTCTGCTGTTCCAACAGCCAGGCTTTAGTTTTGCCACTAGAGTCCCTTTTAGGGAGTGAGAGTTTTTGCTCAAGATCTTCTTGAAGAACTGATTGATATGCTTTCTGAGAGCATCAGATGACAGGCCAGTTGAGCTAGAAAGTACTTATAAGGATCAGCTTCTGGAACAGAAGGATTAAGTGATGGAAAGCATCAAAATATATTCTCTGTGGGTCCTTATGGCTGGAAAAAAGCATATGCTGATCCTAGTACTGGATATAAAGCTCCTAGGGAAATCCTGGGCTCTCTGCAATCATATCCTTGATGAAAAGACATGGGAAGTTACTCAGTTCTGTTTGTATCAAACTTTCTTTATGCTCCAAAAAGTTGGCAGATTCAAAAGGGCCAGTTCACTGAAGCTAAAATCTTTGAGGTTTTATCAGATTTACCCATATGATCTGCAAATTGTTTTGAAATGCACCATAAAATCAAATTCTTTGTAAGAGGGATAAATGATACAATACTGGATGAGTTACTTTTCTCTTGGTCAGTTTTCCCACTAACAAAATAGCAATAATTATCCATCAAGCCAAAAAGACCATCAAGCTCTGCAGAGAAAAAACATGGTGTCTACCAAGTGTTAGCATTACTCTGAAGCTGACTGCAGTGATCAAAGACAACTACGTCTCCGTACTTTCAGATTGTTACATTATTTATCTTTCAGTCATACAGATTCACTCTGAACTGTTCAGTTCACACTTAACTTGTAATATAGTCAGTATGGGGGCTCTGTGCTGTCTCACCACTGTTCCTTCATTATCTAAATTTTAAACATACATGAGCATACTCCTCCTCATGGTCATAAATTAGTTTTTGAACTTTCAGCATCTAGAATCTGCCTGATGTGGTAACAAGACCACACATTATGAGATCTGAAAGCAGATACGTTTCTAAAATTATGCAATTAAAATTTCATATACAGGGTCAAGTGAACAAAGTAGTCAACTTCTCACTACCAAAGGAATACAGTGTCAGATACAATTGAGAAAGAACAGAGCAGGGAATACCTGCCCACATGTGATGTTTTCAAATATCCTGTGTGTGAAGACAATCATTCTAAGATTTCAGGATTACTAGAACAACGTCAGTGTTTTTGTTGGCTCTCTTGAGAATGCAGAGCAGAGGGGAGATTTCTAAAGGCTACGAAAGAACCCAACATTTACCTACCTTAAAAACAGGGGGGGACGGGAATAGCCTAGTTGTTTTTAAATATCCAGACAACAAATAAAACTACTGAATTGTATTTTATGAAGGGAAAGTCAAGGCTCATTTCTTTCTGGAATGGAATAAGGTGGAGATGACAGAAGCAGCAATGCAATATTTATCTTTAATTTTTGAAAGACTGCTGTCAAGACAGAATCTGTTTGTAGCTATTGAGGATATTGCACGAGGGAGTGTTAAAACAGAGAAAAGGAGATTAGGTCAGACAACAGGTAAAAACTTCCAAGTGAACATAGTTAAGCAGCTAAATGGGACAAGTCGCCTGTTAATCATTGGAAGCTTTTAATAACAAACATCTAGAAAGTAATCTGCTGGGAAGTGATGTAAATAGAGGTGATCATGTCTCGGAGCAGGAAAAATGATTGATGGTCCCTTATGGCTGCTTTTTAACTACAGTCTCTGGGTGGCAATGCTTGAAACTAAATATAAGAAATCTTCTGATTGCTAACATTGAATTGGGCTATATTGAATATCTCAAATGGTTTTCTCCTGCTTCTTCCTGTCAAGAGTTAAACAACAGCTCCCATTTTCAGTTCCACTTTCTTATAATACATGCACTAAATATTTTTCATCTTAAGGTAAGTATCTTAGGCAATTCCAAAAGGCAAATCCATATAACCTGCTCTGACTATAATAGCTACTTAGATGCAGATGTCTAACTTCAAGATATGAGCAATAGCTGACACAAATCCTACTTTTTATTTCGAAATACAACAACGTGCAGGACAAAACAAGAATAAAACGTCATGAGTCAGTAGTGAAGACTGAAAATATTTTGAGGCTTGAAGGTAGATTAAATACAAACAACAGTTAAAAATTCTGCTATTCTATTTCTCATAAAAAACACAAAAGAACTTCCTGAAGTATATTACAGAATCACAAGGGGTTCAGAAATTGGTTATGAAAATGGTCATGGTCCTGGAATAAAAATTTCATAAAAAGAGATTGAAAGATTGTATGATTGTTTACAGAAGAAATGAATACAAGGAGTTATGATGAAAATATATTAAATTTTGAGAAGTTAAAGGAAGAGCTTCTTATTCTTCATTTTTCTGTGTCCAAAAACTCAAAGAGAAATTTCCACAAAATTCTCCAGATAAATGTCATTAATGGAAACGCAGCTTCTTGAAATATGTAAACCAGTTATGGAACTCATTGCTAAAGTGTGGTGTTGAGGATATATGAAAGTAAGTATTAAATATTTTCAAGCTATACTAATGATAGTTACAGTAATTGCTGCTCTGCTTACATCTGAAAAGTTGGGTTTTTTTAAAGTGAAGTTTCATTTTGCTTCTCTGTCTAAGAATACATGAAATGCAGCCAATACTCATCCCAGTTACAGTGGATTTCACGGGTATCACATCCTTGCATACAAATTATGATGGCTGTGTGTAGAGGAGCATAATGCACAAATTAAAGTGTAGCTTGGTTTTCACATTTCTCCTCTGATATTACCATGGTGTGAAACAAGCCTGGCCAAGTTCAATATCAGTTTGATCTGGTGTACTAACCTGTTTGCCACTCAAAGCAGTATCTAACTTTGTAACACATTTTATGCCTACAGGAGTCTTTTAGGGTAGGAAAATGGTATTAATTTCATCTATTCATATTTTTCCTCTGGTCACACTCAGAGACTAAGTAAAGAGATGGAATTTATTCAGGTATCCAAAATGAAAATGAATGAAAATAAACAGCTCCATACAACAGATCTTTCCTTTTTATTTCAGAAAACCATCTTTCATGGGATGAAGATCCTTTCCAAGCTTCCTGTTTCTCCCATTATCAAAAGGTCACAGTGCCTTGCCTGGTCTACTTGCCTCATATTTAGATTGCTGATTGAGATTCAAGTAAAAAAAAACTTGAATCAGATTAACTGATGATAGCAGTACCAGTAGCTGTTTAACTTCAAATGTATGTTCATAATAGCAAATATAATGCTGATATACTGATTTTTTTTCCTGACACCTTGACATTCAAACTATGGGTATTCTTATTGCTACTGTCTTGTTCCTGGCCTCAGGTAAACTTACTTATTTTGTTTTGTAAACTTCATTCAGTCATCAGAAGAAGATATTAGGCACTGAAAAGGAATCATTTTTCCTCTCCTCCAACTGCAGCCAGTTTCCCTTGGAAAGCTGTGATGCAGTGCTCATTAGAGGTATGAGTGCTTTTGTCCCCTGGTACCAATGCTGCAAAATTATGAATATCAAGCACCCAAGTGCACCAGCAAGTAATGAGAGACAGGGATTTTGATGAGATAGAGGGCCTGTTGATATCAAAAACCTTGAGCACATAAGCAAAAAAGGAAGATTTTCCACTGTGATGCAAATAAAAAAGGATGCCTGTCAAGCACCCCAAAGATGGAATGGTCATGGGAAGTGAATAGCACCAATACTTCTAAAACCAGAAGTCTTAAAAATAAAAGGAACACTGCCCCTGTATCTGAACACCAACAACCAAGCATGCTGCCACCCAAATGATATCCTGGGGTGCCAGGTCAAGCCTTGGCATCCTTGTTTGAACAAGCCATGCATTTGTCAAGAACAGTAAGTAATGCAATTATACATTGATCATGGGATCAAACCCTACAGCTTTCTGCAGTGATTTATATTGCATTGATGAAATTATATTAATCTGCAAGATTATGGAATAATTAATAACATTATTCAATAAGTAAGTGAAGGAATTTAGTACTCAGGAAGGCTTGTAGATGAGTAGTTAGAAACAATCTAGGTAATTAATGACAAACAAGATGATCATTACACAGAAGCTGTTTAAAAATTACAACACTTGAGTGTTCAGAATAACTGCAGCAAAAGATCCAGCTACGCGGCAATCAGGGTTAGAATAAAGCCACAACTGAATTCCTAAGAACATGAACACAGTTTGAAAATAGTATTTTCCTTAAGAATCAAAATGCTGATATTGGCAGTAGTTTTCACTTTGATTTAGGATTTTTAACCTTTGCTACGGAAGGATTGGGTAGAACAAGAACTACTTCAGAACAAGAGAAAATTCAGAAATCCAGTTGCCATTTCAGATTAAGCTATTTCATCACAAGTAGTCTGCAATTCTTCAAATGCAGATAAGATAAATCATTAAAGAAGGTTATGCTTTATGAACTTGTAGAACATAAGTATAGAATTAGAATATCTGGACAGTGTGCAAAGAGCATCTAATTTTATAGCAGAAAAGATATGGGTCCTGAAGATTTTAAGCTGTTCTAAAACAACTTTCCTGAAGGGCAATTTTAGTTAACATACACCAGGTCAGCATTGTCACCATTTGCAGTTTTATTGCAGGGCTCATATTTTGCTATTTTGCTTTGAACTTCAGCCCTTGCAGTAATATTTTAATGAAAAAGAATTTCTGCCTGTCAAGAAAAATGTAAAATGACAAAGATACTTACGACAAAAGCTTGATGTATTTTTAATAATAAACTGTGGGCGTCTGAAAATTAGAGCTGGGCATTCTGCATTGGGCTGAATTTACTTCAGGATTTCCATAAGAGAAAGTAAAAGTAACATTTATAAAAATTTAGGCTGAATCTGAAATAGGCAAGATTATTTTCTCTGATCTCAAGCATTACAGAGATCTTACTGCCACATCTGTACCAAGACGTTCCTTGACTAATTCTTTTTTTTTTTCTGTTGTTATAAAAAAAAAAAAAAGCACAGCCTGTGTTTAGCCAGATCTTCAGTGCATTATTTACTATCAGCTTGCAGCCAAACACCTGGAGGGCAGATACAGTAGTGAGGGGTGGGATCTGAGCTCCTCCGGCTGCAAAGCTTACTTTTAAGTCTTCACACAGTGCTGCTTCATGGGTTTGCTTTGGTCAGTCCTTCACCCCTACATTTTACTTTCTGAGAAGACCACCTTTACACGGTCACAACATGCGCACTATGGCATAGAATCAAACATTAGACACAATTAATGTCTCTGAAACAAAGGACTGAAAATTTCACAAGAGCTTGTGAGCCAGCACCTTTAGAACAAAAGTCATTTAATAGTGAAAAAAAAAAAATAAAACAAAAGGAAACAGTTGGAGTGTGAGAAACAATACAGATTTGCAATGTACAGTATGCTTAGTTATACTAATTATATTATGCAAATACTATTAGGGAAATACAAGTATAAATAGTAAAACTGTTTTTCCAATAATGCAGCAATTATTTGTATGAATTTCCCTATAGTTTCAAGGGACTTATTTCTAGGAATAAGAACCTATTGGGCTTTGTATTTTCATTTAATGATGTAGACACTTGCAATGCTGTCTAGTCCCGGCTTGATGGAAAACCACCTGGCAGGTCTGGAACCACTTTTTGAACTTAATTAAATTTTCACATACTGACTTTCAATACCTTAAACCTAACATTTACTCCAAAGTATGTGAAAAGTTGGAAAGGTTTTGGGCTTTTTTCCCCTTTTCTTTCTGTTCCCAGAATGTGAAAAGTCTTGTAGTGCAACCTACAGTCAAGGTGTTACAAGTACTCACGCACCAAAACAGAAACATCTCTTCCTCAGTTCCCTAATTAAATAATTCAGGTTTGAAATAATTCCAGGGATGTTGTAACCAAGAGGCTACAACATGATCATCTAATCTAATGTCTCGCAGCATCTGAACATCAGGTATAAAACAGTAACACAGTAATGCAGGATTGTCAGTTTTTACAAATATTTCTTCATATAGTTGCTTACATGTGAAAAACTATTCATACATAAGCATCTAACTGTTAACATTTGATAAGGAACTTTAAACCTAAACTATGAAAAGAAATTATCCTATTATGCTGACATTTAATAATAAAACACTTGAAATAGAACAGTACTTCAAAATAATGCTGTATAAACAAGATGTGTTTATTTGTATGCAATAGTTCTTTGTTATTAGACTAGCAAAACAAAAGCTATTTTAAAGAAAATTGTGTTTCAGTGAGTTGGAAATCCTAGTTTCAGAATTCTAGAATTCAGAATATTTTATTAATTTTGCAACTTTTACTTCTCTTCCTTCCTGTGCTTGCAGGAAGAATTGTACACAAAAATATCATTGCAAGATCCAGCAAACTTTGACCTGACTGTTACCTGCCCTGAGTGTTTAGCCCTATCTTAATAACACTCAAAAGAAATTTCCTTTAGTCAACAAAATAATCACTTTATTTTTTTATTTAACAACAGAAGTTGTATCCCTTCTCCCTTACACATAAGTTTAGAATTACTGAGAGAGCTTAGCTCTAGTACTAAAATCTCTACCTGAAAGTACAATTCAAAAAATGTAATATTTAACCAAAAAATCATGTATCAGGAGCTGATATGAAAATAAAATTAAAATGCTATAAGAAAAAGTAAACCAAATTTCAACTGTTCTTTTTTTTTTTTCCACTTTTGTTTTAATCTATTCCTAGGTTATCTGGGATTGTGTAAATAACTAAAGTATATTACAGAAAGCTTACTGAGATAGAAGAACACATTTATAAAACAAGCTCCTTCCAGGAAAGGAGCTCCATTAATTGACAATTAAGTCAGGCCATTATATAGAGAGAATACCTGCAGTTGTTCACAATTTTGTGGAAGGTACTTCAGGTGTCTGTGAAAGGGAATATCTGGAGGTAAGCAGAAAACCATTATAGCATTCCTTAAAAAACTATAACTAAAATAGCATTCCTTAAAAAAAAAATCAAGTAGCTTTAATCATTACATAGTGTTAGATTTTAAGGATTTTTCAGAACTAAGCTCTTAAATTTTTTCTTATACTGACTGAGAAAAGATAAGGTTATCTATGATGCAAATAATGTTTTGACATGGCTAGTGACTACTGGTTTTTTTGTTAGTATATTGTTCCTAATTTTATTTTAGTAGTCAATTATAACTTCTTCCTGTTCAAGCACTCTGTAAGTTATCTCAATTTTTTTCTAAACTCCAGTTCATTTTGCAGTAAGGTATGCAGAATTAAATGGTTTATAACTTAGTGTTTTCTTTCATAAATAACACTTCCTAGCTGAGTGCTCCAATACTTGGATTTTCAGTTTCACAGTCCTGGATCTGAGAACATGACAGGTTTTTTCTGGTTACCTGCAATATATGAGAAAACCCACACTTGAGTGAGACTTTTCTAAGTAGTGTTAAAATTCTCAAGGGGCTTCTAGGGTTTATGCATTATAAAAATACCTCTAGGGACAAACTAAGAGGAAGAGAAAATAGTTCTTTTTTCTCACCTTTGAGTTACTAGCTCTTTCTGGCCTGTATAACTTCTGTTGGTCATGGTGTTCTTTTCTACTTACTGTAGTAGAGAAAATAATATCTTCCAGTATTTCAGGATCCTAATCTTGAAATAATGTTTTTAAAATGGGAAGGAAATACTTTGCTATCTATTGTTTCTTTTCTTTTTAGTAAGGTGGAAAACAACCTGTAAAAAAAACTTTCCCTTATAGGCACAAGAGAAAACACTGACCCTCAAATTGTTTCAACTAGAGTTAAATCAAAAATGTTATTTTTCATTTAGTTGATTTGCTGCAAGTCTCTCCAACAACCGCTTTGTTAGGTATGATCCTTCCTTGAACACCTTATCTGAGGTTACATCTAAGTGAAATTACAGACATGCATTTTATAATTTGAACTTTAAAAATGTTTTGAAGTTGGGGTGTTCCACCAACTCTCTATATTCTCTCCTTCTCCAGGAGATAGGAATGCTGTTCAGACTAACAAGTTCTTTCTTAGTTTTTGAAAATATAAACGCTGCTGAACTTTCATTCAAGTCATCTCCCAGTATGGTTTAAAACTCTTGTATAAATTTGCATATGTATTGCACTGTCTACCTTTTCTTCTAGATTCTTAGGAAATTCCCCAAGGCATCAGACTGGGGAACAAATTGAGCAGACTTTGGACAAATGTAGAAAATATTTTTCTTTAAAGCTTCAATTGAACAGCACTAAACACACTGGTGGTAGCAATTAAACTAGTAATTATCCTAAAATTTAGTTTGGTACTTCACACTCCACCCTTAGCTCATTGAAAAAGATACACATATGAGGTAACTTGTAAAGGACTTGATTAATAACAAATTCTTCACCTGGTACAGGTTCTCTTCAATACTAATGAGAGTGTGGGAGAGGAAAAATAAGTTTCCTGCTTTTTGGCTCTAGCTAGTGAACTTGGTAGTGTCCTGCCTCTTAAATAAGATTAAATGTGAATGCATGTTGGAGGAGACTGAGACACTGGAGTTAAGCAATACATGGCATCTGGAAACGGTCTCTTATCAAGTTTGTCTGGAGCTTTGAGAAAAATGCCACTCTGCTGATTTGGTGTTTGGTGCCAGATTTCAATGCCCTACTGACATTGAAATAACTCTTACTGGGTGTGCAGAGAGAAATTCAACTTTAGGCTCCTGGGAACAGTCTTGAGTCCTCACAGTTGAAGGCAAGTGGGTAGGTAATATGGAACTGCAGTTTCAATTTTATATGAAATTCGGATGCCTGAGTCCCACTTCATCCATTGTTTCAAAGTCCTTCACATCAGTGTTTTTTCCAGTAATAGCTGGGAAAAGAGTTGACCCGTCTTCTGCATAAACAGGCATCTTATATTCCAGAGTGTATTTTTTTTATTCATGTTTATATTCAGTTTAAAACTATCTTGGGAATTGAATAGAGAGGTTAGAGTAAGGTTATTTCTTACTAAGGTTTTAATTGGTCACTGATTCATCTGAACACACAAAGTGGTGTATTCCCTGTGGATTACCAAACTATTGAACTGCAAGCATAAGAATTAGTTTTTTCAAATCACCTTAAGCCCTTCAAGGAAATCTGCATGCACTTCCTTCAAGAAAATCTGCAGATTGCAGACAGAACTGGCCACCTTGTTCTCTGGGGTCTTGCTAATTGCTGCCTCTCGATGATTGTTAGAAAGAAATCTTGTTTGTTCGTCTGACACCTCTCCCAAAACAAGATTTAGTTGACTACATGTTTTTAGATGAGGGCTGACAGACAGTGGGGAAACAGATGGTTTGTAGAAAGAAGCTGTCACCGTTTGGGATTAGACAGTAGACCTGATGTACTCCTTTGCTAGACAGTCTCTCTGGGCCTGAGATTCATTAACAGTTCATGTCCAATTTCTCTTCCTCTGCAGCTCTGTAGGAGAGACAGGCTGGATTTATGGAGCAATCTTTTATTTACAAATAAAATTATGCCTAAAATTATCAGTATTGATGAATATCTTTGTCTTGAGTTGTGGGAGATACTTCTCCTTCAGTGCTTGTTTTGTTTTGATGCCTCCCTCACATTCTGCATTTGACTATTTCTAATCTAAGCGCCTATCCCATAGCACTGCCCATCCAACTGTGGGCCTGCATAAAGAGCCACCTTACCTTGCTGTCATGTGTAAGTCTACTGTGACTTGAGTACTGTGTACAAGCTGAAGGGCAAAAGAAGGTTTTTGCATCCTGCAGTGCTTCATGTTCACGTAGATTAAATCAGGGAGACTGGCTTTTTCCAGAACTAACACTTCATTCCTGTTAATGCCCACCACATTATGTTCTTATACTTCGTACCTATATGCATTGAAACTGTTATGGGCAGTACTTGGATCTTTGAATTCTGCAAAAATGATGTCCCATTTATCAACAAATTCAGTTGGTGGTATTTGAACCAAAAGCCAGTGTTCATCTATATAGGATGTTGTTTTCAATAGAGTTTGTGGGTAATGCTATTTTCTATCACTTTTTGCTTTATCAACTTGCTGAAAACAAGTTGGGTGTAAAATTCTGCCATTGTTAACCTAAGGACATTGAGCCAAACAATTTCATCACTTTGTGGTAACAGCAGTTTTAACCAAATGTTGGAGGTTTAACTGCCTTTTTCTTACACATCTTATTTTTTAAACCTATCCTCTTAAGCTTGATCATTTGCACTGTTACATCTGAGACCTGTATTGTTTCAAAGGTTTATAAAGGCAGTTTATCTCTTCCTAGCAATTGGTCCACTGCCTTCTGTCACCATCCCATCTGCACTCAAGATATTAATGCTTACATTTCCATACCAAGTTGTTATTGCACTATATAATAGATTAATTTTTATGAAATAATTCATTGCTCCTGATGAGCAAAAAATTCTGATATTTTAAGTGGCAGTAAATAATTTTTCATTCCAACCCTTATTTCAGTCCTACGGCCTGCATATACCTACTTTAAAATAAGCCCTGATTAATTCTGTCCCTGTGCTATATTTTTGGAATTGGACTCAAAGGCCTTCTGTTTGGGCTGTTACATTGAGACCTTCTGAAATATCTGATGTACCTGATAGGTCTGTTATTTTGCATATATCTTACCTTTCCATTATCCCCTGAAATTATCTGGTTTTGAGATCATGAAATCTGACAAAATGTCATTCCTTATGCTGGTTATAAGTTTCATTTGAAGAATATACTCACCTGGAGACCTCTATACAGCTCTCATTTTCTTCCTAACAATGACTGGGGTTTCAAATCAGTCTCATTAACCTCTGTTCAGGAACATAGCGTATTCCCATTTAAATTACATCCAGATTTTGTTGCATTAGCCCAATATTGCCCTACCAAACTTACTTCCTAAATCTGAGCACTGCTATTAAATTGTTTTTCCCTAAGCATATTTCCGTTTTGGCAGTGTTAATTTTCTCTTCTGAATTGACAAGTTATTCTTGATTAGTTGATGTGTCTAATTCTGACTCTTCCACTTAAGAAAATGTTACATCTTTTGGCTGATTCTTGTGAAAATAATCTAATTTCTGCAGTTCCTTTTTGTTAATAGAAGTGATGGAGAGGATCATGTTCTCTTTTGCCTTTAACTTCCATTGGACAGAGTTAACTTGCACTATTTCTTCTATTGTGGTCCTGCAGGAGCCATATCTGGCAGTGCCAGACCAGGTTTTGGCAGCTTTTAATTCTATTACAAATTTTCATGCACTGTTTATACTTTTCAAGCTGAGTGCATTGTTTCAAAAGTTTCTCTGTAATTCTTAGCTGCTGTTTAATCATGCTGATGATAAAGATGATGACCATTATGGGTTTTGGGGAAATGCCCATGGCCACTTTGGGGTGTCCTATTTGTGTTCACTGGGTTACAACCACATTCATGTATTCCTAGCTGTTATCCGGGTCACCTTGCAAAGGGCAGGCTCTGTGAGCACCCACACTGTGTCTGTCTGAAACCATGACCAGGAGTAGAAATAGACTAGCACAGCGGAGAGAAGAGTAGTACTGCAATGGCTCCCTGCAAACTACCTGTTAATAAAAATGTTGTCTTCAAGCTGAAGCTGTATACAGAAAGGCCAAGATACTGCCATCTTCCAATGCTTTGCATTCAGGGACAGGTGGGCAACTTAGTGAGATGCTTATGAGAGGTGTTAGTTAGGCCCATGTTAACACATTGCGCCATTGCACACTATCTGGATGGCAATAATTGATGTGATATAGATTGTCATGGAAAAGCTACCATACAGCTCCAAGCCTTGCAAAAAAATGCACAATATTTCTGCATTCTTATCAGTGAAGTTTCCTCTAAGGTATGAATCTGGTGCTACAGTTTAAACACAAGCTGACATTCAGAGGGCCAACCCAGAGAGCCCCTTGTCAAAGACAAGGCAGTTGGGTACCAACACCAGGTTGTGGCTGCAAGTAGGGTCCCCGGGATCCCTCTCAATGTCCCATACGCACTCCAAATACCAACTATAAAATGCAGATGATGCCCCTAATCCACCAGCTCCTTATACCAAAATACTTCCTCACACTTCAGCAAAAAATAGCTGTAGTGCATATGGTGCTTGGCCCTTCACAGTGCGAGCGAAATGATGCAAGGGCATGGGAAGTCTTCATAGTTTAAGAGCCTTTTGGTAGCACACACAGTAAGAGATTCAGCCTACATAGGAATTTGGGACCTATTTGTCCCATAACAAAACATGCTTGAATTGCGGGTCCTTGTTTCACTCCATCCAAAAGGAATCTAGTTCCAAAATCAGGTCAAAGCATCTGCATGAGTAAAGGATTTGCAGCAGAGTTAAATTTTCAATTTAGTTCATGGCAAGAGACGTAGCCCAGAGTTAAACTTCATTGCCAGTGACACAAAGTTAGAGCAGTGATTATGTGAGGAGATAAACACAAAGAGATACTTCAACTTGATGTTGATCTTTGCAATTTAAAACATTTAGATGAGATTTACAAAGCACAGAACAAAAAAAAAAAAAACAAAACCAAAAAAAAAAGCAGTCCTCTATCCTATGAGGAGTTTATTCCAAAACCAGCCATTCCTACCTCTTCATCCTTGAATTATTGTGAGGTGGCATAAATACCTCCTCCCTTGGCGAACAGTGTTAGTGATACTTTCTGGAAGCATTTTAAATCTCGAAGCAATTATACACAAATCTTGTAAGCCCCTGGATTTTCTGAAGATGCTTAAGCCCTTGATGTAGGCAGTGTGCTGAACAAAGTAGATCAGCCACAGGCATTAGGCTGATTTCTGTGATAGTCGCAGGTTTGCAGAATAACTTAGGTAAGAAAAGGTCTTTGGATGTCATCTGATCCTCCTCCTTTCTCCCCCCTCAAAAAAAGAAAACACTCCTTCAAAATTGCATTAGGTTTCTCAATGAGTTTGGACAGCCTCCAAGGAAGTAGACTCCACAGCCACTGGACAGGCTCTTTCTGACCACCCCCATTGCAAAGAACTTTTTCCATTCAACAGGTGAGGATTTCCCTCACTGATAATCGGTTCCTGTCAGCTCATGCCTTCAGACTGTGAAGGACCCTTCAAATTGCAACCACATGGTATTCTTGCATTCAAAAAGAAAAAGAGGGCAAAAAAAGACACTTGACATTTTTGTCACTGACAAATTTTTGCGCTGTTGTGATGTGCTGCCTGAATAGTGCACAGGGGACATTTCTTGTCCACACCTATTACCAAAAACTGTAATGGAGACTGTTAAAACTTTCAGTCGGTACCTTTTTTCACAGACTACCTTCTGTATCTTCATAAAAGACCTGGTTTCCATCTCCTCCCTATTGTTACTGAAGATGGAACATTGCTCTACCATGACCTTCTTAAGGATGTCACCATCTGGTTTTACACCATAAAATAACATGAGGTCTCTCAATGCTTCAATCCTGATGTTTTTTTGGAGCCATCTTGCAATGCATTAAAGAGACTATGAATTACTGTCAGGAAGCTAGGGTTGATTCAGCACAGATGGAGTAGCAACCCCAGTGACCAGTTGAGCAGTGGTAGGCTGGCGTCTGAGCCTGAGTTTATACGGGGCTTCTGAACCCACAGAGAAACTTTCTCTCAGGGGAGGCTGGTCCTGAAATTCAAGCATATAGGTGCTCTCAGGGCCCTACCAGGCTGTAGACATGCATATGCTATGGTTATACAGGCAATGGAAATGTTATTATGCAAAAATTCCTTGGGGTGCTTCCAGAAAACTGGCTGAACTTTCCCACTTCTGGTGGAGGTGAAGCTTTCTATTTGGGGAAAAAAGCTAGTTTTGGTAGAAAACCTCAGTGATTTCAGAATTTGCACCCCTCTTCCATAGCCTTGTTCAGTTCTGGGGTGCCCCAGGTACCCATAAGCGCTCTTTCTTCACTGTTACAGATACTGCTTGGCTGTATGGATGATAAATGGTACGGATTATCTTGCCATCTACCCTCACAGGAACTGTGGGGAAAGTGTTCTTGCAGTGGGAACTGTTTCATTTTCCCTAGCCCCAAACAGATCATCGGTATGCCCAAATTCTAAAAATAACTTTGGGGTGCCTAATTGGGCGAGTATTGTTTTAGGATGAAGACATAGATCCTCATGGTCATAACCCCATCTGAGCTTCAATTCTCTTCTAAGAGGTGAAGAGTGGGCTGTTTTCCCAGAAGATGGCAATTTGCTGGTGGAGACAAAAGCTCCTGTCATGGCATGTGATGCTTTATGAATGTCAGAGATGTTAATACCTCAAAAAAGAAATCTCTTCTTGTGACCAGAGGTCTGCTTTCACACCATCTGCAGATCTTTGCCTTCCTTCTTATGCAGAAACCACAGAGGAGAGATGCCAAAAGGAACGCACACCAGATTCACAGTTGCTGCAATGTAAACACTTGTCAAACAGCATTGAGAAGTGAAATACAGTCAAGGACTTTGTGCTCTGATTATTTACACTGAGGCCACATGCCAAGTAGTTCAATAACACTGAGGAACCCAAACCATCAACTATATAAACCAAGCATGACTTATGAAACAAAACTCGCTGGGCTTGCTCTTATCAAGGTAGAAACCAGTTGAATTCCTGAATCCATCTAAATGAGCATGTCTTCACTAATTTTAACTATGTTTCCCATGGGCCATGTTGATTTTTGTGATTTAAAAGGAATCTAGGAACAGTACATGAAATCATCATTTTTTTCAAAAGAAAAATTAAATCAGCAATTAAATCAGGTTGGTGATGAAGTATCTGAATTTTATACACAGTTTAGAATGGGCTGTCTGTGAGACTTCCAGCTGTGTTCCATTAAATAGCAGGTTTTCAAGATAATCAGTTTCTCTGACAGACCAAAATGATCTTAGCTAAAACCTAGGTACAAAAACCATGAGGGTTTCTCTCTTCACCCTGCAATAGTCTAAGCAAGTGTCAAATCCAGGCATCTTACTAATTAAATGTCTCTTCTCCTTCCATCTGGATTGCAGATAATTCTAGAAATGTGGTTGTGTTTATGTTCTTTTAAGTCTCACGACATCTGGGGTGCAAGTCTTGGCTCCCAGGCTGATGTGACTTTAGTTCTAACGTTCACTTCCAGAGTTCTGTAGTCTACAATTAAGTTCTTGAGAAATAAGAAAGATAATATGAGAGCTTAGGGTCAGAGGTCATTAATATCTTGCCACTAAAATTGAGACATTTTTAAAATTATTTCTTGTTTTAATAAGAAAAGCTGGTAATAACTTATCCTTCCCTTTGTCATCAATATTCTTTCACATGTGTTTTGAGGTATCTTTCCCCAAATGGGAATATCTGACTGACTTTATTTTATTTTTTTTCCTTGCACCCTCTGGTGGTGATAAGTACAACTCTATTTGGTGGCTATTGGCAGTTTGACCAGATGGTCCTCTGATATAGCCGATACTGTCAGATCACTGCCCTCATACCTATGGCCTTACACACTCCAAGGAGTTTTTGATCTCGAACTAGTCAGGGAGAAATAAGTGCAAGACTACGTCCACAGGCTTAACTTCCCTATGGCTCCATATCCTTTAGAAACAGATTTGGGAAGCCTTTGAATCACAAACAATGTCCTGAAATATAAGCAAGAGGTACCTTCACCTCTCCAGCTACAGATCAATTCTATGAAAAAGACTGGGAAATGAAGTTGTTTCCACTTCAGAGTTTGGTTGTACAGCCTTCGCTTAGCAGGATTTTTTTTCTGACTCCAGAGGGTTGGGTTTTTTTCTTTGCTTTTAGAAAAGAATGTAATTGATTTGCAGTTTTAAACAAACACTCACATACATGCCAAGTGTAATTTGCTGGATGTGAATCTTAGCTGTCAATTGCTCTGTGAATATCTTAACAATGAATAAATATATACACCTTTTATGTAACATTTTGGTGAAATATTTTTCCTTTATGGAGGTGGCAGTCTGCAGTGACTCTGCATATCATGCAGCACTTAAACTTTCTCTGTGATCAGCTGCAAGTACTGATAGAAAATACTGTACTAGAGCCAGGTAAAACCTGTGAGGGTTAAAAGTCAGCTTCACCTTTGGATCGGGGAGTTCAGCAGGGATTAACTTAATCTGTTATTCAGAAGGATTTTGTAACCTAGCCTGAACCCCACTGCAGCCAAGCAGTCTAGGTGCCTTAGCTGTTTTTTTCTCTAGCTGGCAATTGCTGCCAGTGTTGCTGATTGCTCTCAAGGACTCTGCATTCAGATTTCCATCCACATGGATATCAGACCAGGGTCACTTTGGCCTTGGGTTCTCTTCACCATTATGAGTCCTTCTCAGACAACACCAAGAGCGATGGCAAATGGGAAGGGTGTGCTGGGTTTGTGGTGGATTGCAGAGTTGGTTATCCTTATTAAAGTGACCTAGAGCAGCTTTGAATTCCTTCATTAAGCCGTTTAACTTCCCTTGCAAAGAAAGGTTACACATCTGTCTTTTATTGCTCCCGCTTTTGGTCTATTCCTGGTTTCCTAGTAGAACTTCTAACAGACAGAGCGTAACAGGCATATTCAACCCTCCTTTCACTCTAAGCTGAGAAACGCTTGATTTACTCCTGGATGAACGTCTCGGAAATAGTTGGGGTTGTTGCCCTCATTAAGGGAACAGGCAAACTTGAAAGTTAAAAACATATGGAGTTTCTGTGTTATTGCAATAAAAATGCAGGGAGCTGTGAATTTCTTTTCACACACGTGGGGGGTGGGATTTTTACTGTTCAATTTTCAGCTTTACTTTTCCAGAATAAAATATTTAGAATTTTATTCTGCTAAGGAAAAATGGACAATATCAAGAGAAAATTGACCATTTTTCTCCTTCAGAGAAGCGGCTATGCAATATAGGTGAAAGATGTATGAAATATATTTCTGGTTCTTTAGATACTGAAACAGATATTAACTTCTAGTTTTTTTCCCCATAGATTTGTGGAACAAAGATGTTAAATGGCATGTGATGAAATGTCCCCACTATCTGTTAAAAAAAAAAAAAAAGTAATCCATACCTGCAAAATTACTGAGAAGCTTACTGAAGCCTGCAGTTTGTCAGTCCAAAATTAGAAATTACACTACATTTTATATTTAATGAATTCCAATACTTGTACTCAGAAGACCCAAATTTGAATTTCCTTCTGATGGGCAAATTTAAAACATTTAGGCTGTGATCACTATCTGCTCTGTGTCAAATTTCTCTTGTGTTAAGCTTCAGTAGTTTCCTGTAATGTAACCATACCTTGTACTGGTGCTCCTGACGTAGGCTCCCTCTTTCTTTGCAAGCTGGAAAGGATGCAGCTTCTGCCTTCACAGAGGTATATAAGAACTAGGGCACCTGAGGAGGAGAAGGAAGTGTTCACTAAATACTGCCTGGGACAACTCTGTCCCTGTTGATTTCACAGGCTTGCTATGTGGTGGACAAGACATTAACTTTCCAATCAGCTGTTCTTTGTTCTTCTTTTCTTTGGTGCTCCAGGATCCAGGGCACAAGAATAGCAGCCACTGCTCCTAAACCAGACAAACTGCTACTCTTTGGTGGACCTGTGCTTATACCATAGAAATTATTGAAGAAACAGCCAATACTAAAGAAAATCAGGCTTCTGAGTTCAGGCTAGGTGTAGAAAACTGTGGGTTTATATATGTGTATTTTGTTTTTATATCACTGAGTAACTTTGAACTCCGTAGAAATGTTCATGGACTTATGGATATATTTGGACAATTAAATGGGCTCACAATCATGTGAAAGTGAGCTACGTTATCGAATATTCAACATTAGAGAGCTAAATTTGGTGGACAGTAGGACACAGACATTCCTCCCTGACTGGGCTAGTGAGATGATGGGTTGACCCTTCCTCTAAGGACCCCATAACAACTTCTATATGCCCCCAAAATTCTCCATTCCAACCCCAAATTCTCTTTGTCCTTGTAACCCATAATAAGCCATATAACCCTGTAGGCAATGACACCTGTTAGCTTGTACAGCACTCTGGAGAAAGAGTTTCTTTGGTTGACTCTGTGATGGGTTTCGCAGGAAGGACAATTATCTAATTGCTTTCCTTTGATAGTCGCAGGAGTTGCTGTTTTTGTGCGGCCTGTTCTTCCCCACCTCAGTGGGTGCCTCCCCGCTCTGAGCATTCTTCCTCCCATCCTTGCAGTTTAATTTGACTCGCCTCTACTCAGGCGAATAAATAACTATTCCTTACAGGACGCATTTGTTCTGTGTGAAAGTGATAAACATTGCAAAAACAATTTCCTAATATATATACAGTGGAGGGTGGAATAAAGGTTCCCTGGACAAATTCTAATGTTGCTTATTATTGATAGTTTTTTCTATGGCCCCCGTCGTACTCAAAAAAATTTCTCCTGATGCTCAAACACATTAGCATGTCATCCAGGACTCCTTATTATGTCTTTTACTTGCTTCATAAATACAAGCAATCTTTCCTTATTTCAAAAGCTGTAGTTAGCTCCCAGGGAGGGGAGGGTTGATGTTTCTTGAAGCAGGAAGGAAACTGAAAGCCCATGAATGAGAGGTATTCAGAGGCATTATTTTTAAAAAGTAAACAATCTGATATATGCCTGAATCCTAAAAACAGGATTAAATTGTAATTCAACACTAGCTTTTCATTAAGCTTCAGCAGTACAGTTTAAGGAAAGAAAATAAGTCGTTGTTGCATGCATGACTATATTACTGAACTGGCAGGAATATTGCAAGCAGTAGAAGAAATGGACAAAAGATATAGAAAAGATATGTAAGATTTAAATATTAGGAAATGATGATAGCAGCCTTGACTGATTTTTAGCAGATATTCCCCATGTTACTTTACAGTCAGAAGAGGCCTTGTGGCATCTTTACACAGAGCTCTGTTTATGTTCTGTTACACAGAAACAACTTTTCCCATTATATGTTTGTGGGGGGAAAAAAAAAAAAAAGAAAAAAACCCACATAAATTGACAAGAAACTCCCCCTTGACAACCTTTTCTTCCCCATGGCCAAAAAGCATGCAAGCTCTTCAAGAAGTCACAGAATCAATAAAACTGTAAATTGACAAAACAATGTTTTCCATTAGACCCGCTAGAACGCCTTCTGCCTTTCTTATTTTTAGACTTGTTTCTTCTGTGTTTACTCAAATTGTTGTAGCTATTTTTCCCTTGTCCACCTGTAAACATGCATATAAAAAAGCATCCAAGGAGGCAATCAGTTGCTCAGCTCTCAGAAGTGATAATCTTTTTAATAATATGTAACATTCACTGCATAAAGAGTTAGGAGGGACTCCCAGGCATGTAACTGCATAGTTATGGTTTTACCTGTTGTGAGTACAAAAATGGTTTAGACTTCATATGTTGTGTCCTTCTCACAAATACTTATTTGTGAGACCTCCTGATAGGGAGAAAAATGCCTAAATTTTCACTGCTTAAATTTTAAAGTGTTTATTTTCACTGTTTATACAGTTGAGCAAGTGGAACTGGAACAGTCCAGTTGGCAAGCTAAACTTTGTTTCTAGAAATGATAAATAGGTCACTTAATCTTCCAGAGTAAATGTGCTTCACTCTGGACAGCCTCCGTTGGAATAGGGCTTGTGTTTTGTTTTATTTCAAGTTGATTGAGGAAACATCAGGTAAGGCAGTAGTTTTACTGTCTTCAGAAAAAAAATGACTTGACTGATCTTGATGTCGGACTGGAGACCACAGGGTAATTCAGGTTGGTTGGGACATTGGGATGTTGATGATCCAACCTCCTGCTCAAATCAGGGACAACTTCAGGGCTGTTCAGGGCTTTATCCAGCATGGTCTTGAAAGTCTCCATGGATTCCATGGACAGAGACTGGAAAACACTTCTGAGAGGTAACTTCTTTTGCATTAATTTTTGATTGCAAGTACTGTAAAATGGACAATATTATCATTTATTAGCATATAAAAAAAAGTCCAAAGGTCACACGTGCATAATATTTCAATGCCATCAACTTTTAAACCACTGAGTCAATGATAATGAAAAATATAAATGGTTGCTATTGTCCTTCTTAAAGGTTTATTAATCAAATATTTAAATGGGATTACCTTCTCTAGATTCCTAAAAAAGATTATTTGTTGCTTTTACTCAACACAGTTTTAACACATTTATTTCTCTTCTGCTAACATTCGTGTGTGAAACTGCTCTGATCAAAAGTAAATATTTTCTCAATAAAAAGTGATGAATGATGCCTAAACTGGTGCATAAATATTCAATACTAAATGCAGTGGAACAAGAACATATTCTTGAATTTTGGGAAAAAAGAGATGGACCTATTCATTAATTTAATTTTGCTTCCAATGAGGTTTATAAACAGAAAGCTTTTTAGATAAATAAGCTTGTATAGGAAGCTTTAGCTATATAGCTTTAGCTTTAGCAAAATGTCAGTATGAGTGCCTTGATTAGATGGCAAAAGATACATTAAGTACAGATGCAGTGTAATTCTAAAAAGGCTAATTAGTGCCCTTCATGAATTCTTTTTGCATGAATATTATTCAATACCTCCAAAGGCTTTCTGTGGTGTTTTGTTGGAGGGTTTTGTGGGTGTTCTCTTTTTTTAATTTAGTTTTTTGCAGATGTTTACAGGTTATTGCATAGCAGTTAGGCCTGTTTATCCCTGCCATTTCTGTTAGGCATTGAGTTGCTCTTGTTAGTATGGCAAGGTCACTTTCTCTAGCCTACTTTTCACAGAAGCCAGGAAACACAATAGTTTGCTATAAAGCTGAAAAAACCTCCCAGGTTATTCAGCTGTGTAATTCATTCTTGAGATGAAACTGTAGCATATAACCACTTTCATAAACGTAGCAAACTTCCTCCTGATCTGTCAAAATAGTTAAGGTGTCCCCCCAGCTGTTCTTTAAAAAAACTGGAGTCTTGTTCATCTTGCAAAAAAAAGCTTTTAGTTTCTGGGCCAACTCATTCAGAACAAGTTTATATTATCTGCTCTTGTACCAACTTTGCCCTTAACTTTGTTTCTTCATTTCTGATATTTAGTTAGTCACTGCATATTTCACAGGCAACAATATACGTCATGTACTTAAAATTAATGGTAGGAATTTTTGGCTCTCGCTTAGTATGTAAATGTTAGAGACTGAAATCTAATCTGGAGAGTGCTTTTTAAGTTAGGTGGGATGAATTGCTCTCCAAAAGCATCCTCATATTCTCCTGGCATTACTGGTGAGAGAAGAAGCTTATATTGCCCAGATAACTTCAGCTTGGATGAAATCACATAAAGGCAAGGGAAAGGACCTTTGCCCTTAACAAACCGAACTCCTTTAGCTACTTTATCTCAGATAATGAATTATCTCCTGAATGCAGAGATCGCCAAACAGTGTTAGGTACTTTAGACCAGATCTCATCATGGTCCTGCAAGAGCTACAACTCTCTGAGGATATTTCTATTAATTCATATTTCTACAGCAGTG
Source organism: Limnodromus scolopaceus (assembly GCA_028565335.1). Classification (NCBI taxonomy): domain Eukaryota; kingdom Metazoa; phylum Chordata; class Aves; order Charadriiformes; family Scolopacidae; genus Limnodromus; species Limnodromus scolopaceus. Next base: position 43,908,457 of record JAOXNO010000033.1, on the reverse strand, counting down.
TGACTTGCTAGAAATATGATCCAGTTCTTCTTCCCTAAGACTGCACTTGCAGAAGCACCTTTCAAGAGTTTGTGTGCCTTCCCATGCCACCAATAATATAGAAAGACATTCACGTACTCAATTATGAGGAGAGAGCTCACCAAAAACTCTCACTAAGCTAGAGGAGCTGTGAGGTTCCTCTAAATGATACCTTCCAGTGGGGTCACTGCATGTCCAAAGTTAAAATATTTTCAGTGTCCCCTTTCCTTTATACCTGAAGGGGCTTCTGAGAAACTAAAGCCTTATTTATAAAACACAGAAGTCCACACTGGACTCCAGTGTGCACACAGCCAGTGGCTCCCATGCAGTTTGGTGACTGTCGAAAAACAAAGGCCTAGATGTGCTTAAAGTCTTCCCCATGTGTTATTTGAAGGAATACTGGAGAATGGACTTGAAGACCTTGATAATGACTTTGCCACATGCATGGGGTTTTTTGTCCCACTTATTAGTATCTTGAGTAGGTCATGAGGATTCCCAGGCAATAAGCACATTCAAACATAGGTCATCCAACACCAATAAAGCGTGGGAAATATTTCACAATAGATGGCCTTCACTGCCTCCTTCCACACTCAAAAGTTTTGAGACCAGTGCTGACTGCCCAAACACAGTGTGGTCCCACCACTGCAACCTTATTGCCTGAACACACAACCTCCAGATATCTGTGAGCAAAGCCGTCACACCAGCAAAAGTTCCAAAAAGCAGGAATAACCACTAAAACAAAAAATGCTCCCTCCCACC
>JAOXNO010000033.1:43884983-43907580 GCA_028565335.1 Limnodromus scolopaceus | reverse complement strand
AAGAACAGGCAAAAGGAGCAGAAGTTAGCTTGATTAGACTGTCCTCCCAAAGTAGTAGCGAGGCTTCATAAAAGAGATGACGAGAGAAAACAATTTTAGTTAGAAGTTCAACCTTTCAGGCTAGTCAGCAGCATGTTTAATACAAAGACTTCTTATTCACCCCTGACATCACTAGGAAATAAAGGCATTCAGCTCCACATGAATAATTTTGAAACAGGACCGCAAGAGAATTAGACATATTATGGAGATAAAGCCGCATTGTTCATCGGGGCAGAGAAAAGAAAAGGAAGGTATAACTGCAGGAAAGAATAACGGACTCTGGCTTAAGATCTTATTAAGTTCTGTGTCAACAGTCACAGTGCAGGGTGGCAACACACAGGCACTCAGAATCAGAGGACATTTTCATGCATATTTCTTAACAATATCAGAATAAGCCTTTTACTATGAAATATTTTTTTTTTTATTTGGAGGAAAATGATTATTTATTCCAGTATTACTCAAAGCAGAAGTCCATGTAAACTAGAATTTCTCCTGCTAATTATCCTTCCTTTATGAGAAAGGTGTGAAAAATTAAAAAGCTGATATAAGCATACAGAAATAAGGCATATTCAAAACAAGGGGTTTGGGTGATGTTTTTGTGTTCATCAGCAACAGTGTTTAAAAATGAACTTGCTCACAGAGCTGAACTTTCAAATGGCAGGAATCAGTAGATCTGCTCAAGCAAATAACCAGTTGTATAAAATCTAGATCTTCAGCTGGTGCTAACTCAGTCATTTGATAGCTTCACTGCTCAAAAGACATGTATTTACACTGAATAAACTCGGGTCCATGCTCAAGTATATTGAATTCATAATGCAATTGAGCACAGCAGTAAATAGGAATTGGTATTGGTGTTAAGAAAAACAGGGCAATTTTTCTTCTGATACAAAATGAATGTGTCAGCATGAAAATGATGTGTTACATTTGAGAGAAGAGTTGACTGCTTTTCTTTTCTTCTCTTGTGCATTCTTAGAGTTTGGGGATCACTATCCCATTTATAACAAGGCTCAGATCAGAGATGTGATGCCCCTAAAGAACTATCCCTAGGGTGGGAGCACTGGCCAGCTCACACATCAGAGATGGGAAAGGCAGTGAATAGTATTAGTCAATGTGAAAATTTCTGGGAAAAACAATAGCTGATCATGCCCAAAGCATGGGACCTAGTGGAAGGCTGAATGTGTCCAGGTTAAAAATGCAGAGAGAAATGTGAGGTAAGAACTTAGAAGTACGGATCCTCCTTGGCTTTCAGCTTCCACAGGAAAGATACACCATCATTTCACTCAAAAAAGTTTAAATAATACAGTTAATATCTGGACTATTCCCCATACATGATCACAGAAATTTTTTTCACAAAATTATGGGAAACTTTTTGAGGGGATTAAATAAATCTTTTATTTTACCATTACTGTAGGGAAAAAAAGACCTTGATGGGAAGAGTGTTATGTTAGGTATTTGCCCAAAAGACTGGGATATCAGAACGAACATGATGGCCCTTCAATAAACATATAGTAAATTCAGGGGTTTTTCAGTTCTTCCAGCTGCGTTGCCACCTTGTAGTGATCTGCTTCCAGGCTTGTGAGAAAGACAGAGGGGTTCTACTAATTAAACATGCTCTTATTCAGCATCATGTTGCCATCTTCTCTTCCAGCTTAGTGAAATCAGCAACTTCTTCATAATCCCCATATGTTTCTCAGCTCGATGTTGACTCTCTGAATTCAAGTTGCAGTTTCTCTAAATTAAACTTCTAGCAATGTTCTGCCTTGAGACAGACACGAATAACAACCTCTAGAGTGTGTCAAAGCTATTTATGTTTATTACTGGAGATATATTCTGCTCATCAAACTATTATTAATGTGTCACAAACTTATTGGCCGAAAAGTTAGCTTTTTGTTGCTGCCACCCCAAAAGCCTTTACAGACAAATAAGAAAAAAGGTATACGTTAACAATAAAAGAAACTGTCTGGAAAACTGGAACTCTTAAAAGTAAGGGGAAAATGCAAAGGCTGATCTGAGAAACATCCTCAAGATCAAAAAGGAAGCCTCAGGCGGACCTCATAACAAGATGTATATGACTACAATAGTATAAAATTATGTACAGGAAAACAGATTACACTCATGACTGATTTCCCTTCAAACCCAACAATTATTCTAACAATTTTCTTAATGGGGAAAGAGCTTATAGATTGTAGGAATTCATCAGTGGAGAACAAGGTCTTCCTCTCTGTCAGCTTCATCCATTTTCCAGGCACAGTGCTGTCTGTTATTTTAATCTGGACAAGAAATGATGACAGCACCAGTAGTTTCAGGACATCCTGGCTTGCCAGGAGCTATGGACATGCTGCACTGGATGGCTGTGCATTTCACCTATGCTCTTGAGGGTAGGGTCCTGAAAGGCTCATGTTTTTTATTTCATACTCCTTGCCAATCCAGGAAAAAATGCTATTACTAGAGTCTTTTATGTAATTCTAGAGGAGAAAGTTGTCGATGAATTGTAATTGTATCTGATTATAAATTGGTTAATATACTACTGGAAAACTCAGCAAACAAAAGGAGGAAAAATATTTACTAGCTGTAGCCTTAGGTGTGTGATACAGAATATAAGTGTGCTAAAAATACCCTGTCCTGTTCTAGTATCACTCTGACTCGATGGGAAACTGTAATGGATTTGTTTTCTTATTGATACTGAAAGCCAAACTCTCAAAACATCTGCCAGCATCTTTTAAAGCCTTGTGTAATTGCAAAGCTATATTGTGTCTGACATGTTCCTCAGTTGGGAACTGTCAGAAATAGGGCGGAAAATGCTTCTTCCTTGCTGTGGGTTTGGATTTCCATTAATAAAAGGTCTTTTCCATGTGACACAAAGAAATGTTAACAATCCGGAATAAAATATACAATATTATAGTAAGCAAAAAATACCATGTTTTTCCTGTTTTTCAGTGTTGTTTTAGAAAAGTGGATTTTTTCCAAAAACTTTCACATTTTATTCTGTTCATTATGATACGTGATACAAAATTCCACATAGATTTAATCAGGTAGATGTGACTGATCTGCATGTGTTAATGTCAAACTCCTGGACCTAGTCTGGACTGAGCCAATGTCCATCTGCTAGGATTATATATCATGGGCAAAGGCAGCATGGCATTGAAGTATTCCTCTGCAGTTTATGCCTTTCCAAGTGTGATTACAATAGGCTATAGAAAAGCAAGAAAGCAAGTACTAAAAAACTGGGAGTTGGGACATAAAGGACTTGTCCCCAGGCTTTTTTTTTAAGACCAAGATCTGCAATATAAGTGACTTTGTCAGTATTCAGAAAACTTAAATCAAGGTGATGCATCCTGCTCAACAGAAAAAATCACACCATCACAGAATTGTAGGGTTTGGAAGGGACCTTTGGAGATCATCTAGTCCAACCCCCCTGCCAAAACAGGTTCACTTAGAGCAGGCTGTACAGGAACACATCCAGTAGGATTTTGAATATCTCTAGAGAAGGTGACTCAAACACCTCTTGGTGCATCCTGTTCCGGTGCTCTGCCACTTTCAAAGTAAAGAAGTTTTCCCCATGTTGTGATGGAATTTCCTGTGTTCTAGCTTGTCTCTGTTGCCCCTTGTCCTTTCACCGGACACCACTGAGAAGAGTTTGACCCCATCCTCTTGACACCAACCCTTTAGATATTTATAAACATTGATAAGATGCCCTCTCAGTTTTCTTTTGTCCAGGCTAAACTGACCCAGGTTTCTCAGCCTTTCCTCGTAAGAGAGTGTTCCATTCCCTTGATCATCTTCACAGCCCTCTGCTGGAGACTCTCTCCAGTAGTTCTGTGCCTTTCTTGAACTAGGGGGCTCAGAACTAGACACAGTGCTCCAGATGGGGCCTCACCAGGGCAAAGTAGAAGGGGAGGATGACCTCCCTCGACCTGCTGGCCACACTCTTTTTAATGTATCCCAGGAGACCATTGGCCTTCTTGGCCACAGGGGCACACTGCTGCCCCATGGTCAACTTGCTGTCCACCAGGACTCAGGTCTCTCTCTACAGAGGTGCTTTCCAGCAGGTCAGTCCCTAATCTGTACTGATGCATGGGGTTATTCCTCCCCAGGTGCAGGACCCTACACTTGCCCTTATTGAATTTCATTAGGTTCCTCACTGCCCAACTCTCCAGCCTGTCCAGGTCTCACTGAATGGCAGCACAACTTTCTAGTGTGTCAGCCACTGTATCAAAAATAATACAAATAAGTATTCTTTAGCTCTTTTGGTTTATTGACATTGGTCTTTTTTCCTTCCTATTGTGAACTTGAACTCTGCACTCATGTCTCCTTTGGATTAGATAGAAGAAAGAAGAAAAGAGAAAAAGAGTTTAAAACAGTAATCTAGGCTTCTCTTACAACTGTTACTGTAATTTTTGTGTAATTTGCTCCAAAATGAATGCAGAGTCACACCTGCACAGTTAGGAGGAAAGCAATCAGTTGTTGGAATAATGGAGATAGCTTTCAAGTTATGATGTTGTAGCACTAGCAACATAATTTTTTTCAGTGGGAAAGAAGTTGGGTTTTCCCCTGTCATATAAATCAGTGGCTGTTGAAATTGAGCTTATAAGTAAATTTTTTTTCACAGAAGCAACCTGATTCATCTCCTCCTATTGAGATATCTTCTGCTGTCATGGTATAGTTGCCATCACTGTGGTGGTGGAGTCTGTCTGGAGGATATTTATAACTGTTGCCTACTTCAGTGGGAAACAAAATATTTTTCCAAGCACCTACTGGCATTCATTCATTTCTGCTACACAAAATCATAGAAATAAAGTGCTAGAAAAGGCATCACGAACACATATAGTGCTAGCATAACCAAGTAAACTTCAAGGGATGATTTTTTTTGAAAATTAATTGGGGACCACAGGCTTACAGTCAGCAAGAAATGGCAGCAATTACCTGGGTATTTGTGAACAATCACTTACAAATGGACCCTTCCTATGTTTTTGGGACAAAGTGGCCCTGAGGCTGCTCCTAGGTCAAAGAATACATTGGTCAGAAGCGTATGGTCAAGCGTATGCTCTGAAGTTACTTGCATGTGCTTTCAGAGGCAAAATCTGGTTTCTCTTTGCTTCTTGTAACAACTTCAAGGCATATTAGGTGTGATGCCCGTGGACCTAGTACCATTATCATCTGGCCAGCACCACCATGCTGTGAGATTCAGCAGAAACTTGCTAATCCTGGGACATTTGTTGGTGGGTCCAGACCCTGCAGGGTGCCAGGTGTAATCTGCAGACTGGCTGCCTTTGGGAACAGCACAGGATCATAAGGCTGGGTGCAGAAAGCATCTCAGGCTTTGAGAAAATCATGACGTGCCTCCCCACGTGAGCGGTCTGGTGAAGCACGTGACCTGTCTTCAAGTTACGTGCTGCTGGGTCAGGGTTTGGATAGGCTGTCTTGAAAGGAAACAGAAATACTCATGTTACACTCGCCTCAGAGCAGATGGATAAGAGGTGTTGTGAGCAGTGTATTTATTCAATTATCTGAGCTAACAAAAATATGCTGCAGAAAACCCAAATGTCTGCTGTTCAGGGATTCAAAAGACTCATTTTGCAAATGAAATTTCTGAACTCTTTTTCTTTCCAGTGGCTCCCAAAGGAAAAGCACCCCATGCTGGCTTTTTAAACTGTTCCCACACACACAATAACAAACTACTAACAAGTGTGTTAATAATTTCCTTTGCAAAAAGTGTAACTGAGCCTTCCTGGGACAAGTTAATTGCTGTTGAGAAGGGCTCAGGGGGATGATTAAAAATGTTCGGTTGAGAGCTGGCTTAAGGGGCCAATGGCTGCTTTGACAGCTGGAATGTGCAGGAAATTTGGTTTACCGAAAGTCATCTGAGCCCTTCTTGACCCTCTGGAATTGAGTACTCACTGGTAGCTGCTCCAAGGACAGCTGCAGTATTTAAAGAATTCCCTTCCCCTTACTCAACCAACTGGTAAAATTTGGAATACCACACCACAAAGATGTATTAATGGTGAATTATACTAGAGGGGATTATAAAAGGCACCTTTATAACAAGAAAAACAGTTTTTTATGAGAAATGATATGGCAGAATTTTGGGTCTTGAATCAGCCTGATTGTAATAGTCTGGTAGGAGAGGATGTGTCCCATCCACTGGGATGAGGCGAGTGGATTTTGTAGTGGTAGCAAAAAAATTAATAGAAACTAACTACACAGGAACCCTCTGTTCATGGCTACCATTTCAATGAACAGGAGGCATCCTCACTCAGCATCGTCTATACCTCTTGCTGTCATTCATGAGAATAAACCAAGTTGGCCATAGGAATTAAAGTTCATGTAGGCTGTTGCATGGCCAGCCAACAGAATATGATCCACAAGGAGGACTACAATGTGGGGCTGTGAAGGAAGTGGCCTAACATCAATGTAAGCATGTATTCTTCTGCAGAAAGGGAAATGAGTCTCAATGGAAACACTTTCCACAGCCAAAGGCATAGATAATACTACAACCTCACTTCAAGAGATCTCAAAAGAAATTCTGGCAAAATTAGGGCCAAAATATGACTTGCAGTAAACCAAGACAACTTCTATGGGTCCACAATGAGGAAAATTAAGTAGGGAGAGGAGGAAGTGGAAAGAAAGCTATTTGAGAGGTTTGGCACTCTGTGTGATGTTTGGCTGCTGGTGACAAGGCTGCAGCCCAGACAGTAGCTCATAAATGCCTTCAGCTATGAAAATTCACCCCAGTACTGTGTAGCTGACTAGAAGGTCTCCTTAATGAAAGACCAAAAGCCACAAATGAAACATAACACAAGACGAGAATACAGAGGACAACTTCACACTTGTGTATTTTCTACATGAGCTGCGATTTATAACTGGTCCCTTTCCAGTGAAGGCCTAGGAGCCTGGAAAAGAGCCAGGGCTCAAAGGTAGTGTTGGAAATGTAAAGTGAGGATCTGTAGTCAATGCTGCTTAGTGGATCACGTCACACTTTTCGCCTTCTGTTCTCCATAACCTTACTTTATGGGGATCTCCATCTCCTATGTCAATCTTCTAGTAGTATTCAGGTCTGAGTTAGTTCCTTCTTATTTCTTGACCAACAACCAGGTATTGTATTGCTATCACCAACACATCCCACCCACTTTCTAACACCTGCTGTTTGGGCATTGAAGGTAACTCTGTGGCACCTACAGATGCAGCTGGCAACTTTTCTCCAGATTCTCAAGTGCATGTTCAGCCCTGTTCTTCTAATGCTTCACGTTGCCTCTCCCTATACCTTCTGGTTTCTTGGCCAGTGAAAGCAGCTGAACCACTTAGGACAGAGCTAACGCTAAGGAGAAAGCTGCTGTCTTATCGTATGCATCAGTTTTCACATGGCCTAAAATCTCCAAGTCTGGTGTTTTCTATTAGTGAGGCATTTATGAAGCCATTGAGTTAACCAACAGGAAATGCTAAATAAGGGACTTCTGCAGAATCGGAGCCGTATTTGAATGGCACAGAGCATCCATTCCCTGACCTTGTGCTCCACTGTCCCCTAACATTGATCCCTTCCATACTTGCATCCCTCTTGCATGCTCACATATAAACTTTCTCATGTGGCTTCTTTCAACAGCTTTTCCAAGGCCACTTCTCACAGCTGATGTTCCCACCTGGCCAAAATCCCTTAATTGACAGAACCACTCTCTGCAACCAACTGTCTTTTAGAAATTTGTTTGCTTGAAAACAGGCTGGCTTGATTCTTCTGTAAGGATTCTTGTTCAATAAAGCCAGATGACATGTCTACTACACTACCACCTGGTAGAAATTCCTTAGTACTAACAGGTTAACAGACTCACTCACTCATGTAACCGAGTACTGATGTGTAAGCCAGTAACTCATACATCCTGAGAAGAAAAAGAATACTCTCCCTATTCAGTTTCACTTCTATCATTGCATGTGATGAATTTAGTTTTTCTAACTAAAAGCTAGTTACATCACTTAAATGAGTTCAACCACTTAGATGCAGTGTGGAATGTTACCAATGTATCTGCCACAAATACTATATTTGAATGTCATGTGATAAAAATAAAAACAATGTTTATTCTAGGCTTTTGTTTATCTAGACAACTACAGCTGTGGTTAATTTAGTAAAGTAGTCTGAAAGAAAGTCATCTGCCTTAACTGATTTCCTACTCCAGCCTGCTCCTCAGTGCTTCTTCCAGCCCAGTAGAGACATATGAAAGGTGAAGTTGACATCCAATAATGTAACTTATTCCAAGAGTAGTTCCATATAATAATAAATATTTAGCATGCTGAGAATCTTGGTACTGCCTATGGCATAGCAGTGAGAAATGTGTTTCCTCTCTCATTTTGTTGTTGTTTTATGATTCAAGAGTAAAAGGCCATTCCAAGAAAGTGTGCAATCTGACTAAGTCAGGCCTTCACTTCTGCTTAGCTTCCTTTTATTCAGATCAGTTACAGGGAAAAGGTCTTATTGGGGAGTTTCTTCAATCCTAGGTTCCTCTCCTCAATTAGGATTTTACACAACCCTTTTCAGATGAGGTGGGCAAAACTGTACCCTGTATTGCAGATTTTTAATACAGAAATTGGTGTATGACATTTAATATATTCTCCAATCAGTTTGCCAGTAGTGTTTGGTTTTAGAAATGCCAAAAAGCAGTTCTCTGTTCCTGGGAGCATGTCTGACCTGGTAGAAAAAGTAATCCATTTGTGCCTCTTGCTGCTTTAGGTGTGGTGTTCATAGATTAATGGTCTCTAATGCATGGTTGAATGGCAAAAAGTTGCCAGTGAGACTTTCATTGCTTACAGCTGTAGCTAACGGGACTTATTTCTTCAGGCTGATAGGGAAGACAAAGTATGATTTGCTTCCAGCATACTGCTTGCTCAGTATCGTTGTGGGCTGGTGATGGCCGAGAAGGGACCATTCATGTAGCTCAACTACATGTAAGTTTTTTGAAAGAAGTTTTTGCTCAGCATTTTAACAAGTTTCTAGGTCAATGCAAGCAATTCAGCAATTAATCCAGGCCAAAGTTTAACTGGGACTAGGAGTAGAAATTTCTCTATACCTAATTTCTCTGTCCCTACTGTAATTTCCCTTCATATGTATAAAATTATTTTTTTTATATATCTCATGGTTACAGAAAAACCAAAGTAAGGACACCTTGCTGGGAGACTTGTAGTTATTCTCCATGGGAGGTGTCATCTTTTCCCCATGATAAAAGAGAATAACTTTCTGCTGAGTATTTTTCCAAAGATATAAGTTTACCATTAAAAAGAAAACCATGCTACTTGATTAAGTTTTCATTTCCTCTTGGTTTCTGAGAAAAAAGGATTTTTATTGTGACTGTTTCTAAAAATGAGCACTTCACTTTACTGTGCAAAATATCATGAGTGACCTTCAGGATTAGTCAAGCCAAAGAATGAGAGCTGCTGTGTGGATGACCAGAAGTTTTACTTTTATCAGCAATTAATTTTTGCCCAAAAAGAATGGAGATAAGCTTGCAGAAAACTTCTCAGAAGGGCTATAAAAAAATTGAAAGAAATTTGAGGAGGCAGTATATAAAAACATTGGGCCAGGTTAGAACCCAAATGCGTGAGTACAAATTTGGAGTAAACATCTTAAAATTGATAGAGGGAATCTGAAGTAATTCTATATAACTTTAGGAAGAATATGATGCTCATAATTGTTAAAGTTTTCCTATATGACAAGTTAATTCTTTCTGTTAATTCCCTGGGTCATGCTCAGTGGAATTTATATTTCATTTTTAAGTGTGTCAAATTAATCACAGGTACGCCAGACTTATACGTCCTCCCTGCTGCACTAGTTGTGAACATAGATAAAGTGGAGAAAATCTCACCTTTATTTGCAAGGCACTTTCCTACTTTGGGAGTAACTGTAAGTGTAAGTGAGGTTTGATTGGTAGGAAAAAACGAAGTGAGGATACAAGCATTTCACAAAGATACTTGCACTGCTAATGCCAGAAGATGCAATGATAGTATGTCATGCAGCATAGTAAGAGATATGAAATGAACTCTTTATCTCTTTTGTTTCTAGAAGATTACAAAAAAATATAATATGTAGAACTCAGAACAATACTTTTACGGACAAGACTGAGCAAGACAAGAAAATACAACTGATTTGGGGAGGTTTATATACTAAGATCTGTTTTCTTGGAAGTGTTGTAAACTTTGCACTCTTGATTCTCATGTTGAAAACCAGGAACTGCAACATTCCAAACTCTCTTCTGACTTTGTAAAAATTTTGCAGCCTTTTTTTAGCATCAATTTGGAACCTGGAATCAGCAGCTGGATTGGAGGTTTTTTAGTTCAATGCTGGAGAACTACAGAATCAAAAGAAGCCCCAGAGCTATTCATTTTCCATCTAACAGATGGATCACATCCAGCTATGAGGTACAATCCTTTACAACTTCCTCATACAGGTTCCTAATTTAATTACAAACCAGAAAAATCAGGGCAGTCTTGGAAAGGCATTTGAAGGTATGGCTGACTGATGGCTTGGAAGGATGAAATTAGGCAGCTTCGATTTTGGTCTATAGGCTACTGAAAGAGTAGTGTGACATTTATGCCAAGATTATTCCTGAAAGCTACATTTCTTTGCTCATTCTCAAGCTCATTCCAAAGACCCCTCAGCACAGAGATCCTCAGAAATTCTTTTTTTGGACAGTTGTGATCTGTTTAAATGGAAGGAGAGACTTGATAGATACCTTGAAGCAGTTAGTGTTGAAGTAACTCAGATAGCCAGTGTATTTGTTTTGGGTGATTTGGGGTCATCTGAAATTAGGTAAATCACATCCTAGTGCATAAAAGACTTTTTACAGAGTCCATGACCTTCCTGATTTGTGATGGGCCACAAACACCCTATAGACGCCTTGTTTCATTGCCTTCTTACATATAAAATACTTCAGCCCTGGGTAATGCCTATGCCTTCCCATGCCTGCAGGGCTTACAGGCCAAGTTCTCTGCATGGTGTAAATGGCATGGTGCACTGCCCATTGTGAGACCAAAACATTCAGTGAGCTGCCTCACTGTGCTAGGTATTTTGTGCTAGGTATCACTACCTCAGCTGAATGAAAAAAGACAGAGTGAAAATCTGACCATCAGGGACAGTAACATGCTCTACGCTTCAGGTTTCCTGTAGCTCTCTATAAAAGGCATGCACTTATCTCACCGAGCACAGACCTTGTTTGTTGTCTTGGCAAAGAAAGCCTTTATTATATTGATTCAATTTTGCCATAAATAGTCCTAATGCAGCAGCAGACAAAATGCCAGCAACCTCGTGCCACTACCAGCGTGCATTTTTGCTCCTTGAGAAACTTTGCCTGGGGCTAGAGACCTCCAGAAGCTTCTTCCAACTAATATTTCTGTGATTCCATACATCACAGGCATATAAAAAGCCTTAATCTCTCACTTCTTACCAGTGCTTGAAGATTTAACTCTAAAAGCAGGATTTTTTCCAATTTCTTTTCCCATCTACCTCTTACAATAGTGTAATTAAGAAGCAAAATTCTTCTTCATGCTATCCAATGACTGCAGCTACTGGGTACAAGCCCTGTAGAGTGGCATGGCTTATGCCCAGAATGATCACTGTGGCAAGGGAGGGAGTGAGGCAAAGATTTGTGGAGGAAAGAGGGAATACAGATGCCAAACAGAGCCAATACTCTCTCTTCAGGTAAAGTATCATGTTATAGAAGTTGGCAATATAAAATGTTTTCACTAAGGAATGGTTTCAGAGATCTCATGACAATTCAATATTCTTGCTCAATTTTTCTTGCTGTTGCCTAGCAAGAGTGGAATGTACAATTAATTGAGCCACTGACAAATGACCGAGGCAAAAACAAGTTGATTTGAGGCCAATTACCAGCCAAGGGATGATCATGACTTTGGGTCATTGCATGAGCTTTTTTTAAACTGACAACACGTTCACAGGCAGGATGCTTTAAATAAAATGATAGGAAACTGGAAGTAGATTTTTCTGAGGGCATTTGGGATCTCTCCAGTAGGGTTGGTTTGTGAACTGTGACCAAAAACGTTTGTGCAATCAGACATCCTAGCTCGTGGCCTCTGATCCAAGCCTGGAGGGAAACTGCATAGTTCAATACACTGATAGCAACAAACAGGAAATGTGAATCTTACACATGCTTCTCAACTTTTCTAGAGTAAGACAGTTTTGAGAACTTTTTTACTGTGTTTTTAATTAAATAGACCATCTTGTGGCAGAACTATGTTTAAATGTAGACAGGAAATCTATGTCATTAACATTTTTCCATCGCCATTTGGCCGTTGTATATCTATCACATTTTTCACTGGGTCGTTGTTCTCTAAGGCAGTTTCTGGGTGTACCAGAGGTTTCTCAGAGGATAAAATGTGGACTATAGCTTCAGCATTGTGGCCCTTGCTTCGAAATCAATGACTTAGAGAAGGCCTTAACACCGCTGGAAACAACTGCCACTGCATGCATAGGGTTGTTGAGAAAAGGGCTGATGTGGTGATGTGAAAACTGTGTGTTGGATGGGAGGATGTACAGAAATGATTGATCTTGGTGCAAACTGGGGAAAAATTTACTTTTTTGGATGCACTCCATGCAGCTTCAGTGAAATGGCTCTGCATCAACTGGCATAAAGATAAGTCCTGGTATGGCATGTTCAGATAATGTAGTAGATAGACCTCATAATGGGAGTAACCGTATGTCGAGAAATATACTCAGCAATTCTTCATTATCTTCTAAATGGGGTTGTTCAATTGTTCTTACCAGCATATTCTTAAACAATGAGTGTTTGAGGGCCCTGTTTGACCCAAAGATCCTCTACTATGGGTAATGACAGGTACACTTGAATAATATGCAAATGTAAAAACTACCCATTATAAGTAAATATTGTCTTCTAATAAGCTGTCAATGATATGGAATTAGAAAACATAAAAATGTAAATTGTTTCTTTGCTTCTACAGAGCTTATGATAAATGTAGTCTCAGTTTACATGATAAAGCAAAGTTCTGTTAAATAAAATAGTTGTAAACACGAAATTATTAAAACATTATTTTTATTTTGTCTTTCTGTAAGCCTAAATTTTATACACTGTCCAGAGTTTGCAGGCTAATGCAAAGAAATCTAATGGTAAATTTGGCATACTGAAGAGTACTATATGTATATTCAAAGTCATATTTTCAGACCTGATCCCATAAACTTTTCTGATTAATTTGTACATCACCATTAGCAATGGGCACAAACTGAAATGCAGGTTGTTCTGTCTGAATATAAGGAAACACTTTTTTACTGTGAGGGTGACTGAGCACTGGTACGAGTTGCCCAAGTAGGTTGTGGAGTCTCCCTTCTTAGAGCTACTAAAAAACAACTAGACATGGACCTGGGCAACTGGCTCGAGGTGGCCTTGCTTGAGCAAAAGGTTTGATCAGATGACCTCCAGACATCCCTTCCAAACTCAACCATTCTGTGATTCTGTGATTTTCCTTGAATGTGGGAAAAAGACCAATCCTCCTCAAAGCTCTTCCTTCTGAAGTTAAACCTTGCAACACTACACATAAATACCTTCATGATTTCCAGGGTGTGAACAGTATTTTGTTTGAAACATTGATGTAAATGCTTTGTTCACTACCTCTAAATGCACATGTGAACTTCAGTCTATCTTACAAGGACAACGCAACATCATCTGCCAGGTCTGAGCAGTCAAGTGTATAATTACCTCAATCTGCAGCTCCTGCAAGCTGTCCCACTCCTTTTTCTGCAGCTGAGTGGTTCTTGGAGGGTTATGAAGGCTTTGATACCCTTGTAGGTGTCAGGGGGAGGCCCCAGAAGGAAACTTCAAGAAAAAAGTCTGAATTTATCTTCTTGTTAGCAGGAATGAAACTTGCTATCAGGATGAATCTATTTTTTCTATTAAGATATGTTGGAATGATATTGAAATGGCCTCTGTTCATAAGCATGTTGAAAATGTCACAAAAGGCTTTTGAAGTGACAATTCCATGATTCATGCCACTCTCACCTCAGTACTAATAAACCATTTCATTCTTCTCAAATCATAGGAGTAGCTTCAAGTGAGATTTGGAGGGATGAAACTGATGAAAGCAATTAGAAACATCATTAATAACTGTACTGTAATGGCAGGGAAAAGAGCAAAGTAAAGGGTTTTACAGCAAGTGTTGAAAAATGGCAGCTTCCCTCTTCCCTCTTGTTTTGCCCTTTTTTTTTTTTTTTTTTTTTACATTTTAGTAAAGGGTAAGCCCGGAGTTGAAGCAACAAATAGCTTCCAGAAACACATTAAACACCCATCACATAATTGTTTTTCACCCTGTCTCTTCTTACAAATGTAAAATAAGGACACTGTATTTGAACACTGGGGTAGTCTAAGTTAGAGATAACAATACTGAAGGCAGAAATGTAAAGAAATCGGGAACATATAAGACAACAGCTGCCTGACAGAGAGGAAAAGATCCCTTGATCAAGGAGGCTTGAAGATATGGCTAAATAATAAATGAATAATTCTCACAGCAAGCTGGAGAAATGTTATCACACTTCAAATCACACCAAGTCTGAATGTGAAGCTAAGAATGTGCTTTCTTATCTCAGAGTCCCCGGGGACAATATATTCCAGGTGCCTGATAAAGAGAGTTTCCTCTGCTGTTGAAAGGCTACATCACAAGACAGAATGAATCCTATCCTTGAATAATAGCTTTGGCCGTTTTCATCTTTATTTTTGGAACAAGAGCATAGCTTTTCCCAGTAAAGGGTGCAGATCCACGTTTTTTCATAAATGTTAATGGCAACCCTATTTTAATGGTGCAATAAGAAAAGGATTTGGGGAAGTTATTTTAACACCTACAGCTATTTGACCTTCTACTCCTTATTCTTTAGCAGCGGGACTGTTGTTGGGAGGAAGGTGAGAAATTGGCTTCAGGGGGTTGATCTGCCTCTTCTGATGTCAGCAGTGCTTTTGCCACCAAAATAAAAAGCTCTACAGCATATATGCAATGAACAGAAACAAAAGTTCATTAACTGCAAAATAGGATTTCTAGTACCCTTGATGTTTCATTGGTTTGTTAGCATTTTGACTGGTCGTGTCAAATTTGATACGTTACTAGTGTTTCACATACTTGTCCGTGTTTCTAAAATTAATTAGCTCTTAAAGAGAACTGCACCTGAATGCTGAAGTTGACAGTCCAGGCATGTGGATATAGGCTGGTTCAACAGTGCTTATTCTGATTTCTGTCCTTTTCCTAGATAATCCACTTAAGGCAGAAAAAGTGGGAGAAATTGCATCACTGTGAACTTGTGTACCTCTTTCAAAGGCAATATATCAACTTATGCATCAAAAGGAAGACAAGCTCTATGTAAAAAATGCAGCTATTAACTGCAATATTCTACATTGATGTAAACTTGTGTATTCTAGTAGACTAACTGACTTCATCAAGAATTTTACATACAGCTGAAGCACTTAGGTGCATATTCCCTTTTTTATACTTCTAACAATTATAACTGACAAGACTAATAAAGTATATCGACCTTTGAGATAATATGTATGCATCCCTTATTTAAAGCCAGTGTTTCTTATTGATGAGATTTATTTCTGCAGCTTTAAGACATCTGTCTAAAAAAATTTTCACTGCTACTAGAAATGATCAAGTCTTACTGGTCATAATGGCGCCCACTGTCTTCAATAAGTTGCAGGTTAACATCCATAAATTGAAACAGCCTGCTCATCTGAAATAAAAGTGTATATGTCTTTGCAGTAAAGCCTCTGCTATTCCCTAGTACAAATAACAAATATCAACAGTTAAAAAAAAATAATTACTCAATTCATGCCCAGCTAGTGGAGAGATTTACTGACTACACACTGAAATCACAAATGAGGTGTGAAGTGGATTCGCTGCAGAAAAATGGCTGGCTGGTAAAGGACTTAGAAAAGACTTGTTGATGCATTTCAAGTCAAATACACGGGTGTGCTTGCAGACCCAGCAACCTGAAGAAGGACCATCTAATGGCTTCCCTAGATTCTGAGTCGTGCTGGAGTAAACCCTGGTACAAAGTAGTAATGGTGTTGGAAAGGACAGAAAAATAAGTACAAACTTTCTGTCGTCAAGATGGTCCTAAGAAAGGATAGAGTTTATATGAATTTTGCACAAATTTGATAGAATCCACATGGCACACTCCAAAGATGAGAGGAGGAAACAGCTTTCTGAAAGCTGCACTGCTGCAAGTACTCAGCATCTTACTGCAGGCTTAGGTGCTTGCTTGTGACATCTGGGCAGCCTGGGCGTAGGTAAAGCCATGAATGTTGCTGGCTAGGGCTCCTTAAGCATTGTGCAGAAACTCTGAAGCCACAAGACAGCCCAGAAAAGTCTATGGAAAGTACTTTGCTCATGAAGGACACAGGTGTAACCAAGGATACACCTTCATTTGAGGCCCCAGTGGCTATTAACTTATGCCTATCAAACTTTTCAAATACAAGAGGAAAATACTAGCATCTCTCATCATAACTCATTTCCAGGTCAATTCCAGTAGACAATCCCTTGAAACAAAGAGAGCTTCTTCACCCTTGTTTGTTAGTATATCTGTCACCAATAGGGAGCTCACGAATCATCCTAACCTACAGAAGCTTTTCTTATGTTTTAAAACCTTTACCTGAGATTCATGCTCGGCTCATTTACTCCCCCTTAAAATCTATCTGATGCATTTAGAGCAAACTCTGTGACTACAGTGTGTTGAAATATTGTGTGCTAGACATAACAAGGAAAAGAGGGACAGCATGGTCTTCCTGCATTGATCCTATAGAAGCATTACTTTGGATGGTACCAATGAACGATAATCCTAGGAACATGAAAGTTTATGTTAAAAAACCCCAATATTTATTCCATAATTATTATCTTTCAATTTAAGCTTTCACACTGCCACTTTACAAACTTTTTTGTATTCTAGAAATATACAGAAAAAAACACAAGAAAATATTATGGAAGATATTTCCTTTGCTTGCTTCTTCTGAAGATGAAATTAATACCATTTTCTAGCCCTGTCCTTTCTATCCTTTTTGCTAGAGATCAAAAGAAACAAGAGAGATTTAGATTCCAAATAATACATAGTGAATGGTAGGATTCTCTTGTCTGAACAAATTTCTCTGTAATTGTTTGGTCTTAACTTATGACTCCATAATAATATGATCCTATGCTATTGATGTTTCATTCCTCAGCTTTATCCTTGATCCTGTGCCTATAACACCTGCAGCATGGTTATTTCAGAGCTGGGAATTTCTGGTGTTTCAACACAGTATAGTCATCAAAACTGTTCTCCTGTGGCTGCTTTTGTTTTCTGGAAGTGCTGGATCTTGTCTTGAAGTTCCTGCAAATACAAGAGGTACTATAAGACATCCTTCTAGGCTCTGTGGTAAAAAGACAGTCCTTGACCTAAAATACAATGGTTATTATCATAGGATGTTTTGGCAATTGTCCACAGTTATCTACTTTTCTATTGCCCTCTTACAGTTCAGGAAGACTGTTAAGGCACTAAAAAGATGGTACTTGCAGTGTCTATGTATATATGCTGTATATGCTCAGTTGATGGGAGCTGTGGGCCAACCAGTATTAATTGGAGCAACTCCATTGACTTTGGTTGAATGCCAGTAAAAGGGAGCTCAATCCCTTTGATTTCCAGAGCTGTTAGTTACTCATGTTGAAGCTAGACTAATGTCTTGATTTCCGTGGGGGTGTGCTGGCTGCATCTAATGACCCTGACAGCTCCTGAACCCACACACAGAATCCTGAAAAAAAGAATTTGCACTGTCACTTTCTGAGGAGTTCTGTACCTCCTCTAATGACTATGTCCTAATTAACTGTTGTAATTATAACCATAGTTTTGACACTCCTGTGATGTATAACAACTTTTAGGTTGAGCCAAAAGTACATAGTGTTCTTTCCTTGAAATAGGGAGTGTGTGCAGATGCATTATTGATGAGGATTTCTATAACAGTCCAGGTTGAGTCTCCTCAGGACAGTCTTCTATTTCTATGAAAAACAAAAGCTGGTCTTATGACTACTATCTTGCATTCTCTACGTAACTAAGAAATATGCATATAATTTATTGACAGGATATTGGAATATCTGTATGAAGAGTAATTCAAGACCTTCAGAGTTCCCTTTCAACCAGCATTTCTACAACTGTTATTTAATAACATGAATATGGAAGTTGTGAAATGACTGTGTGTTTGGAAAAGCTCACAGACACATTTGATCATTTGACTCATGCCACCAGAATGAGTCAAGGCTAACTCTACATTTTGAATCTCATACATAATTAATGCAGTGCCAAATCTTAATCAGATAACACAAAAATACTCTATATATTCTATAAATATCCTCCTTAATACTATAGTCAATATTATTTATTGATTTCTGAACTGAAACACAATGTAACCTTTCTTTGTAATCTCTCACAGCTGCTGTATTCTCCTGAGCACTGGCTGTTTCACAAAGGTGGACAAAATGTCTTTATTGCCAAGCTCAGCTCTGTTTCATGTAGATGCAATACCTGTAAAATCTTCACTGCTCATTCTAGGCCATCATTTCATCCCATCCCATCTGTTCGCCTACTTTTATGAAACACTTTTAATCCCAGAAAAATATGTTGCCTTCCTTGGTAATTACTGCCTATAGAGATCCTTCCTTGGTAATTGCTGCCCTTCAAGTATTGTATGGCAATATCCAGATCTTCTAGTGTCTCACAAGTAAGTACTGTGTCAGACAGTCAGTAAGTACTGTGTCAGACAGTCACTCTGCTGTTGGGAAGTGCTTTTAGGATGACAGTGCTCCCTCTCATTCAGTGCACTCTGTTGTTACTCCAGCTGTCCATAACAACAATGAGCTGGAGCATCAGGCCCAGAGCCAGTGGATGGAGACGATGCCAACCCTCCAGGAGCTTATTGAGATATTCATTTCATATGCTGCTGCCAGAGAATAACGAGCAGGAGGAGATTATGGATCAGACGTGCTACTTATCTAGTCATTAAAGGACAGACTGCATGAGGGTTTGGCATTTTTCTTGTGAAAAGTTCAGTCTGCTTGGTACACTCAGAAATCTCCATGCAGAGAAAAAGCAAAAGCAACTGACTACAAACACTTTATTTGGATGGAGCAATAACAAGGATGTTCTACACTATCTTTAACAGAGGGAGGGCAGTCTTCACCAGATATAATGTAAGGGAAAAAGGTCAGCACCTTTCCACAGTTACGGCAATTTTTGGGACTGAATTTCCTCTTGCACAAGAAAGAAATTGGGATCTAAGAAGGTTCTTTCCTTTATGCAATGGACTAGAGCTAGACAACATCTGGTGCTGCCTCCCCTAACCCCCATGGAGCAGTCAGGAGAGATTTAAGCAAATTTCCTGGCTACACTGTTCAGCCCAGCTGCCCTCTCTTACCCTAGTCAGCTGTCCTGAGTTTGTCTGGGGTTTATTGCTTCATCTTTTCTGGTCCTGTTATTTGGGCCACTTCAATTTGTAAAGAATTATATCCTTTTGCATTTAAGATGGTTAATAAGTGTAGCATGTTCTAGACTGCTTTGTCAACCTTCCTGCCCCTGCATGAAGGTGCTTAAACAGGATTCCTAGAAAGGATGGTTTCTCCTAGCATCAGCAAGGCTTTGATGTCATCCCAACTGATGCAACATGAACTCCTGAAATCTGAATACTCATGCCAAGACCATCACCTCATCACACAGGATTTGCTTCAGGTCTAAGCATGGCTAGAACTGGTTTTAATTCTGCATATTTATGACTTTTCACAGAAACTCTCAAAGAACTATCACATTCTCTTGTGAAGCAAACTAGAGCAAGACCTTAAAAAGAGCAGCCATAAATGTACTGCTAGATTTATGCACAATTCCAGAATTGTAATCCATGCTAATACCTCATTGCTTTTGTAAATATAGGTGCACCAAAGACTCCTTGTGACAAGTGCTATAGAATGAGTTCATATTGACATTCATGTTAGCAGTCCAAGGAGACAGATTGTTGCGGTTTCTTTTAGTTTACTTGTACCTCCTGTCAGCAAGACTCTGTGTGTTACAGACAGGATACAATATCCCTCTTGACTGGAAAAGTTCTGTCAGCAGAAGACACTTTGTAAAACGCAAAACTATTTCAGCAAAACTGTACTATTATCAGAAAGGATCACTTCACTAAAGACCTACATATTATGATTTCTGCTGGGTTAATCACAGCTAGCTGACAAGATTATCCCTCAAATCAATAGAGAGATAAACAGCTTTTAGGACATCCCTTCTATCCCAAAATAGGTGGAGGGGAAAAGAACCTCCTTTTTCTTCCCACCACAGTGGGAGCTTAGAAATATTAAAGTTAAAATCTAGACGCATTTGATCCAAGATGAGTCTGGGCCTGGACATGCTTTGACAGTGTAAGTGGCTGGTCATTGCTATATTGGTGAAAATTTCTCTGGATACATACACTTTTAGAGTAAGAAACTTTCAAGGCACAAAGTGAGGCAAGAGAATAACGTGGCAAAATCCAACTCTAAACCACAAACTGCTTCCAAAAAACACAAGAGAGTTGCTTTGTTAAATATTTCCTCAGGATTTTAGTAAGTTTAGCAAGAATAAGAACACTTTTTTCTACCCACCAAAATACACAACCTAATGAGCTACTGTAAAGCGCAACAGGAGTCACTTCAGATGTTTTTGAGGATAGTTCTGCTATTATATATGAAAAGAGGAACTATGCAAGAGTGCCAGGAGGGATGGTCCTGGTATGGTTAAAAGGTCAGAACTGAATGGTGGGAAGAAACGAGTGGCTTTCGTAATGGAGGGAGGTAATGAACAGGATTCTGTAGGAAACTGCTACTGAACACATTCATTAGTGACCTGAAAAAAGTACTAACAAAAGTTAGTAGGCTAACAAAATTTGCCGTTGATATAAAGCTATTCCAGAGCAATAAGGACGAAGACCAATTGTGAAGAACTAGAAAAACACTTCACAAGATTGAGTCAGAAATCAAATCACAGAATAAATTCGCTGTGGATAAACGTGAAGTGAAAGTGGAGAAGAATGTAAAGGTGGATGCCTGAAAACAAACCTGGTGAGTTCTCATCAAACCATTATGACTCGAGTGAGAACTCAAGAACAGCAACAGTTCCATGAAAACATCAGCTCAGAGATCAACAGTAATAAAAAAATGCTAAATCAAATGCTAATAATCATTAGGAAAGAAATAGAAAGCAAAGCAGGTCATTAGGACACTGTATAAATTTATGATTCTCCCAGCCTCTGAATACAATGAACCATTCTGCCACTCAGTATACAAAAATGATATATTAATAATAGAAAGCCACCAAGAAGGGCAATGAGGACAATTAAAGACATGGATTGACTTCCATGCAAAATGTAATTGCATTGACTAGGTGTTCTCATCCTGGAAAAAAAGATTAATTCAGGGACTGGACAGAGGTCTACAGAAACATGAGTACTGTGATGAAGAGGACTGGGGAATTACTTTTATTTTCTCAACCAATTCAAGGATCAATTTAGCAGGTGCCAGGGCAGGAAAGGAAGTTTTCCCATAGTATGCGGTAGACCTGGGATCTCATTGCCAAAGGATGTCTTGGATGATAAAAGTTTGGACTCAAAGGGGAAGACATCTATTATGAATTATTAAATTAGCTCAGGGAACCACTGCTTCCATAAAGACATGAATTGGGTGGTTCAACTAGGAGATTTGTCTCCCTGTAACCTTCCTTTTGTGGTTCAACTATTGCTGAAGAGTTTCTAGGTCCTGAGATGGTCCTAGCAAAAAACCAGCATTTCATAATATCTTCTCAGGGACGACCATTTGGGTCACTGGTGGAGTTGCTGGTTGAACTACTGTGCTTGGAAGTAGCAGAGAAAGGTACATACCTGCATGCTCCTGATGCCTGTGAGCCTGCAAGGGCCCATCAAGCACCACATCCAGCACTCACAGAGAGGATGTTGGTATAGAAGGAGCCTTTGCACCTGAATCTGCAAGTAGGTAGTAGATTTCTTGATATGGTTTTTATGTATTAGGAATAGAAGTATCCCTTGCTGTGCTTCTGAAATTCATTGTAGAGGGGCTGGTTGCCAAGCTGTGTGCAAGGCACCTCTCTAGGGTCCCGCTTGTGCAGTAATAGCTACAAAAAAGACACGTACTGGTCATATTGGAAATAATTTCTTATTGGAAATCTTTACTCCAACCTCCAACTTAAATGAGACTATTGGCACTGCTGGATCTGGTAGGAAGTGGTTTTCTTCTGAGTGTTTCCAAGGACTACAAGGGTCACTACTACACAACTCTGGACAAATGAAGTTTTTTATTTTAAAGATTATAAAGATTGGTGAATAATATGGTTTAAATTGGGAAGAGCAAAGGCTATTGCCAGTGCCTGAAAACCCACTCAGCAGGAAACAGGAGGAATATGATTCAGATTAAAGTTTTTTGGCGGAGTTAACATCAAGCTACTGTCACTTTGTTGGCAAAACATTAAGAAAGATAGACTGGCTGGTAAAGGTTCCAAAGCAGAAAGAAA
>JAOXNO010000033.1:43863979-43884883 GCA_028565335.1 Limnodromus scolopaceus | reverse complement strand
AAATGGCATATTAGAATTGCCATGCAGATAGTCGTATGAATATTGACTTGTATCAGACCATCAGTATTAATATAGAACACCAGCTGTACAAAAGCACCATCACGTAAGCCAGATGACATCAACGAACAGCAGACTTACTATGCAGTTGAATGGGAGACTTGCAGTAATGTTTGGAACAGTTCAATGACATTGCATTGCACCAAAAGGACCCATGGATCAATACAATGTCATTGGAAGTGCTGAATATCAATAAAAGTATGAGGTGAGAGGATACAATGCACCACCATTAAAATTGGAACCCCTGGTATATCAGTGCAAGATCTCTGCAATGCCCGTGGAACATTTTGAAGAGAGTTATTGCTCATTATTATCAAAAGTTCTCAAACTTTTGAAGATCACAATGGGCATCAGAAAGCACAGAATTATTAAAATAGTTTAAAGTTTTTTATTGAACTTCCTAAGTTCACTTCATCCCATTTGTTCAGCCTGTTTAGGTCCCTCTGAATGGCAGCTCCATTCTCCAGCGTATCAACCCCTCTCCCAGATTTGGTATTGCTCAACAAACTTGTTCAGTGCTCATTCCATCCTATCCATAGGATCATAGAATAGTTTGGTTTGGAAGGTCATCTAGTCCAGAACACCCTGTGATGAGCAGGGACATCTTCAACTATGTCACGTTGCTCAGAGTCCCATCCAACCCAGCCTTGAATGTTTCCAGGGACAGCGCATCTAACAGGGCAACCTGTGCCAGTGTTTCATGATCCTCATTGCAAAAAATTTCTTCCTTCTATCTAGTCTAAATCTTCCCTCTTTTAGATTAAAACCATTACCCCTTGTCCTGTCGTAACAGGCCCTGCTAAAAAGTCCCCCCCCATCTTTCTTATAAGCCCCCTTTATGTACTAGAAGGCTGCTGTAAGTCTCCCCAGAGCCTTCTCTTTTCTAGACTGAACAACCTCAACTCTCTCAGCCTGTCCTCATAGGAGGGTGTTCTAGCCCTCTAATCAATTTTGTGGCCTTTGTCTGGACTCACTCTAACAGGTCTGTGTCTTTCCTGTGCTGAGGACTCCAGAGCTGGATGCAGCATTCCATGTGGAGTCTCATTAGCGTGGAATAGAGGGGGAGAATCACCTGCTGGCCACGGTTCTTTGAATGCAGCCCAGGGTATGATTGGATTTCTGGCTTGCGAGCGCACATTGTCGGCTCACGTCCAGCTTTTTATCCACCAGTACCCCCAAGTCCTTCTCAGCAGGGCTGCTCTCAGTCCTTTCATTCCCCAGCTTCTATTGATACTGGAGGGCGCCCTAACCCACGTGCAGGACCCTGCAGATGGTTCATAAAGAAGTTAAACAACATTGACTCCAATTTCAGTCCCTCTCACCATTAGTAACCAGTTGCCAATCAGGTTTTGCATCACTGACCACTTCTTGGTGCAGCCAGAATGCCACCGACCTTACTGACCCCTTATCCAGTTTCTGTCTCACCAGCGTTACTATAAAAGTTCTAGGGGAGACTGTGTTAAGGGTCTTGCTCAAGTCAAATAACACAGCTTCACTGTTCTCCCCTTACCCATGCAGCTTCATCAAAAACCATCAGGCTAATCTGCCATGGATTTTCCCTTATTAAACTCATATTGTCTGTTCCCAGTTATGTCCTTGCTGCTCAAGTGGCTGGAAATGGCTTAAAGGAGAGTTTGCTCCAAAACCTTCTCAGGAATGGATGGTGGCAGAGGAGGTACTGGCAGTGGTTCCTATCCCACAGTACTTTCCAGAGGAGAAGAGTGAACAGGGATAGTGATAACCCCTGCTGTGTTCATCACATCCTGCTTTTCTTCCTTTCTCTATTGCTGATGAAGAGCAAGATCTTCAGAGAGGAACTTCTGGTCTGAACTCCCATGCTCTTTTTTGTGAGATGTTAACTCACATGGTTCAGCACAGAACAAGCATTGAATCTCTCAGAAGTACCTCAACCACTATAACTTCTTGAAAATAGCCATGATGGACTGCTGGGAATCAGCACAAGGACACTTTTGGATGTTTGGTGTGTCTTCCTGGAAGAGGTGGCATATGGGAAATGAGAACTCGGAGTTTGTGGCTTAAACTTGGTAAGAGAAGAAAGGAAAAAAGGAGTGAGATGCTAAAATAAGTCTTAACAGCATACCTGTTTGAAGTTGCTTCACTAAATAATTGTGTCTATTCAGTACAGTAGTCAGAAAACCAATTTCCTTCTTACAATGAGAAGACAGAGACAGCTACTGGGAGTATAAATGCTACCGCATTAAACACTGAACAATAGCCATCAATGGAGAGCTTCCAACCAAATCCCCCACAATGCCAGTTTACAGATACACACCTTGGGAAGCACGGTAAAGGGCATGCTGACATCTGGAAGAACTTTCCACTTCTCCAGCCAGACAATAAAATTCTCTTCCTCATTCTCCCCATACAAATAGCATGGGCAACTGTGACCTCACTCTGGACACCTAATGCTCTCACTAGCTGCAAGACTCAGGAGAGAACTCTTCACCATAAGTACAAAGGTTATCTGAATGCATTACAAAAAATAGCAAGGGTCTTCTCATTATCATGTAAGAAGACCAGCAGAGGAATGCTGTTTGTAACCTGAGCGTTGCTCTAGCTACGTACAGCATGTGTTGATCAAGGTTTTAGCGTAATACCATTGGAGCGGGTCCCGGATGAAGGAATTTTGTTCCAGCTTGAGTTCCAGATCTTCACACCAAGTGGGAAATTCCACGTATGCAGCAGAAACTCGAGCTCCGCTCACTCATAGCTCTGGCACGTTCAGAAAAATTTCTCGGATCATTTGTGCTGAGCTGCTGTGTCTGCCCAGCCAGCCATCTCGCTGGAAGGCAGGCTCTTTACATCTCTCCAACTCTGGTTTTGACTGCTGCTCTCCCTGGAGATGGCTGTAGAGTTTTGAGGTACTCTCTCATGTCATTGAGTTGGTGCCCTCTTTCTGTTTGATTCCATACAAATCAGCTCTTTGATTTATGCTCACTCCTGTAAATTTAAGCTGATGTATTCAGCTGTGAATGGTGGCAGCCTCTGCATAGGCTCCCATTGCTTTCTGAAGGCTGAGCAACAGGAGCAGCAGCTGTACTTAACTATTCATTAACAATCAATTAAGTGCCTTGCCAATGGTGGCCTTTGATAGACGCTTAGAGAAAGGTACAGAAATGAGGTAAACTTGGTTTTTCTTCCAGGAATCCTACCCCAGCATTTGGTGATTTGTGGATTTCAAACAAAATCTTTATCTTTTAATTTAATAATCCTCAAAGACTTTCCCCTCCAGGGGTCTCTCAGATTTTGGAATCCACAGACTTCTCACATTCAGCAAGCAATTTTGCAGGTCACCTACATGCTTGTGGGTGCTTGTGGGCAGACCAGAATTCACCCTCCCATTTCACTCCTAATTTAAAATTCTAGATTTAATACTCAATGTTTCCCCTTCTGTATTTTTTTAACCTGAAAGACACACTTACCCTATTTAGTTCTTCCTTATACAGAAGCTGTTCTGCAGGCTTCACTTGTTTTTTACTCCTGAACCACAGAGAAAATTAGTTTATGAAAACTGACTTACCTTTAGTGACAGAGAGCTTAATTAACTGAATTTATTGCATATCAGCTGATATGTGGTATATGGCAATGTGCCCACATTTGGCCTCAGGCAAGTGCAAGGCAAATTATCCCATATAACTATTTTAGCTTTTGTTTTTATTAGTGCTTATGAAAAAGCAGGTTTGTTTTTTTTAAAATTAAGACTTGGAACTCCAGTCTATTTTGAAACTGCCTTGTAGACCTTTCTTTCCAGCACAGTATGACAGTCCGCATTTTTCTCCTGGAATGCTCTTTCACCCTTTCAGACACTGAAAATTGGGTTGCTTTTTTTTTCTTTTAATTCATTTAAGCAAAT
This sequence comes from Limnodromus scolopaceus, assembly GCA_028565335.1. Taxonomy (NCBI): domain Eukaryota; kingdom Metazoa; phylum Chordata; class Aves; order Charadriiformes; family Scolopacidae; genus Limnodromus; species Limnodromus scolopaceus. The sequence continues at coordinate 43,880,952 of JAOXNO010000033.1, read as the reverse complement.
TAATGATATTTCCAAGGTTATCTTACTGTCTGTGTACATAGGAATATCTCTTTGCATTGCAAGATTAATGTAAGCTTACAAAATTATAGTGGAAGGAAGGGAGAAACAGTTGAACCCTGTGACTACAAAAGCAGGAGTCTGAAGTGCAGTAATAAGAACCATTTTAAATGGGGAAACTAATATCCATCTTTTCATAGAAATTTTCCATTAAATTATGATTCAGGATTTTTTAAGGCATATGTATGCAACAGTACTAAAAGGACATTTTTAAGGTTTTTTTTATCTCTCCACTTGCTTTTGTGCATATTTGAGAAGAGTCTGGAAATGTTTGATTTTGGAGCTGCAAATTCTACACTAGTAATTAACGACGTGTTAGAGATTTTGACATTCTATTTTATCTTTTTACTGATCTAGCAGGAGATTCTCCTGGCAATCTGCATAAACATATGTGCTTGGTGGGATAAAGTTTTTCACTAGGTCTTGAGAAACAAAAAAGTCTAAAATCCCAGAGCTTGGGCCTTACCTGTATGTATATCTGCAGGACACAGTAGCTTTTATTTGAGCAACTGGAGGCAACGAAGAAGATCAGATCTCAAACTACACAGAGGAGTGAAAACCATCTTCAAGAAGGTCCAGCTGATGACAGGAGAGTTCTAGAAGTATTTCACACCAAGAATCAGAATCAGCGGATATACAAGAAAATTTGTAGCCAGCAAGGCTGCCAAAACCTATGAAGAAAACGAACAACCAAATGGAGAATGAGTCTGGGGGACAGCACAAAGTACGGAGACCGTAACATAAGCGTTTGGCATTTTCCCATGGCTACCTCACCTGTAGCAGCAGTTTTCATGCCCTCTGTGAAAAAGACAGTCAGAAGAGTTTCCTCCGCTGGAACCAAGTCTCCAGGAAGCAGGAAATGTGATTTAAGAGATCTTGTATAATCCATTACAGAACCTGCTCACACTGCCTCTCTTGGACCTGCCATCTGTACAGGCACGGTGTTCCGGCTGCGGCACTGGGAGCAAAACCAGAAGCAGTGTTTGAGTGTGGAGTGTGTTTGTAGCCATGGGAGGCATCAGAGGCAATTGTGGCCTCACAGAGGCGCTTTTTAAAACGTGAAAGGGTTAGACAGGTCACGTTGGCTTAGCTCAGAGGTGAGGTCTGACTTGTTTTCCTTAAAAAGGGTGATTTCTTTTTTTCATTCTCTTGATATTATCAATAGTTTTTCATCTCAGGCATTTTCTTTTTTCTTTCTTGTGGGATTTAATCAAGCAGAAGAGAGGTGTTATGGAAAAGAAAGGTGGGATGGGAAACTGACCAACAGGTTCTGTTAGTCTTTAAGAAACACTGAAAAAATCCCTATTCAGAAGACCTAAAAATGCATTTGAAGCTCTGATATCACATGACATTCAAAGAGACATAGTAGATGAATTGAATCCCTTGATTTTCATGTTCCATTAAAAAAAAAAAAAAAGAAAAAAAGAGAACGAGAAGAAAAAAGAAAAAAGAGAATGAGAAAAAAAAGAAAAAGGAAAAGAAAAAGGAAAAGAAAAAGGAAAAGAAAAAGAAAAAAGAAAAAGGAAAAGAAAAAGAAAAAAAGAAAGAGAAAGAGAAAGAGAAAGAGAAAAAGAAAAAGAAAAAGAAAAAGAAAAAGAAAAAGAAAAAGAAAAAGAAAAAGAAAAAAAAGGGAAAAGAAAGACAAAAAGAAAAAAGAAAAAGAAAACTCAACATCATCTCAAAGCTCACTGGTCACTTTGGCATTGCTGCTACTTTGTCCTGGTATGAGTGAAAATCTTTGTTCATCTACAACTCTAAGATGACTACTGAAGAGGCTGGTTGCAGTTTTCTCCCAGGTTCAGTAAAACAGCTTTGACTGTTTCTGTGAGGTATGCAGACTCCTTATTGAGTGCCTAACTTTGTCTCTACAAATACTACGATGTCTCAGTTGGAGAGACCACTAACCTTTTCAGGTAAGGACCCATCAAACATTGTGATATGCCAGCTGCCTCTGAAATTGATGGGGTGAATGCATGCACTGTACGTTAGCTAACAATGACACAGTTTAAATCAAGCCCTGTGCATAAGAATGATCCCACAAAAGTTTCTCAAATCTCAAAAAGCTCCAACGTATCTAATCTCAGAAATTGTGAAAACCAGTGGGGAGAAAAAGACACCTCCAGAAAACAATTTAATTCTGAAATATCATCCTTAGAGCAAATAATTTGGAGCCATCCCTTGGATAGCCCTCACCTTTCCCCTTTCCAAGGGACCTTGGATGACACTCTTAGACTAGATGTTGGAGTTCTAGACATATATAAATGATAGAAGATGAATCACACCTTTTTCATTTCCTTTCATCTTTACAAGATAGGAGCTTGTCCCTTCTGGAATATATCCTTAGAGCATACATGCTGCCTTGCCAACCATCTGCTGTCAAGAACCTCTGTGCAAACACGCTTGGCTGCATTTCTTTGCAGGGCAGCAGGACTAAAGGCAGAGGGCAGGTCTTCTCCACTTTAAACAGCAGCGTTGCACATCAGGGAGCAGTGCACGTCCCCCCTTGGCAGCAAGTTAATGTCGAATTATTATGTAGATGGGAACTGCCTCTCACTCCTAGCAAGAATACAATTATTTTTATTTTTCCTACAAACATCTATTCTCCTCCTTTTTTCTGTCTTCCCCCCTCCTCTGGCATCTTTCCAGCACTTGACAAACAAGTGTGTTCTGTGCTTGTTTGGGTAGCTTTCAACAACTTCATTAGGTTTCTGAGCAAGCACGCTTCCCAGGCTGCACTCATGATTTCTGTGAAGAGGAGATGATGGTGACACTGCCATCCTATCTTCAGTCTTTCAGGCTATCAGCTCTCATACTTAGGGAGCAGGACAAAATGAGCTTAAAGAAGATGTAAATAAATATGGTTTGAGATTTACCCTTCTCCAGTTGTAACTTTTCCATTTTTTCTTTTTCTCCATTTACAGAATCTTCTATTGGATCAAATACACAGAACGTTTCTGCGACCTGCCTGCAAAGTACCATCAGGAGCAACACAAGGTAGATTTAAATAGTCAAGTGAAATTGACCTTTTAATGTTAACACACGTAACTCTGGGGTGACTGTAATCCTCCTGAGATGTCTGAGAAAAAACAGTGTTTCTCCCCTTTCAAGAAGTATCTATGATAAATGTAGGTACAGTCAGGATGTGAAGCCAAGGCAAGGGAGATTATCTAAATTTTAATTGAGACAACAATGTCACATTGTTTTAAAGATAACTGGTGAAAATTTTGTAGCAGCTTTTCAGCATGTCCTGTGTGGGAAATTGAAGTTCTGAGAAGCTGAATCTTTCCATAGCCAGATTATACCAATGTTAAGGGCTGCTATAAAAAACACTTATTCAGCTGTAGTTTTCTCCCACCACCCAGCAAGACGGCTTCTGTCAGCCTTGTCCTAGATATTCTTGTATAAAACTTGCAGTGAGTCATAGGAATTCATGAGAAAACCGCAAAGGTCTTGCACAGAGGGGGGCACTTTTACTATCCAAGCAGTTTCCTGTTGTCATACAACTTTTATACCATCTCTGCTGCTTCCAGTCAAGGTTTTCTCTCTTGTCTTTTCCCTTGCCAAGTGAAAACTTTCCCATTTGTTTGAAATGGTGGGAGTCTGGAGAAGAGGAACCATGGAAATCATGCATTCCCAATTTATATGTTCCTGGCAGGCTTATTTTTTCAAGCACCTCTTCCTCACATTTATCTGAAATTCATTGTTGAGATTTCCCACTTATTGCCAGTGACAGTAGCAGTTATTAAATAGGATGAGTATGATCCTTAGTTCATAGAAATCAACACAGCCCACAAAACTTAGGAAATGGGCAGTGTTTTTGTCAGCTTAAAGCAAATATCAGTCAGTCACTTCAGCTTCTAAGGACTGAGTAACTCAGAAACCTCACCCAGTAATCCTTACAATAAGCCAAATAGCCAATAGCTTTACAGAGGTTCATGGCCTTACTGACATGCTTTGCAATACAAGCATTGTATTTACCAATCAGGTAATTAGAGAGCTCATGACCAGCTTTCAAATGTTGTGGTTCCTCCAAAGAGAAGAAGGAAGAGGAATGATTAACCACATACTGGACCATTTTGGTTGTGGATCATGGAGTTACATGCTGTTTCCCATAACCTGCTAGGCCAGAAGATATACAAGTTTTTTATTTATCACAGCCATAATAAAGTAGCTTGCAGAAGATGGAACCAGGAACCCAGTCACTGGAAATCCCTTCCTGGCAACGGTCAGTCATTGCAAACCAGTATCTACTCAGCAGCAGCAGCAGCTTTTCATGCCTTTTGTTTGTATAGTTTGACTGAATCACTCTCCCAGAAAAGTGACTGATTTGCACTTAAGTAATCCTGTTCCTCCTGAGAGGTGTCAGAGCGTCATTATCAGTCAAACTCCTTGTCTTTGCTTTAGCATATTTTGGTTTGGCTCCGGTCTGCCTTGCCACAGCTGTGACAGAGGATGTCTGTCTGCAATACACAATTGATTCTGGTCTCTTTTTCTCTGGGTTAGATAGTGTAACTCCGCAACTTTCGTATTGCCTGACTCGAGGGAATGTATTTAGAGCAAATTGGCACAATCTCTGTCTTAGTGGAAAAGCGGGTGTCAGTTCTTCCAAACTTCAGACTGAACTTAACACTCATTGCAATTTAGGAGTCAACCCTAATAGTCCTCAGGGCAACCCAGGGTAGGACTCGCTCCCGGAGTCTCCTCAAGAATCCTTATTACCATGACGAGAGGGAACATCCCCTTCCCACCCTCTGAGCTGATACGGCCTTATCAAGATGCCCCTATTCCTTCCCCACAAGCTCCTCTGCGTCCATTAATGCAGACTCAGTTCTACTTTCAGTACTTATATGGTCCCTGCTGCCAAGAGATGGATTCATTGTTCTGAATCTGATGGAAATTTTTAGTACTCCTCAGAAAACAGTGCCAGCTGGAATATTCACTCTCTGTGCGTCCAGAAAGCAGCATTTTCCATTTCCTCAGTAAAATCCTCTTGGCTACAGCAAGTGCTGCAGAAACACACACATGCAAATGAGGAATGACAGAGATTGGGATCCTGCAGATTGGAGTTGCAGATTTGAGGACAAGAAACAAAATTAGAGGCTTCAGAAGATGAGGTTCATCTCTTCCAGGTGTCAATCAGGTCACTGTCTCTCAATTTAGTGACGTTATGCAGCAATAACACATGTGATCTGTGCAGCCAGGCTCTGCGAGCAGCACTCTTCCCTTTATCAGGCAACTGCTTTTCTTCGTGCAGGCTCATGGATTTCCAATAGTATCTATGAAAACAATCTTGTTTTGGAAAAACTTTTGGAGTAATAGATTTGAGGCTTTCTGGATATAATACTCAGCCAATTCTCAGTTGTTGACAGAAATAACTAATTACATCATTTGCATATATCTGTAACTCATGGTTTGTCATTTCCTGTTTCCTAATTTAGAAAATCAAAAGTCCCTGATTTGGGGCCAGATTCTCAACCTTTTTGTTACTGAAGATACACTGATTTAGACACTAGTCTAAGTTAAGTTATTTAAGTTTTTTTAACTAAGTTATTTACCACTAGTTAAGAACAAGGCATTCAGATTTTATGGAGTTTGGAGGATTTTTTTATGCTTTTGGCTTCCTGAGTAAAATATATTTTGTCAAATAACAACCTGGGAGGGAGATATATCCTTACTGATAGTCATACTTTGGCATAATAAGACATCCAGCATTCTGAGCCCCCTGTGCTCTTGTACATGAATGCGAAGCGCCTGGAAAATGCCCAGTATGTTGCATTTTGGTATTCAGTAGTGGAGCTGATGACCCACATAGACAAAACTGGAATCCAGGGCAATGATCCTAATAGCCAAGCTATATTTTCAGCATAGTCTAGTTCTGAGACAGACACTATTCTGCTTCTGCAGAATAGATGACACTGAAGATCTAGGTCCCAGATTTTCCCAAGCTGTGCAAGATCCTCAGATGTTGGAGATCAGAGCCAGCTTAAGCAAGGTGCTATAAACCTGGCTGGATGTCATGGGCATATGAAGTCTCTCAGTCATCAACTACTGCTAGAGCTTTACACTTACAGCTCTTAACTATGCAAGAATTTTGTCTACACCTCCTAGTGGGCTTCTGCCCTTAGTCTACCTCAGCTTCCCAGATACAATCTCATTATATTAACATACCTCTATTGTGCAAGGACAATTTAAGGATCCCTTCAGTAATGCAGGGTGATGTAAGACACTTGAACCTATGCAGGGGGCAATGGGGCAGTGAGATTAACATCAGCTCCTGCAGACCAGCAAGGCTTGAAGGAGATCTCACCAAAAAAAACAACCACCAGTGTGAGCAAGGAAACTCTGCTCAGATACCTGCTTAGCCATACCTGTTTTTCAGTGTGGGTAGTAACCTGAGGGATATAAACTCATACTCCAAAAACTTGAGAAAGCAACTTGATGAGCTCATCTGTGTCAGCAGCAGTGACTGTGGTCTGAACACCAGCAAGGATGGCCCTCCAGGCTCGTAGTCTTCAGTAAAGAAACACTTAGAGTGTTACCCTGTTTCGCTTTCTAGCAAAAGCTTCAAAACCACATTAAAGGAAAGATTTTTTTTTAAAAGGGTCTGGACCTGATTCCCGCTTGATGACAGCTGCTGTAGAGAGAGCTCTGTTCATTTTATCCTCGCTAAGACTCATCTATTGCACTCAACTATGGCCTCATCTTTTTTCACCACCTCAGTCCAAATCAGCTCCAGCAACAGTTTTCAAGGGAATATGTGACAAATCTTCAGTGTTCTTGAGTGGATTTTTTAATATGAACATTAGCTTTGCTATCTAATTGCAAACTGATGAAAGGTAGCCCCTGTTGCAGATTATGGTCTGCCAAAAAGGCAGACTCTCCAACTGCTCTGCTTACCTCTCCAGAGCACTGCAGGGAGCCCAGCATATATACAGTTTTGTGGGTGAAAAACGCTGTGGAAGCACAAGGCAATATTGTAAGAGGCATTTTGCCAGGCCTTGACCTTTTGGGTTCCTGCTGAATGTCTCCTTCCTGCAAGCAAAAGAAAAGAGTTAACATTTCACTCCTGTTTTTCAAGCTCAGCAGAATAATTTTTAACAGGGCATGAAAAGAATAAGCCTTGTCGCTTCCTTCCTTTAACCTTTAAAAAGAGTTTTGTCTTTCCATGAACTCTGCTTCTGCCTTGTAATTTGAACTCACTATTAGGAAACTGGCATTTTAAAACTGATTCAGGTTTCTGATCAAAGATGCTGATGGTTGAAAGGACCTATGTCACTAAGCCCTTTCCCTGGCTCAGCTGGTGTTATTTGCTGAGGTCTCAACAGATTGTTCCTTCTCAGTTTTCTCATTGATCTGTCTTATTCCTTATTTCACTGCCTTTCTCAGTCAAGGGTGTATATATCATCTCTCTCCTACTCCCACTTAAAAAAATCCTCTGAGTCCATGGGCTCTGTGCTGATCTCAGACCATGATATTCTACTCTCATTTTTCCACTCTGCACTCACAGCTGACTGGAAAGCAGTGAGGATAAGAGATGATGAACACTCTCAGGAGCATGGGAATGCTTATGTTGTCCACCTCCATGTGTTTTTGTGATATCTAACGAATTCTTATTACATGTGACCCATTCCCTGAGCAGTACTGTGTGACTGAGGAGCTTGAAGACCTTTGAAAGGCTTTTCTATTTGCATTTCTAGTTACCTCAACACTCCAGAAAACCTGATGTTTGCTTACATATGTCACATGCAAAGATATTGTGCTTTAATTTGATTGTACAAATTTGCAGTCTGCAATTTTTTCTTTGATTTGACTCAGATTTCAGACTTATCCATTGACTACTGTCAATGTAGTCTGTCAACTGTGTAGTTGACTACTGTCAACTGTAGTATAATGAAACTTGAATTCGCTCCTAAAATGATAGATTCTCCTTAGTAACTAGATTGAATAGTCTAAACTGTTTTCACAGCTATTTCCTTGTGAGTTCACTCTCCATATCCAAGTGTGGTTCATTTGGATTTGGGTTAGAGCAGTTCAGAGCCCCCCACACGAATCTGGGCACCTATTGATATGAATGACAAAATTCCCCTTTGCTTTAACAGAGACAATATTTCACTGCCATAACTCAATTATATGTTTCAGAAAACTGCAGGGATCAGTAAGTGATCCTCAATGATTATAAATGGTAGCGTGTCACAGATTTCAATACAGTAGCACTTCTTATATATAGAAAGCTGGATATCTGTGCTTATTAATGTCTTTAAAAGAAGTTGAAGACAATATTTATTTACCTACAGTTCTCTGCAACTACTTTCTTTGGTGCCACAAGGCTAATATTGAAGTTGCGGATCATGGGCTTTAAAGATGCTCCTTTGCCAGTTGTACACGATGCACAAGATGGTAGGAAGGTGCTAACAACTTTCTTTTGCTTCTTGTCCATTATATACAGAGATTAAGACCAGATCTCTAAGTGGTGGAACTTCTCAGCTCCTTCCTCCCCCCAGTCATCAGCCCTTCTACAAGCAGCAGAACACCCAGTAAGAGGAGATGATTGCTTGGTTGCTAAATGTTCCCTTCAAAAAGGTGACAGTTCTGCTTCGCAGCAAATCCAGGAGACAGTGGGTGGAGTCAGCTCTCTCCTGTCTCCTGCTTTGACATCGTCCATGAAAACACAGTCTGAAGTATGAACTCTTTAGTGCAAAGACCACGTCTCGGAAACATTGGAGAGTGATATCTCTCCTAAATGAGTGATAATATTTGAATGGAAGAAAGACAGAAGTATAATCCGATTAGGAAAAAGTGGAGGCTTGAGTGATGAACAGAAATAGCTGGGAGAGATGCACTGAGGTGCTGAGGGAGTAAACTCTGGCAGAGTGGCATAGCAACCATGCCTAAGAGGCAAGAAAAACACAGAGTGACATAGTTCTCACCCGTCTGTTCTTTTCTATAAGTTTATTATATTGAATAGGACCCTTTCTCAGACCAAACTGCATTTGGATTCTTGGAAATTTGACAAAAATGTCTCTTGAGAACTGGCCTGTTTCCTCTCTTTCCAAGCTGACCTTTTAATGAGGTCTCATTTTGCTTCCATAAGCTGAGAACAGAGTGTATGAGACCAGCACAAGATGTGCATTGTCTTTCTAGGATTTCTTATCTGGTTCATTCTCCTGCACATTTTTACTTTCTAGTGGCCAAATCCTAGGGCAGTTGTCTTAACCTTTTGGTGAGATATGGTATTCTTTGAGGAAGCAACAGAATGGGTATACTTACCCTTAAAGCCAACACTAATTCTCAGAGGTCCTGAAATAGCCTCTGGATTCACTGTATCTTCTTTCATGATTTAGCACAAGTCTTTCATTTAGAATGTTTGTTTGTTTGTTTTTATCAAACAAATAAAGGTAATTGGAGCATTGACTGTGCTCCTGACATAAGGGTCGCAAAAATACTTTGGTCTGATTCATAACAAAGTATTCAGCAATACAAGACCTAATCCTGGTATTAATCTAAGGATGTAGGTGCTAGATGGAAAGACTAAATCAAAGGCTACTGGTCTATGGGTATTTAGGATCATACTAGGAGTGAAGAAGGCTTGTATTCACTCTGCTTCATCCCTGTTGTTATCCACACAGCAAAAAAAAAAACAGAGTAGCAAAGTCCCTGGCCCAAAAGCTTGAATGAGGTAAGGAGAGGAGATTGAATGGGATGGAAAGTCACCAAACTTCTTGATGGAAGGATTTGGGAGTCTCTTTCCTCCTCTTAGGACTGTTCAATCCTGCCAAGAGACTATGAATAAGTAGTAAAGGCGCAGAGTAGTTTTGCTGTCCAACATCTGGGTTGAGAAATGAAGGAAAGTCACCTTATGGTCAACCTGAGCTACTGAGGAAGGGAGAGTAGTGAATAAATCTGTGCTCACTATCTCACCTCCATCCTGAACATGTTGTGGCTACTAAAGGCATGTGCCAGAACAAGCAGCTTGGTAGCAGAAGGAAGTTTTTATATCCTGCTGAAAAGAGACGGTTATGCCAAGGGATTTGGAAAACCCACTCAACCTTTGGCACTTCCAAGCTGATGCAGTTACTTTCCCTTGGCATGCCATGCTCAAGGGAGCTTACTACTCAGTTATCTCTTCTTCAGTCTAAACTACCACAACAAGATCCAGTATGTGGGATGGAGGAAAAGAAGCAAGGTCAATGCTTCTTTTCAAATTTCAATGAAGGGGATAGGTAAGGCAAACAGCAGGTTCTTCCATTGCTGAAGTGCTTAATTTTATTATTACTTTATTCAAAATGAGATGTTCTAGCTAAACTGGAAATTGATGCAAGATTTACTGAGTGGCCTGTATTAGAATGGATGGTGATGTGTGGGAATGAGAAAGTTGGAAACGCGCTGCTGAGCGAGAGCTCGGCAGGTGTTCTTGTATTGATGGGAAGGGAAGGAGGCCTTGAGATCAGTAAAACAATGTCCTTATATGTTGATGTGTGTGTGGTGTGAAATGTAGCAAACAGATAACAGTGTACCGAAATAGTAAGGTTTTGTTAGCTAGGCGGGATAAACATTTAAATGTAGCCAATTTTATTGCTCACAACGGTGTATGGACATCCACTTGTAACCTACCTGTGCAAAGAGCACAACGCATGATCAAAAGACAGAAACTATATATGTTGGGAAAGTGAAACAATAAACGTCTTCACTTCACCACTTAGTGGAGTCCGTGCCTCAGTGCTACAGTAATGGACTTAAAATTGATAACACCGTCACAGGGACCTTATGCAGTAAATACAGCCATGCCAGGGAGCCATACAGCATACATCTAACAGGGGTCACAACACAGTGCTATGCGCTGCTGTGCTGCAGGTACAAATTCAGTCCCTATGCTTCTGGATGTTTAATCAAAAAGCTCACAGCTAACATGTATATATTTTCTAACAGTTCCTTGCAGCTCAGCTCAAAATAGACAAGGAGTAGAAAATAACTGCTTGATGGGAGACAGGGATTCATGTTCCTGCTCCTCATGATAAGTGACAAAAAGAAAAGTGTTCATACTGCTGCTAATCATGATAAAGCAGAGCTGGGAGCTTGTAAGATTTTGAAAAATGGAAGTGATAATATTTCATAGATGTGCTCACACACCTATAATCCTTGTTATAGGACCATTTCTTAAATGGTGTTTTGGTCTGTAGATCTCAGCAACAACTTTAACCAAACAAAATACATTCACCTGTGGAAGGAAATAAATAGCTTGGTACAGAATGATGGCCTGGGGTATTTCAGGCTGAGACAGCAGACAACTTATGCTTTCTTCCTATAGCTCCTCCCAGTCTCTACCATTGCAAAAAGATGTGGATTCAGCCTGGCAGGTCAAAGGATATAGGTCATGCTAACAACAACTGTACTAGCCTGATGTGTTCCTAGGTTTGAAAGAGACCTTTACTATATGGATGTCACATTGTAATGGCAACCTAGCAACTGTGTAGTGGATGTCTTCAGACAGAGCTACAAGGACAGTTGGAAGTCACAGAGGCAGCCACTGAAGGTAGGATTTGTAGGGCTGTTCAGGCCAGAGACTGGGCTGTCGGTGGCTTTCCAAAAAGCAGCTAGAGAAAACAGTCCACAAACAGCTCAGCTCTGGACATGTACAGCTCCTGGGGAACTTAGCAACTGGATGCTAGTGTTGCCTCATGTCAACCACTAATTATTGTTATGTATGAAGTCTCTGAGATGATAAAATATGAGGGACTGAGACTATTCATCTTCTGGTTGCTCCAGATAAGGATCACAGACTTTATTAAGTTGGTAGTGAGTTACTGTATTTAGCGATTAAAAAGTTTACGCAGTAAAGATATTTCTTTTCTATATATTTTATTACTTTTGTTATGCACTTAAAGTAGAAAGTTTATGATTAGTGCTTTTCTGTGGAAGAAAGAATAAATTGTGTTCATAATGACTTCCCTCCTTCTTCCATGAGCCCCATGTATTATTTGCTACAGGAGCAAGAAAGACTCATTTGATTTTGTAAAGTATGTTCTATAGACTTTAATCTTACTTTTTGCCCCCCTTCCTTCTGATGAATAAATGTGGCAATTTACATATATGAAAACACTGCCTCTTTAATCTCTTCTTCCTTTCTCCTGTTGAAGATCATTGATTCTCTCTAGACAGCTCCTCTGGGAGCCATAGAGAGATCAATATTTGAAAAAAATGTGAGGTAGTTGTGACATCAGCAAGTCTATCCAAAAGAAATAATTCCGTATTAACTCACGACAATTTTCACATGTGGTTGACACAAAGGACATTTTGAAAAGGTAAAAAACTATTAATGTTTTCAAACATAGATGAAAAATAAGAGACAAACATAAGAAGGTACACCATGTTATCAAGATAAACTCTAGTCAAAATTAATTAAAGCAATGGTCACTGGGCCAGACCTGTAGTTGTGTTAAAGGAAAACTCTGTTAAATTCAGTGCTCAAAAGCTGTATTTCAATTAATCCTTTTTAATTTAGACCATGTCTGGGGAGGTTGCTGCTACAGCCATGGACATCAGATTGCCTTCATTTTGGAAGCTTTGCGAGGTTATAGTGCCAAAATTCTGTGGAGTTCAACTGTGAGAAAAGGAATCTTCATTAGAATTAGGATCAGAAACTGGAAGAGGAGGAAGAAAAACCTCTTGACACTTGTTGGTCCCAAATTCTCTGTGCCATCTGAATGCAGGGTGATTCTGTACTGATACTTTTGTGCGTGTGTTATCTTTGGTGAGTATTAAGAAAAGAACTGGAGAAACCAAAGAATGATAGAGGCTGAGATGTGACACATCCCCTCAAGATCTATTCTGCCTTCTTTGATATGTTTAGAAATTGGTAATAAATATATAGGACATGGACCAGTCATCTACAGATTTTTATTAAACACTTGCAGAAACAAATAGTTGTACTAATTTTTTCATCATTAAAAGGTCTCTTGTGATTCCACCTGTATCTTAGCCTGGTTGTGAATTGTCTAACAGTTAGACTCATTGCCTAAATGGTATAAGCACTCCTGAATTGGTGGGTGTAAGTTCATGCTCTGTGTCCCTACAGCCACTCTCCCACTGTGAATGTGCAATTTTATTTCAGAAAGTATATCTGCTGTGAGTTTGGCATAAAAGTCGCTGGCAAATGCTGCCTGGTACACTGTGATTCAACCACAGGGAATAAGAAAACTTATTTTAGTAGTCAATTAACAACAACAAAAGAAACTTCTATGTTTCCCAGGTTTGACAGTCAAGGCAATAGGCCAGTAAATATTATTTGGCCAAGACATAAGACCATAGTTTCTCCTGCCCCCCAGCACCGGATCTACGACACTGATTTTTAATTAACAGTATTAAAGTCATAAGATGTTTTCTGAGAGAGTGCAGCAAGGAAACAGGATTTCCAAATGAAAAAGTTCAGAGGTTTACAGAAAATAGGGTTTCCTCTTTAGTCAGTTTGGGAGGGCAAAACTCACTGTACATTTTTTTGGTGATACACACATGTACTGCTGAAGGGGATGTTGAGAGCTTGTTTAAAGGCTCTTCCTGCCAGAGAATGGCATCATTTCTACAAACACCCAAGCATACTTCATTCAACTTATACTTCATGACCACTAATGATGAACAATTTCCAAAGCCAACTAGATTTACTTTTGCAGTTAAAGATTTGGCTTCTGGAATCTGCTTTCTGTCACTCTTAATTATCTCCTGGCATCTTCCATTTCTTTCTTCTCCCATCAAATATTGAATATGTTGCCTTGAAATCTGATATTTTAAAAATTATATATTTAAGCTGCTTAAACATATTTCAAAGGTTATCTTAGTTTTTATGTGATTAGTGATATTTCATTCCACTATAACATTGATCCAAGATCACAAATTTATGATAGGAAGGGGTCAAGAAGAAATTTAGCCCAGCAGAGTGCAAAACACCAATTAACCAAAATGCAATAATATCAATTATTTTAAACAGAGAATTTAATATCCAACCTGAAGAAGAAAGCCTCTGCATTTTGCTGTCCAGGTAAAATTGATGTGTGCCCCCACAGAAATGCCAGCTGTGGATTTTAATGTAAAAGGTTTTGTCAAAGGAATATTTTTTGATACTTTTCCTTTCAAAGAATGAATAGATTCCCGTTTGAGCTCTCTTCTTGCCTTCTCTGACATACTACTATGACTTAGTGCAAAAGGAAGGGCATTTCTGAAAGACCCATGCTGATTAACGCACATAATGATGTACACCTTGCCAAGAACAGATTTTAATTTTTTTTCCTGAATCATGCAAAGGAAGCATATTCTAGTTTAACCATATGATTCTTGCCCTGAAAGGTAAGGGATTTCTCCTCACTTCTTTCCACCTGTATGCTGTGGCTACTTGAGCAAAATCTACTTTCCTAGCAGTTTACTGAGTCAAAACTCTTCCCTATAGATGGTCTGCTCACAGTCAGTGCAGCTAAATTATCTGCTCTGAGTCATTTTCCCAGCAGAAGACATGAATGCATAAATTATTGGCACCACCTATTGGTGAAAAAGACAAATTATATAGTATTTGTAGGTCAGTTTAAATATTTCAAGTAAATATGGCTTCAAACATTCCTCCTGTTATGATTTACTTTAACAATACAACCCAGTAAGGCCACTCAAGCTTTGCATTTCCCTGTGCCAGAGACAGGTTTGAGTTTGATCCTCTGACTTGGGATACAACAGAGGAGAAGACAGGGCAGGAAGCTACGGGTGATAACCTGAATTTCAGGTTCTTCTAGATATTTTTCCTATAAGATGCAAGCATAGCTCTACAGGGCTTTTTCCACTCCATCACCACAAGAAGCTACAGGTGATAACCTGAATTTCAGGTTCTTCTAGATACTTTTCCTATAAGATGCAAGCATAGCTCTACAGGGCTTTTTCCACTCCATCACCACAAGAACCAGACACAGCTGGTCAATGACTCATGGATCAGGGTGGCTCTTGTGACCAGGAAAGAAGCTGCATGATACAGGACTTGCTGAGGCAGATGCAAAACTATGGGAGTCTCACAAGAAAAGCCCAAAATGGCCTGGTAGCTTTGCAAAAGATGATGATGTGAAGGTAACCGCAGAGATCGAAATCATGACACAGAGACAGAAGCACTTGCATTTTTAGTTCTTGCGCTCATCCTGATTCTTGTGTTTGTGATAACTTGCAGTTATCAAATATCTCTAGAGTATGTTTTTTTTGACTGTGAAACACAGCTGATTCAAGATTTTTGTGATGACTCCCACAGATCACAAAGTAGTGGAAAGGATCTGAAAATATTTCAGGTGTTTTGAATCGTTTCCCATCAAGACGTTCTGACTTGAATTATCCATATTAGACTAGAGGAAAAGTGATGAAAAACCTCTGGCCATAGGAACTGCTGGTTCTTTGTGGCTATTGGTGGACAGACTTGTTTGAATGATTTGCACTTTCACTGAATAAAAGAGGAAGGAAATGAGAGAATGGCTTTTTGCTTCAGGCTACTTTTCCTCAAATCCAAAAGAGTTGTTTTGTGATGATATTAGCCCTAAGTTAACTACTGAGAGGAATTTTTAGCTCTTAGTGTAATAAACTATGCATTCAGGCGAGACAATTGGATTTTGGTTGAACATGGACTAATTGAAATGTGGAAGGGGTCTGCTGGATACTTTAGCTCTATCAAAACTTATCCTCTGAAGTTGACTTGAGTTTTGTTTCTTTTTGTCTTACTAGACTTGGAAAAACACTGGTACGGGTAAACTCCTCTAGCCTCTCCTTCTAAAATCTTCCAACTGGAGGGTGTCTGCCTCAGCATTCTGATTCTCTTGGTACTGCACATGAGCAGATAATTTCATGTTAGCATGGGCACAAGTCATCTTTTATTGTTATTATCTTGCCCAGCAGGATGGGCTCCTGTGCTCCGATTCTCAGAAAGAGCAGGAATAAGTGAGGACATTTGACAGACACAGAAAGACTCAGACAGACTTTCTAGACTGTATAAAGCACTGCTTGATCTGTCTAAAGGTGTATCCAGACACTGCCATGACCTAACCATTACAATATCTGAATACTTATACTCGGTGGAGAAAGACTGACTATGATATATAGCAAATAGCTAAGCTCATATACCTTCATTTATTTTTAAAGATAATTTTGTTCCACACATTCTGAGATGAAAAGTGACTGTGGTCAGTTTTAGCAAAACTAGCACATGCATGAGGCAGTGCTAATGGCAGAAGAATTTTCATTTGCCAGTTGATTGTACTTACCTGACAGAAATAACATTAATAGAGGTGTCATATTGTGTTTGATCTTCTGCCTTGAATAAGTGGGAGAGCAACTTCAACTTTTGGAAGATAAGTTTTCAGTTGAAAATACACCTTTGTCTATGGGCTTCTGCTGCAAAAAATAACCCAATTATTTATTTACAGTGAGCGTCTGTTGTCTTTAAACAAGTTGAAGATAAAATATAAAAGCTTGGAGACTGAATTTTCAAAGTGCGAACTTCTATTATTATTATTTAGGCATATAAATGAGCCAGTATTTTACAGATTATCACCACTGTGTGAAACCAGCTTCAATGAACTGACAAGAAGAAAGCAGGAATTTAGCGGTTCCTAGATCCAACAACTAGTAGGATACCAAGCCTTTTTCCTGACAGCTCCCATGTTTAGGGAAACTTAGGATATCCTACATAGTTTACACTCATGACATGCAGCAAAGTACTAAGCATGTATTGACCAGGGAATCACCAAACCATGTGATTAAAGGTCTGCAAAAAAAAGAGATGGCAACATAAAGGGAAAATGACAATAAAATCATAGAATAGAATCATAGAAACGTCTAGGTTGGAAGACACCCTTGGGATCATCGAGTCCAACCATCTACCCTACTCTACAAAGTTCTCCCCTACACCA
>JAOXNO010000033.1:43800170-43863904 GCA_028565335.1 Limnodromus scolopaceus | reverse complement strand
GCTTCGTTGCCCTCCTCTGCACTCGCTCCAGCACCTCGATATCTCTCTTGTATTGAGGTGCCCAGAACTGGACACAAATCTATTTCTCCAACTTGGGTCTGGTCTGCAGTGTGGACATTTAGGAATAGATGCTGTATGGATGATAGTCTGTCCATAGTTTGACATCTTCCATGAGGAGAGAATGGAGCTGTCACGCAGAAAGCAATTGTTCAGGAACATGTCTTATCTGCTCAGGACTGGCAGGGTCCATCTTAATTGATATTGACTGTGGGCAGCCATTTCTGAATATTTTTGGTCAGATGGTGGCAGATGAGCTGTATGGATGGCCTTTCCCAGGAGTCTGCAGCTGTTTAAATAGCCACCCTGCGGGAGACACTGCATCACAGCTATATTTGACATTATTAAACCTCAGCAGGGACAGGGAGAGCCATGGGGACAAGGAGTCCTCTTCACTTCCTGGCTTCCATAGATTACTTTAATTGGTAAAACTATGCTCCTGTCACTGGAGAGGACATGTTGTAAAGCAAAACATGAACAAAATCCTGAGCCGAAGAATTAATTTGCCCTGAGGCTCAACAGAACCCTTCTGGGTAAAACTGTCTACAGCAAGTCAGAGCACCAGCAGTGAGAGGAATCCGTTGGAAAGAGGACTGGACCAGCTCGTTACATGTCTCAAAGAGGAACATAGTAAACAATCTCTATGGCTTCCTGCCAGCCTTTTTTTTTTTTCCCCTAGTGATTTTTTACTTTTCCATCTGAACAAGTACGTGCATCCTCAGTGTAGAGTCATCATCTTTCTAGGGTGAGAGAAAAATAAAACTGTTTCTCCGTTTGTATATGTCTATGCACACATATGTGAATGTAAGGGACATTATTCTAATAGGTGCTTTTTTACTGGTTTCACATTGAATTCAGTTATGACAAGCACAAACGGACTATTGAAAGTGGTACTTAGCAGCTCTCATGTTCAAACACATCATTTTTTTCTAAATTTAATTGATAATTGTTTTACAGGAACAGATTTGTGACTAAACTTTAACAAGTGGTATTAAACAGGCTCCTTTAATCTAAATCTGTTTATGCAAGCTTTTGTTTTATTTGTGCTAGGGATGGACATGAAACACTTTATAGTTTTAAGAACAGAGAGAACTAGGATTTGAAGATAAACCATACCCTCCATACTGTAAGCTAACAATCCCTTAGATACTATGTTCCATACAGCCAATATTAATCTCATAATACATGTGAGATAAAAATCATCTTTACGTTCTCAAAAGCTAAAGTAATCCTAAATTGCCTGATATTGCCTACAGTTGTTCTAGAAATATCATTTAAGCTTACTTTCCAGCATCTCTGTGGAGATACACAGCTTTTCTGTACAAAATCAGTAAAGAAATTAAAAGAAATTTAAAAAAATAAAAGAAATTTAAAAAAAAGATCCTTTTGCTTTTAAATTTGCTGCTGAATGATAACTACTGTTCTCCTGAGCCTACCTGTCTGATTCCAAACTAGCTGATTTTCCTACCAGAAAGACCTTTGGCAGAGTGAGCTCAGGGCCTGTTCCTTGAGCTTCAACACAGCCTGGGCAGGTCCTCACTCTTCCAACATCACACTGCATAGGGTGAGAATGTTTCTTCCAGCTCATTTTTTCCTCCACAATGCCCAGACATTGCCCTTTCCAAGCTCAAAAGGAAAAAATTTATTTTTCCAGTTTCTCCATGTGACTCTAAGATCCTTTCCCAGTCCCCTAAAGGAGTCTGCACAGGACAGTAAGACAGTACAGTAGGGCTGCCCTCCATACACACTGCTGATCTTGGAAGTTTCCAAGGACCTTAGGCAACAACCTGTAACCTGAAATCAGAAAAAGTTCAGTAATTAATATGTTTCAAAGTCTGGCTTTGAGCTTGCTACTACTCACTGAATATTAACAGGAAAGCACATGTGTGATCATGTGTGCAAAACATTTTATACCTGTGAAACCATTAATAAAACTTTCCAGAAAATGGCTTGTTTAAGTTTTCCCAACAAGCAGAGTCCTAGAGATGAAGCAATGTTTTATTTATAAAAATTATAAACTATTACATTAATAGTTTTTATTTCATACAATTATTTTTTTTAGTTTAACTTTACTTAAAAACTTTAGGTATCTTTAAGATTAGTTCATTGAAAGCAAGATTTGATCAACAGTTGCTTTACTCAGTGTTGTTCTGATAAACTTGGTTGATGGGCATCTAACTTTCTCTTATTCATGTGATAAATGAAGGATAAATAGAATGGTCTTTAACATAAGGGAGAAATGGTGTATCTGACAGCCTTTAGACTGCAGATCCATGTCACAATGTCATCCCAACATCTCCATGTCTCCCACTCTATAAGAGTTCACTGCATAAGAAGTTCTCATGACTGGAAACCCAAGTTTCATTCCATAAGGGTTTACTTTGGAAAGAAACTTGTTCTTGCAGCTTATGTCTTTGTGATCTCTTCCACCCTCTAAGAGCAACTTGGTTCTATTCCAGCAAATGTTGCTAGATTGAAAATCCAAGAGTAAAAGATTTCCTGCCCCTCTGTCACATAATTGCAGTCGGATGGAGACAGAATTGGTGTTTGATTTCCAAGCTGGCTCCAACTTTTGCCTCTCCAACATGGACCAGCTGATATCTTAGTTCCAGGCTTTCCAACCTATTTGTAGAGCATAGGAAGGACACCATGTAATCATAACCAATCCTTTAAAAGTTACTAGATAAAGGGGTATAAATAGTCCTTGGAACAGGAACTGGAAACCAGCCTCCCTGTTTCAGGTAACAGCCCTACTACTTTGGCTAGCTGATGGCCTTCCTGCTACCACTCTTTGATCCAGAGGAGATTTAATTTCAGATTTTCTGCATTTTTGCTCAGTTTCAGGACAATAGACAAGGAATGCTCTCCCTTGTCTCCCATAACACGTAGGCTGTCTGCTGACAAAGCCATTAGTGGAGCCTTATGGGAGAGTTTAGACCTCCACAGAGGAAAGGGGTTGGAAGGCTGTCTACTTTCCAGAAAATGCTTGAAAGGGGGCAGCAATTATCTCCTCTCTCTGCAGCACCCAAAGAGAGCAGATAGAGCCTGTTTCTTTCTTTTAAAAGCAAAAACATGCACGTTAGCACTAGAAAAGGTGACCTAGTTAGTAAGGGTCTCATTGGGTATAAAAGCCACACATGAAATCTATGGAAAGGGAAAGGTTTAAGACAATTCAGAGCTTATTCTGACATCTACCACTCTCAGTCAGTCATTGAATACCCCTTTTAGTGTCACCTCTTTTTCCTGAGCATATAGGACTCTGAAGCCGAAAGTATCACTTCTGGAGTCAGGAAACTCTAAGTTAGATGCTCATAGAAACATAGCTTGCATTGAAAGGGACCTTTAAAAGTCATATAGTCCAATCCCCTGCCACGGGGGACAGGGGGGACAACAACTACATCATGTTGCTCAGAGCCCCGTCCAACCTGACCTCAACTATTTCCAGAGATGGGGCATCCACCACCTCTCTGGGCAATCTGTTGCAGTGCTTCATCACCCTCTTTAGAAAAAATGTCCTCCTTCTATCTAGTCTAAATCTACCCTTTTTTATTTTAAAACCATTACCCCCTGTCATATCACAGCAGGGCCTACCAAAAAGCCCCTCTCCATCTTTCCTGTAGGCCCCCTTTAAGTACTAGAAGGCTGCTATAAGGCTGAACAACTCCAACTCTCTCAGCCTGTTCTCATAGGAGAGGTGCTCCAGCCCTCTGATCAGCTTTGTGGCCCTTCTCTGGACCTGCTCCAACAGGTCCATGTCTTTCTTGTGCTGAAGACTTGAGCTGGATGCGGTACTCCAGGTGGGGTCTCATTAGTGCGGAGTAGAGGGGCAGAATCACCTCCATCTACCTGCTGGCCTTGCTTCATCATGATGCATCCCAGGATACAGTTGGCCTTCTGGGCTGTGAGCACATATTGTTGGCTCACGTCCAGCTTTTCATCCACCTACACCCCCAAGTCCTTCTTGGCAGTGCTGCTCTCAATCTCTTCATGTCCCAGTCTTTATTGATACTGGGGGTTGCCCCAACCCAGGTGCAGGACTTTGGACTGCAGGTGCAGCAACTTGGACTTGTTGAACCTCATGAGGTTCACACATGCCCACTTCTTGAGTTTGTCCAGGTCCCTCTGGATGACATCCTGTCCCTCAAGTGTGTCCACCATACCACTCAGCTTGGTGTCATCTGCAAACTTGCTGGGTGCATTCAGTCTCACTGTCTATGTCGCTGATGAAGATATCAAATAGTTCTGGGACCCCTGAGGGATACCACTTGTCACTGATACCTATCTGGATATTGAGCTATTGACCACTGCCCTCTGGAAAGATGGGTAAAAAGATGCTCTTTCAGGGTACGACTGTGTCGTGGTTTACCCCCATCTGGCAACTAAGCACAGACAGCCACTTGCTCATTCCCTCTGGTGGGATGGGGGAGAGAATTCGAAGAGTAAAAGTCAGAAAACTCATGTGTTTAGATAGAGACAATTTAATAGATAAAGCAAAAGCCAAGTACACAAGCAAAGCAAAACAAGGAATTCATTAACTACTTCCCATCAGCAAGCAGCTGTCTTCTCCAGGAAAGCAGGGCTCCAACATGTGTCCGGTTATTAAGGAAGACAAACATCGTAACTCCAAACATCCCCCCCTTCCTCCTTCTTCCCCCAGCTTTATATGCTGAGCGGGACGTCATATGATATGGAACAGCTCTTTGGTCAGTTGGGTCGACTGTCCCGGCTGTGTCTCCTACCAACTTTTTGTGCACCCCCAACCTACCCACTGGTGGGGCAGTGCGAGGAACAGAAAAGCTCTTGACTCTGTGCAAGCACTGATCAGCAATAATTAAAACACCCCTGAATTATCCACAGTTTCCAACATAAATCCAAAACATACCCCCAAACTAGCTACTATAAAGAAAATTAACTCCACCCCAGCCAAAACCAGCACAGGTTGGTTGTATCCTAAGTTAGGTAAAGAAATGCTACTGTCTAGAGGTTTCCATCTCTCATTCTCCCCACTCACTCAGCCTCTCAAAGACTATATCAGGCTCATTATCTTATGTAAAGAAGTTTTACTTAGGTGAGATAAATCCTATTTAGAGCACCTAACTTCTGTTGGATGTAACTCCTTAGCTTGCCGAGTGAGGCTTTTACAAAAATGGAAGAAATTATTGAGCTCACCCAGATTTTTTGGTATTTCCTCGATTTAGGTGACAATTTTCCCATGGTAGGGTTGCCTTTTAGTAACTGTGTCTAACTTGTTGGCACAACGGTATCTGATTCTTAGAAAAGTGACAGGCTGGAGGTGTGCATTTATCACTTATAACCTGTTTTGTTTTCTAAAAAAGACATTTTGCTTTTAGCTTTCCTGTAGCCTTCAGTTTGCCTCAAAAGTGATAAATCCGCAGTCTTTTGCAGTAAGCATTTTAGTAACACAAATGATTCATTATCCAATGAACAATGATTATGGCTGTTCCTGAGTCTCCTCCCTCTCCATTATCTGTTGGTTTGCTTTTTTATTAAAGTTTCTGTACCAACTAAAAACCACACAGTTCCTGGGGTGAATTTTAAATGGATGTATCAGATGGAAAATATTGATTTCCAATCAATTTCTTTTAAAAAACCCAACAACACAGCACACATTTTACAATGGAAACGTTCACACAGAACACAGGAAATAGAGAAAAATAGTTCCTTCCCACTTCAGCGCAGGAGCTACACAGAGTGTTCCAACTCAGAGAACACGCAAACAATGTTCAGTCTTCAGGCAAGGTCAGCAAAGCAGATGTGACTTTAAGTTTACCACTCGTATAGCGTGAGAACAATCCCCGGATAATGGAAAGACCTTATGGGGAAGCCATGGAGTTTGCTAAGCATCTTGGCTGAATGCACCACATGATTCATTGTGTGCCATTTCCACATTGCTGAATGCTCTTGGGGCTGCTGGAACAGCAATGATTTAAAAAAAAAGAATCACTTTGAGAAAAATATCTTTAAAGATTGTGGGGGGATGGGAGAGGAAAATATCAAGACACCAGGGCTACCTCCATCTCCTATTGAGCATAGATCACTTGCTCTCCATTAACTAGATGTTTTACTAAAAAGGTGTGTTATCGTCCTAAACTAAGATACATCACGCATACATATACTAAAATACAAATCAACCCCTTGATCCTCATCCGCTCTTGGCTCTTCCATTGGCAGCTGTGAGCTAAGACTTCTAACATAAAAACTAAATGTACATGACCTTTGTATTTGCTTAAGTGACTTCAGGTTCAATGTCTAGTTGACCCTTCACAGAAGTTTCTGTATTGTATTTCAAAGAGGACAAGGAGATGAGAACGTGAATTAATGTTAAAGTACAAAAGCACGGCATTTTCCTTGGAAACTTTCCACAGTCATTTCAAAAAGTGAGACCTGTCCAAATAAATATGCAGTTCACTGACAGCTGAAGATTATCTGTTTGTAGTTCATTAGTATTTTATCATAATAAAAACATTAAGTAGATGGTATTCCCTTACAAGTTTTTTGGAGGGGAAGAGAAATAACATTGTCAAGTGACGTATGTGACAGAATATGTTAACCTTTGTAACTCTGACTAAGGTCAGGTGACTAAGGTTGGAAAACAAAAAACTTTTGTACCCCATTATGAAATTTCTTTTGTATTTAGCAGTAAGGAGTGAGATTCACTCTAACTTCAAGTGCACCGACTCCTTCAAAGTTGAACTCCTGAAAAAATGCATCATCATTTTCTGCATCTTCCATTTTGGAGAGATCACAACAGTAAATTTGGAAAACACAATGCACTGAAAAGACTTTGCCTTGGCAGTAGACAGGTGAGTTCGCAATTAGCTTTCTCCAGTATGTGCTCAACCAAAAAAGAAGAAGAATCATAGAATGGTTTAGATTGGAAGGGACCTTAAAGATCATCTAGTTCCAACCCCCCTGCTCCAGGTGAGCATTAGGTTGCTCAAAGCCCCATCCAACCTGGACCTTGCACTTGGCCTTGTTCAATTTCACCAGGCTGGCATGGGCCCATCTCTCAAGACTGCCCAGAAGCTGTTCCATTTCCTGCTATGCTGCTATTGTAAAGGGTATGGACATTGAGGGTGGATTTTGCCATTAAGCAATTATTTGTGGATTGCCAGATCACTCCTTGCCCTAAGCACAACCACGACTATATCAACAGCTCTGCATGACACTACTTTCCTTAGCAGCCTTTGGTCAGTTGGTGCTGAAGTTATTCATGACAAATGACTTCTCTACAAAGCAGATGAGACCATCGTACCAGTGAATATGAAATTGGGAAATATTCCAAAATACACGTCAGTGGTGGTGGAGGATAAAGCAGGGGACATCTTGCATGTTATTGATCTGTGGGTACCCGACAGACTATGTTTTACGTTGTAATGATAAGGTGAGAGGGTAGGAGATCACACCTCAGTGCAAGGACTAAGAAAATAGGCTCATATTTTTCTCTTGAGTTTCCTGCTCTTTGTACGATCACAGCAGTACTGTACAGCAGAATTCCTGGGACTCTATGCAACCTCATACAGGCTGTGTCTCATTTCAAGGGGTTTTAATAACCAGCTTGGAGATATGATTCCTTTATGCCTGCACTCTACACAAAATTGTCAATAACAGTGAAGACAGAGAGAGAGATCTCTTTTGGATGGTTAGAATGATGGGGTAAAAATTGGAAAGGGCAACAATTTTGGAAAAATAGTTGTGGTGAAAGTCACCTTCTAGATAAGGTCGAATGTGCTGCAATTGCTGTTCTTGTATATTACTCTCTGCATTTCTCTTAATGTTCAAAAGTCATTCAAGTTCATGGATGTGAGAGAGTATGCAGATTCAATTTAATTTATCCAGAGGAAAGTTAGAAGCCCACCTGATTCCAGATCTTTGCCCAAGACAAGATTTCTCATATGACTGCACACTTTCATTTATCAGAAGGATTCACAAGAAGACTGAATGTCTGCCAGAAAAGTTGAGAAAATTCAGAATAAACATCAAGACTCTCATTTTTGCCTTCCAAAGTATCTAAATGTTACATCATTTTACCACAGAACGTAATAAAGTCACTTTTTCTTAAGTCTATCCGGCGGGACTTGAACAGGCTGGAGAGCTGGGCAGAGAAGAACCTAATGAGGTTCAACAAGTGCAAATGCAAGGTCCTGCACCTGGGGAGGAAAAACCCCAGGCACCAATATAAGTTAGGGGTGGATCTTCTGGGAAGTACTTCTGAGAAAAAGGATCTGGGAGTCCTGGTGGATGGCAGGCTCTCCATGAGCCAGCAATGTGCCCTTGTCGCCAAGAGGGCAAATGGAATCCTGGGCTGCATAGGGAGAAGTGTGGCCAGCAGTTCGAGGGAGGTCATTCTTCCCCTCTACTCTGCAATGGTGAGGCCACAACTGGAATACTGTGTCCAGTTCTGCTCCCCAGCTCCCCAGTTCAAGAGCGACAGGGAACTACTGGAGAGAGTCCAATGTAGGGCAACTAAGATGATTAAGGGATTAGAGCACCCCCCTTATGAGGAAAGGCTCAAAGAGCTAGGGCTCTTTAGCCTCGAGAAGAGAAGACTGAGGGGAGACCTTATCTATGCTTACAAGTTCTTAAAGCATGGGTTGAAGGATGATGAAGCCAGACTCTTTTCAGTGGTTTCCAGTGATAGGATGAGGGGCAACGGGCGTAAGCTGGAACATAGGAAGTTCCATGCAAATATGAAGAAGAACTTCTTTACAGTGAGGGTGACAGAGCCCTGGAACAGGCTGCCGAGAAAGGTCGTGGAGTCCCCTTCTCTGGAGATTTTCAAGACCCGCCTCAATGCAGTCCTGAGTAATGTGCTCGAGGCAATCCTGCTTTAGCAGGGGAGTTGGACTAGATGATCTCTAGAGGTCCCTTCCAACTCTGTCAAATCCGTGAATCTGTGAATCCGTCTTTAAATCAAGACAGTTTAGTTTTCTAAACCAACATGACATAGCTCAACCATCTTAAAACTCAATGAAATTCCCCCTCTTGCTTATGTTCTGCAAGAAGTTAGTCAGTCCAGGTGACTCCTGACCTTAAACATAAAAATCTTTGAATGTTGAATTGAATGAATGCAAAAGAGTCAAAAGCATGACATTTAAAGCACACACATGTATTTGCTGAAAATGCACAGTCGCCAGTCTTCTGCCTGGATGACTGCCTCTCTGCTCATCATTCTGTTCCCAGATGAAGTGATCTTTCTGCCTTGTTCATAGAAAAAAATATTGCATGTAATGATTATTTCCCTTTAAAAAATCTACAAAGACATGATCTCTATGTAATAATAAAAGCATTTGCCCTTTTGTTCTGAAAACAATGCATGGATTTTTACTGTTCAGTGTAGCGGTATGGCCCATCGGAATGACTTTCTCTATCACAGTGTCCTCACAAAGAAAGAGTGATATTTCTTCTGAAGCACCAAAAATCTCATTTTTCAGGTGGCTAAAGAACACAAGAACTGAGATAATGAGTCTGAATTCCAGATTAACACATACTTTATCCTTCATGGTCAACCTACCAAAAAGTCAATTCTTGATCTACCTCAAAACTTGAAAGATAAAACTGTCCATGCAGGAAGGGAAATGCTGGTCTTGGAGGCAACTGTCTCACACTCATTCTCTGTCATTGCAGGCAGCATGGGCACCATGGAGCAAGGACGCTTCATGTCCACAGGTAAAAACACCTGGCAACAGCTGGATGAAGTTTCCTAGGTTATCACAGGAACAGTCCTTGCTTTGTGAAGAGGGAGCTTTCCCAGTGGTTGTGGGGGACAAACAGACAACCAGAGACGCGTTGCTACATTTTCCATGATGACTACATAGTGAAAATGTGAAAAGGTTCTGGGGCACACAGGATGTGCCTTTCCTGCAAGCACCCATGTTTAGGAAATGTCTCCGAGCTGGGAGTGATGGGCTGTTTTTCACACTGCACCATCTTGCCTGTAGATATGAGATCTGTTCCTCCCAGTCCTTAGGGAGGTACTAAAGATGAACAGAATATTATGGCAAGATAGAGGAAAGGTGAAAAGGCAGATGGGAAAGCAAAGGTAAAAATTCAGGAGAAGGCATCCTAGCTTCCCCTGTCTCTCTTCTTTCCTGAACCTTCTCTTTCCCCACTCCCCCTTTCAACTCTTCATTACTCACATATTAACCCTGTGCCCTTTGCACCTTCATCATCCCTTGGTACCATTGTATTTGAAGAAGTGAAGAAAATTTATATCAGCAGGTCCACGGATGGTTCTTTATTATGGTCAAAAGTGCTTATTTACAGAGGTTTCTCTATTCATGCATGAAATATATCTGTATGCACACCTCTTTCCTTGCTTAAAATTCTCTTTGAGTCTATAATTACATAGTAAGTCTTTCAGACACCCTTTCTCCTGCTGTGCTTCATAGTGAACACTTCTTTATTGTCTCTGTTTTAATCTTTTCTATTTCTTCAGCAGATTGACAGCACATTTGCACAGGAATAATCATGTTCTGACACTATCCATTTCTATAGATGACACTACATCCTGATGATTTTGCACCAGAATGTTTTTTTCACAATGTTCTCCAGACATCAGATCATCAGTGGGGATGTTGGTATATCTAGATCCAACTCTGGTCTTGCCCAGGCATAGAAAGGATTACCCAAGGTATGAAAACCATGCTCTGAAAACCATGCACTGAAAACCATGCAACAGTCTTGGGAGTATCTTTAAAACCTTTAACTCAAGATGTCTGGGGACAAAATTTGGCTAGTCTTTAGCTGAGTTGTTCGTCTAATTCAGAAATTTAACAGTGGTGTGAAATTTACAAAAGTAAAGAGATAACCTGTTTCTTTGTGTTTTGTATGCTGCTTAACGCAATATCAAACTAAGAAAAAGCAGTAGCTGTATTAGGGAAAACAAGTATTTCAGCTGATCATGCCTGCAACTGGAAAAAATGCCTCAGGGCTGCCAATTCTTTAAGCCTGGATTAGACACTTGAAAAAGTCTTGTGGAAGCCCAATATGTGTATGAAACTAACACCAACAGACGCTTCCCCTACCCTATAACTCTTAAGCCTATAAGGCAACTTCAGTGAAAATTATGGATGGAGAGCAGTCTCAGATATATTATGACTTCTTATGCTTTATAAGTATGTGACTGCACAGAAAAGGGAAATTCTGTTTAATGTCCTCTTTGAAAGAAGAACCCACTCAAGTGCTCACAAAAAGCCACACATCAGCAAACCAGGCTCCACCATTCCTTTGCTCATGAACTGACCTCTGCATCTTGTAGTCTTTTCTTAGAGATACAGGTTTCCTGGCACTCAGCCATGGCTTGTGCGGGACAGAGCTATCTCCAGTCCTGGAACTATGTTCTACTTCATTTAGAGATGTTACTACATGTTTTAAGTTATTTTCTTCTGAAAAACAAAAATTTCATTGGCAAGCTAGAGGGGAAAAGATGAGGCTGAGTCTCACTCAGGAATAGAGCACAACAAAGCTAGAGTCAAAACCAAAAATGATAGAGATCTGACATGATTCAGTGATGCTTCTGAATACTCATGATTTAGATGAAGTAGACTTAGAATCAGACCACAGGAATCTTAACAGTTTGTGGCAGGTATAATGCTAAGAGGTGCCAGGCATGTAATTTTCCCCAATTAAAATAATTTCATAATTGGTGATCAATTGCTGCACTTCTGAAAAATAATTAGGAATCCTTCATCCATGGATACTCTGAAGGACTGTTTGAAACTTTCTGTCAGAGAGAGATGATAATCACTGCTCTGTATGGAGTATCATATCCACAAGCTCTCTCGTGCCCAGTTGTCTTTTGGCAGATTGTTTCTAGCTGTATTAAAAGAGTCTCACAAATGTGAACAAAATTTCCTTCTCATGGTTTTTTCTACCTACTTTCAGAAAGCTAGTAAGATCATCAGATTTCCAAGATGTAGGGATGGTATACCGGGATAAATCTTTCCTTCCCTATCTGTACATGTCTTTGAATATTTGATCTGCGACCCTGAGATCGAGCACCAAAAATGTAGTCTGAACTTTATTGTATGCTAAACCATCAGTAAACATCTTCCCTTTCACTGTACAGTGACTTGCTGGAAAATTTTCCTGATAGTCTTTTAAAAGTAAAAGTAATCAGATAAGGAGCCTCATCCTATCAGAAAGGGACTGAAAACTTCTAAGGGCTGGGGAAGGAAAAGTAGATTGTCTCCATCCCATGATGCCCCTGATTTGCTACAAACACAGTGCTTAGCCAAAGCAAAGCTGTCTGGATGCAAGAGCATCCTGTGACGGCACAAAAACACAATTGCTGTTGTTACGTGGGAACATGAACTCCTGGGGAAACCATAAAGCATCAAAGAGGTGTGAGTTCATCAAGCAATTGCCTGGACTTTATCCAGAGTTGCAGATAAACCCACAGTTTATGGTTCCCCAAAATAAGATGAATGCAAAAATGTCGTGGGAATGTAAAAATGACCTGAGCCCACCATGCTGCTCTATCACTCCCCCTCCTCAGCTGGATAAGGGGAGAAAAATATAATGAAAGGCTTGTGGGTTGAGGAAAGGTCAGGGAGACATCACTCATGAATTACATCACAGGCAAAACAGACTCAACTCAGAGAAAATAATTTTATTTATTGCCAATCCAATTAGAGAAGGGGAATAAGAGATAAAACCGAATCTTAAAACACCTTTGCCTTACTGCTCCCTTCTTCCTGGGCTCAACTTCACTCCTGATTTCTCTACCTCCTCTCCCCAAGTGGCACAGGGGGACGGGGAATGGGAGTTGTGATCAGTCCATCACAAATTGTCTCTGCCCCTCCTTCCTCTTCAGGGGGAGGACTCCTCACGCTCTTACCCTGCTCCAGTGCGGGGTGCCTCCCACAGGAGATAGTCCTCCATAAATTTATCCAACACGGGTCCTTCTCATGGGTTACAGTTCTTCACGAGCTGCTCCAGTGGGGGTCCTTTCCATGTAGTGCAGTCCTTCAGTAACAGACTGCTGCAGTGTGGGTCCCTCACAGGGTCACAAGCCCTGGCAGAAAACCCACTCCAGTGTGGGCTTGTCTCTCCACAGGTCTACAGGTCCTGCCAGGAGCCTGCTCCAGCACAGGCTCTCCACAGGAAAGGAGGAGGCCACAGCCTCCTTCAAGCATCCACCTGCTCCAGAGCAGGGTCCTCCATGGGCTGCAGGGGAACAACCTGCCTCACCCGGTCTTCACCACAGGCTACAGGGGAATCTCTTCTCCAGGGCCTGGAGCATCTCCTCCCTCTCCTTCTTCACTGACCTTGGTGTCAGAGAGTCCGAAGAGTTATTTCTCTCTCACATATTTTCACTCCTTTCTCCAGCTGCTGTTCTGCAGCAGGTCTTTTCCCCTTCTTAAATATGTTATCGCTGAGGTGCTACTACCATCACTGATTGGCACAGCCTTGGCCAGCAGCAGGTCCATCTTGAAGCGACTGGCATTGGTTCTATCAGACAGGGGGGAAGAAGCTTCTCACAAAAGTCACCCCTGTAGTCCCCCGCTACCAAAACCTTGCCACACAAATGCAATACGTTCCCTCTGACAATCTCAGCTCCTGCACACCAAGCTCAGATAGAGCGTCAAGCCAGTGCAAAGCAAATGGAGAAAACTTTGTGATTTGCATGAAGTCTTTATTGCCCTGAGACACCCACAAAAGACCAGAGTTTAAGGCCTAACCTCAGACATTAAGACTTGAATGTGGACAAAGCATGACTAAAAGCACTTTGAGCTCATGAGATGTGTAAGACACCATGTAAAAGTAGCTTCATGTATAAAGTTCTGAGTAGCAAGGCTGTTCTCCAGACCACTGTATAACTTAGGCCATTGACCATAAACATTCAGCCCACTTGTGAAATTTAGATTTTACAGAATATGGTTTCAAGACAATAAAAAGGACCTCTCAGAGCAAGCAAGGCCAAACTTGGGCAATCCCTGGTTTACCTCAAGCTCAATCCCTGGTCTGGGAGTTTTAGATTGGATATTAGGAAAAATTTCTTCACCGAAAGGGTTATCAAGCATTAGAACAGGCTGCCTGGGGAAATGGTAGAATCGCCATCCCTTTAGGTATTTAAAAGACAGGTAAAAGTGATGCCTAGGGACATGGTTTAGTGGTGGTTTTGGCAGTGTTACATTGATGGTTGGACTTGATGACCTCAAAGGTCCCTTCCAACCTAGACGATTCTATGATTCTATAATTCTATAACTGCTGTACGTATTGATTTTTCAGTCATGAATATCAACACAACCACAGAAGCTTTTTTTTCAATGTTTTTTCTCTTAGAAAGGTGGTATTGAGAGTTAAATGTTCTATTTATGAATCCTGCCAAGATCTTCCAGTGTTTCAAATATATGGGGGTATTTTTAGATGAAGAATTCTAAAATTAACTGTTCATCCTTCCTAAAAACACCCTGTCACACTTCAATAATTCCCATTGTTGAGACATGAATACAAAATACATTTAAATTTCCTACCACTAATATAAGAAAAGGAAAATTTTTCTCCCTTTAAACAGAGGGAGAGAAGTATTTTCTTGAAGTGGCAAGTCTCACATCTCAATCCTGCTATCTCTAAAAGGCCCTGTGTGGTGAATCATCAAGTTTATGGAGGAAGGAAAAACAATCATCTCAAAGACCTCTGTGCTTGAGATTTCAGGAGGAAGGCACATCTTTTTTGATTAAAACAATGTCTCAAAATCAGACGTAAATATATATATATAGCATTGGTTTTGTAAAGTGTTTGTTACAGTTTTTCATGAAAAAAACAGGTTTCTGCCTAACATATCAGAGACAAAACCCTGTCTTCATGGAAGTCAGAATTTCTGAATTTCATCCATCATCTTGTCCTTTCTGTTTCTTCTCCAATCTTTATTTAAAGGGTGCTGTGTAATAAACAAACCTCTCAATTCCCTCAAAAAACAGGCATAAATAACAAGAGCTTTTTTCAGATGTTCACCTGGGTTAAATCCATGTGATTCCTTCCATGCTGGCAGAGCTATGATTATCCTTGACTTGATTGAGGCTTATAGCCTTCCTCTCATGTCATCAGTGATTGGTACTAATTTCAAACATGGTTCGAGCCCAGTCAGTGGGACTACTGCAGTCGACACTTGGGTTGAGAAAGATTCACAGGCTTGGGAAGATAGCTTAAATACCTCCAACGATCAAGCACTTTCCCTCTCCAGATCACTGTTTTGGGACACAGTCTTGCTACTCTTAGCCATTTCTATCAAACAGCTAAACTCCCTGTATTGATTTCAAAATCCCTTATCTTTTCCTGTGTGAAATCAATTATAAAACTCTTATATGTCCCTTGGAGACACTGTTCCAGGTGATTTTTAGAAACTTAAAGGATTTTACTGGTAAGCTGTCACCTTGCTGAACAGAATAATAATCACCGTTGATTTTGTTCATATCCACTCCCATAACTGAGATTCCAGAATAACTTAAAAGCAGGATTCATTTTTCTTGATGGAAAATCAGCTTGTCCCCCACACTAACTACCTTCTGATCTCCTACAATGTTATGACAATCAGGGATATGTAAACTGACTATTTTAGCTCTTTAAAAGTAACTATCATTTCAATGGCCAAATGGAGCCATGCTTCCTGCGCTAGGGGATCAACCCCACATCTCCTAATTGCTTTACATGTTAAAAGCAATTTTGCCATCAGGATAAAAACTTTCTGAATAAATCACTTTTAGATGACATTCGTTAGCCCACTTGGATTTCTGAAGAGTTCCAGCGAGACCAGGTACAGAACTATTTTTACAATCTGGTTGAGAATACTTTAAATGGAAATAAACTGACTTTTAAATCTCCATCTCAGGGATGACTTCTGGGACTATCGCTTGTTTGTGCATGCACGATCCTACGCACTGGCTGAGGAGTGAGTCATCCTGCCTGCCACCTTATCTATACAATACCATGCAATCTGGAGAGTGTGATCACATCAGAATATGATTTTGCTACTCCTGGCTGCCCAGGCTAAAAGTTGAAACAGAAAAATGACACTTTTTACTTTTTTAATTGCTGATTTTGATTTGTAGTTAAAAATTGCCAGGAAATAAACCTTCCTTTTCTCTGTGGCTCTTTTGCTCTTTGTTGTCTTAGAACTGCATCTCTAATTAATTCTAGTAATCAGTGTTTCCTCCCTCAAAACTAAAAGCTGTCTTCACACATTCGAAAGCCAATGCAAAGTTTCATATTCTTATCTATGCAAGCATAATCAAGGACATGTCCCACATGCAGTCAAGGTTAGGCAATAATGAGCAGAGCACTCCGAACATCGGACAGGATCCACGCTAACATCTTTGCTACTTCGCGTGTAACCACTCCTGAAGCACCTAGTGCAATTTCTGACTTATACAATCACCTCTGTTTTAAAAACCTGTATGTCTATACAAGCCAACACTACCTGACCCGTACCAGACAACACAGGCGGGTGACAAAACACCTACAGTTTCTCTTTGAGTGAATGCACACCTTTTAGAAAAAAACCTTTCCCTTATGATTTAAAGAAAGCAGCTGATGAAGAATCATGAAGTCTCTAAGGAATTTGTGCTAGTGATGAAATTCTGTCATTATTAGAACATCTGTTTTTTATTTCTAGGCTGAATTTCTCCAGCAGTTCACTTGAGCCTGACCTCCACCTATCCTTTTCTCCTAGCTTAAGGAGCTGTATTCTCTCAGGAAGGGTATTTCTGTAGAGATACTTGCAGAAATGAGACCAAGTCAGCCCTTAACTCTCATGGTGAAGCTGAAGAAGGAAAGATTTTAAATCTCTTGATTAAAGTTACAATTTAAAGACCACTTGTTGCTGCATTTTAAAAAGCCCTTTGAATTTTTTTCAGTATTCTCATTGAAATGTAAATATTGGGCTTGAGTAAATAAATCTGTAATTGCCCATCTAAAGCTGTATTCAAGATAATACAACCTATCTGATAATCCTATATTAGTATGTCAAAGTATGGCATTGGCCATATATGCAACAGCTTCATGATACTCAACTGTTTCTCTACCATGACCTTCTTGTAACCCTCAGTAGATGTTATTGACCCCTTTAGTGCTGCATTTCTAAATCTCCAGAGGGAAATGCTTAATACAACCAGGCAGATGAAGGAAAATATTGGTGTTTATGGCCCTTGTTAATCAGAACATACTGTTTCCTACAGGGGTGGAATAAAGTCACAAATGCAGAAAGTATCAGTTCTCCTTGGGAATGGGTGAAAGATAAATTGGAAGAAGGTGCAAGCTTGCTTCTACTGCTGCTGAACTCTTGTTCTATTTAAGGGTTCAACAACACCAAGTTTGTTGATGATGTTACTGTTCTTGTCTTTCCTTGTTTAGTTATGGCAAAGTGCCTGCCCTGAAACTTCCTGGAAAGGTGATCTGGCCTGGACAAACACAACCTACCAAAATGGGAATGCAAGATCCATCAGCCTGTTGATAGTTCACCTCTCACTTCAGCTGCCTAAAATCTGAAAGCTTTAATTTAAATCAGCAGAGACGCTGCAGTACTATTTCTTCACTGTGCTCTTGGTGACATGTTACTACACTGCAATGATGCCTGACATGGGAATTTGGGTACAGAATCAGTCACCCAGCAGCCTATTTCCCTTTTCCTTTGCTATTGCACTGGTTTTGTGGGGCTCCCTTTATTTTGGGTCTAATCCCCCAGTCTATTTTAATTCAAAGAACAGAAACCTGACAGATGAATGCATAGTGAATCATTTCCACTTTCCCTTCTTGATAGCCTAGTTCAGTTTGGAAATGCCTCTGGATCAGTATATTAAATTCAGGAGCCTGGTACAGTTAAAACCTTTTATCTCACTTCTCTATTACATTGTCTGTCTAGACAGGATCTATTTATACTTGGCTGTAGCACCTAATTTAGACAAATAAGTTCATTTTGGTAGAAGTCAAGCCATAAATGGCACAGACGTTGCTTTCTCTGATCTTTAAACCTGAGCCATCTTACTATGTACCTATCAAGGCTGCTGCAAATGAGGAATTTCCAAGCAAAGACAGATGGTACACTAATAGGAGGAGATTTAAAGTCACACAGCACCTTCACTGCATGCAAGATCACAAATAAAACCTGTTTTCTGTGTAATTAATCCATGGAGGCTCTCAGAAAACCCCCTCTTTTCTCCTCTCCAGACTCCTACCACTGTTATTAGCCTTCATTCTCTGATCAGTGTTATCTGCTTCAAAAGAAGATAAAAACCTATAATGAGTCACACCTACTTTGTAATGTCCTGTATCATGGGACGAATTTATTTTCACGCCCATGTGATGGATTAGCAAAAGCCTGGGTTGCATATGTCTTAGTAAACTGCTAATATTCTTTGTCCTGATAAAAGACCAATGCTTCCTTAGGGGGCATCTGCTAAAGCTATTTTCTTTTTGTAATATCTTGCAATACTGGCACCTTTAATCCCTTTGTGCCAGACTCTCCAAAATGCTGATCAGCCCTAAAGGACCTGGGAAGAGCAAATGATCAAATATTTCACTGTGGCACAGGATGCTTTTGGTAAATTTTATGATATATCTGTGAAGAGAAATTTGGGAAAGGGGTGTGCCGGAGCACATCACTAGCTCTAAGATGGGTTTGTTGGTGGTATTCACCTTGTACTGTTGAGCTGGGTGAGTCCACCTGGGCCAGAAGCTATCCATTTGATTGCACACAAAATGTTTGCACAGGGTCTCTTCCCACCTCAGGCATTCTGTGATGCCATGAATTGCGGCAGACACAATTGGAAGGGGGGCTGCAAAACACCTATTCTCCATGTTGCTATAAAGCTCTTCCCAGTAAATTTGTGTATGTAGAGGAGGCTTGCTAGTTAAAACTGTGCTGCAACATGGGAGAAAGCTGCTGAAAGCAAGGTTGATAACTCACGGGTTATCTGAAAGGAACTCCTCCTCAGAGTTCTCTATGCATAAATCCTAGATATATTAGTAAGGTGTTTCATTGTGTTCTTCTTTTATTTTTCCTCTCCTGGTTGTTTTTCTCCTAAAGTGTCCCCATCCCTCCATCCTTACCAGAACTAACTGTTGAGCAGGGTCTGTGACAACGTGCAGTTGTCAGTGAAGTGATGGAAATACTTTCATTTTTTATTGCTAGCTTTGTCAGAGGTTCTCAGGGCTCACTGCAGTGTTCTGTTAAGCCAGGAAGAGGTCTTGCTCCTGCAGCTTCTCTTTCTCTCCTCTTCAGTCTCCCACAGCTGTTGGCCCAGTCTAATGGACAGAAAGGATCACAACTATGTTCCAGTCTATTACTGTCCAGTGTCCTGGACACAGTTTTAGGAGAGTCCAAAAGCTCAAGGTGAAAGGGGACATTCCCAACAGGGGAAGGCTCCAACACTCAAATCACTGCTTACAAAAAGGGGACCAGTGCTTTTGCTCTTGGATGTGGCCTGAAGGAGAGGGATTGTGGCTACTGCTCTTTGCTCCACTCAGTGCTGGCAGTCTGTAAATTTGGTACAATCATACCCATGGGGCAGTCTGGGCAGAAAGACCTACTCTGTAAATCTCAGGAGTATTTAGGCTTGATATAGTTATGTGGAGTTCCTCAATCACATCTCCAGCTAGGCTGAGAAATGGACTTTAAATTGCTGAAGGCTTTCTGAAAAAAAAAAAAAGGCAAAAAAAAAAGGCCCCTATGATTTCTTAATTGCCTAAAAATGCAAAGGCGAAATTTAGGCATGTACCATTGGGAGCCAGGGGCTTTGTCTTTGCTTCCTAAAGTGTTCAGTGATACTTCTGCTGCAGTTGTTGCAAAGATATATGACATTAGAGTGCTGGTCATTACCATCATTAAGAGGACCCTGTCAGGATGGGCAAGCGGCTTTTGACGCAAGCCCTGAGGACAAGAAAGAGCACCTTGCACAGAGCATGTTTTCTGTTAAATTTCTCCTTTGACAAACTCTCCATTTTGGGAAGGCATAAGGACACCAATTGAATTTCTTGTTTTAAAAAAAAAATATTTAAATTATTCAACTTGAGGCATTTAAACAACTGCACTGAAAGTTTCAAAGCCAGCTAGTTTCAGTTCCCAAAGTTGATCTTTCTCATTTACCTGGAAAAAAAAGTGGCAGACAATATACCAAGCTCTAGGCCTTTGTTTCCAATACATAATCAAAATACCTGAAGATGGAGAAGGAGAAAAAAAAGGCAAACCGAAGTCCTGTCCCATCACACCCTTGCTTGCCTGCTTGTGCCCCACTTGCTGTACAAAGTCATTCCACAAAAGTGGACATTTCCCCCTCTTCAGGTGAATGTTTCAAGATGGGAGAGGGCCAGGAAGACCCACTAAGTGAGCAGACGCTGTCAGGATCTGGTTTTGTATGTAGTGCACGTGTGCTAGGGAGGTACTTCACTGGATGGCCAGAAGACAAATCTCATCCAGACCAAAGGTCATTATAAACCTGTTGCAACTGGAAAGATATTTTTGCTTGAGATTAATATGAGATCTTTTGCATTTTTTCTTGTCTTATAACCACCCTGTGAGCTTTCAAAATTGTATAGAAATCCTAATTCTGGAGTTGAATGAAGCAGCTGTTTTCATCTCTTCCCACAAATATTAGAGAGGAGAATATGAGGAGAATAACGAGCTTGCAAAAACATAAAACTTGCTATGCACAGGAGTTCTATTTTTATTAGTATCATTTGCTAATAAACCTTTCTCTACAGCCTCTAATCATTACCCATACTGCAACTGCTTAGTTAGAGCAAGGGACCTTCTAGCTAGATTTGAGGGACTGAGAGTAACTGCCCACATGCTGAGGAGTTTGGGGATGATGTTATAATCAGTCTCCAGTAAGAAAAGCTGCATAGCATCCAAGAAGAGGGTGTCATAAGACATTTGCTAAAGAGGTTTCCAGTTGCCAGAGAGGACATTTACTACAACAAGACACTTGCTAGCACCTTAAAAACACTTTTGTTCTTTTCCTTTTTTTTTTTTCTTCCTAAATATTTCACCCAGTTCCTACATGCAACTTGTTAACTGAAAAGCATCACCTCCCAGAGGCATTTAGTTATCTCACCCTGCAAACCTGGATACTGCTGGAAGGTTTCCAAGACTGCATCTGAAGGGCACACTTTGAGTGCCAGGAGAAGCTCTCCAAACCTCACTAGACATCTTTAACCTGCTTTTCTGGGGAGCTTGTGACTCAACCTGTTTGTGGTCAAGCTTTGTGACTTGATCTGTTTATGGCTTGATCTGTTTGGGGCAGATGTCCTAGGGGAAGTACTTTCACAATTCTGGTAAAGCGTGAGAGAATGAGGGTTGTGTTGCTGCAAAGGCCCTTTCTGTCCACGTATGCTATGGCTCTTTGCAGTCTTTGCATTCATACACCACCTTCCGCACTGGGTGCTGGTTTGGTTCCTTTAGTGCCACTATGGCAAATATGATCAGTAATACCATTACCCAAAGCGTGTTCCCATGCAGCTTGTGCAGCCCCATGCAATAGTTTGGAGACCCTCCAAGAGGACTTCCTCTGGGAGCCAGCTCTGTGGCCAAATAGCTTTCACTGCTATAAAATGTTTCCTGATATGCTGCATGTTTGTCCCCGGGAGAACACCCTCACCATTTCCTTTCCCACTGGTATGTGCCCCCTTCACATGCTTCAGATGGATCCTTTGGCATCCTCAGGCCTGGTCATTTGGTGACATGCTTATGCCATTCACAGGTTTGGAAAGATGGGTCCCAAGTTCGTTCTTAGGACATTAAACAAAAAACCTTCTGCTTAGACCTGACACTGTGATGAAGGTTCCTGCTGATGGATGCAATCACATACCCTACCACCAATTATTGCATTTCTGAGCTACGTATTTTTCTCCTCACAGAAATATAAGAGTCCCGTTGCTGTATTTTTCCTTCTGGTGCAACACTGTCATAGGCAGAGAAGGAAGAAAGAATGAGCCTACAGGTTATCAAAAGACATTAGGGGTTGTGAAATAAACTTCCCCATATATGTCCTGCAACTCCATGCAGTCTGCACTGTTTCTGAACAGCATTATTTATTTTTAATAACAATTAGGGGATGATGTGTGAAAGCATAGCATCACAGGATATTATTTAAGGAGAAAGCCTGGCATGGTCAGAACATTATAAACCAGGGCAGTGGTGTCGCTGCCCTGACCGAGGGGCTGACATTCAGAATCTTGGTGGTAACAAGACATTTCTCCAATTTCCATCAGTGGCAGACGAGGTATAGCAAAAGTCCCACTCCATAGCACAACAGACTTATACGGTCTCTGCACATAGAGTTCAGTGAGCTCTTCCCCTCAATGCGCTAAGATTGGCAGGCTTTTTTGGTAGGTTTGTTTTATTTTCTAGGTTGGTTGGGGGTTTTTTGTCTTTTTCCTTCGTATTGTCAAATAAAATGAGAAAAATATTGGAAAATGATAAAAGAACGCAATATCATTTAGGCTAAGACATTTTCAATAATTAGCTTTATTTTTTTAAAAAGATGGGGGGGGGGAGGGGGGGTAAGCATCCCTGAAACAATGTTAGTTCCTGAAGAAGAATAAGATATTTCAAGAAATAACCAAAGCAAAACAAAAAGTGTGAGAAAGACCTGTTGCCATGGTAACAATGTGTATCAAACTGATGTCAAACATTGTATGAAATAATCTCACCAAATTGTAAGATGCAATGATGAAGCAGGCTACAAAAGGAGTCTGGCTGTGTTTTATTTATACTATCTTTTATATACCTATTTGCCTGTGTGGTGTGCATATATCACACCCACACTACCACTCATAGCATACAGCTGTCCCTCTGAACTGCCTTAGCTCTACTCCAAAAATTCAGGGGACAATGGGGAAGGAAGGACAAAGAGAAAAAGAGAAAGGAAAATAGCATTCAGATATGGAAAGAAAAAAATAACACTGCATCTTTTTAGTACCATGTGGACATTAGTTGATTTGGTTCTCATCTCGGTTATTTGCTGCACAGGTTTCAGTGGTACAATTCTGGACTTGTGCCAATGGAATTGAGATCAGAATAAGACTAATATTTTCTATGTTAATATCTCATTATTATTTTGTTTGTATGCTCTGCAAGTGTGAAGGTACAGACAGCAATCAGACTGAAGAAACAGGGTTGGGGGTGCTGTGTGCAACTAAGTCAAGGAATCACAGAATGGTTGAGGTTGGAAGGAACCTCTGGAGGTCATCTGGTCCAAACCCCTGCTCGAGCAGAGCTGCCCAGTCCTGATTACACAGGACCATGCCAGATGACTTTTGAAGGTTTCCAAGGAGAAAGACTCCACAACAGCTCTGGGCAACCTGTGCCAGTGTTCAGTCACTTTCACTGTAAAAAAAGTGTTTCCTGATGTTCAAAGAGACCATCCTGTGTTTCAATTTGTGCCCATTGCCCCTTGTCCTGTTTCTGGGCACCACTGGAAAGAGTCTGGCTTCATCATCTTTGCACCCTCACTTTAGGTATTTATAGACATTGATGAGACTCCCTGAGCCTTCTCTTCTCCAGGCTGAGAAGCTGCAACTCTCTCAGCCTTCCCTCACAGGAGAAACACTTCTGTCCCTTCACCAGTTTTTTGGACCTTCACTGGACTCTATCAAGTATGCCCATGTCTTTCTTGTGCTGGGGATCCCAGAGCTGGACACAATACTCCAGGAAGGATCACCTCCCTTGACCTGGTGGCAATGCTTTGATGCAGCCCAGGATAACATTGGCTACCTTTGCCATAAGGGCACATTTCTGGATCATGGTCAGCTTGGTGTCACCAGGACTCCCAGGTCCTTTTTTTCCAAGCTGCTTTTCAGCTGGGTGGGCCCCAGCATGTACTAGTGCCTGGGGTGCATGAGGTTGATCCTCCCTAGGTGCAGAAGTCTTCAGTTACGTGACTGAACAACTGATTTGTCTTCATCCATCACGTTGCAAAAGGAAAACCAGAAGCTGCTGCTGTACTTTTGTGCTTGTAGAGACAATGAGCCCAGTGAAATGTTGAGAGGACAAAGCTGAGGCTTGTAATTACTAGCATTATTATTTCTGCAATCACCAGAAGAAGCATCTAGGCCTCCTGATGTGGTGTTCGGAAATCAAGAGGAGATACCATGATTTGCAGCAAAGCAAGCAGAAGAGAGAGAACCATCATCCCTGAAGACTGGAGTGGATTTGGAAGCAGGCATCAGCTTTAGCAACTGGCAATTATTTTTGTGAACAAAAAAAGAATGTTTTTTCCCATTTGGCCCACACTGACCTCTACGTATCTTGCACTTTTTGACCTTTTGTTCCTGCCCTAGCCAGGTATAGAGAAGCAAGCACACATATCCATCTCTACGCAGTCTTTCTAAATCCCTCTGATATTCCCTTTCCATTTTTGTGAGAGCATTTCTTGGGTTCATTAATGCAAACCCGCAGCTGCAATGAGCAGTGGTTTCACTATCATAGAATCATAGAATCATAGAATGGTTTGGGTTGGAAGGGACCTTAAAAATCATTGAGTTCCAACCCCCCTGCCATCTCCCACTAGACCGGGTTGCTCAAAGCCCCATCCAGCCTGGCCTTTGAGCACTTCCAGGGATGGGGCATCCACAACTTCTCTGGGCAACCTGTTCCAGTGCCTCATCACCCTCACAGTAAAGAATTTCTTCCTAATATCTCATCTAAGTGTCCCCTTTTTCAGTTTAAAACCATTACCCCACATCCTATCACTCCACTCCCTGACAAAGAGTCCCTCCCCATCTCTCCTGTAGGCCCCCTTTAGGTACTGGAAGGCTATCACGAGTGTTATCCTAATTCTGCCATATCCTCTTGACTCTCCTTTGCTGTGCTCCCAGACATGTTTCTCCATGCTCATACATTCCTTCTGCTGCCTTGTTCCCTTACCATCAGATGTCATTCCATGGAGCCTGATACACCTAACCAACTTCCTCAAGCTTGCTGTTGTCCTTCTTGCCCCACCCATTTCTTTTCATGAACCATTCCTCTTCCACAACTTACACCAACCTCCATCACACAAACTACTCTCCGGCTGCCAGACAATACTCCAGTTCACCTCAAAACATAACC
This sequence comes from Limnodromus scolopaceus, assembly GCA_028565335.1. NCBI lineage: Eukaryota > Metazoa > Chordata > Aves > Charadriiformes > Scolopacidae > Limnodromus > Limnodromus scolopaceus. The sequence goes on along the minus strand of JAOXNO010000033.1, from coordinate 43,838,778 downwards.
TACTAAAAGGCATCTGCAAAGGCCAGATACCCAAATTACACCTCAAAGCCATGTAAGAAAAACACAGCTGGATGGTAGCGTAAATTCATAAAGATAAAGACAAAAAATTACAGCTGCTGCAAATCTGAGTAGTCTCCTTATTCCAGGAGATACTTTGGTTTCTTACACATCTGCAGGGGAATTACTGTGCTTCTTCAAAGTATATGACACCTCCATGATGACCTCAACCTCCTACCAATTTTAAGAGCATAAAAGCTGAACTAAAACATTCCACAAAATTACTCCGATTGGTCATTTGTTTCTGAAGCAGGATTTTTTTTTCTACACAAAACCAAGTGGCTCTTTTCTTGATCTTTCATTCCACATTTCAGTTGATCAAACTTTGCCAAAGACAACAATCCCACTGGATAAAAGTAAGGCTATTTTGGATTTTTCAGGAGTATACCAATTTTGTGCAATCAAAACTGTTTACAGAAAGCACCTGATTGCAGTGAATTGCCTGTTTATTAAACAGAAAATTTGTGAGAAAGCAGGAGGAAAACTGTGTGATATTACACATTCCATCTTTGACACTTCCACAAGAAAAACTGACGTTTTCTCATATGGAGCAAACTTTCATGGTAAAACAGCTGCTCTTTCATACAAGTATCTACTTTAAAAGGTTGAAACAAAGATAAACAGAACCATCTTTCCTCATCTTTTGTAGCTGGCCTGTGATTTGCAAAGTCAATTTACAACTTCAAACTCTATGCAGAGAGTTGCAGCAGTAAGCCCCTAGCAGACCCATTCGACAACCACATTTTCTAGCAAACTTAATCGGAAATGAAAACAAAATTCAGTGTACTATGTGATATTTTGTTCTTCCAGGATTTACCTGGATTGGTGTTTCGTGATTTTCTTCTCCAGACTTTCTAACCCTAGGGCAGCCAGGTTTCTGCACTGTTTATAGCTTTCAAAATAATTCAGGTTCCTTCAGGGTAGAAAGCACGATGTCCACCTCCTTAGTCCTTCCTGCCTGCCCTGTCTCTCGAGGCCATGGTAAGAGTATAAGATGAGTATAAGATGTTGCTCATGAAAAGGCAATGCTAATCCAGTAGTAAAGCTGCAGGGTTATGCACACAACACGCAGGAAGCACAGAGGTAGTTTCTCTCAACCTTGCGACAGGGATATCTAATGCTCTGTCACTGAACCACGGCCCTGTCACGCTGGTAGCTGAACTCCCTGGCATGCGGTGGGCTCAGGTGTTCTAATGTCTGCTAGAAAGTCTGGAGAAGAAGCCAGCTCTGAATACTTCAATGCCTGGAATTACAGAGAGGATGGGTGGAGCTTTCCTGTTTTGTTTATTTTTGTTTGCTTTTTTTTTCTCTTTGGAAACAAGCTGAAGTGATGAGCTGGACCTTTGCCAGGCTGTGATTTCAGAAGTCCAAACAGCCTGGAGATTAAGCTCAGGAGAGAGTAAATCTTGTGATTACACTCAAACAAATGAACACTAGTGCTGTTGTCTGGCTTTCTGGTTTCCTTAGGAAAAAAAAAAAGGGGGGGAGGGGGGCAATTTAGTCTGGATTGCGCTACGGTTGCGGTGGAGTCAGCAAGATCATGTTTAAGTGAAGTCTTTCACTCCTTCACCTGCCACAGTTCATATGCCACTGCTTCAGAAGCACACAATCTCAAGGAATGAGATGGATCTTCATGATTTGGAACTTTCAAAACGAATTTGTAAGTGATTCCAAAAGAAAAAAGGATGACTTTTAAAACTCAAGCAGTGTCATGGGCTACAGGCCAGTTTGGTGAAGAGTCTCTGTATGGCAGTGAGGTGGTCTAGGTGGAATTTAAGCCCTTTGAACATAGTCCTCTCATTTTATCCAGTGTTCTCTCCAAGTTTGAACCCGTCAAGAGCAGTGGTAATAACATATGAGCAACTCTGCTTCCTAACGGGTGTTTCTTGCCCTCCATTCCGGGGTTTCACGAAGTCGGACCCCAGGGGAAACTCCCTCTGTGTCTGACGTAGCACTTGTTACATCTGATCCTGTGAATTTACAAGTAGGCACACCCTAAATTAATTGTGTAGATGTGTAAGCACCAATTTGGGACAGTGGGTGATAAAAGCTCCACCACAGACATCAGACATCACCTGTGGTTATGGTCACGTCACATATTGTCTGCCCTTCATCTCCTTATAGACATTTAGGTGTAGTTTTACTGCAGAAGATTAAGCATACTTTAGCCCATTTGCCAGCTTTTTTTTCTGGTGTTCCTCCAGACATTCCTGCTCTCTTCCCATGCATCCCCTCTGCTTTGAACCCTTCTCTCCCTCTTGGTTAACAGGACTCTGAGATTTGAGGGGTACCAAGAAATATTATCACCTCTGTATCCTACAGATCTTCACTTCAGAAAACTGACAGGAGCCTGGTGAATACATGAAGAGGATCTGGGATTAAAACACAGTCTGGAAAGCACCAAGAGACATAAAAAGCACCTCTTGCATCATAAATGCATCCTGAAAGTAGGGGATTTTTTGTTAAGCATATATTGTGGCTCCTCTCTCTACTTATCCTGAATGCTTCCCTGGTGATCATGGATGGGAAGAGCTTTGGTTCCAGAAATGAAAGCGGGATGTGATGATTTTTTGTTAATTATTGAACTCTGATAATAAAATAAGATAATAAAACCAGGCGTGGATTCCCAGAGTGACATGTGAAATTGGCATTGCAAGGAGGTGGCATGCTAGATGGAATTATGTCTACAAAAATTTCCTTGGGGTCTTCACTTTGATGAATGTATTTAATGAAACATTCTGGATACGTATAAAGATCATCAACTGGACTAAAAATACTCTGAACAAAGAGCCATAGAAAATAATGGGATTTGGTGTCTCCCTTTGTTTACTCCAGGTAAAATTGGAAGTCTTCCATTTGTTTGGACTAGTATCAGTGTCAGTGGAAGTAGAGAACCACTAGTCTTGACCTGTCAGTGGTTTCCAGCTGCAGTTCATGAACCTCTCTGATGGGTGTGGGAAAGATCCTTACCTATTGTCAGACAGCTGAAATTCATAACACAGATGCCTCTAACTCCACTAATGTAATTTTACAGCTGTGCAAGCTGGAGAAGTTTGGAAATCACAAGGTCCAGATGCTCAGCTGGTGCAAGCTGATAGTACTCCATTTCAACGTCAGCAGATTTGGCTGTCTCTCCTTGGCTCTATCAGGAAAGATCTCATCATTTGCCTTTGTGCATTTTTTTGTACTCATGGATATTCAACACGACATGTTTAATCAAGAAGCCACATCTGCCAAGCAGACAAGACCCTGCAGCAGAGCTACAGTGCATCTAGGGTCAACGTTACCCAAGCAATGGTCAATAACTCAGGCGATCAGGTTGGCAGGCCTCATTCTTACAGTAACAGTGAAGTTCATAACTTTGTGTACATTTCAGAGTTCATATATCCAAAGGGCTGAATACAAAAAAGTGTGGCACAAAGCCAAATGTTCTGAGTGAGAGAGGGAAGCTGGAGGGTGTTTGAGGATTTCTCCCTTAGGCTACCCTGAAGCACAGACTGAACAAATGAACAACCTTGTTATAAATCAGCCAGACTACAGTGCCTCCAACACATTGTATCATTGCTTCTGCCACAGGGGCTTTTGCAATTGAAAAATGTATTTTACTGAATTAAATTTTTTGGTAAAGCTTTATTTTTCTCCAGAAAATTTATTTCTGGTGAAGAAACACCCTTCTTAGGGGTCTTCTACAGAGCCTGCTGTAGGCAATTAATTTATGCAGATAGTGGGTTCCATGTTCTTTGTGGAAGAAAATTGTTCCTCAAAATGGGGAACTTAGAAAGATCATAGTCTGATTCATCAACTGCAGCCCTTTAATGCCCCTCCACTGGCCAAAGGAAGTTAGTCTCCAAATTATGAACCAAGCATGAAGCAACCCACAAGTATTGAGACGACAGAAAACAAAAAATGATCTCCACCCTGTGTGCAACTGGCCTCATCATCTAGAATATGAAGCAGCACAAAAGAAAAATTATCAAAGCACAAATTGCTGATGAGAGACAAGGATTCATCCCAAGTGGGTTGCAAATTAGATGAGCAATGCTAACCTTACCCACCTTACATTGGGTGACACCATAGCTGGTGGATCAGTTCCTGCACCAATATCTACCTTAGTTCAGGATGCATCATCCCAGTACCAACTGACACTTAAATCCCCTTTCTCATATTCTTTGGGATTTGTAGACAGAGCCACATACCTCCAAAAAGGCCCCCTTGCACTGCAAACAATACTGCAATCTTCTTGGGCAAAAGTCTTGCTAGAAGACATGGTGCACAGAAAGCTCAGGCACAGTAATCCTGGGGAGCAAATGGCCTGTGAAGAGTACAATATCAAGTCAGGCAGCACATGGTTGTCTTTGGAGAGGAGATTGTGAATACATCCCTGTCCTCCAACCTGGGACACCAGGGAACGAAACTAACTACTGCCCCAAGAAGATGTAGAAAAGACATAGGATAACTGAACCTTTGGGACCTAATTGAACTGAAAGGGTTATCAAGCATTGTAACATGTTACCCAGGGAAGTGGTTGAGTCACAGTCCCTGGAGTTATTTATGCGTAGCTGTGGACACGGTTTACTGGTGGACTTGTTAATGTTACATAAACGGTTGGACTCGATGATCTTAAGGGTCATTTCCGGCTTAAAAGATTCTATGATTCTATGATTCATAGAATCATATTCTATGCCCCTCTCAGAAACTTCCTCTTCTCACCAACTTGCGGATTGTCCCACAAAGGCATTAGGGATCAGGAACCAAAGAACTCCAGCCCACCTCATAGACAGCTGTCACCGGACTAGCTGGAGCCCAGCTTTTAGAGCAACTTCTCACCTTATCATTTGCCTGTCAATAGGAGTGCTATTTGATGGGGATGGTGCCTCTGGTTCATCTCTGAATTTCTGCATTACTTGTAGGTTAAGGTGTTGCACTTTTCTCATAGGTGAATTATGCAGTTTATCATTCTCAGCACACCATTCATTTGTATGGCAGAGAAAGCAACCACACCATAAAAACTGGACCTGAGCCAGTATTTAGTGTTGGTTTCTCTGAAAGGGGGACTCCCATATCTGCATCCAGACAGAGCAGAAAATACCATGCTGTCAAAAAACCAGCTCCATATTGCAATTCCTTTTACTTACACAGCTTTGGTGCACACTGAACAAAAGCTACAATTTGTGGGTGGGCAAAGTTGGTTAAAGCTGATTCTGATTTAATTTTGGCTTAAAAAAGGAAATAAAGCAGCACAGAGCCAGAGGACTCAGTGGTAAAGAAAGGTAGGGTAAACATCTCTGTATCAAGGAAAGGAAGAGGCTACTGAAAGTTCTTCACAGGAGCAGGAAAAGGAAAGCTCTGTGTCTCATCCTCTCTGCCGCAAAAACCCTGAGTCACCCAACACAGAACCACCACTGTGCAGACTTTTTCTCTGCTTTAAAGGGAAACTAGGAGAAAATCACATAAAGTTGGGAGTGGGAAAATTTCTCATCATGTCCCAGCCCCTCCGTCTTCCAGCTCTGAGGTCTTTACCATCAAACACTCAGCCTCCTGCTTTTTATAGTGCTTTAGTTCTTTCCTGAAGCCATACTAATGGCATGCCACTACCAGAAAATAACAAAAACTATAGCAAGATCTCATTCCATAGGCCCCTAGAAAAATTTGGCGGAAAGGACTGTGCTCTAAAGAACTTGCACAGAAGACAATAGGGAAGCCTGGGCATACAGCAAGTCAGAAGAACAAACATGAAGATTTCCTCCCTGACTGATGCACCATGTCCTAGCGAGCTCCATTTATAAAGTTGAACTTCTCTTGTCAGTGTGGGACAACTCATCCCTAGCTGGTGGGAACAGTTGCACCAAATCAGGAATGGTCTAGTTCTTTGATTTTCATTCCAAGCTGGTGTCAGCATATTAACATTGAAATCTTTACTCAGCTTTAATTATTGCTAATCAAGTTAGACTCTATGCACTAACTATAAGTCTACCTTGCCAGATCCTTATGTAAGAGAAGGGTTTGCATGCCCTGATGTAGGCCAAATGTTTTCTGCAGTGCATAGAAGAAAAAAATAATAAAATATTTCTCCATCTACTGAAAGTACATGTTTTGCCCACATCTGTTAAAAAGATTAATGATCTCTCTTGAACTTGGTTTACTGCAACTAAGATTTGTAAATTACAAACATTCCTTTTTTTCCAAATAGGTAACAAACTAAAAAAATAGTTTTAAGTTTTTAGAAGTAGTAAAACTAACCAACTTAATAGAGGAAACCTGATGAAAGTGAAATTTAACCTCAAAAGGGAACTTCATAACAACCAAAAGTCTCATTCCAAAACTCATCTCTATTTTGATATTTTCAGCATTTGAAAAATTCACCATTTGAAAAATGCAAAAGTAGGGCAAGCGTATGAAACAGTCATTCATTTGGGAAGATAGTGAGAAAACTTATGTATCAGTTTGGTTTTCCAGGCACATTACTCAACCCCTCAGCCAGGGTGTCCGCCACCCATGCTTGGATTTCAGCAATTCTTTCACTTCACTCTTTGTCACTGAACCCTTCCCAGCAAACAAAAATGCTGGGCTTGCTGATGTCCCAGACCTGACCCAACCTTTTAAGGACATTGCCTTGTGATTTTAAATTGTCCTCAAGTTCCTCTTTGCAGTGACTACCAGCAGACAAAGTTGAAGATGGAGTGAGGGGGAACTACTGAGGAGGCGCAGACATTAATTATTTAAATTTTCAGATGACTTGTCATCTTTGGACCATGCAACCGTTGCCCACTTAACTGTGTGGTCTCTGTGTCTTCATTCACTCCATCTACTCTCTTGAGCTGCTCTAACTGGAAAGAAGGCTCAAGGTGTCCGTATCAAGGATTAAATTGTCTCTTTGTTTTCAAATGATCCAGGGCTAATAACCAAGGCAGGGAGCAAGCAGGCACAGCAGTGTGGACATCTCTCACCCCTGTGTATGGACACAGAGGGAGACAAAGACTTCTGGAGCGAAGTCCAAGCTAGTGGAAGAGAAGGATCTGGTGACAATCAATAGGAACTTCAGAAAGACAGACCAGAAAGTTGATGCAGGTTGTAAACAGTGAGGCTATTTGAAAACTGGCTGTGATTTTATGACCAAACAAGACAAAATCTGTCTCTCATTTCACTACATCTGCCTTGCTGGGTCTTTTTCAGGATTTTTTTCATGCTCTTATAATAAGGCATGGGTCATGTAGCCACCCAGGGGATCCTGGCACAGGTACAACTATGCCCTGTACTGGGTGGGAGGAGGAAGAGTCTCCCTGTCTGCATCTGTCAGGTTAATATATCCCACCAAGCAAAAGACAGAAAACATAAAAAATGAAGCATGTTTTCTGTTTCTCCTTCCACAGTGAGTAAATCCATGCTTCCCTGCAGTGAGCCAAGTATATTTGCAAAGCTAACAGTTCCTAGGTTTTGATTTGACATGAGAGGCTGTGTCAGATCTCAAAGTAATGCAGAATTACCCCAATGTAGCACCAGTAAAGAAATCAGCACTAAAGCACAGTGTTGCACCGACAGAGAGCATAACTGCTCAGCCGAGTAATAGCAGGTGCTTTCTGTTGAAATAGGTTCTGTTTGCTGCAGTTTGACATAACACTTGAGACCACACAAATCCTAATTTTCCCTATTTCCAATATTGTATTCAGTTTAGTTTCTATTAACAAGATAAAGGACAGCTATTGATTTGAGTCAGCTGGTAGTAGAGCCTAAATGCCTACCTCAAATCCTCAAGCATGCTGCTGAGCACTGGGATGAAGTTGAGTAGTCCTCGAAAATACAAGTGAGGATTTGGAGGCTCTTAGTCTGCTCCAGACTCAGCAGGTGAGTCTATGTGACATTCACCAGTTCGCATGGTGCAAGTTAGTCATCCTCAGATTGCTTTAACATCCACGAAAAGTTATATAAACGTAGTAGAGGGTGATGCATCTCCCCCTAAATTGGGTTATCGTCAATCTGTCAGATGAATTTTCTCCTGAAGACACCATTTTCTCCTTTTTCATTCTAATGGCAGGTCACTGCGACTGGTTTAGAGCAAGACATCTCATTTTAGATTTCTAAGAGTTAAGGGAGATGAATACTGCCATGTAACCTCTCCTTGGTGCCATATCAGTAAAATGAGAATAATGATTCTGTGCAACTCAGGGAAGCTTCTGCAATGAATGGTTGAAGAAAGCCTCATGGAAGAATTTGAAATTTTTGATAATGATGTATATCACCCCAAATTTAATAAAGCCAGATAAATCGTAGGCCATGAGATTTGATCTCATCAGTAGATTTGCAAAGCAAGATACTCAGGACTGCAGTGAGCAGGAGTGCTTGTGGTGCATTGTTCAGAGCCACCCTGGAGGGAGAGAAACTTATTGTCAGAGGAACAGTGGGAGGTGGCAGGGAATTTGCAGAGCAGCTCTTCTCCAGCCAGTCCCTACCTCTGCTGCCACCGCTCCCTGGAGCCTATCTTGAGGGGAATCTTCAAGTCCTCCTTTAACTATGACCTTGATTTAGGAGATCACCTAGCACACCGTTTGCCCTTGTTGGGACAATATTCCTCCAATCTTGAACTGGTAGAGGACAAGCACAGCAGCCATCTGCCCCTTCACCAGTCTGCTCGTCCACTCCTATCGGTGCCAGGAGTTTCTGCTCCTCAGCTAGAGAGTGGGTCATTTGGTGTATTTGGTACATTTTTTCTGGGAATTGGAGCAGAGAGTGCAGCTGGCAGGACCTGCCGAAGGTGAGTCAGGTTGCAGTGTGACAAGGAGGCAGCCATGCTCTTGGCCAAACATACCCCGTGCCTTCTACCCACAGCAACCTGCAAGGTGACTTCACTCACATGGAGGATACAGCTGCAAGTTTTCCAACTTTAGAGCTATTCTTGTTTGTGTTGTCGTCAATACAGGGAGGCAGGGATGGTGCGGATGAAGCCCAAGGGAAACCCTCTGCTCATATCCTACCCTGAAATGATGGGAATGTCAGAGCTAGTTTCCCTGCATTTGCCAGAGTCACCCCCTTTTCCCATCCCTCCCCCTGCTCTAGGGACAGACAAAACACCCATGGCAGAGTCCCAGGGTTCATCAAAATGTTTCTGAAGAACAAATTTTCTGCTGCAAGAAGCCAGATTGCACAAACAGGCAGATGTTTGCAAGCAAATGTCCCAAGGAAAATTAAAATCCCAAGACACATTTTTTTCATAGCTCACATCTCAACTGCTGTCAGGATTCTCGGGTTGCTCACTGGAGACAAAATATACAGAAATGACAAGCAGAGACAATAAGAGGTGGAAACTTCCAAATGATGCCTTCCTTCATGATGAGAGATGAGGTTTGTTTATAGGGAGCAACAAATAAATAATCCTCTTTCATCAGGACTGCAGCAGTGCTTTGAAATCCCACCAGAGACTGGGGCCTCGATATCTATAGAAGCCATGAAAGTCTGCTCCTAATCAAAGAACAGATAGATAAAATATTGCCATCCAGAAGAGAAAAGGACCTTGCTGCACTCCTGCATCTGATTTGTGTCAGACAGTGGGAATAACCCACCTCTGTCATTGAAGATGGCTTTAGCCAGTTGTGTCCCTTTTCAATAACCCTTTGTCACTTTTGGCATACATCCTTGTTCAAGATAACACCTCAGTTTTTCTCTGCTCAAAGGGAGTTCTAGGACACATTTCAAAGCATTTATACTGAACCATCCCTTCCTTGTAACTTCCAACCCCTAGAATTATTTGTTGATAAATCTCTGTAACCCAGCAGGCTGAAACATGGTTTATCTCCAGATTGGTCTTTGCAGAATGTGCTGACATCCAGAAAACCAAAGCTGGAATAAGTGGCTAAGGGCTTCTCTTAAAGACCTGTAAGATCCTTTTAAAGTCATAGCTCTCCTCTCCCATCATCCACAAAATTGGGATGACTTATACAGAGCCTACAGACAGAACACCAGGTAGTCAGATACAGATTTACCAGCATGCTGGTTCGTCCCTCCCTTTCTCCTGAGAAATCGTCAGGTTTCTGCATACAACTAATATACAATCATCTTCACATCCTAACATATAATGTAAAACCAGCATTTTTGTTATTTGCACATATACATTTGCAGTGCAGTTATGTGGCTTCCCTAGGTTCCTCAGTCCCATGAGCCAAATAGAGTTGATTTTCCCATCAGCTGCATGGGCTCTCTGTGCAAGAAAAGTGCAATAGTGTCACACAGATGTAGACTCATGTCCATCTGACAATAGAGGATGTTCTTTTCCAACATGAGCAAAATGAGCATACGCAGTCCCCTTTCAGCCCTGCTTTTCCCCAAATGTACTTGGGACACAGACCTTTGTTTGGGGCTGGTTTTGAGTTTTGGACATCCCTGGCCTTAAGTAGTCCTATCTTAGCTAGCAGCTCTCATGCTGCTGGATGTGAGTATCAAGAAATCCTGAACTTGGCACAGTTGCTTTTGATTCTTCTGTTCTGTGTCAGTCTCAACACGGGTTTTGGAGTTCTTCATCTTCTGTGCATTTCTTTTTTGCACCTGATATTCCCATCCTTCCAGAACTGCAAAGCTTTCCCATGGCTTCAGGCAGAAGAAATTGCAAAAATATTTTATTCAGCCTCTGAGGGGACTGGCAAAAATTGTGTCCAACAAAGATGGCTTCATAAACAGGGTCAGAGAACAGTTGTACCCGATAAGCTGGCCTTGGTGTAACTATTTATTTCAGCACATACGAGCCTGCCATTCTAGTTATGCAGTCATTACGCAAAGGGCTGTGTGAGACCTTGATGACTCACGCTGAGTACTTTCAATCACCCATAAGCTAATCTCTTGATACCATTGCCTAAACAAAACTAGTTTTCATTTCACTGCATATAATGCAATTCATTAATGTCACTAGACCACACATTGGCTGAGGAAACAGCTTCCTTGGATTTTTGGAAGGGACCCTGGACTTCAGTCCTCGGCCTGTTTGTCTACCTGTTGTCATTCCAAACAAGTCTCGGATAGACAACCCAGCCAAGCAATCATGTTCCCAGTTACCGGGGTGAGACTGCCTGGAGCCTTACATGAAATATGCTTGGGAGGAGTCCGAAGCTCGAAGCCAAGGCTGGTTAGGGAAAAAAAAAGGTCCTATTTTGGGTGCTCTTGCTGAACATTCCACTTGAAGGAATTTCCTCCTTTTAAAAAGGAACGTGAAATAGTCAGACACCATTAAACTCACAATTTTATATTTTGATTTTGTGTGTGGTCTATTTATAACCATAAATCTGCGTGACAAGTCAGGTGGTGAGGAATGTTCTAAGGACAACTCTTAACCATATCATCCTTGTGCATTTCCTTGCTTAAGAAAACAAGATCTAACAACCTGGATAGGCAGCAGCTTCAGGTTCTTATTTTCTGTACCTATTATAAGAACTTCCTTAGAGGTTTTCAAATAGAATCTCTCATGTGGAAAGAAGGGAAGCAAGGAAGGAAGGTAGGAAGGAAGGAAGGAAGGAAGGAATGCAAAAAAGAAAAATAATTCCAAGCCTCCAGGACGTTAACAGCTTCTGCTGCTGCAGGTCATTATCAGTCTTTTCTGAAATGCAAAACTGTATGTGGCTTAGGTTTCACACAGCAGCTTTCAGCAGCATCACACCAGAGTATCTAAGTAACCACAAGACCTTTGCAAAGCCCTTGCTATTTCACCTTTTATTATAAATAAAGGCAAGACTATTCTGACAAAACAAGTCAGGTTTATAATTTCCCCAGTATTATATGGAAGACTCTTGGTTGGCATAGGCTGAAGATGTTTGAGGAAACATAATAAAAATAGACAGTTTTGTCAATCACAGGCTGTGTCTTAGCTCCATTTAGTTTATTAGTGGAGATGCAGCAATAGGATGATGTGAAAGTTTCTGATTTTCTCTGTGCACACTAAAAAAATTAACTCTATTCATCACCAAACTGACTTCTGAAAGGCAGTTTAAGTTACAAACTCTGCTATCAACTGAGCATGGATAATTTGCTTATCCTCTGCCCTTCCAGACCACACCAACAAAGCAAAGTCAATGGTATTTATTTTCTTTCCTTTGTCTCTGGATGTTTCAGGCTTCTAATGCTTTAATGCAGTCCATATCACCTGAGGGCATCCCTCAGAGCATGAGGTCATTCTTTCTGCTAATAATGGTCTTACCTTCTCCTTTCTTGCACCCTTTTTTGGTTGTCTGTTTCCAGGGAGGTGAGGAGTGTTAATTTTCCCCATGTCTGTGCTGTGCTAAACGCAGGTGTCCCAGTCTCACCATGCATTACTAGAACATCATTAACAACAGCATTGTAGTGGCAGATGCCGCATTATGACATTCAAAAAGGTTGCCTGCTGCACTGAGAGAAGAGGTCTGGAAATATTGCAGAGCACATCAAGGCAATACGATCAGCACCCCAGTCAGAAGTACCACGTCCGACCAAATCTCCCCTAAGCTGCAAAAGTCAGGTTTGGGTTTATGGTACCTTTTCATTTGCATGGGAGTCCTTCCACATCTCTGGGGTGGATATAATTGACTTTTCTTCCTTCGTGATCAGTAAAATCTCCGAGCTTTGCCTCTCTTTGGGATTTCTCATTCCCTTTACTTTCCATTTTTCCTCCTTGTGTTGGTATTGGCCTTTGCTGAAACTTTTAGCCATATCATTCAACAAGTGTTGTCAATCTTTGTGAAATCACTTTTTTTTTTCCTCTCTTTCTTGGCTGCCTGTATGGTTTAGTAATTTTTATTTCCTATTTCTTATTTATTTTTTGTCAGAGTTAGGTTGATGGTTGGACTAGATGATCTTTAAGGTCCCTTCCAACCTAGACAATTTTATGATTCTATGATTCTATGTTCCCCGTCCTCACACCTTTTATTTTCACATTTGGAGGCAAAGAAGCCCTTGCTCCTTGCTCCTCACCCTTTGCAGGGTCTGATTCCCCTGACACTTGGTGCTGCACAACCTGGGATCCTATGTCATTGGCTGGACCTCCAGGTTTCTACTGTAAATGTTCAGAAAAACACCAGACCTTGCCTTGCCCATCCATGACATAACAGCACACTATGTGTTAACCATCTACTGCTCCATGATGCTGTGAAGAGCTAGACTTCCCCACTTAGGCAGAGAAAACTTTTCTATATCTTTTTATAACTACCTACTCTGCAATTCAATTTCACTGCTTAATGTGTTCAAAATTGCACTTTTTTTTTCCCTTATAGAAGAAAATACCAAATGGTCATATTCCTTTCTGTTCCCCACTTGGAATAGGAAAATTCTCCTTAAGCAGCCTCTTCTAAGCAATCAGGGCTGAAAATAGGAGGCACAGTCACTTGGATTCTATCCCATGTGGAGAAATGAAACTCCACACAGGAATACCTGGCCTGTCTCATAAGTATCTGGGGAGCAGGTTGATCTCTGGCAGCAACACAAGGTTATCAAATGTTTGCAGAAGCAGAGAAGTAGCCATGCAGATTCAGATGCTGTTTTGCCCTAGGAATCCAGTCTTTCCCTCATAATTAATGGCTTGCATAGATTTTAAAATTAATAAAAAATGAAGTAATGTGTGATTAACAGTGATTCCTGAATATCTCCACGTGTGTACATTTTCATTCTGAAGTGACAGCACCCTAAATCTAACACACAGCTTTTGCAGACCAATGCCTATGCAGTCAAATGTGTAACGCATCAGGGGTTCCTCCACAGGCAGTAGGTTTGTAACTGCAGTCATCACAAATCACAATACCTTATTGATCTACTGGAACATCCAAGAAATTAAGCCATTTTTTCCTATGTGAACTACCATTTATGGATGCTTTCACACTGTTACAACTCCTTTAGCACCTCACTGCGGTCATTTTCTCAACCTGAAAAAACTCTCCTAAAACAATTAGCTTACAAAAAACCAACAATATAAACCAACCTAGTGATAACTCAGTGTATGGGATGTAGGACTGACAACAGGGTGATGCTCTTTGCAGTTTCATTGACTTTGTTGGTCATATTTGTTGAATCTCAGGCACTGTTTGTGAGCAAAGAGAGTTCAAGGAACATCCACCAAAGAGATTAAGCTTCCACCCTAAGGAATAAGAGGTTTACCTACCAACATATTTCACAATGCAAAAAGTAAATAAAATAACAATGCAGTAAAACTATAAGAGGGCAAATACACATACTAAGCTGGCATGAAATGTGTGTGAGTCCAAAATACAAGTGAAAATAAAACAGACACTTAAAATCAGAAATTAAAAGTATTTCTAATGGTACTTGCAGGTAATTTATGAAGCAAGACATAAAATCCTCCTTGAGGGCCGGGGTCTGCAGCTATTTGTGTCAGAAGAAAATAATGTTGTGGATAGTTAATACAGGCAAGCAGGTGGGAAGTTCTGCATGCAAGTTTCTCATCTGCCACAGGGTATGTGCTGCTGTTGGGCACAGATGGATTGTGGCATCTTATATTCTCACCCATCCCTGTGTCTCATATAGTTTGACCAGAGGAGACAGAGAATATTCAGGCACCAGTATGCCTTCAACAGAATTCACATTTCCTTGCAGCATTGTCATAAATCCCCACAGTCTGGAGATTTCCAGGAAAGTGCTATCTGTGGTGGAGGCACCACCCTGTACACACAGCTTCTTTACCTTTGTCAGGTGTGCAATAATCCCCATTTCTCTCTCTGGAACCACCATAAAAGCAAAATACCATCGCCGGCCAACTATTACAGCACAGATTAAAGTTTCATATAATCCCTTCAGTCTTACGCATTCTTTCCAGCAATTGGCAATGTCCCCTCAGGACTGATTCACGAGACTTCAGACCCATTCCTCCCACTCGCTTGTTGGGTACCACTCTGTCTGTGTAGCCTGACCATCCTATTCGGAGGAGCATCTCCTCCAACTCATTCACACTCACATGCTCCAGTTGTTGGCCAGATCGTAGCTTGTGGGAGCTGTACATGCCTGGGCTAGATTGGAGAGTGAGTATTGCTGGGCAGAGAACTGGCTTCATGGGAAGGCTATTCTTTGCATCCTCTCTCATCTTCAATGTCCATGTAACTTAGGCTGAATTTTCTGACTGGCGACGGAAGGGTGGAGGGGAAATCAAAGCTATTCCTTACGCCCATGGGACTGTCACTGCAGCTATTAAGGTTGGTCTGGCCTTCGCCTTTAAATCCAGATGGCTTGAGGATTTAATTACCAAGTTGTTTGTTTGTGAGTTTTGGATTTTTTCCTCCATCTGAAAACCAAATCTGCACCAACAATACAAGTAATACATAAAGCACATGATTTATACAGTTGTGAGATATCAACAGCAGTACAAATAGAAGCGGTGACCAGGAAGACACTTCAAACAAAAACCAAAGCAAGCAGTGATAAAGTTTCTTTGCACAAAGAATGATAGCTGCCATTATCAGGACTACACTCAAGTGACCAGGATTCATTGTAACCCTTGTTTTAGGAAAGGATTGCAACAGGAAGCCCTCTGGCTCGGGGAAAGGGAAGCAGCAGATGAAAAATGTCTTTCAACAGACAGAAGTGACATGTTCTAGTGATTAGATGCACTGTTAGGGCAATGCCAGGTTGTATACAAGCTTGATTTCAATTCTAGGCAGAACCAACTCTTAATGATCACACAAAGGATATCCTGTGTAGAAAAAATCTGACAAGTTTTAGTAGGAAATTATTTTTTCTTTTATTTCAAAATGCTTGCCAAATGCACTCAAGGCTTGGATTTGAACATCTCTTATGTATATTAATCTCTATAGGCAAAGAGCTCTGGTGGCCCTTTACTTTCCAAAACATCCATTTGTTTTTTTGCCTCCCCTGCCAAAAGAGAAGACTTTCTGCCCTTGAGGCTGTAGGACATTATGAGATAAGCAGTCTGATTATGAGGGCCAGGAAACATCAAGGAATCGCAACAATAGGTACCTGAATAATGGCTTCTATGAGAAACTGGAACAGTTTGGGTGAACACAGAAGAGTGCAGAAGCCGCCAAAACAAAATTATTCACTATGATATAAACCAAACTGTTTTGATTCAAAATAGCTTGAAGACTGTATTATCTCAGGAACAGGTAACCTCATGATGATACTCTGCTCCTCATTTCTATTTTGCATAAACAGAGAACACACAGCGATAGGAGAGCAACAAAACAGCAAGGAAAATGGCAACAATTTTAGCCCATACACAAGCACTTTCCTTTGAAAAATGAATTCTGTCTTGATGTTTAATGCTCGGAGTTCAAAGAACCCAGGCCAAATTCAGATCACCAGAGATGATTAAGGATTTATTTGGAAATTGGGAACACCAGGCTGTTGACATTGTTGCGATGATCTCCCTCTGCAGCATGTATTCAAGAAGAGCACATGCAAGGCAGGGGGGGATATTTCATCCCCCCTAGTGATATTTCATCCCAGGTACAGCAAAAAAGTGACCCCAGAAAACGTAACCCTGGCATTGTCCTGGGAATTGCTACATTCTTGAAAAATGTACAAGAAATTGTATATTTCTCCCTCAGGAGAGAGTTGGTGAGAGGACAAAGCAGTTTTGAAGCTGGTTTCGCTGTCTGACTGTAGTTGCAGTAGCGTTTGGGTATTGGTGGGGGTTTTTTTGGTTTTTTTTACTGTTGATTACAATATTGTGTGTTTTGGGACCTGTTAACTGCAAACAGATGCAGACTTATCAGTGCTTTAGAAATGCTTTCTATCCTTTCAATTCCCCTGAAAACCAAGGACTAGGGCTAGCGCTTCCTTTTCAGTTGGAAATGTTACAAGTAGAAATTTATTCTGAGGTGACAGAGGAAGATTTTGTGTCACAGACAGAGTCCTCAGGACAACTACACTATTGAGAAACCTGAGATTTGCTCACCCTGAACAAAACCCACCTCTCCCCACAGCTATCACCCCAAACATGGATGAAAGTGTTAACTATTGGAGGAAAACAAAGACTCGTGATGAAATAGAAACACTGCCACTTCAGCTGCAGGGAAGTGGTGAGACATCTCATTGGAAATCCATCCCCACACATTTTCTAATATACACCCAAAAATTTGCCTACCTTGGCTTCCAGGAGACTCTTCAAATAGTCTTCCCTCCCACTCAGCACTAATGCTGATTTTCAAAGGTGTTGGCTTAGAAGTGGGGAGGCACAGAGGACTTTTTTTGGAAATTTGTTTCAAAGTCTAAATGGCGGATGATGTCTTCTGAAAATCTTGCTTTGATGGTAGGTGATGAGCAGGTGAGCATTTGGCTGAAAGCTTTAGAAAAATCAAGCCTGTGATGCTGAATAATAGAATATATAGATAGAAAAGAGCTGATCTCTTACTGATATTCCCCCTAGAACTGCAAAGTTGCTCTCAGCAACACAGTTTCCAGAATCCATTTCCATGTTAGACAAAGACTCATGCATTAAGTCCATGCAGTGAGAGAAAGATAAGAGAAGAAACAGCGTCCTGCTTCTTGGGCACAAGGCTTTTTAGTGAGGACAGTCTGAAACACTACAAGGGCAGGCAGTTGTTTTCCTTCTCACACTAGATTGCAAAGTCCAAGCTGTGAGATTCATATTGCTAGGCACCACTTGGTGGTCCACCATAGGATGGTGACAGTGGTATATTTGGCAAAGTGATGGTAGAAGTGCAGGCAATGGCCACAGGGCATAGAAGAGGCAAGGTTTTTAAGTGTTGACAGTGTTTTTTATTAGGTCAGCTAGCATGGCTGAAAAAGAAACAAAAAAACCAACAGCTATGTTTGTGGCCAATAGTCCATTTTCCAGGTCCTGAAAACTTCTTTCTCATTAAACTCTCCAGTAATACCTGAGGCTGGAGAAAGATGCTATCTCTTACATGAGCCACAGCCTAAGGAAATAAAATTCTTTGTTTAGGACTTGATAATCTGACCTCCTTTCAACTATAGTCCCCTGTACCCTTCATTTATTAAAATCTGTTATGAAATTTAATTGGGGCAGAAATCCCCAAGTATATATTGTTTTTCAATTACTGAGATTGGCTGAAGATTTTCCCAACAGAGGCACCAGTCACTGACTAGGAGCCAGACTCACCATATGTGGTTTCTTAGTGTACCTTCTCTTCTGCAGTTGTTTATGTTTGTGCGAGAAAAGCAGCTAGATCTCACGGCCTTTGCTGAACCATCTTCTCCTCACAACCTCTTTGGTTAAAGGAAAAAGTAATGTCAACCCCAGAAATGTAGCTGTTTTGCAGTGGTGTAAATAAGATTCAGATTTTCTCCCAGTGCAAAGCATTGACAAATTTGACCCAAAGAGCAGACCCAGGGACATCCATACCCTCTCTTCCTCATGCACGCTGCTCATCACTTGACCCACTGAGGTCAAAGTGATGAGCAGCTCATTTATGCCATAAGGCATAAAAAGAAAAGTGAAGGAGAAAAAGCAAGCATCAGGTGCTCCTCAGAGAACAGAGCTCCTTTGTGATAGTGCAAATTATTTGCTTCATTGCAGGGTCTGAGTAATTCACCTCCTGAATCTGAAAGTACTTCCTAGAGTAAATGAAGAGCAAAATGAGAATGTTCAATGTGTTTCCACACATGTCTTAGTAGAGAGGACACTGACCCCATCCTTTAACTCTCTGAAGATGCATAATTAGGTTTTGGAGTTAAAACGGGAGATTTTGAATGAGAACTAGGTTTAGTTTCTTTTTTATAACAGCAGGGGTTAAAAACAAGTTGTGAAGGGCTACGTCAAATCGCCTCTTCATTCCTTAAGTCTTGCTATCATGCCTGAATGACGTGTCTGAAAGTACTTGCTTAAGAAAACAAATGACTGGACTTGGTTCAAAAGTCAACAGAGGAAGTCCTTTCTCTGCTGTTCACTAGAGGTTAAGCTGGGCACGATGTTGCCTCTTGCGATTAAACACTGCAAAATTGTCTGCATGTTTGGGGTAAATAGTCACATGCTTTCTCTGCCACTAGTCCAAGCTGGTGAGGTATGAATTGTCTAGCTTCCCAAAGCTTTCAACCATACTAGCATGAAATGTGCTGTGATGCTCCATCTTCCACAGAGACAAATGAACAGTGTCAGAGTCACATTAGCTTTATTCAAAAGTAGATGACTGGGGTGGGCGGGGGGAGCAATTTCCTCCCCCTAAGCACATATGCAGTATCATTAGGCTATTAATAGGAACTCCAGGGCTTCAAAGTAACAGCAGATATTTTAATAAACTTATCAGTTGCCTTCGGGCTGTTGTCTACAAAACCCTGGGGAAAATGTGGTCTCTGGACTGCCTCTGAGCCCATGAAAAGCAATTAGAAATCAAAGCTATTGTCAGCAAGCTTAAGTTTGCTACTCAGGGATCCACCGCTCAGCAGAAAACACCAAGATACTTGCAAAACAGAAAAATCTTGAGAACTTTTGCACTAGGGAAAGTGCAGAAATTACAAAAATCAGCGTGATCCTCTGTTGAACTGTTAATTCTAATACCTTCACTTAATCGCAATATTGCAGGGAATGATGTATTTCTTCCTCCTAGAGCACCACAACCCTTGTGGGATAGCTGTGCTCCTGCAACTTTTGCCATTGATGGACAAGTTCTGACTTTTACCTCCTGTGATATTCTGTGAAAAACACGAAGCACTTTGCTTTTTCCCTGATGTGAAAACTTCCCAGCAGAAATGATGGAACTGGGATTTAGATGTCTATTGCTGTTAAGTGTTTTTCAATGTCATTTACAGTCTGTGCTGATTTTCATGGGCTACCTGCTATTAGACATGTGTTTGTTTCTGGCTCTCCCTGTTGCTGTTTCATCTTTACCTTGTAACTGAAATGTCACCTCCTTCCATGGAGAAGTGGTTTTCTTGCTCCCTTGTGCATCAGCCATTTTGCTGCTGGAACAGTGAATTTCCCCCGACTGCTACTTCCCATAAGTTGCTTTCACTCACGTAGTCTTGGGATGTCTGTAAGATATTTTTAAAAATACCATTCATAAAAGGTAGGTAGAAAACATTTCCATTTGAGCTGCAGAAAAGAGACCACTACCCAGCACAGTCAGGGTGTAAGACTGTACAGGACAGCCCCTCAACAAGGAGGCCAGACCTGTTGGACCATTAAATCTACCTCTGAAACATAGATTCACAAATTCTTGATCAGTTGAGGAAGGGGCCTGACTGAGACTGAGTCAAGCATATAAGGATACACCTTACTCGGACAAGACTGCTGTCATATGTTGATGACCATGGGTAGATGTTTCTTCAGTGATTTTTTTTTCTTCCATAATTTTGTGTACTTGCTTTCTGAAGCCGTGTAAATGTGCATCCTCAGCATCTTGCAGTGAGGAGTGCTGCAGATTACAGGACGACTTGTGAAAAGGATTCTCCTTTCGTTTGTCTCTTTTCAGTTTCTTTTCATGCTGTTGTCATAAAAAAATGCTAATAATCACCTCTTGGAATTTTGAAAAATTCTTTGTGTTAGATATGAGAAGAAATTAATTCTCTGTGCTTAGAAATGGATGAGGTTTCACCTGCAACAGCACATCTAGTCTAGGGGACTTTAAGAAAGTCAGAAATTAATTGGAGGAAGTCCTGGGTTCAGCAAAAGTGGCAGATGTGTTAAAAAGTGACCTGAATGAATCGCTGAAAGAAATGAGACATTTAAGTCCTGAAATAAGAAGACTGAAGGGAGGATATAATGCTCTGCCCATCTGAAAAAAATGCTGCATATAAAAAGACGGATCATTGCTCTTTGCATCTGGGAAATACTTTTTGGGGCAGAACACAAAGTAATTAGTTTCCTTTGCAGAAAAGGAGATTTTGAGATTAAGGCAATTTTTAGAGATGAAGAAGGTAATCTTCCTAACTATAAATCTTTCAGCAAATGGGCTGGGAAAGGTGGGGATCTCCAAGTCCTGGGGAGTCGCAGGAGTGGCACTGGCACCTCTATTATAACCTTCTCAAGGACCATTGCTTGCCCTTGTATGGTGTTCTGATTTTGGAACTTTCTTTGAAGGTAGCTTCACCTCCTTGCATTTCACCTCATTAAAACACAATTTGTTAATGTGCTTTCAGTTCATCTCCAAACTGTTGCTCCTCAAACCCCTCACAAGAACATGCTCTGTGCATTCTGATAGTACCAATGCAGCCATTGCATCATCAGCATCAGGCTGTATCTGTTTCACACCATTTATAGAGCACCAATGGTCTAGATAGTGATTAATTGTTCATATTTGGAGGGAATTGAAGCTTTGCACATGACTGAAAGCATGCAAGGCACTTTCTGTAGAGGAAAGGGAAAGAAAGACATAACCAGATCACAGCTACTGAGGAAATAGAGTTCATCACACCAGTGATCCATCCACTTGCTATGATGACTCCAGAAATGGTAAGGACCAGAGCCTGAAAAGAAATGCTGATAAACAACACTGAAAGTTAAAGGAATGGCATGCTTGAAGTGATTTCTTGGAGCCTCAGACATTGTGACAAAACTTTTGCGGGGCTCTGTGAAGTCCCTAGACCTGTGGAAAGCCAGATGTCCAGTAATTATAACAATGTCTCACAGACATATGAATCAGAATAGTTCCAGTGAGGATATCACTCATTTGCTGAAGGAATAAATAAAATTAAGTCCATTTTAGTGGTATTAATTTGCAGTAGTCAAGGAGTTTCTGTTCACTTCTCTAGAAAAAAATAGAAATCTTATAGCATCCCTGTAGAGTAAGGAAACTGAGGAATAAAGTACTATGAGCCAGGTCTCTTGTTTTTTAGCCTACTATTCTAAGGAAATAAGGCTGCACAGTCTCACTGTGTATGTTATCTGGCTCCCTGTGTCAGCCCTAAAATAATTTTAGCCCTTTTTACAGTGTTACCTGAATTTGACAAGCAGGGAGAAATCTGAAAGATATCATGTCATATTGAAGGTAAAATTTTCATAAAAATACTAAGTGGAAATGATCTCCAGTGCCTCTGTAATGCAACTGAGTCTGTAGCTTGTTTCAGTTATTCTCCGCTCAGAAGAGCTGGACAGTACTTGGGCTCCCTCTTTGTATATCTCTCCCATCTGAGCGAGATGGTCTCTAACCACATGACTAGGATTTCTCTTTAAGGAAAAAGAGAAATTATTTTCTGCTGATCCTTTATAGCCCAGAATGGCAAAATGTTACAGACACTATAATGTGAGCTAAAGGCTAAGAAAAATTAAAGTGTAAGCAGGAGGAGAGTGTGGCTTTTATCTTTGCCTTGCTATTCATGCCACTGTCTTTCTCAGCAATTCTCTCCCACTTGTCTGGCAAATTAAAAGCATAAGAAGATAAAATAAAAGGATTCATTTCCAAAAGTTCCCTTTTTATTGTAAATGGTTTTCAAGCCCTTTCTGTTCTGCTGTGGATGGGACTCCTACAGCCACTCTTTCTTCCAAGCATGAAAGGACTTCAAACATTCAAGAACTGTGCTAAACATTTGCCACATGATGCAAAAAAATCAATATAATTTTGGAGGATCCCCAAAGCAGAACATTTCTGCTAATGGCCAGGTCAACGTGCACAGTCCTGGCACCCTGGGATTGTCTCAGTTTTGCTTCTGGGTAAACTGAGGTGAAGAAGCAATCTGTGAATTTATTGCAGAATAAGCCAATACTCTTAAAATAGGAAGTGTAGCTGTAACTGCCCTAATGGATGATCTACCATTTTTTGCAGCTGAGACGTAAGGCTTCCTTCCCTTGTTACGCTCTGTCCTGCGCACCTCTGCTTGGAGAGTCCATGGGGCTGAACTGGGAGACATCTGCCACGGAGCCATGCAGTCAAATAAACTCCCAGCCTGAATGTGATCAGCCAGTGCTGAGCACCCTGTTGCACCCAGGTGCCG
The DNA here is from genome assembly GCA_028565335.1 of Limnodromus scolopaceus. NCBI lineage: Eukaryota > Metazoa > Chordata > Aves > Charadriiformes > Scolopacidae > Limnodromus > Limnodromus scolopaceus. The sequence goes on along the minus strand of JAOXNO010000033.1, from coordinate 43,815,900 downwards.
ATAGCTGCATTAGTAGTAAAGGAACAAACACACATTTCACAAATTATTTCTATATTTTCAACATACACAGTGGAGATTAAAAAGAGCCAGAGTCTTTTTTATGGCTGCAAAGCCTACTTTGTGTCCACACTTTTTTCTCCCCAAACAGGATTATCTTGTCTGTCCTGCCTTTTGGGGATGGTCCTTGGAAGACAGCATCCTTGGAAGACGACATCCCTTGAAATTGTGCTGTCTAGGAAAGCACCAGCACAGAGTAAAATCACACCAAGGTGTACAGGATGGCGAGCTGGGGCTGGAGGCTGTGCCCTAGGACTGTTTAGGGACTCAGATACAGATAACCCACTGGTGCGTGACAGCACTCCTAAACCAGTTCTTTGCACAGTGCAGGGATGCATGGCCATGAACAAGCCGTGTCCTGGGGGTTGGACCAAGTCTTGGCTGTCTGCAGTGATGCACGGCAGTCTTCAGCCTGTGCTGGTGATGGACTCTTCAATGAGGAACCTTTCATTAACTCCAGCTTTGGCCTGGAGATCTCTGCCATAAGAAGGTGGCCAGCCCAAAATCACAAAGGCAGGATTTGTCATTTAGGATTGACGATACGCAGGCAGAGAGCAGAACTTGCCCTGGGAATTTCATACATCTCTTTTCTAACTCTAGAGACTACTGAAGTAAAGGAGAAAAAAGAAAATCAAACCCACGTATTGCCTTTATTTTCTTGTCGTGTACAAGAGAAGGGAAATAACGCACATCACCAGTAAACTCAATGTCTCTTCTGGGAGAAAATTCTATTGCATTTGTAAGAGGCTGTTGACAGATAACTGGAAGCGTTGAAAGTGTTGTTTCATTCAAGCTGCCCCTCTCTATTTATAACCATTGACAATGCCGGGGAGTCGGAGGCTGATTAAATGGGAGGGACAGAATTGACAACCAGAGCTTTAAAGCAAATGAAAGTCCATTTAAGATGGGAATGGGTTTTTCCCAGTGTTCTTTAACTGCACCTGAACACTTCTCTGAAGTGAAGTGACCTTGTGTGCCAAATTTCAGTACGATTTTCTTTACTGCATTCTCCATGGCCAGCTAAGTTGGGCAAGTGTTGCCACAGTGTCAAATAAGCAGAAAAGGCCTTCTTCAGATAAATAAAATAAAAAATAAAATAAAGTGGGCAACTGTACCATACAGCCAAAAAGTAACTAGCATCAGAATGCCAAAATTATTCTTTGCCCTGTGTTGCAAAGAAATTCATGGGAGAAATGCGCAGTGGCCCCTCGCAATCTTTATGGTCCATGAAATATTCATTGCGACTACCTCAGGTGAGCAGTCGTCTCCCCTAGGGTCTGTGCATATGTGCAAAAGCTACATAATTTTCAAGCTACCTTGCCCAAATTCTGCTGCCATTTCCAGGGCTGCAGCTCCCTATGACAAGTCCCCACTCACACGCAGAACCTGGCAGGATGTGGAGATTGTTGCACCATGGGTCACTGATGACACAAAGGATTTTTTGGATGTGACTATGGAATTGGTAATTACCAAGTGCCAAAAGGGCATTTCCAGCATGGCAAATGACCATTTTAATGCTAATGTGTCACGGAGAATTTATTTATAAAGTATTCTGGGGGATTAAAGAATATTTTTTGCTTTCTCAGACAGTGGAGCAGAGTGGGCAGTGCATTGCAGAAGAGACTCAGTTGTATTTCCAGCTCTCACCATGGCATAAAATACATGATGGGGGGAAATTCACTTCACCTACTGTTAAATGAGGTAAGGAAGCTTGCTTTACTTACTTTAAAAAATATTATGATACCCACTGGTTGAAAAAAAAAAATTTACATCAAAAAAACAGTATTACTAAAGCAAGCCACTTTAAAGCATTCTGTGGATGAATGTTCCTCAGAGGCAGCAAGAAAAAGCAACAGAGGCAATGACAGCTTTAAACAACACATAAGTGAGATTTCTAGCTTTTCCATTACATTCCGTTCTGCGACTTCCCCTAAATTTCTGCTTTTCCCACTGAAAACTCCCAAGGTGTGACTTTGTCCACAAGCAGGCATATTTATTTGAAACTAGAGGCAAAAATTATTCTAACTTTTGGAAAAGAAAACACAAGACTTTTGGGAAGGATCAAACAAAAAATATGTGAAGAGCGATCTCTCTCCACTTTTCTATTGAATGACAGACGTGTTGGAAGCAGAAGAGGAAGCACAGCCTAGCAAGAGCCTTGGTGGGACCCATTGCTGAGTGTTCACGTGGCAGTAGACTCGGCTGTGGCTGAATTTGGGGCAATTCTGCCTGCGCAGACTGTGATGGAGAGGAAATGGGATGGTGGAGAAGAGGGAGAGGGAGGTCAGGATGTTCTCATAGGAACTCTGGGCAGGAAGGGACCTCAAGGGTCGTGGAGACTTACCCCGGGTCTCACATCCCACCACATCCTGTAGACCCTGTAGTCAACTCAGCAAGCTCCACGTCATGCTCAGCTACCTTGGCCTTGGGGATATTATACTGCAGACATCAGAAGTAACGTGCTGCAAAGCTGTGGTACAGCCTCTTCCCTGCCAAATACTAGGTATGTAACAGCCGAGGCAATTAAGATCTTTGACTTGTTTGTTGGGTTTTTTTCTCCTTATTTTTCTCCTTTACTAATCCACCCAGAAGGCTTTACATTAATCCACAGCATTAAGAAGGCTCTCACTCAGCAGGAAATGCTGAACTCGAACTTGCATGTGAACACTGACACGTGAAATTTTATATCCCATCATGTGTACATGTCCCAGCACGGACTTACATGAGCTCATTACCTGCTCTCTCTGGAATGATGTAATGCTGCTTTCAAATTTGCTTCCTGCAGGTTTTGCCTTTTTTTTTTTCTTTTTTTTTTGTCATTTAAGAGTATTACCCAAATGGATAATAAAAGACTGTTCTGACTGTGCTTAAATAAAATTTAATGTAACAGCTTTCTGAGCCTGCACTTATTTCAGGTACCGTTTTGGGGGCATTTTTGTTGCCTGGCCACTTCCCTGTTTTGTTGTGAAAGGATAAGCTGCTGCAGGGGCAGTTGTGATTGCTAGGTTGGATGGCTGATGGAAGGGACAAAATACTTTGGATACATGTCAAAGCTTTCGGAGGACTAACTAATCGAAACTATTTCAGGGGTAATCATTATCAGCATATCTGAATAATTAGTCTCATTTTCCAGTGGATAACAGCTACTAAGTACAGCTTGGTGCTTTGTGGCACGTAGCCATTTTTCTAGCTGTTTAATGTAGCCAGTCATTGACTCTTCAGGGGTCTACTCAGAACTGTTCTACAGCCCAGGCAATTGGATAAAATTTCACTGCTCTGGACTCCTCTGGAAGAGCTACATGGGTGAACCTCTCCAAAACAGATACCAATGTGAATACCATGTTCTGGTGCTCAGCTGATCTATGATGTTGGATGTGTAAAGAGTTTAAAATAGCAAAGTGAATGCTGTGTACTGTGCTATCTTTTAAAGTGTACTTTTGCTAGGAGAAAAGCATTTTATTTAACAGGGCTAGAGCCGGAGGCATTTCATGTATCCTCCAAATGTTTTGAGCATGAAGAGGTTTCTCTCTCATGCAGTGCTTGAACTTCAAGATTTGACCTAATTCAGCCATAATTCAGCCTCATATGCTCAGGCACCTTAAGGAGACAGTTGGCCCACATCCCAGGAAACCAAAGTCTCCTGTTACAGTTCAGAGTCTGGCAGTATGTCTCTGCCTCTGTTAGACCAAGTTGAGTTTTACCCATGTGCCTGAGGTGCCAAGGGCTTGTAAAGCACCTTTGAAGTCTCAGGGCCTTTCCAGATGCCAAACTGCTCCCAGAAACACTAAGGTCACCTGCAACTCAGTAATTAGGCAGCTAAGACTCTTCACATGCAGGTTTGATCACCATCGTTTATGTTTTTATTGCCTTATATCAAGCGCCGAACCACAGTCTTTAAGGGGTAAAAAAATGGTGTACTTAGAAAGATATGAATATTTATAAATTAAACTGGATTCATGAACTGATTTTTGCACCAATCCATCCATCCATCCATCCATCCATCCATCCATCCATCCATCGATCCATCCAAGAAACTACCTTCTCAAAAACCAGGAACTGATATACTCAAATCTCATCTTCATTTGCTAATTAAAATGGTTGCTAGGCTTATTAACACCAAGAAGACAACTTGAGAACAGAGGAGAGTGAGTTTCAGTCGTGGTACACTCTTCCATGGGTTCCACTGCATGGAGAATACAAGACTTCTTCTGCGTGTCTTCCCAGCTGGAAGCCCAGCAAAAGCCCTGCTTTTCCCTGTCGATTCCGAAATTATTTAAGAGGACCCTCATTTTACAATTAGCTCTTCACTGTTCTAGTTCATGAGAGATACTGCAACTCCTAAATGTGTTTTAGCCACATGCATGTAGTTAAGATTTCTCCGAAAAGGTTGTTACACCTTCCACTGAACTCCGGTTGTGTGCTGCTTGAAGCATTGGCTGAGACAGGTGGAGTTAGAAGTCAATAACCCATCTCCTAGGCATGTGGCTTTTGCCACAAGCCCTTTAGGTCTTTTTAAACCTCATATTCTTTCAAAGTCCTTGAACAAGAGCCCCGTTATAATGCTATTACTATTATGCTGGCTGGCAGCTTGTTGCAGCTCTGCACTGCTTGTGCCTTTTTTCTTACAGTTTTTCTATCTCAATCTGATTAACAGATGATGCTTTTTCAAAGGCATCTCAGCCTTGATACTGGGTGCTCTAAGTGGTCTCCGACCTAACACCTTTCGCAACTGTCTTTGGCTTCACCTCCTGTGTGCTGAGACTCTCGTTATTATATACAAGGTGGATTTTTTTCTGAAAATTGCTCCCATGTATTTGGTTATTTAATAGCTATTGGCTGTACACTGAAGTGCTCTTATAAGTCCTCAATTGTTCTCTGCTGGACTGTGACACTCTCCACTCACCAATTCATCAGCCACTGTGAAATGGCACTATTTCATATTATGTTAATAGCCATAAGTGCATGGTTCAATATTAACGGCACTCCAAATTTCAGAGCTGGGTCCAGTCTACTAGATTATTAGTAAAAGGCACAGACAGTTTTGCAATGGATTAGACATAGGGCTCTCAGTGGAGAGCAGAGTCACGAGGGTTATCTTAAATCTGTTCAGGAAAGGATGCTCAAAAAAGAAACATTGTTATCCCTTTGGACTAATCTAAGTGTGCTGCCACAAGATTCCCAAAATACTTCAGATTATACCCTTATCTTATTTGTCTTTGGGGGAACTTTACATATCTCAAAGTCAGCAAATATATAGCTTACTTAGATTAATTCCTTATTAAACCTGTTTTCAGTATTAGTAGAATCATCCGCTTGATGTCACGCTTCTGTCTGAGAAATGCTCAGATTTCGGACAAGTTTAACGTGACTGAAGAACATGCCATGGCTACGGTTCACAGTCACTTGCTCAGCTGAAGTACACTCTGCTAAGTAGACACTGGTTATCATTTCTTCCCCTCTCAACCCTGTAACCTCAGTTACTCTATCACCTTGACACATTTGCTAAAAGAATGTAAATGACAAATGCTAACAAATTCCTGTGCCATTCACACAGGTCAAGAAAACAAGCAAACATAAGATTAATACAAGTTAATCAGATACTGTTTACAGAATAATTGAAGTCTTGAAACACAACCTCTCTCTGGTTTTAATAATGAATATTTGTAAATCACTGTTGCCACATGAGATCATTCAGCATCTTTTCTGCCTTATAAGCTTTATCCTAATTTAAATAATGAGTGCCTTTTCAGTCTAACAATGTTCTTTAGATTTAAAGCTAGCAGAGTAATATGCACATGAAAAATAAGCACATCACCTCTAATATCTCTCCAGTGGTCAGATTTTACTTGCATGACCGACTCATTACGGATAATTAATATTGACATGATTACAGTTTGGCAAATTAAACTATGTGCCCATGGAGTAAAAACAGAACCACAGGAGAACTTCTTTGCAAAGGAGACAGCCACATAAAATCTCAGTGACTTGCTCCTACCTGCTGCAGCCAGTCTGCTCTGGAAGACTGTTCTCCCTCCAGGTCATATAGTTTCGATGAGGTTTAACAGATAAGTGATGTTGACATCCCTCATGTTGATCCATGCCAAAGCTATGACATCGGCACAGGAATTAATCCCTCTCTGGCAAGCAGCAGGCTGCCAGCAGCACTCTTGGGGTGCCAGATGCTGGGTGAAACCTCACCACCTCCAGTAGAACCAGATGTCCTCCACAGTGCCATTCTTCTAAAAAAACCCAAGCTAAATAAATTTTGCATTTAATTTTTAGCATTTGATTATTTATTAATGACTATTCTATTCTATTCTATTCTATTCTATTCTATTCTATTCCATTCCATTCCATTCCATTCCATTCTGTTTGTTATGGGCCATGGCAACAAAGTTTAGTGGCCACATAAGAAATAGCCAGAGATCTGATTCTGAACAAAAGCCTTTACAGTAATCTGTGCCTCAGTTTACACTGAGATGTTACTGACCTCAATTTATGAACAGAAAGGAATTTGTGAACATAATCTAGCGTGTTTGCAGTTCATAGAAACTTCTGGTATGTATAGTCTTGTAGTTTCTGGTGGTCACATTCACAAACCAGAGCTCCTGTACTCCACACCGTCTACATCCTGACCATCGCATGTTCCATTCCTGCAGCTGTAATGGATGTTTCAAATGATGTGTCTTCCTTACCATCTCTCTTGGTTTCCAGTTACACATGATATCTATAAATATTTTATTTATAACTTAAAAGGGACCCAACAATGTAAGGCAAATAACACTAAACAAAGAAGCTTGTTCTCACTTCTTATTGTCTATCCTTTTGTTTTGTGTAGGATCAAACATATTTTTGCAGCTCTTTTGAATTTTCCAGACTGTTAACTGCCCACAATTGTATTTGCTGAGTATGTCTTGCAACTTCTTTATAAAAAGCTCCACTATAACTCCTGTTACATGTCCAAAGATACTTTTCTTTTCTCACAGAAAACATCCTAATTTGTGCAAAAATAGGAGGCCAGGCATGAGAGAGACTCTGTGACTGCTCTCACCTTTTTCTTCACCAGCAAAGCAAGAAGTTGGTTTCTTCTCCTCCCTCATTCCATGTCTACCAATGCAACTGCAGAATTAAGTTCTCCTGTACTTTTTTTTCATACCATCTGCCTTTCCCAGATTCTCTATCTAGACTATAAGCTAAGAGAGTTAAGATTTATTGATGCTTTCAGAGTGCTTTTTTTTTAAGTTCTGATGTTCTTAAAAGCCTTATTGCCAGTATAGAAATCTAGACTGTCACCTTTTATTTTTTTCCTTGGCTTCACTTCTATACCACCACTCCACTTTCTGTTCTCAGGAGAAACAAAGATGATATCTTCTGCAACCAGCACTAGAAGTGCCCCCATGGCCAGCTATGGGCTAAAGCATAAGACTCTTAAGAGAAGCTGTGCTTTCGTCTCTTGTTTGCTCTGACTTTGATGCTGCACAGCATTTCAGCGTGACCCATGCCTGGAAGGCATTTTACCGAAGAGAGGTGTTTTGCCACAGTAACTCAATCAGATGGTTATCCCTGGTGCTATTGCAGGTTCGTTCTGTCAGTGTCAGCGCAGTGTGGCTTGCATTGAGTGATTATGCAAATATTAACTGTAATTACCAAATTGTAATCACAGTGCAAACACTATTAGCAGCTGATTCATCGATCACTACCTAATTAACCACTCTGATTTGTATGAGCTGTGAGAAAACCCTCTGGGTACCAATGCATTGATTTACATCTAAATATAGTCATAATTTTGGCACTCCAATATTGAAAACCCCTGGTTCAAACAATTGCTTCATAAGTAAAAGAGAAGGGCAGCATGTCGTGTCCAGCAGCATTAGCCAGGCTAGAGGTACATCACAAACAAACCGTCTAAGATACTTGTTTTTATCACTGCTGTTGTTTGGAAGGAAGCTTTCCTCTACTATTAGATGTGTCTGCTGCAACTGTAAGCTGGGTGACACATCCTAGAAATGAGCTGCTCTTTGTCTAGGGAATCTTTACTGTTTCCAAAATGCAATGTGGATGTCATAGTTCTTGGCCTCAGTGAATCCCAATTGCTCTTCTGCTTTGTTTGCCCAGTTTCACAAAAAAAAAAAAAAAAAATTTTGCTTGATACAATGTATTGTTAATCGATCCAAAGCAAAAATAGTTATTCTTTTTTTTAAAGCATATATACATAAACATATATAAGTATGTACATAAGTCCTCCTTACATGCTTGGCTGGCATTTTCAATATGGTGGTGAAGAGCAGGAATTCTTACTGGTTTCAGGTTCTGCCAAGTAATTGTGATATTTTCTGCACTTCTGGATTAGAATTGGATGCATTTATACTGGTCTTGACAATCTCTCGGAACAGCTCTCAAATATTCCAGACACAAGGGTTTTGATAAACATGGAAAAACATGTACAAAAACAAGAAAAAAAATTACATTTCAAACATTTTTAAATTGTTTGTGGATTGACAAAGATTTCAGGCGACTCAGGTTACTTCCTCTCTTTAAAAATCCAGAGATCTTTTATTCATTTACACATAACATTCTTTTTCCCAGCTAGACAGCTGATGTATATGATTTGTGTATCTGGGGTAAGTTGGTTTATCTGAGAATTACAGAGGGAATCAAAGGGCAAAATGTGTTCTGACGCTTAATTTTACAAGTACATTTGTTCTGCCAAACAATTAATTCTTCAAATTCTTCCAAATGGGAAATCATGTTTTCTGGCCCATAAGACTTGTTATTCCTAACCATAGAGTATGAAGAATAACAGCCTTTTTTGCAGATATCAGTCTATGTGGCACCTATAATTTACAGCATTTGTAAATACAAATGGAATTAATGCCAGGTACGGTTTCCAAAGGGCCTGGGAATCGGATATGCTTTTGAAACACTGTTGACCAAGGATCACAGAATAATCTGTTTAAGGGACATGCCTGACACACTGTCCTGAAAACTTTTCTTCACTGAAGTAGCGGTGTTGAACTCAGCAGTTTAACATGTCTGGGTAAGCACTGGCAAGATTCACCTCTCCGTAAATTTCTACATTTTTACAGAGCTGTCTGAACATGTAGTAACAAGCTCTAACTATGGCTGACTTATTTATGTAGTTAATGCCAATCAAAATATTAAAGAACTCAGGACATTACCACCCTGATATCTCTTTGTCTGTACATATTGCAAACCATAAAAAAGAGGAATTAACACTTTCCCCCTTCCCTCCCATCCTTTTTCTTTCTTTGCTTAAATTATTTTATTCTTGCAATTCACTCTTTTCACCATCTTCAGTTTATATCATTTGAATTTTGGCCTTCAGGAATACGATAGGATTGATAGGGTTTTCACCCCTTCAGTCCCTCTAAGAAATACTGCAAAAACAGGGGTAAGGTGATAAAAGCAATATTCTGTCCTTGGAGGTGTTCCAGAGTCAACTGGGCATGGCCCTGAGCAACTCGATCTGGTGAAACCTGTTTTGAGCAGTGTTGGACTAGACGACCTCTGGAGGCCGGTTCCAACCTAAAATTTGATGCTAAGATTCTATGAAATTCCAGCTGAACTAGTTTTCCCATGATGGCCAATATCAATATACTGGCCAACATCTTCATTTCCAGTAGAGTGACTGGGACCTGAGGAGTGTAATCACAGGAGTGTGGCACAGTACCTAACTTATGAAACCTTGTTCACCTTGAGATATTTGTGTCCCCCTTCATAGAAGTGTGGCACGATCCAGAATTTGGGAAACCAGCTCACCAGACAACATTACTGAGCTAAAGATAGCCCTTGTGTCACCATCAACAGTCTTATGCCATCTCCTTTCCGAGTTAAGAGTGGAGCTCATCACAAGACAAAGACTTTCTGTATACCAAAGTTACCAGGATTTCAGTGCAAAAGTCAGTCTCAGCCATGACCATATCATTAGATGACCTCATTGTCTCTCTTGAATTCTTTTTTAGTTAGCATTCAAATTAGAAGTGTAATAAGGTAATAAGAACATCCCAAATCCTGAAAAATCTTAGAATGGGGAAAATTATATTAATTTCCAATACAGAATCACAGAATCTTCATGGTTGGAAGGGACTTTTGAGATCATCGAGTCCAACCACAAAAAAAACCCAAACCAAACAAAACAAAACAAAACAAAACCCCAAAACAAACACAACACCAACCCAGAACAAAACCCAAACCAACACACCCACACACCACACCCACCCACAGAGAGACAAAAACCAACAGTCTCAGGCACTAGAGCATGCCCTGAAGAGCCATATCTACACGTTTCTTAAATACCTCCAGGGATGGCGACCCCACCACCTCCCTGGGCAGGCTGTTCCAGTGCCTGACCACCCTCTCAGTAAAGTAATTTTTCCTAATAAAGTAATTCTTCCTAAGCATTTACAGCAATATAGTTCCAGGTACTTTAAAAGCATTATGTCAGATTAGTATGGTTTAAGTGAGAAAAAGAGTTCCTACGAATTTGATTTTTTACTTACTTACAACCTGGTGCATTCCCGTCTCTGCAGAGTAGTTTCCTTTTACAGAGCAGTGTGAATTCCTGACAAATGTTCCTTGGGTGCCTGCCATGGACCCGATTCTCCTTCACTGGCTGCTGCCACTCATTCACTCTCCTGTATCACACAGCTGATTGTTCCTTCTGAGGGCTAGAATTTCACATTTGGGCTTATTGAATTGGACTTTGTTTTTTCCAGACAATTTTTCCAACCTGTAAATACAATTTTGGATGTCAATCTTGTGCTCCTACTTGTTCACATGAATTGCAAATGCCATCAGGCTGTAGAATCTCAAAGTCATTAATAAAATCTGTTGACTGGTACCTGTCCTATGGAAGACTTATGCTTTTGTTTCTTAATACATCGTTCTGGTCTGATACTTCTCATAGAATAGCTATTAATGCTTTGCTATTTTCCAGTGAAAGGCCAGTATAATAAATTTTAGCCTTATCTCATCCTTGTTACCCAAAATTGCTTAGGAGACTATCTAGTGAAATGATGTCCAGACCTTAACTCACAAAATTTGACATCTATGGTTTCTTTCCTTCTTTTCTATTCTCCAGGTGTATTGTGTGAAATAATAAATAAATAAAAAAAATTAAATTCTTTCAACACAGGTTGTTCTTTAAAAAAAAAAAAATTGGCTGTTATTCATCCCTCTGCTGTCTGCTTCAAGCTTACAGACTGAGTATTTATTTAAACATTATTCTTAAAACTAGAATGATTCTAACTCATTGTATCATGCCATCCTTTCCAAAAACTGGCACTGTGTTAGTCTTTTCCCACCTCACCCCCCACATTGTGTTCTCAAAGGTCATTACTTCTGTGTTTGTTTCCAGCTTTCTCCCAGAATACACATAGATGAATGGTGTCGAGTCCAGATCATTTCAATCATCTACCTGCTATATCTTCTTTTCTGCCATTATAGCCTGACTTTTCATTTCTTTTCAGTAGTGTTAATTGTGCCAAAAACCTAATTGCTTTTGAGATGGTGCTATTTTTTATGTCTTTGACTGACATCTTCCTCTTCCTTGAAATGAGGAACAACCATGCCATGGATACTCATCTCATTCTTCATCTACTTATCAGATGGTTTTCATTATTCTTTGTCTATCTGATTTTTGTCCCTATGTATTTGTGCTTCTCTAATAAACTTGTCCACAGTGCTTTGATGAAGTTCCTGGATCCTGTATGTTTTCTACCTGTCTCTGGGATCCCTAAAGATCTGTTTGGCCAAGTAAGTCTCTTCCAACTTTCTGAAAGCATTTTTCATGTTGAGATAGTCTGTATGTCTTCCTTTAACAGAAATTTCTTAAGGCATTGCTGGTTCTCCCCAGTGTTTCCCCTTAAAATAGTTCTCTCATGGTCTTAACTGTTTCCATTTGAGGAAATGCATTTTTCTGAAGAAAATTATCAATATCTTGCCTTCTCTTCCTAAGACTCATCCATACTGTTTCAGTCTCATCCAAGCTGTCCTCTACTTTTGTGTTCCCAGTACCTATTCTATTTATAGAATAGGCACGCACCTATTCTATAAAAAGTCATTACATCTTTTCTATTTGGCTGGGGTTTTTTTTAGTTGCTTATCAAAAATCTGTTCTTAGTAACAGCTGGTGTTTTCTGGGTTCTTATGTACCCTGCTATACATCTGGGACAAGGAATTCCTTTGTCACATCTCCTAGTTGCTACCAACAGGTATCACTGTGACTAATCGGGTTAATTTTCCAGAAACAGATTCAAATCTGTAAAGTGAATCTTTCACACTGAGACCTGGAAGATGGTTGTGGCACACAACCAATATGTAATCAGTGGTTAGCAAAGAAGGGAATTGTTGCTACACCAGAGACCTTTCTACAAGCATATCAGTTCTGGCATCTCTTATAAACACTGAAACCAAATCAAACATCAAACAAATCCAACTGGTACACACAGCAGGCAATGCTGCTTTCCACAGTACTGGAGTTTTGGGGTCATTCTTGTCCTAGCTTTATAGGAAACCCAAAGGCTGTTCCAACTGCAGGCATCAACTCTGATCGTGGTTCTTGGTTACACAGTTTTACATAGATCATGACCAAGCTCCATAGAGAAGAGCTTTTTTCTAGTTTATTGGCTGGATTGTTTATATTCCTTGTGGTTTATTTGTCTGCTTAATTAGTGCTTGAATGTCTTTGCATTGTATTTCCTCTAGAAGCTGATTCTAAACTATTTTAATATCCTCTAGGAAATTTCTTCTAATGCTTCAATTAGAAGCTTTCTCACACTTCTCTTATTTTAATTTAGGGCTCTGCATTCAACTGACAGAGGAACAATAAAAGGAAAATTGGTTGGATTCTGCTGTTTTGATAGGTTTAAAAGGTGAATATTACTGACTGCATGGGTTATCTCTTTGGTTTCTTCTTCTATGATGTATGCTCATCTATATCATGCACATCGCTATCATGGATGAGCACTTGGTAATGCATTAAGCTACGTGACTTACATACATTATTTACATTGTTCTTATCTTTCCCCTTTCACTGTGTCATAGAGTCTTTTTCCTGTTTTTTTTTACTTCTTTAGTAAATACACTGTTTCTATTAGACATATTGCTATGCACTGATGTTTAAAAAGTCAGGATCAAGGGCAAGAAATACAGTGGTCTTTAGCTCAAGAGCCTCACTGACAGCTTTTTGCCATGAACAAGAGGAACTTCATCCAGTTCCAGGAAAGCTCATTGCATCAGAAGAATAAAAGCGTTAGCCAGAATTTTCATTTGATGGACACTGTTGATCTTCTACATATTTCAGCCCAAACCCTTCTTCATCTCAGAATCCAATCACTAATTGCCTTTTATATGATATAATTGCCCATAAATGTGAACCTTCTTTTGAAGCTTCCAGTTTGCTTTCTGTTAGGCAAAATGTTCCTGCCCATGAATTTTGTTAAAATCTTGCAACTTTATGAGTTTGCTAGGTGAGCCATGTTCATCGCTTCTCCTTGATTTGAATGCATCTAGCTGAAAAAACTAGTTTGAGTGGAGTGTCTATGATGATTCGTGCTTGTGATTGCCAAGAGTTAGAGGCAGGCATCCAATGCAAATGTACAAAATAAATCAGCAAGTATTGGGCTGGTCAGCTTGTTCATCATTTGGATGAATGTCCCAGAAACCTGAACATGTATCACACCCAGCACAGGCCTTGCATGGCATGCCCTGCTTTGGCTACGTATCTCAACTAAATAACCATCACTGTGATTTGCTACTGTGGAGCTGACCTAGTTTCTGGAGAGAAGCTCCAATTAAGCAAATATTTCAGCTGTGTAGTTTTTCTTAATAGGAACATGTTGCTTTGAGTACATTGTTTTGAAGGATATAACACTGCTTTGGGAAAGTCAGCACTGCAAAGAATCCACTCAAGCTGTTCAGCAGATACTTAGGAATTAAGTATATCATATGAGAAGGAGACAACACATTTTCTAATCTTTGCCAACCACATGGAGATTCATCTCTCTTACGTTTCATGTCCTGAGATGATGACCACAATAAGAATTGACTTAAATCCCACAGACCTTGTTTTTCTTGCAAATTGGCTTAAGCTCATCTCCTAATCAGGTAGTTGAACCATTTATGTTTTTTGGCTGAATTCCAGTTCGGGTTCATCTCCTATGAAATTGTTCCAGTTCATTAACCAGTCTGGTGATCCTGAACCAGTCATTATGGGAAAATACAACACTTACAGCCAGAAAAGGGAAGACAAGCAAAGCAAATTTCAGATAAGAGCTTTACACCCTTTCTTAGTCTTGTGACAGATCTTGAAGGCCACTTCCCAGCAGTGTCCCAGACCCTCCCCACCTCCTTCAGCTTGGCATATAGAGCTGAGCACCCATTGAGCCAGTTATGGGGTCTACCAGTACGACGGCAGGTCCACCTCCCTTCTTGCCGATGCTGGCACCCACAGCCTCAGAGCACTGAGTCCTAGAATTTCTTTGGGGTAGATCAGGGTATGTATGGGGCAGCAGAGGTTAGTGAGGCACATGAGCCCTAACAGGGCACTGCTGAGGGTGACAACATGCATCTCCGATGTGACAGAGAGGCATCAAAGGTATCCTTTTGCTGGGGAAGGACTCTCTGTTGGTGATGTTCCTGGAGCTGGCTTTAAAATTACAAAAGTAGCCTACATTTCTCTGTTAGCCTTGTACAGAATAGGGGAGATGGCAACATGGCATGAAAATATGATGCTTCCCTTGCACATTCCCCCTGTCTACCATTGCGTCCGGCTCAGATGATTTCCTGATTCTGATGCAGTTTTCTCATTTTGTAATCTATTTCTTCAAATCCTTGTGCAAACTCCCCCAGAAACCATATAAACTTCCTTTACTACAACTTCCTCTGGCAAGGAAGTCTGTTGCATAAATGGCCACCTCCTCTTCTGTTTCTTTAGTCTGACATGTACCAGTTTCATACAATGCTCCCTAGTTCTTACTTTGGGAGAGACCAGGAATAGGTGGGTCTTCTCCATCACCTTCATTCCCCTGGATTTTTGAATCTCACCTTTGAGCATCTTTTTCCCAGAATGAGGAATCCTACCTACTTAACCATACTTCATAGAAAAACTGTTGCTAACAAACAGCTCCATGGATTTGTTGAGCTCCTCCATAGTTCTATATGTCTTTTGAGGTAAGGGTGCTAAACTTAAACATAGTATTTGAGATGTGGGAAAATCCAACTATTAAGAATTTATGCAGTGTCATAATGTTCTGTGTTTTCTTTTCCACTGCTAACTTTTATGGTGCTGTTTGCTTTACTATATTGATCTTTGGGCTGTTTTATGGAAAACCTAGGTATTTATGGAAGTATCTACCATAATCACTGCATTTTTAGGTATCTAGTGTGAAAGGAGATAATTTCTGCAGTCCTTGCAGCTGACACCTGAAGGCATTGCTTCAGCTGAATGTATCACACTATTCTCACCACATTCAGCTTCAGTTCTTCCAGAATGCTGTAAAAACCACCAAAATTAGTTTTGCCTCCATGCAGCCAAGGAGGTTTTCTTATTCTGAATCCAGCTAGTTACTATTAGAATCATAGAATCATAGAATCGTTAGAGTTGGAAGGGACCTTAAAGATCATCAAGTTCCAACCCCCCTGCCATGGGCAG
>JAOXNO010000033.1:43788946-43799571 GCA_028565335.1 Limnodromus scolopaceus | reverse complement strand
TATCCCTGATATATCTATAGAAGTTCTTTTTATTATCTTTCACATCCCTGGCTAGATTTAGTTCTGCCTGGGCTTTCACTTGCCTGATCTCGTTTCTGGCCACTCGGACAGTTTCTCTCTATTCTGCCCATTCGACCCTTCCCTGCTTCCACCCTCTATAGGTCAAATTATTTTCCTAGTATTCAACAAACTACGGGGATTCATGCTCATTTTGCTCACGTTCAACCTCTCTCCTGAGCCCTCACTGCTGTGCTTAAGGTACTCCTATTATGTGGAATTATTCAGATTTAGGAAGCACCCCTGGATGGTGAGGACCTAATTTCTGGTCTTTGTTGGCTCTAGCAACTGGCTGTTATGTTCTCCATAAAAAAATACTACCTAAGGCAAATATTAGCTTCTCACACTTTTTCCAGCAATGTGGCTTTAAACATGGGGGAAAAAAACAAACTCTAAGACCTCCTCTCAACTTTCGATAACTTCTGCGTTCATTTTTCATGTTTTAGTTTCCCTCATCCTGGAAGGAAAGCAGAGCAGTAGAAAGCATTAATCTCTAACCACAGTAATTTCCTGAATGCCAGAGAGCTGCTGTCAAAACCAAGGATTCACTCACTGCTGAAACATCTGTATTAGATTACTGCACTTTCCTTTTTGCTCCTGCATCGTGGCCTGCAATCAGCCACTGCTCCAAACCAGAAGCTGGAAGCAGCTGCAGACTTCAAAACCATTCCAGTCTTCCTCTATCTAACAGTGTTGTAATGTAACTTTTAGAGCAAGGGCATATTTTTGGATTTTATGAATGTTTCTTTATCCAAACACTGCACAGCAAACAGTAAATCCTGTTTCCTTCCTGGAAAGAGCTGGAAAAAATCTGTGTTGGGTTCCTATTGCTTTTTAATGTGGCCTTACTAATTTTTTTTTGCCTCACTTTCCAAATTGCTGCCTTTAACCTGTACCATTTTCTCCCACTGACTGTCAAGCTGCTCAGAACACACACTTTTCTGGAAGTGTATTTTTCTTCTTTTCCTCTCTGTATATTTATATTCTAGTTCCTACTAAAAATAATGATGATAGTTTTAATAATGACTGATCTTCCTTGACCTGATTTAGCTCTTTAGCTAGCTGACGCAAGAAGATTATTCATTGTCTTCTCCAAAGTAATTTCCATGAGTCTTTGGGAGTCATGTCTTCTGTCTGATTGACTCATTAGATTTCAAGATCTCTAATAGCCAAGATCAGAAAGATTGATTTGGATAATACCTTCTGTGAGTTTGTTCCTGACTTGCATGTCAGACCTGGATTTCTCTTGAGAGGTAGTAACTCATACAACCTCGTGAATTTATCACCAGAAGAAAGCATGACCTTACTGAGTGCCCCAAGATATTTATTTTGACACCCAGCATGTTGCTGGCACGTTGTGTGACACACACCCTCTCCCAGTGTCTCCACAAGGACTCTCTGACTTCCAAGGAAATGTTCAAAAAGGAAAAAGGGGGGAGGGACATAAGATAGCCCCAAGCAAAAACAGTTCCTGTAAAATGGTACCTGTTTGCACTCTGAACATCACCAAGATGTCCTCAGACTGAAGTTCAACTCTCCCAGCCTTTGCAACCTGCAGCCTTGTGAGGCAGCTGAGCCTGGTTCACCAGGGACCATGGTGATCCAAGAAATCTCACAGTGGAGACAGAAAATTTGGCTCCTTTCCTTGAAGGATCTTGGTTAATACCTTTGTTTCTTTGTCTTCAACTGGGGGATAATATGTAAAATATTTTTAAAATTTATTTCTAACATCTTCCTTCCAATTGGGATGTGTAATTTGAAAGACAGTCTCAGTAAATGAGGCTAGCCCTTCACCAGTGGAAACAGAGATCTGATCCCACATTTGGTGTCTGGGTCTCCTACTCTCGTCCCTGGAAGACCAGGAAACAGGGTATATGCTACAGTTACCAGGCAATTTCTTGAAAAGCTTCAGTTTCAGAAATACTCTGGTAAAAAGTTTACCTGACAGTGTTGTGCAAAGCACCTTGGAGCGGCACAACAGAAGAGGAGCTAACTCCCTTTCTCTACAGCAGCCAGGTGTCACAGCCACCAGTAAGGTTGCTAAACTTCCATGGGGTTTGGGAACCCCATGGAAGATTCCCAAACCCTATGGAAAGCAATTTGCAGAAACAGGGGAACTGCAGCTTCGTACCATTTCCCATTTGAAGAGACATCCTTACAGTGGACAACAGGGAAATCTCATTCAAGGCATCTCATTTAAGCCTTGCAAGGACATCTCCTTTAAGCCGAGCAAGGGCATCATATATATTACATCCTTGGATGGCATTCACATTGTAAATACATCTGCATATGCTCCCGAAGAAGTTGCTATTTGAACCTCTGAGTCCCAGGCATATTTTTATCTATCACTGCCCATTCTACAACCTGACTCTGCTTGCTAACAGAAGGCCCTGCCCTGGAAGGCCAAGTTCACTGGCTCCAATGACAAAGCACCACAGGATCACTTGGGAACAACTAATAAGAAACCAATGCTGTCATCCAAATAGCCTAGTTGTTGCAGTAAGGTCGTTCCTTTAGCAAAACCAGCCTTAATGGGACTACTCTGACCTAGTTCACCTCTGAACTAGAGAGATAACAGCAATGTTTTCTTGCTTTTACTAGCCAAGACGAAGCTGATGTTCCCTTCTGGCCTCTAAATCAGAATGCAGTCATGTAGTCACTTTAGAGCCAAGGAGAAGAGAACAAGCCTGTCTTATACGTGTCATGCTAAAAGCAAACATCTGGTGAATGCTTTTAGATGCCCATTGCTACCCCTGTTGCTAAATTCATTAGCACTTTTAACTGTCCAGGTTTCATCAGGTTGCAATACTTAGACCAGCAGCTAGGGATATTATTCTTCTCTTCTTTTAATAACTTTGGATAATTGCACATGCGTGACCTCTTTATTAGAAATAATATTCCCAGACTAGGAAACTGGTGTGTTAGCACCACTCATGGGGACACTCTTTGTTGGTTTAATGGTGAGATTGGAGGAGTCGAGCAGAACCACATGAGGTTTCAAGCAAAAAGACCCAGAGATGTGTTTCTGACCTTTCATGGGGAGATCAGGAAAGGCTGAGCTGATCAACAAGGTGTTGAAACATGGATAAGGACATGTCCTCCTCCTGCTCTCAGCACTGCCAGAGGCCTCCATTTTGCAAAATGGGGAAAAAGTGAGGCATACAGAAGAGCTGTAACTCTCTCAGACCCTAATTCCCCATGATATAGGCCCGAAAAGGCTTGTAAAATTTTAAAGAAGAAAGGTGGCTGAGCGCAGTCCAGGCTTTGCACACTCCCAGGCAGCACACGAGTTCCTGAAACAGCTACGTCTGGAGCAGGAGCGCTGGGTGAGCGAAGGCAGCCCAGGCTGGCCGGTGTTGCATGTCACCAGAACTGGCAAGCCAAACCCCTGTCAGGAGGGATTTTGTTTGAGATGGATGAAGAAGAAAGCCAGATGGACAGCATGGTGGTATATTGGACCAAATTTCTCAGAAGATGTAAAACAGGATGGTGCCATTATTTCTATGGGGAAAAGGTGTCAGAATTTCTTCCCAGAGGGCTGGTAAATGCCCGTATTTGTACTGAGAGAGACTACAGGAACAAGCCTCCATCAGACATTGCCACTCGCTGTTGGAATTAAAAGCAAGAAAAAGAATTATGCATTGGGGGTTTTTTCCCCACACCACTTTGCTGTGCAAGCATTTCATGCAGACAAGACACTCATATGCTTTCATCTAAGTACAAGCTCAACTTCCTCTGTTTAAAATTTGGTCTCCGTAATATGCACAGAATTAAGTTGAAAAGGAAACAGTAAAAACACCACCACCAGACAGGAGACAAACAAAGCTGGTGACTGACAATATTAATGCAAGAGAGATTTTCTTCCAGGTGAAGTTTTCACAGTGATCCACCCTCAGGTCATGGCTGTACCTTTGCCATGTGTCCTTGCTCACAGGTAGCTGGCTTCAAGCACACATTTTGTTGACTTCTACCTCGAGGTGGACATGAGCTGAGGAAGCTAGTCAGGGGGTGAATTTCACTGAATTTCACTGAATTTCACTGAATTTTTAGAGTTGGAAGGGACCATAGAGATCATCTAGTCCAACTCCCCTGCCGAAGCAGGATTGCCTAGAGCTAGAGCACGTTACTCAGGACTGCATCCAGGCGGGTCTTGAAAACCTCCAAAGAAGGGGACTCCACAACCTCTCTGGGCAAATTTGCTTAATGACACAGAAATAAATTATGTAAATATTTATTCCTCATCCTCTAATATTTTTGGTGGCTTATTAAAAAAAAAAATACAAAACAACCCCAAAGTTTACACACATTGAACCCATATATTTTTAATCTGTCACAAGGTAGCTGCTAAAGTAACTCCGGTTATTCCTAACTGGGGGCAAAGTTGAGGAGCAGCACCTAGTTTGCAGAGTTTAATTTTAGTCTGAGCCTATGCCACTCATTTTCATCCCACATATTTATATTTTCTTGTATTTACTTGTGCTAAATTAGAGGATGGAAGCCTGGGAGATCCCTGTGTTCACTTAAGAAAACAAACAAGGTACTGGGAAAAATTACAATGTAACTTGGGTTTATAGAAATGTTATATATTTATTTATATTTATGCATCATGCGAACTGATTTACTAAAAAGGTTTTAGGCTGTTGGGCTTTATTGGAATAAAGATCATTAACTTGCTTCTAAAGCACACTCCTGGCCTCAACTAACACACGTAGGTCAGTTCACCCTTTTGCCCCACTTCTACCAACAGTGCAACCCCACAATCACCCAGTGCCACCCTCTGCCTTGTGTGCACCTCTCCTTGCAGCCACA
Source organism: Limnodromus scolopaceus (assembly GCA_028565335.1). NCBI lineage: Eukaryota > Metazoa > Chordata > Aves > Charadriiformes > Scolopacidae > Limnodromus > Limnodromus scolopaceus. Next base: position 43,794,705 of record JAOXNO010000033.1, on the reverse strand, counting down.
CCACTTTCTCCCTCCTCCTTTGCTCATATCCTGTCATGCCCTCATTTCCAGGATGACAAACGGACAGGTCTATATCAGGACCAAGGTCAGAGGTGCTTTCCCATGCATGCACAATGCTGGACACCATGTGGTTTCCAAACCCAAAGACCCTCATGCCCTGCAAGTGTCCTCTGCTCCTGATTGCCAAAGGGAAGTCATCAAGCAAAGGATCCTCTTTGATAACTCTCCTCTCCTCCTAGTGATGCTGACAACTCCATTTTTCTATCCAACTCCTCTGTTTATTTAAACAACAGCTGTTGGGACAATGCCTTTCTCAAGTTTTATGGTTATCTTATGGGTGCTGGAATGGAACAAATCATGACAACTTATCTTTGTGGGCCAAGTCCTAGTTTGGTATCCTTTTCCAAAAGCTGCTTCTCAGGACTTTTATTTATAAACAAAAGAGTCAGCCATGAGAAGCAGACTTTCACAGATCAGAGGGGCTTTGGTTCAGGGTTCTAACTGTACCTGCCACTTGAGGCAGCTGATGGTCTGAATTTCTAACTGGTAGGAAAAAATACAGTAACAGCAAATAAATGCTGATATTTTGGGGGAAGTGAAATTTCTCAGAGAAACAAAACTGCCAACAAAAATATTTTTCTGTGATAATGGAGAAACCCTTTGCTGCAATTTTGACCTTTTGTAGCATTTTTATTAAAATATTTAGTTATGTTGTGATTTATCTTTTATGCTATTATTTATTTTATTCTATACATCAGTGACTGCGCTTTTTACATCATCATTAGCAATTGCCCTGTTAATTGCCAATTCTGTTAGTAATTTCTAAAGTAATTGGCCTTATGTTTTGCTCATTTCCCCCCCCCCCCAAAATGTTTGAAATGCAGTTCCAAAATGTTCTGTTCAGTATTGCAGTATTTTCTTATATAGCTCTTAAAAGAGCAAAAGACAAAGAAAGAACATCCCTGAGGAATGCTTTATTTTGAACACATCAACATTCCCACTGAAATAACAAACATGTCCAACCAGCCCTATAAACCACACTTATCTGCGTGTTCCATCTACCCATCCCACCTTCCTTGGCTGCCCAGATATCAGCATGGCACTCAGAGCTGTTCTCCTTGCACACAAAAAATCTGGCCTCTTTTCTTGGCCCCTGTCCAGTGTATTAGGCTGTATCTGAGATTTAGGGTGGAGGTTTGCTCCTCCTGAAATGCCTGTAGCCCATGCATGTCGATAGGCACCGATTGCGAGTGCTGATGGCTTGAAAGACGTTTTGCCACCCCATTTTATGCCACCTCTCATTTTGAGTTCAGAGGGGCTTATGTTACCTTAAGCCTCTCTCCTCCTCTTGCTGTGTCACCTCTTGCACCCAGGAAACCAAGATAATTTCTGTTCCTGAGAGTCTTCACTGTCAATCACAGCCAGGCTCTGAAAAAGCACCTTCATTGCACTAAGAGTAGTCAGAAATAAGGAGCTAATGTTCTTGGTTACCCTTTTCTTTTCCTCCTTTTTTTTTTTCTTTTTCCCTTTATTTTGCCTTTTTCTATTCAGTTGCCCCAAAATTAAATTAAAACCCATAAGAGAAAGGTAATAAATTAATCTCTGCACGAGCTGGCAACAAGTCATGAAATAAAAGCAAAGAAAGTTTTGGCTAGACCAGGGGAGACTTTCTAACCAAGAGGATAGAGAGGCATTGCAGTTCACTGCAGGAGGAGGAAGCCACCATGAAAGCTGGGTTTGGAAGAGGCAACTCCATCTTCAGTAAAGGAGCCTTGGCCAGATCACCACTGTCCCTCCCACGTGTGGTCTGGGCACAACTGATGGCCACCAGAACTGCAGTAGGGTAGCAAACAGTTAAAAAAACCAAACAAAATCCAAAGTAGACATTCACACACAAAGGAGAAAACTGGCAAACATAGTAAATATAGTAATGGAGTTGAGGTGATAGTGGCTGGGATGGTTCAGGGGACCAGGAAGGCAAGGGGAAAGGGATGATATAACACATCTGGGCAATTTTAGGTAGGTGTCGCAAGAGGATTGTCTGATTTTCTTTCCCCCCACCTTTATCAGTCAGCTAATATAAGCTATTTCCTCCCTCATCCTTCTCACACTAACTCATCCTTCTCACTAACTAAGAAATAAACATTCAAAGTATAGCCTGATTCTTCATAGAATCCAAATAAAATTGCAACAATTAAGCACTATCATTAAAACACACATTCATCACACAATCTTCACAAACTTCACACACATCAACAAAAAAAGAATTCCCTACACCAAAGTCATTATCATCACAACACCGTAAAAGGTAGGCAATTTACACACACTTGACCCTTCATCCCCTAATCACAATTAAAAGAAAAATTACCCACAAATGCTCTCTGGTGATGTCCAATCCATGTTTTGCTCATTACCTCTCCCAATTACTCTCCTTGTCTGGAATTTCTCAAGAGCCCCATGTTGCATGCTGCAAAGGACAGGTTGGAATCACTCTTGCAACCACTTCTAGCCCATTTTAATATGCTTGAAGACCAGGGGTCTGCTGGACATAGAAACCAACAGAGCTAACTGAATTCTAGCTGGATACAGCGGCAGAGGGACAAGCAGCAAAGACTGATCCCTGCTTCCCAGAGGAATGTTGAATCACTTGCCCACAGCCAGGCAAACCCATCTTTACAATCACTTAAATATTATCATTTCAGCACTATATATTTGGACTAGATGATCTTAAAGGTCCCTTCCAACGTAGACAATTCTATGATTCTGCATTGAATATGACCAAGATCCATCTCTCCCAGCTCTGGACCTGGGAGATGCTGCAGGCAGCTGCACTGCAACTTCACAGAGCAAGGGTGCACCCAGGCCATGACTCTCCTTGGTGAGCCTTGTATAAACCTGGAGTACATGCAAACGTTGATCAAAATCCTTTAAGTTGTGGCATTTTTCACTGAAAAATTGCCTTTCCTTTTCAAGACTCAGGTATAACATGTAATTAGGATGTGACAAACACTGCATCAGGCATATGTGACTTTCTTTTTATTTAAAAAGCCTCATTCACTTTGCTATGTGGCACTACCCAAGTCCTAGGATAAGCTCTGCCTTGAAAGGTTTAAAAAAGGTAAGAAAAAGAAGGAGGAAATAAATGTAACACATCAAGAGAGGAAGGAGCTGTACCTCCTTCCAGCTCAAGCCCAACAGTTTGGCAAGGTCCCGGGTGCTTGCAGATCTCCGTGTGTGTTTATTTCAAGCCCTTCAGTTGTTCCATATAGACCTCCCCAAACACTTTTATTTGGGTTTCAGTGCATTAGTATAAACCTGTTCCTCATTAGTTTAAATTAACAGTAATAACCCTCACTTAGACTAAAACAAGGAGACAGATGGAAAGCAAGGAGGTTACTAGATCTTAATAAGTTGATGTTCTTTTGCTGAGCTGTGGTGATGGCATGGGACGTGCTCTCTTCCTGTCCTGGTCAGGAGGGGAAAGGAATCACTGCAACCCCAAAGGTTTTATGTATGGTTGGGGCAGGTCCATCAATCCTGAGGAGCACACAAGGTGGCAGCGGCAACCTTACCCACACCAAAATGTGCCACCTTCAGCTCACCTATCCTATCCCTGCATCCCATTTGAACCCTGCCCTCCATGACAGCTCCAGCCTCTCAGCAATGTGGGCAAGTTGCCTCTGGCTTCCTGAGAGCAGGGAGGATGAGAGCTCAGCCAAGGAGGTCAAGAAGCAAGGTAGATGCAATCTTCACCCTAACAGCATTTGGTATCATGCCATTTGGGAGAAACCTCTCTTTTCTGATCAAAAAGGTGCTTAAAATCCATGAGAAGTTCAGTCCGGTCTTAACTTTGGAGAAAGGCACATGTTTTCTTTATCTCTGTATGTCACTGGATAGATTAGACAAGATATATTTATCTAGACAGTAATCTGTGTAGCTGCAAAGATACAGCCACAAAATTCCATGGGTTGAGATCACCCCATGCTGAGTTTAGCATCCCAGCACTTCATTTTGGTGATTGACATGTTTTCATCAAAACATAAGGAAAATGAGTAATTTGACCTCAGGTGTTGGGTGTTTGTACTTTTTGTTTGGTTGGGGGTTTTTTTGTTGTTTTTTTGTGGGTTTTTTTTTTTTTTAATTCACGTTAAAAAATTAAAGAGTTTGTTGGGTGGGAGGTTTTTAAGAAAAAACATCTTTTTGAACATTTTTCTTGTACAGTATTTTGTGTTTTCCAGTTTCTCTACTTTGCTTGTTCTCAGCAGGGTCCCTCCTAGGAAGGATAGAGAAATCTTAAGGAAGAGAGAAATGAATGAAAGAAATAAGGAAGATCAAAAATCTGTCATTTCCTGCAATGATTGTCAAGGAAAATAAGGGAATAAATATACTGTTATATTTTTGCCCACTCTCAGATCCAACGAATCAACAGATCTCCCATGCTCTGACAGAGCAACAGTTGAATCACCTCCCTGTCCACTTGGTCTGCCCTTTAAAGTAATTTTTTAAGAAAGAAAAGTTGAAAAATCATGGATAAACACACTCCAAGGAAATATTTCCTGTGTACAGCAGAAAGGAGCTGAGGGAGAGCCCCTGTTCAACACTGGGGTCAGTCGCCATCACAACGTATGGAGGCAGGAGAGTAGGGTCACTGAGAGGAAACCAGTGTAAACAGGATCTTCTTTTATCAGTGGGAAAAAAAAAACAACCCTATTTAAATTAGCCAGAAATATGTGCCTATATGTTTTAATCACAAGCTGCCGGTTCCAAGTATTGCGGCAGGGTTAAGTCACAGATGCAGAGCTGCCGATCACACGCTGTCACTGGATACAAGACGCTGATTGTCCCTTCTGATTTTTCAGGGAACTAGTGAGGGGCAGCCCATGCTTGCAACATGGGCAGGACGCCTGGTGGAGAGGCAGGAGGGGAGTACTCGGGTTGGCTTGGGAAAGGTGTTTGCTGGAAGCCTGGGTGTGGGGCAAGAAAAGAGACCTGCCAGCCTTGCAGACCACCCCTCCTGGTGGGATGCTGGGGCTGGAGGAGACCTGCCAGCCTTGCAGAGCATCCTTCCTCGTGGGATGCTGGGGCTGGAGGAGACCTGCCACCCTTGCAGAGCATCCTTCCTCGTGGGATGCTGGGGCTGGAGGAGACATGCCAGCCTTGCAGAGGTGGGGTGCGGGGGCCGCTGGTCTCCAATGAGGAGGTGCAGCCCCCCAGCAGCGCAGCGCCAGGACCCCCAGGGCGGGGCGGGGGGGACCAGCCGGGCCGCCGGGCAATCCCTGCGCGCTGCTGCCCCCTGGCGGCGGAGGGCTGCGCCGCGGCGGGACGGCGGCCCCCCTGGGGTACCTGTCCCCCACCCCCGCGGAGGGTCCGCACCCCAGTGCCGCGTGCCCTTCCCTACGAGTGGGTCACCACCCGTCCCTGGGGGTGCCATCTCCCCCGGAGGGGGTGCATACCCCCTAAGTCTGTGCCTGCCCGCTCCGTCTATTCCTGGGACCCCCAGGGATGCCAGATCCGCCTGCGCGGGTCTCTGCCCTTCAAGTGCGTTCCTGCCCTCCCTCCCGCCTCCCCCCACCTCGATGTTCTCGCCTCTCCCCCCGCCGGTTCTTCGGGTGCCCGGCGTTGCTGCCGACTTCACCCTGACCCGGGCTCGCCTCGTCCTGGAGCCGCCTCCTCCTACTCCTCCTCATCTTTTTACATCTCCTCCTCCTCCTCCTCCTCCGGCGGCACCTGACGCGCGGGGCTCCAGAGAGCGCCCCCCC
>JAOXNO010000033.1:43734962-43788779 GCA_028565335.1 Limnodromus scolopaceus | reverse complement strand
GGCGGGCCTGCGGCGGGGCTGAGGGGCGGCCGGAGCCGGTGGCGGGGAGGGGGGCAGCGCGGCCGGCCGGCGTGAATCGGGCCGGGAGGAGGCGAGGAGCAGCGTATCCTGCCCGCCCTCCATCCCTCCGTCCCGGCTGGGGGCACTGAGACTTGCCCCCGGGGGTGGCAGGGAAAGCGAGGTGCTGAGCGAGTCTTGGAGGGGGCTGCGGAGATCATGCCGGGGAGGCTGTGCCTCGGCATCGCTTTCTCCTCGCCCTCCATGGAGCCCGGACCTTTTCTACAATGACTTTCCCTGAGCTGAGCAATGGCAGCTTGAGTGGGAACCAGACGGGACAGGGCAGCCACAGCGGTGCCAACCGGTCCTGGGGGCTGCAAGGTGAGGACGCTTCCGAGGGCAACAGCACCACGCTGACTTTCGCCTTGGACGTGCAGGCGGTGGGCGTGGGGGTCTTCCTGGCTGTCTTCATCCTCTCGGCCATCGTGGGGAACATCCTTGTCATCCTCTCGGTGGCTTGCAACCGGCATCTGCAGACGGTCACCAACTACTTCATCGTCAACCTGGCCATCGCAGACCTGCTGCTCAGCACCACTGTGCTGCCCTTCTCAGCCACCTTGGAGGTGCTAGGCTTCTGGGTGTTTGGGCGCATCTTCTGCAACATCTGGGCAGCGGTGGACGTGCTGTGCTGCTCTGCCTCTATCATGAGCCTGTGCATCATCTCTGTGGACAGGTATATCGGAGTCAAATACTCCCTCAAGTACCCCACAATCATGACCGAGAGGAAGGCAGGGGTCATCCTCGTGGTGGTCTGGCTCTCCTCCATGGTAATCTCCATTGGACCACTACTGGGATGGAAGGAGCCACCACCACCAGATGAGAGCATCTGTAGCATCACAGAGGAACCAGGTTATGCCCTGTTCTCCTCCCTCTTCTCCTTCTACCTGCCACTCATGGTCATCCTGGTGATGTACTTCAGGATCTATGTGGTGGCCAGGCGGACCACCCGGAGCTTGGAGGCAGGGGTCAAGAAGGAGAGAAATAAATCCATGGAGGTGGTACTGCGCATCCACTGCCGCAGCGTGCTGGAGGAGCCTCTTTCCAGCACCCGGAGCAAGGGGCACAACTTCCGGAGCTCCCTCTCTGTGAGGCTCCTCAAGTTCTCCCGTGAGAAAAAAGCAGCCAAGACTCTCGCCATTGTCGTGGGTGTTTTCATCCTCTGCTGGTTCCCGTTCTTCTTTGTCTTGCCTTTTGGTAAGTGACCCCATCCCCTACCCCAGCCCCAGTGGCCATGGCTGAGCCCCTGGGAACCTGCTTCTTGGGAAAAACTCTCAGGATACAACTCGTGCATGGAGGTGAGGGATAGGTAACTGCTAAGCAAATAAACCAGTAATTCATTAATTCATTTAATTAACACTTATTCAATATTTATTAATCAGAGTCATATAATCAATCAAAGTAAATAACAAATGAATAAAATAGCAGCATAATAATTGGTTTAATTAATTCATTCTGCATTCAGCAGCTTAATTAATGAAGTTCAGGCTGAGGAGGAAGCAGCTCTGTTTCAAACAGACTGTAGTTATGGCACAGCGGTCTCCAAACAGCTTTGCCATCCCTGTCCCCAGCCTCCTTTTCTCCCAGTTTGGAGGAGGGCACCTGGATCTACTTCTGTGGGTGCAGGGCTCCCACCTCTGTTGGGAACTGGTGAGAATGTTGGAGATGAGTGAGGTTTGATCTCCCCAAGGAGCGTGTCGGAGCCTGAAGCATAAACGGCGCTGACTTCCTAGGATGACAACGTTGCTCAGGGACCTGGAGCAGGACCAGATCTTACCTACAAAGGTGATGGTCCTAGGTGATTTCTGGGGACTGATCTACCTCCTGCAGAAGTTGTGCCCACAGCTTCTGGCCCTGCAATGTTGCCTGTGTCACTGGGTGCTTACTTGGATTTGTCTGATAGGTTGTGCTCTAAAGTTTTGCAAAGTTGTTTGCCCAGCTGAAAAGGACGCAGCCCCCTGCATGCAGAGGAGGCTTGAGCAGGAACAGAGCCCAATGGGGAAGCGTGATGTCTAAAGCAACGTCCCCTTCCACCACCGGTGCTACCTGCAGCCCCTAAGGTGCTTTTCATTACCATCTCATCTAACAACAGGCACCTGGTTCAGGGGATTGCATTAACCCTCTGGAGTGGTGTAGCTAAACCAAGGGCGGGGGGCGGCAGAGCTGGGGGAGGTGGGAGAGGTGGGGAGAGAGTTAAATAACTTATGGTATAGAGGATGGCCTTTGCACAGAGCTCAGCAAAGCAGAGAGGTACGTCACTCCATCTGCTCAGTGGGACCTGCATGTCCTGCAGCCCACTAGGGACTTGTGTCCAAGTAAGCGTGCAGCCAGGGAAACCTGTAGCCAGTTAAGCACTTTTTTCTCAGGTTTTTAAAAATTCTTTTGCTCAAGGTTGCCTCTCAAGTCAAGGCAAACACCATCGGCACCACAAGACTAATTTTGACCTGCTGAGGTTTTGATTTGCTTCCAGCACTGTATCTGTCCCCCTGGGGACAGCTGGAGCCCAAGGCTATTAGGCACCTAATTAAGGCCACTCAATCTCCATCTGCCCTCCAGTGGGATAATTCACCAGGATCAATGCTACCTTGGGAGCTGAGGTGTCCCTAGGGTGGTGGATCAACGGTGTAGGTGGCTGGTCTCACCATGCTGCTGTCTTGTACCTCTCTGCTTCAGTTTCATTCTCTGGGTGAGAGTATTTGCTGAGTTTGTCTCAGCTCTTTATAGGGGTGAGAATGCTGCTGTGAAGAGTTTTCACCCTATGTGAAAACAGGGATATAATTGAGGCAGGGAGCAGATAGCTGCTGTGAACTTCTCTCACTGCAAGACCCGAGATGAATTATCTTATCTGACTGTGCCTCAGTTTCCATTTTATTGATCGGGCCCGTTGTGGGATTTTTGTAGCCTGCAAATGATCAGTTGGGAATTGTGGTGTTCAGGGAAATGCCAGTACCCAAAGGCTGAGCTCTCTGGGCAGCTCTGGACTCACACTCACCTCCTTGGCTGATCAGAAGGGCAGGAGTCAACTCCAAATCTCATTCACACCTTTACACCTTACAGCTAATGAAGCAGGGAATTGGGATCCTGATCCTCTGAATTATTCTCAGTACTTGAAAATAGGGAACAAACATCAAGCAAATACTTTTCAGTAGAAAAAAATATTTTATTTTGTTTTACCATGTTTTTCCTCCCTTGAAACTCTTGAACCAGCTTCTCACTGATGTAAATCATTACCGTTGCACTCAACTCAAAGGAGACACTGATTTACACCAGCTAAAAATCCAAACTTTATTCTTTAAGTACCTTCCGTGAACCCATTTGCTTCCTCCAAACACACAACTTTGCCAAGTTCTTTATAAACATAGCTTTGAACTTTACTTCCTGCTGTAATATACATATAATATAAACACAATAAAACTTCATTTGTTTTGTGCCTGCAAAATATGCTGCCTTTGATTTCACCCCCCTTTTATTAATTGCAATTTCCTATTCAAATCTGAGAATCATTCAATGCTGCCTAGAAGGAGAACAGACATTTCTGCAAGGAATAATCTCTGATTTTACAGCTCAGGAGACAGGTCTGAAACTCAGAGAAATCAGCAAAGTTCACTGTAAATCCACAAATTGAAACATGCTGGGGCCAATTCTCCTTGAAAAGAAGACTGTAAATGGTTAGGTAGAATGGCTTTTTTATTTGCTTGTTAGGCAAACTTACATGAAATAATTTGGGACCAACTGGAAATTGTATTGATGCACATTTTAAATGAAAATGAAAAACTGGCGAGAAACAAAAATCCCTTTCAATGGAAGTGAAACATATTGTTTCAATTTAAGAAAAGGATGAATAGGAGTTTATTAAAAAATGAGTACTCAGATACATTTCAAAATGAACTGTCACATTAAAATGAATAAGTGATCTATTACCTTCTGAAAATAGAGCAATGTTTTCACTTTTTTTTTATATGACATGAATTTGCAATAAGTTGCTACTGAGTGACTTACACTGTTGGCTGATTGTTGTCTGATTATACTTTTAAGGGATAAGTAAATTTGTCAACTGAAAAAAGACTCCCAGCTGTACTTAGCATGGACTTAGCAATCAGAAATTTCTATATCAGCCCTGTCATCGGTATCTGTGTGAGTCTACATGCATCTTTGCATCTTTCTGCCAAATAGTTTCCATCTTAGTTAAAAAGGAGTAATATTTTTCCCTCAGTGTTCAGAAGCTGAAATAACCAATAATGTTAAATAATAGAACCTATATATGTGATTAATTTTGTCAGCCATTTCTCCATGCTTGAATAATCTACAAAAATCCTTCTTTAAATCAGCTCAGACTCCTCAATACCTCCACAGATTATTTATCAGCTGAGTAATTTAGCTTGCTTGGGTTTGTGATACATGTCCCCAAGCACAGGATGCCACCACCAGGAGTTCTAACACAATTAACAGTCTGCATGGCTAATGAGACTCTCTAAGCAGCTGGTTGTTCAACAAGAGATGAAATCCTAATTACCCACAGAACTCTTATGTGGGTTGTATCTTTTGCCAGGTGTGCAGTAGAACTCCGCTGAGCTGTTTTGTCTGGGGATCCTGGTTTATTGCCAGGGTCCCGCTTCCCGTAGCAAAGACCTGTCAAGAGAACATAACTGGAGGGTTCTCAGAGACGTGGGCCAGGAGTTTAAGGGTAAAGGGAGTTTTGTAGGATAGGATTCATCTCCCTTTGGTTGTCTTGGACACCTGTGTCTTCATCTCAGCTAGTCATAGCATCATGGAGATGCTAGTTGAAAGAGACCGGGACCTCTAAAGGTCCAATCCCCTCTCTGAGCAACGTTTACACTGATACCTGAGCAATCAGTCATATTCACCCAAAGCTCTCTTTAGATTTCCAAGGGGAGGGCCTGAAAGTGTGACTCACCTGGCCTATTTTGACATCCTCCTTAGGAAGAGTTGAATTGTGATGTCAATCTGCCTCTTACTCTCTCAACTACAAAAGTGGCCAGGGACAGCTAACCAGATGATGGTGTCTGCACTGCAGGTAGAATGTATCTAGTCCAGATGGTTTTGAGTCTAATGGAAGTAAGATACCCAGGTGAGGGAAAGCTCAATCCTACTTTGCTACAAGCCTTCATTAGACACTGGAAAATCAACACAGAAATTCTTTCTTAGGACACATAACCATAGGGGTTTTGCTGACTCTTCTGCTACTGGAAAATCCTGCTAAAAGTTAGGTACTGGATTTGTCTTTGCATTAAGACATCTATGCAACAAGTCAAGGAACCAGAACCCCCTATAAAACACCCATAGATAGCTATCTGCTTTCTCAAACCTGACCCCGTAGGAGGTAAGAATAGGAGGAGGGACAGAGCCACTCTTCGGTGGCTGGGGAGGATGTCAAGACAGTGTGGGATCCCAAATGGGACCATCTTAGGAGTGGAGGCAAAGATCTTCTCCATCATCACCCCAGAAGTATCCAAGAGGAAACAACCATCCCTGGGGATCAAGAACGCACTACCCAGTACCCAGGGTGGCAATTTAAACTCCTCAATGGCTCTTGTTTTTTCAGAAGCATAGTCCAGTCTGGGTGGTTATTTTTTTGATTTGGTTAAAAATCAAGGCTGGTGTGAGAAAGGCACAACAGCACCCATAGCTAGTACCACAGAAGTGTGAAGGTCACAACCAACTGGTCCCTTTACCCTGTCCCTCCACACGAAGCAGGTTACCCAAGCCAAGGAATGACTTGAGAGATCCTTCAGCACAAGCAAAACCCTCCATATTCATGGTGTTATGTTTGCCTTGGAGTGGTGACTTGCCTGTCTTTGCAGTGGAAGTTGGTACTCATTGCCAGGTATGATTGAAGAAAACAGTGTACTAGCTTCTTTACCTGCATCCTGGAGGAAAGGCAGGCACTACACAAATCAGGCTCAGAAAGGTCTTCTTCGAGCCAAAATAAAAATATTTTTGTAGGTGCTGTCTTTCACAGGGCAGAAGTCCTTTCACAAATCATTTTGCAGAAGATGGGCTCACAGAGGCATAGCAGTGCTCAGTCTTCGGTAACTGTCGCTTGTAAAGTAAATTATGAGGAAGACAATGTAGGTAGAAGCACATTCTAGATGAGACAAAGTCTTTTCTGTTAGAAGAGGAGAATCTAATTCTATGCTGGTAGAAGAGGATTTAGCATGGTTTCCTAAGAAAAAAAAGCGCTTATGTCATCATGCTGGCTGTGTGCATGTAAGCCTTTCCCCACCACCTGTTGAACTGTTTCATCAATCTCAATCACATCAATCACAATGAGAAAGTGCTAAAAGTCCTCAATATATCAAGTTCCAATAAAATTGGGCAGATGGGTAAAACAGTGGGGACTTCTATACTCTCCCCCATAGAAGAAAGGTTGCAAAGCGAGCTCAGCCTCTGGTTAGACGTCACCAAATCCTCACTAACAATCCACCACGAGACACAATGCCACAGAAAACCAACTTCTTTAGTTTTGTTGTGCATAGGAGGACCTGATCAAAAGTGTGATTTAAAAGGACAAGGATGAAAGATAGACTGTTCGATTGCTTTGATTGGCAGGGCAGTAACTTGTACCTCCTGAAATTTTCTAAGTCACAGTGGAAATGGCCCAATTGGCATGGAAAAGGGAATGGGCAACTGTTTTGGAATAATTAGCTATGGCCCAGAGCATCAAATCAAACTGGAACAAGAGCAATTGCAATGAGCTATTCCATCTGCCACACGTCCCTCCTTGATCCTGGTCCACAGGAACCATACATTCATTAAAAATCACAGCAAAGACATAGACCCAGAGTCTCAAAAGGTGCTAGATATCAGGCTCCAATTTGATTTATTGGACATCATCCAAGCAAGAGGCAAGACTCTTCTCATCTGCTTAGCACCACCGGATGTTTCCATCAGATGGTCTCCTGCCAAATTAGTATAAATTCTATCAGTTATAGGGGATGGATGGGTCTTCCAGCCCATCTCCCTTTCTCAGGGAAAGGTCTCTTGGTCCTAAACTATTATTGACCTGTTTTCCAAGACTAAACTTAAAGTATTGCAAATCCATTGCTTTCCCAAGAGAAATATACTGTTGCTTAAGTTGCTCTCAAATGTAACTTCTTCTTCTTCTTTTTTTTTTTTTCAGTTCAGAGTGTCTGAAATTACATTAGAGCTGTTGCAGCCTACCAGAATGTCATTTCTAGGGCACAATAGACGGGGCTATACGTAGGGGTATACAGCCCACTGGGGTAGCACTGGACAAATAGTCCAGGCACAGGGGATCTGGCTTGGAGTCATCTACATTGATTGTGTCTGTTTAAAGATAATACAGTGGAAAAGCAGCCTGTGAGCTGGGTTTGTCTCCAGGGAGAACATGTTGACATCCTGCAGAAGGACACATGAGAATTACAAGTAGGCTTGGATAACTATATCTATATATATATTACATGAATAACAAGCCCGTGAGTAAATATGTAGCTAAAGCATTTGATGGTGTCGATTCACTCCTTGTGCTGTAGTACAGAAGCCACCAGAGTGCAGAACAACAGGGAAACAGACTATGTGTGTTTGGAAATAGCCAGCAAAAAATTATTATTTGGACCCCAAATGAGTGTGTGTGTTTCCCTTCCTACTCATTACCCTGTGTAGACGGCCAGAGACAGATGGAGGGTTTTAGTACAGTTTTTGCTGTTGCAAGAGATGCAGTGTTCTGCACCTCAGATAATGATTTGGGCACCCAATTCTGAACATATGCTTTGCCTCTGCCTGTCCAAAGTGATGCAGTGATTCAGTGAAGTGACTAGGAATAGGACCCAGATCTCCCATGACCTATGTGTGGGATTATTCTGCTTCCAGTCCACCCACCACACCACCAAATAAAACTATTTAAAGCCAAATGTTTTTATATTGCAGTGGCTTGACGCATCTGGAGGCAGTTGCTGTAATGGATGTACCACAAACAGGAAAAAAATAGATCCTGAAAAATTTAAAGCTACTGTGTTTCAGTGGGCAAAATGTTATAAAATATCCCAACAGGAGTTTTGGAACCAATACCAAAATACGCCATATAACATTAAATACATGTATATTAAGCTGGATCTGATGGTTTTATTGTAGTTGCACGCACAGAACTTTGTCCTGGATATTCTGGGAAGGAGCTTTTAATTAGCCTAATCTATCTTCATTAATTCATATGTGGATAAATATTTGCTCATTAATTCTGATAATCTGGTTAATGAGATGTAACAAAGACTGAGCGGAAGGGTGGGGATGCTTTTTGGTATGAACATGCAAGGTGGCTGTTTAATCTCTTGCTGCCATCTTGGTTTTGATTGGTTTTGCCACAACAAAGAGCATGAACTAGCTACCAGCAACTGTGTCATCTTAGTAACTAACAGTGTGAAAGCTTCATGCTACCTGTAGGGTTTTAATTGGAAGTGTACTCACTTTAGTTAGCACGTGCAGCGCTTTTGCTCAAGGGTCTTCATAAAATGAGTATATTTCCTTGGGAAAGCAACCTGAATTATCTTCCGATCACTCAGTTAGGACTTTTAGTTGATATGATTACTGTGCTGTATTCTAGGTAGGGCTGATAGTAGCTATTAACATTATGGGACCCTTCCAGAATGAAGTCCCAATTTTTGGTGCCAAACATTATCTATTAGGTAAGGTTTTCCATTCCATCTCTTTGTAACAGACTGATTTTTTTCTGCCAAATGTGAGACAAAATGAGATAGCTATAGCTGAGAAAGATTACAGGAAAAAACACAGCATTCAGTTCCTATAAGAAATGTTATGGGGACAGACTTGAGTTTAAAAAGCTCTAGCAGTACCATGAATCAGAGCAAAAACTTGACATTTTCCTCCATCGAGGTTGGGGGTGCTTTATGTCAAAACAGGGCAGGAATTAGATAAAGGTAGCCCAATATGGCCAACTTCTGTGAAGTTACAGGCATCTGAGAAGAAAGCATGTTTCTGAGGTGTTGTCAAGGATGAGCAGTATAGCAAGACTGGAGCTTGCTGAGGAAGGGCTTTTAAGAGCAATGACCTGATGGTGTCGGATAGGAGTTTCTGCTCCTCTGCACTCCCCTGTACTGCTCATTGCCACACTGTTCCCACCTTCCCCAAAGTCAAAACAGTTCCTGGCATCGGATGCCAACAGTGTGGTCTTCGGCTAATTGATCTTCAGCTTTCTGCATAACCAAAAATGAAAAAAAGGTATTTTGAGGCTGCAGCTCATCACATCCTAATATTGCTCTCTAAACCGGCCAGATGAGTCACAGCCCAAAAGCACCAATGTCTCCTCAGTGCCCCTGAGGGAGGCCAAAGATCCCTAGCTCCGAGGTGTACAGTACACATCTAAACTAGCCGAGATGAATCTCACTGTGAGGCCAAATTTGGGTCCAGTTTTGCCAAAGTCTGACACATGTTCATCTGGAGCTGATAGGACTTATGTGAAGTGCTTTGTATCATCAAGGGCTCAGGAGTCCACACCCAAAATATAGATGTATTTCAGCATTGCTTTATAGATGGGGTGGTAAAATGGCTCTGAAGCAACTTTTTCTCTTCAGAGAGCTGTGAAAAGAAAATGATATATGTTTGCAAAATATTTGGACATAACTGAGATAAGTACCTTCAGATATCCATGAGGAAAACAATAGTTCTGTCATCAGAACGGAGCTGAGCAGGGTGAGTTTGTAGTGTGGAGCCACATACTGAGCAGTGAGGAGCTACTGAACAGATAACCAAGCTGTCACTCTGCTGAGCACCCACCTTTCCCTGCAACTATGGCAGGGACACTGCAGAGACAATAGAGCATGGTCCTGAAATTAAACATTTTAAAAGTAAGAAACCAGAGTTTTGCAAATGTGATTTTCACTGTAACCTTGATGATCTTTTGAGTCCTTAACTTTGCAACTTCCTTAGTGTTCATTTAGCAGTTTTATTATACAGTATAACTTGTCTGCAAGCTTTTGTGTGTTCAGTAGAAATCAGTGTTCACCACAGTGGTAGAGTTAAACAAGACAATTTTTAACACATAACACAATTGCAATTAAAAGAATGTGGAAATATTTTACAATATTTTTTTCTCTGTATGAGAAAATATGTAAATACGTGTTTACAACAGCTGAAGCCCAGAATCAGCAGTTGCAAAAGCTGTGGTTTACACACCCCATTTTGAGGAATCATCCTTCCATGTAAGCTGGTGGGATTTTGAGTGGTGCCTGCAGCAAGGTCTATGTTTTAATATCAACTCCTAAAAATTCAAGTGACTGCTGAGGACAGGAGCGACCTGAGAAAACAGGGCTTTCCTTTGAAATTTCTCTTTCCACAGAAATTCAATTCAGGAAACCACCGTTCTACGCCTGGATATCTCTGTGTGGTGTGTGGAACCACTGGGTATATATTTTCTATGTCTCTTACCCTTATTGCCCTTTACATGATGATCCTCCTAATTTGTCTACATTTCCTGTTATACTCCACTGTCTACCACTTAGCCAAGATACAAGTGCTAGCCTAGGCTGCATCATGGCTTATACCATCTTCCAGACAAGTAGTAATAGGAAAGCAATTCTCAGATGAATTGTACTGTAATTGACAATAGAAAATATTTCAGGCTCTGCTTGGTGTTTGGGCAAAACAAGGTTGTAAATAGCTTCCGGCATTAAATGTTCTTAGTAAAAAATCCAGTTTTCCAATTAATAGATGTTTAGACTTTTTTTGACCAACCCAAGTTGTTCTGTCTCCTTATTCTTTTTACACCCAAAATTCCAAAGTCCTCCTAAGGTACCTAGCTTTGAGGGTACAAAGCGGGCTTTTTTCATCCATCATTCCTTACAGGAAAACTTGATCCTTCTTGTGTTGAGTGGATTCTCTGGAGGTTGTGAATAAACTTTGTTCTCTGAGCAGACCTTTTCCCAGGAAAGTCTGGTACTAACTACATTTTGTATATGTGATTTTCTGTTCTACGTTGAGAACTAATTACCTCCTTTCCTTGTCGCGTGATGAGGCAAGGCTAAGTGTGGTCTCATAACCCTGAGGTTGTTGTTTGCTTTCTCTTGGGTCATCGTCAAAGCAGATCTGTTGCATGCCTCAACCCAAAATAACTCTTGTGAGGATAGACAGTGTTTTATTTTTCTGTACATTGGCTGTTAAATGGTGGTGCAGGCACTGGTGACTTTTGCTGATGAACCAGGCCCTAGAGAAAGATAACTGCTGTAAAGTTCAGGGTGTTGTTTTTTCGCTCTTCACAGCAGGTGCTACACTGAGATTTTCACTATTACTACATTCACTGGATGAACACATTCATTCCAGGAAGCAAACCCAGCACTTTCACCAACAAAATAGTGCAGAGTGACTCACATCCACATAACTCAGAGCTCATCCTCTCTGGAGGAGACTTGCACATCCACATCAACACAGAGTCTTCTCCAGATTTCACAAGGTATCACGATGGCTCTAAGACTTAATTACTATTTAGATCCATTTTTAATGCAAATGGGTCTACAGTAATATTCCAGTTGTCGGCAACTTGGAAAAGAAGGATTTAGGTAATCCAAGTGCCCTGTTTTTCAGGAGGACCTCACATATGGGGCCCATCCATATGTGTCCCATCAGGTTACCATGTAACACCTGGTGGGTGGTAACTCCCTGTGGCAAGGTCTTCTCTGTCGAGTATGTGAGAGCACTCATCTCTTCCTCACAAGGGACTTCTTGAATGTGACCATGGGGTTGGAGACAGCCAGTCCCTTGTATGGTGGCACCCCTCATCCATTGTAGCTTGTTTCTATGCAAGATCGGTGATGAGGGACAAGGAAAGGAGTTGGAGATCTGGAAGGCACAGTAGGAGATGAGGAGGAAAAGTAGGAGTCTTGGGGCGCGGTGAGGCTAACAAGGTGCCAGGAAGTCTGAACCGGGAGCCCTTCTTGTCTCCAGCAGCACTAAGGTGTCAGGGCTTCAAGGTTCCCTGAGGTGATCCCACAACAGAGGGTTTGCTGAGCCCCAAAACAGAACTGTCCCCTCTCTCTCCTAATGCTCTAATTCACAAGAGTGTTTCCAAGGGCCAAATGTGGTTTATGTTCTTGTGTTTGTTTACCCACCTGCTCCTAATTTGGTTGTGGCTGAAAGGGTTTGGGGATTTGGGAGCGATGGTATTTCATGAGGAATAGCTACAGTATTAAAGTTCAGCAGCTGGTTGCTTCCACAGAAGACCTGCTTTCCAATTTGGCAGTTAATTGCCATTCCTATTTGCTGTAAATGTGTCTTTTAAAATCCCACTAGGAACTCTGAGTGATGTGCTCTTCCTTCTGAAGGCTTTGCCTTTACGAGCACTTTCCATCTAGAGATCTCTCAAAAATCCTTCCTCCAAAGCAAATTCCAACCATGACAAAGTGGGTATTGATCTATTGAATTGACTATCCTGTTTAGGCTTGTGAGGAAACCTACCTGAGTGGCAGAGGTAGCATTCATATGTTCCCATGCAACATGTGCTGGGGACAATCTTATCCCAGTGGTGCCAGCTCCAAAGTTCAAATGACTAAATAAGAAGGGGAACACACACAAATGTCATCAGGGAGGGAGACAACCTGTCTGTTTCAACACTGTTTGTCATCTTTTTTGGCTAGGGAACCTGAGAAACCACTTACATGCCTGTGGTTGCTTGGTAGATCTCCAGTACTGCTAGCACACCAGCTACTTCTGTCTGTCCTGCTTTCTCTGTTTCGGTGCTGTATAAAACCGTCACATGGAAACAG
The DNA here is from genome assembly GCA_028565335.1 of Limnodromus scolopaceus. Taxonomy (NCBI): domain Eukaryota; kingdom Metazoa; phylum Chordata; class Aves; order Charadriiformes; family Scolopacidae; genus Limnodromus; species Limnodromus scolopaceus. Next base: position 43,775,976 of record JAOXNO010000033.1, on the reverse strand, counting down.
AAGACCGTACTTCTCCCTGCACCGTAATTTATGACCACGATTAGCCCAAAGATGGATTTACTGGAGTGGCTGGAACAGGATATGGCTTTTTAGCTACTCCTAATGAATAGCCTTTCTCTAAGAGGGCTCCTTAGCTAACGCATTTGGAGCTGCGCCAGAGAACCAACAGGTCCAGTGGCAGAAAACCAACTGCCAGCTAGCTAAAGAGAGGGCATTTCCTCCCCCCGGGAAGTTTCCAACCCGAGGCAATTCACAACGCAGTCATTAAGGCCCCTGAAATGCTTCTTTTATATTTACCCCCTCCAGTAGCTGAAAAAACAGAACAAAACAAAAACAAAAACAAAAAAAAACCAAACCAAAAACCCAACCCCAAAACATTTACAAGTCCAATCTGCCGTTCCCATTGCTCACAGTGGGTACATTGATGGCACTCAGTAAAGCAGGACCGGCAGGAGATAGCAAGTATTGGACCGCCCCTACTCAGCTCTCCAACACAAATCTGCCCAAGTTCATACTGCCTGGAGTGGTATGAACATGACATGGTTGGTACCACTTGGGTTCAGGACCTGGAATCCGACCTGCCTCTCTTCTGTTCAGCAACTTTTTTTATTTATCACAATTAATGGGATCTGCCCCTCCTGCAGTGAGATAAAGGCTAGAGCAAATCACAGGAGTTATCTCGCCTGGTCTCCTGAGTTAAACAACTCCTGGCTGCATTCCCCTGCACGACTGTTGCCATGCAAGGTTGCAAGGGCTGAGAAAGCACAAGACAAGAGCCAGGATGCAAATCTTCCAAAAGATGTCCATGACAGAGAAAAAAATAACATATGGAAGCCCTGCAAGAGATCTTCCATGCAAGGATCAATTATGCAAACACTGAGCAGGGGACAGCCCCCATTATGAAAGAAGATTGCCCCAGCCTTTGCTGGAGGGGCTGTGCTGGAGCTGGGTCCAGGTCTTCCACCACAGACAAGACCTTTGTGAAAGCATTTAGATGGGGTAAAGTAAAGAAAGAAATAAACTTGTTCAGAGGAAATTCGTATCCTAACCTAAAACAGTTGATTTCTAGTATGGAGACAGTGGGGATGTCGTCACGGTATGGTGCTCTTTTCTTGTGGCAATGAGCCAAGAGTGGGTTAGGGCAGCATGACCAGGAAAGGTCCTCTCTGCAGCAAGAGGATGGCCATGCATTGTCACCTCAGGATGGGCCAAGAGGAGGAGGTGACTAGCCTCACTGATTGCTGAGAAACAGCCCATGGGTAACAATGGGGATCATGGGGGGCACTGGCCCCAAAATCCGGGACTCAGAGCCACTTCCAAGCCCCTAGGTCCACCAGGTGAAGCTGGCAATGGTACTATTTCTTGCCCTAGATAAGAGCCCTCTCATCTGTGTCCCAGGCAGGGGAACTGGCATGTGTATTTCCACTCCACAAGTGATTTCAGAAATGCAGTCTAGAAGGGTATGGGGCACACATACATGCACAACGCAACAGTGAAGACAGCATCAACTGGTCACCAACCTAGCTTGAGCACAGACAGCTGAGGCCTTGCGTTCAGAGCAGCTGCCAGCTCTTGAACCTCTGCCTTTAAAGCCAAATCCTTTAGGAGAGACTTGTCAAACTGCACTAGAAAAGTTTTTCAGCTATGGGCTATTTTTGTTCCCAGGGTCCCTTCCATAGGAATTATCTGGAAAGCTGTGAGGATGCGTTGTGAAGTCGAGCTGGCGGCCAGCCACAGGCTTGTCTGCCTCCCTCAATATTGCACTCAGACTAGGGATTTGGGGAAACAAAACAGAATAACTTCACGTCACAGGGTTTGCTTTCTGTGTATTCCTTTCTCAGAGAGCATGAAGAGACAGGGGAGGAAGGAGAAAATCACAGAGTTTTCCAAATATTCCATGCGTCCCTTTCTTCTGCCTTGCAAAAGCAGTTATTTGGGATTAATCACACTGTGTTTCACTTCCAGTGATACCACTGAGTTACAGCACTTTGGGAGTCTCTGCAGGCTGGTCTATTTGAGATCCTAATGATGCACAAGCCCATTAGTCATAGGCTTCAGCCCCTCTTGTGTCAGGTGCTGTACAAACAGTAATGTTATTTCTAGCCCAGAGGAGCTCAAAGTTGTGGATCCAGATGGATGTGGGAGGCAGGAGAGCACCCCGTGGTATCTGTGTGCAGTCAGACTGCGTTTTTCCCAGCATGCAGGCAAAGGGATGGGAAATTGTGGTCTAAGTTTTGACAGGTAGCTTCTGCTAGCCTAAAAAAAAAACCAAGGAGAAGGCCCCATTTCCATTGCATCTGATCACCTCCATGGCCATTGCATTCCTTCCCTGAGCCCCCCTGCCCTGAAAACCTCCTTACCAGTGCTTCCCTTCTCATCCATGCCTCTCCGATAAATGAGGCATGTTATTATTTCTGGTTTGCAGGAAGGCAAAGAGGTGAGGGGTAGGACAGGCCGCATAGATGAAAACTTAAATGTACAGCTGTCTATGGGTAGGTGTCTGCAATGAGCTGAATGTCTCAACTCACATTATTGTCCATATATAAAGACCTAGATTGCTAACCAGATTTTGAGTGCAGTTTACTTCCCTAAGAGATGTCTAGTGCTTTCCAAGATCCCCTGAGGTAGATGAAGCAATTTTGGGGCTTTTGGCTGCAAGACAGGACCTAGAGAAGCCCTGTGCTCCTCTAGAGGAACATCCAGAGTCAGGGGGGACATCCCAGGGCATTTATCTCCAGTGGTACAAGACACACAAGCAACCTCTAAGTCTACTTTAGAATGACCTGGATTGCTCCCTGGATTACTTTCCCAGAAAATTCAAAAAGAAAACAGACGACCTCATCGAAAATACTTCTGGTAACCTGCCCACACAAACATGTCTTTCTTTCTCCCATAAACTGGAGTGTAGGTTGTGCCCTAAAGTTTGGTATCTTGTTGTGTTGTTACCTTCCCCTCAGATGCACCCTTCCACAGGCTAACTCTGAAGCAGTGTCCTGAAAACAAAAATAAAGGGGCTACCGCTGCTTTCTCAGGCAGCCTATGTAGAATCAATCTGGCTTCCTTTACATCACTGTGAAGCATTAAAAAACAATGTGACGGGCACCACACTTCAATGCAAGAGTAGTAGGAAATATATAGAAAAGTTTTCAAAGGAGGGGCTTAATCTTTGCTGACTGTTAGAAACAAAGAAATGCCATCTAAGTGACTTTACTGGGCTGACCTCTCTGTTTCTCCTATAGGTTCCATCACTTGTCGGTTTTATCCAGGCAAGTAGGACCCAGCTGGCCAAACAGGTGGAAAACACAGAGTTACTTGCCTAGTGGTGGGTTTGACCTCTCCATTTAGGACATGTAGTGATAGTAAGGCTGTTGGATTGGGTGGTGGTGCACACAGTTTGTTCCATCACAGCTTTAGGTCTTTGCTGACCTGCTAATGCTGAGATGTGAGGACAAGCTCAGAAAGAAGCAACATGACACATGTGATGTGCAGGCTCTTCCTCAGCTTCATTAACACCCCTTGATGACCCCAGCAGGCAGTGTTGCTACTGCTCTCCTACAGGATGGATCCATGAACTTCCCCCAAAGTTCAGGGGAATCAGGATGTGGGTGGTTTCTTTTTCCTGCTGCAATGACAGGGCAAGGGAAAGTATTTATGTTCAAACCAGAACTTTCCCAGTGCTGCTGTCAAAGGCAGCAAGGGTAGGGGGCTAAGCAGAGATTGTTTACATTGAATGTAGCTGTCAGCCTGTCAGGGTTTATTCTACACATTCAGCAGGAAAAGGTCTGTTCCTTCTCTCTGTGTACTCTCACTGCACACCCACCAGCATGCACTTAGAGAAACCACAGGTGATTAAATTAGCAGCCTAATGTATGGAACAAAAATAATTTGCTCTAAAAACAAGCATTTACCACTCAAAGCAGAACTGAGTGACTCACAGCAGAACTCAGACAAGCCATTGAAGAGCAACATAGCCAGAAATGTGGTCACGTCTGCCATCCCACGAAGTGCATTGGCAATCCCTCAAGTGCCTTCTTTCTTTGTAGCTCTTCATCTTCTTCCTCTCCCTGTTTCTCCTATCTGTATCCTGTACCTATCTATCTCTGTGGCTTTGGTGTGCAAATACCACAGGCAGCTGTCACCATTTCAAGAAGTGACTGCCACTGCAGATTACCATATTGCATTATCCTGTTCCAAATCACTTGAACTTCATGTGTGTCCCAGTCCCTGACCCTCTGCTGCTTGTGCCTTTGGGGAGGCCATTTTGGATCTTCTTGCATCCAACTCTAAGAAAATTTATTGTTTGCAGTGGGAACATATCTGTGCCTCATTTGCAATCGTTTAGTTTTGTGTCCATATCATCTTCTTCATTAAGTAGTTAAATTCTTTCCTTGGCTTTCACCCTTCTGGCAGAGAGGTGGTCAGAGGTCTTCTTCCCCTGTAGCCTCTTTTTGCTGCACTAAACAAGCGAAAATTCATCCCACCTAATGAATTCCCATTTGCTTTTATCATCCATATTCCCCCACTGGTTGATATGGGTTTACTCCCCTTTAGCAGATCATTGATGATTTGTATGCTCTGGGAGACCAACCTTGTACTTTACTCTCTTGAAGATGCGACAGACAAATGGGTGTCTGAGCAAGCAATCCTTTGTGGTAATCCTGATGTCCCTGTTAGCAACAGTAGTGGCAGATCACATCTCCCACCTGGAAAAGATGTAGAGAAGGCAACCACCTGCACTGTGTTAGTGGATGTCCCCTGTGATTTCCAACACACAACCCACGCAGCTTGGTGCTCCAGCTGTGAAGTCTTACTGGTTTTGGACTCTTCTGAGTCATGCCACAGACATCTCCAAGGAAGACTGTCTAAAGAAATAAATGGATGATACTTGCCAATGTCCAAGCACATTATCAGGACTGTGCCGAAGGGTTTATTTCATAAGGCCATCTTTTTTACTGCTATTTTGATCCATAATAATTTTATAATAATAATTTAATAATTTATATAATTTATATATAATTATTTATATAATCATTTGATCATAATAATTTTGAACCATAATGGAGGTGTCTCCAAAGGAACCTCCTTCCAAACTCAGCTGGAAATAGCTCCCCAGATCACTGGAGGGGGCACACCTCAAAGCTGCAAGGTACCCATCAGCCAGTGCTGAAATGTGGATTAAGAAATGCTGCTCCTCTGCCAGATGTGAATCATCCTGCATCTCCAACACTCACTTATGGTCACCATGGTGACTGGGTCAAGCACCTCAGAAAAATGATCTGGGAAAGTCCATTTTTCTTTCTCCCTATTTATTTCTTCTCACTTCCAAATGCCTGTCTCTCTCCCTTTTCCCTCTCCAGCCCAGGAGTGCCTTGCATTTCAAGGATAAAACAGCTTGCAGGGGACCAAGGAGACTTTATTTTATTCCAAACTGCAATCATCAAGGAGGCAATTCTACAACATGCATTTGAAAAAGGTGACACAGCCCATGAGAAATCACTTTGCTTGTGAAGAGAGAGACAGAGGAACTGAGCCAGCCATAGGTAGTATCAGGACCTGGTTTTCCCACTCTTTTCCCATCAAATACTCCATTAATGATTTTGGCAGAAACCAGCAAGGCTGACGTCAGTGCTAAGCAGTGACTGTGCCTCTATTACCCCAAATACTTGTAAGGAGCAAAAAACATCCCACTAGACAGTTGTTTCCATTAAATTTGGGAATGCCTGAAAACCCATGCAGAAGAAGCCTACAAATGAAAAACAAACTGAGCTGTTTATTGCTATTAGCGAAAGAAAAAAAAGAAAGAAAGGAAAAAAAAAAGGAAACAGAAAAAAACCAACAAAAACCACCCCAAAACAATAGAGAATGCAAGAATGTGATCATTTGGGAACAATTCATTATTTGTTATTCCTACTAATAAAAATCTGTTTGTACTGAAGTTACATCCAGGAGCATGCATGTAGGAGCTGGAATTCACATAGCAAAATGGTAATTCCTCACTCTAAAGACTTTATTGCCTTGGTTTTGTGAATTTAACTGTGCAAATTGTTAACCTCTGGCCACCATGAGGTACTATCACAAGTGGTGATCCACAGCAGATGCTCAGAAGGGTATTAAGCATTAAAATGTGAATTTTTTCAGTGAAAAGTTGGATAATGAGGTTGTTGAATCACCCAAGGGAGATCCAGAAGGCTGATAATGGTCTTTTATCAGCAGGTTTAAGATCTAGTGAAGTAATAGAGAAAATTGTTGGGTCAACAAAAGAAAATTAAACTCTGTTTTTCAAATTGACCCATAGTGAACTATTTACTTTTATGTTTTGATTAGGCTTGTTTGGTTTGTAAACTTAAATGTAAGAAAATTTTAATACAAAGTACGTTGGCACGCCTGTTCCTTCCTACCCCAGAAGAAAAGACTTGCTTAGAAAAGTTTAAACCTTAAAACTTGCATTTGTTTTTCAAAGACTCTCTTTCTCTCTCATTTGCTTCAGCCAAAATAATTTGACGAGTTTCCCCTATATGAAAATTTGTATTTGTCTCCTCCAATCTGTATGCTTTTCAGTGAATGAAAGAAGCAACAAATAAATTTTTGCCCTGATGTCACCAGATGTCTTTTTTTCTGGCAGACTGCATGAGAATACTGTCAGGAGAGACACCCTGGTACAGCCTGGAAAGCTCTTGGGAATTTGTCTGTATAAAATTATTAACAAGGCTAGATAATAAAGCAGACACACGTTATTGTTATGAACAATCATGATATTTCTTGGGTGTATTCATTTTTTGGTTTCCCTTTGCAGAACAAGTCCCAAACTGAAGTGCACCTTTGTTGCTCTGTACATCCCAAAAGCCATTTTAGGGAAGCAAGTGACCTCTTTCAAAGGAAAGTCATAGACTGTTAGCAGTGGCAGAGTGAAAAAGAATGTCACCCAGCTCTTAAAAAACTAATACCCTTGAGCTATTCCAAAATCCAGGGAGGAAGGGTCATTTTGACATTGTTGGCCTGCAAGTTGTCAGTGCACTTGGCCGTGGGAGCACTATCGAGGGCCAAGCGCCAGTTCAGGCTCAGCACTGCAGCCAGATTCTTCCCAGTGTAACCCTGAAATACCTCTTTGAGGTTCTGGGCATAGATGGAATCACCCACATCTCCTCACATAGGCCACAGCTGGGACACCTGTGCCACAGGAGATGAGGAACAATGACAGATTGGTGACCATGGAGGTTCCCAGGCTAAGTACAAAACGAGCCTTCACACTCTGCAGAGCCAGCCCATAAATTGGATGGTTTCCTCTCTCTCAAAGGGAGCATCCAGGGATGTCTCTGTGCCAGGACATCAAAGAGGAGATTATAACCAGCTGTTTCATGCAGCTAATTGATACCAGACTTCTTTATTCCTCAGGGAGGTCTCTAGGGGAACCAAGCCAAGGGAGCTCAAAAAGAATGAATAAAGGAGCATGAATGACCCAGAGTGTAAGGAGGGCAGAGACCACCTTCTCCCTGCAGTCTCCTCTGGAAAGCAATCTCCCAGCTGGGCCAACATCCCCCCTCCATCACCCCTCCTATCCCTTCCCCAACAGAATTCTGTAAGTGGAATCTGGGCTGATTTGTCACACAGCACCCATGAAAACATCTCATCTCGCCCAAATTTTTCCTCTTCTTGTTTAAATAGCCAAGTTCAAAGGCAGGACAGAATGTCAGTACAGGCTGGGGGGTGACTGGGTTGAGAGCAGCCCTGTGGAGAAGGACTTGGGGGTATTGGTGGATGAAAAATTGGACATGAGTTGGCAACATGCGCTCGCAGCCCAGAAGGCCAACCGCATCCTGGACTGCCTCAAAAGAAGCATGGCCAGCAGGTCAAGGGAGGTGATTCTCCTGCTCTGTTCCACTCTGATGAGACCTCACCTGAAGTACCGTGTTCATCTCTGGGGTCCCCAACGCAAGAAAGACATGGACATAGAGTGGGTCCAGAGAACGACCACAGAGATGGTCAGAGGGCTGGAACACCTCTGCTATGGAGAGAGGCTGAGAGAGTTGGGGTTGTTCAATCTGGAGAAGAAAAGGCTCCAGAAGACCTTATTGCAGCCTTCCAATATATAAAGAGGCCTTTTAAGAAAGATGGAGAGAGACTTTTTACCAGGATGTGTAGTGACAAGACAAAGGACAATGGCTTTATACTAAAAGAGGATGGGTTGATAATGGACATAGGGAAAAAAAAATATTTTATGAGGATGGTGAGACACTGGAACAGATTGCCCAGAGAAGCTGCGGATTTGCCCTCTTTGGAAGTGTTACAGATCAAGTTGGACAGGACTTTGAGCCCCTGAAAGATGTCCCTGCCCATGGCAGAGTGTTTGGACTAGATGAACTTTAAAGGTCCCTTCCAACCCAAACCATGTTATAGTTCTGTGGTGTTATGTCACCCCAGTGAGTTGTAATCATCTGGAAACCGTGCTTTAGAGGAACAGCCATGCTCCCTTCCCTGTCTCCTTCACAGGGTCAGTGTAGGATATTCTGCAACTCAGCAGAATGTCTCTGTGCTTTGATTTTGCAGAGAAGCAAAAGTTATCTTACTTGAGAACTCAAATGGGAAATCAGCCCCCAGGACAATCTGAAAGTCAGCATCCATTTGTCAAGGCATGTTTTGATCTTCTCCAATAACTGGAAGGACTTTCTTCAAACAGAAAGTGAATTTGTCTGAGTAGAAGCACTTTGTCCTCCATTCTCATCAGTGATCAAAAGAATGAGACCTCTATTTCCCATTGCTTGCATCATTTCCGTACTTCCAAACCAGCAGCTTAATTTTGTACCCAATCCAGCGTGGCTGGGGATGGAAGTGTTGGCTTTTACAGCAGTCAGGGGTGCAAGTCTGAAATGTCTGATGGCAGCTATGCTGCTGCAAAGCACAAACACTGTCATGCAGACCTGTATGTATTTGCATTTGCAAACCTGAAAATGGCTATTCTGGATACAAAATTGGCGGTTTAACTGCTTGCAGGTGATTGGTTGGGATCTTTTGCATTAAATTGCTGGGAAATGTTGTGTTACATCAATGAAGAAGGAGGGGTGAGAAACAAGAAAAGAAAACCATTAGGCAGCGGTTAAAGTGGGAATGGAGAAAAGATCCATCTGTGAATGGAGAAAAGATCCCCTCCACCTTCGTGTATGCAGCCATGCCAGAAGTACCTATGCTCTCCAGTGTCACTCCAAAGTCAGCAGCAATTGCAAATCAGTCTCATTTGACCTTCTCATTGTAATGTTTGGGGCATCAATTCAGCCTCCTGCACATCTGCAAAGCACTTGTCATTCTGGGTGCAGTGGCTGGTGTAAGTGAACCATTTACGTAGATGTTGAACTCACAATATTCCTGAGTAGCAGGTCTGGACACTGGCCAGTGAAGGAGGATTTAATTGGAAAATGCCAGTTGAAAAACCAAATGGAAATGTCCCAGGTTAACAACCTCTACTTCAATCACTATTCATAGCTCCAGGGCAGCCCGTTCATGCCAAGTTTTCATGGCTTTCTTACCATGCAACCAACAGAGTGAAAACCTTGGCAGGTCTGCACTAACTCAGGGTTGACTCCTGGATCCAGCAAAAGTAACCTGGAACCCCTGAGCACCTTGGCTCCAGAAAGAGTTTTTTCATGCTTCAAGGCTTCCCACTACAAGTATGTCAACTGGGGGGACTTTGAGACACTCCAGATTCCCAGATTCATAGATTCTAAGGATTACAGGGCTTCCATTGGCTGATCTCCTGTGTTGCTCAGCCCAAGGAAAGCCCGGGTAATGTAGCTTGCCAAGGACTTTGCATTTACTGTATACTGTGGCTGGGGAGTCCTGAGGAGGTGGGGAAGGGGAAGACTGCCCCATGTTGCAGATTCACCTAGTGGCGGTTAACTGTCAACATGGTTGTCTCCATGGATTAACAAGTGTTTCCACATCAGCTGGTGGTTGTCAGGTTTCCAGGGATACATCCTTTTAAGACAACAGTGTGCACTGGAGGTTCTTAGAATTAATTTATTTTTTTTAAATATAGTTCCTTGGAAAGTTTCATTAATCTTTTTATTGCATTCTGAAAGAAAACAAAGATCAAACACTGAAATTTCCCACAAACCAGACATCTGGGTTTCCAGATAGCTCTGTTCCCAAGCATGGATCAACACATTCTGCAAAAACTGAGTCTTAACAATTCCATCTTGTCACATTAAAATCATGGGGATTTGTGCCGCTGATTTTGTAGATTGCCCCAATATAGATTGTTGGGGCTGGAAATTGTATTAAGAGAAGATCTAGTCCATCCCTTGACCTCAGGTCAAAGAAACTGGATCTCGCCTATATAATGAGTTTGTAGTAGAATTTTTCCACTGCATGGGAATTTCTGGTTGCTCTGGTGCTATGAAACTGGTTTCAGCACGCAGGTCTGCTTTTGCTGCTTCAGGCAATATCTGCAGTCTGTTCCATATGGGTGATTATTGAGGAAAAATCTCTACCACCCAACAGCAATGTAAGCATAAACTCTGTGACATAAATTGACCCTAAATCCAACTCCTGATATTTAGCTTCAGCCTTTGCAAAGCTTGCCTCCTCTTTCCCAATAGCTCTGTTGCCCCATTCTCTTCTAACTGTCTTTATTTATCCTATGAACTCCCTTACACACAAGATACACATCGGTACCCTTTCCCTGAAGTTAAACTGATTGTCCTACGGCATGAGTTGGCTTAAAGTATGGTTTACCAGCAGATGTTCCCAAGCAGCAGAACTTTCAAAGGAGTGCACATTACCTCATATGTAGGTTAAATGCATGAAAATGGTATCTGTTATTCAAAAGTAATTATTTATCTCTAAAAGAGATAAAGCCTGATTTGATACTATTTTTTGGTACAACTGGTGAGTATTTTCACTTGTTAAAAATATACGCTCATTCATGTGATGTTGGAATTTTGCCATCTCAACCATGGCATGCTCTGCCATTCCTTGGTTGATTTAGAAAAATCTCCAAATTTCTGACCAGACACTTGGAACCCAATGGAGAGATGAGCACCAATGCCATACTCTTTGCTATTTGAATACAAAACCTGGCTGGCTGTGGTTTTAGTAGTGGTTGGACCAGATACCTCCAGAAATCCCTTCCAAACTCACTTATTCTGTGTCTCTAAAATCAGATGCAACTGGACAGCCATATAAATCAGTAAAATTATAATTGACCCAGTTTGTTATACTTCATTCCTTCCACTCTTGGCCTTTTGTTAGCCCTGTATCGTTAGATAGTTGATTCCTACCTATGTCTCAAAATTTTGGACAAGTAAGCTGCATCTATACAAGTAAACTAATGCCTGGGAAGTTACCAGACTCTTAGGTCAGCTGAACAATAACAGCCTTCATCTCAGCTAGTGAACTCTCTTAGCCTTCAAAACAGTCTGACTGTATGCTAGCCACCTGTTGGCAGTGGACCTTGGGAGGCTCTTGTCCCACACCATGCCTTGTGCTGGTTGCACAGGCAAAAGTTGTCCCATTTTGCTTTCATGGAAATGTCTGCTCCAGTGGTAGGGATCTTCCTAGGAAAGCTTAATATTGTCAATGAATATGACAGAGGTACCTGAACTCTCATCACTGTGCAGGGAGGTATGGGGCCTCATGCTGTTTCCACTGAAGATATACTAGGATGTCCCAGCCAACCTCCAATCTCTACTGCAGAAAGAGGCAGATCTGTAGGTCCTGTGCCACAGTCGCCAATCCTGTGTGAAAGTTTTGGATGTCCTGTGTCATGCCAAGCAGCATGAGGCACCTCTGTATAGGTATCAGAATTGAGCCTTCCACTCACTCACATGCAAATGACTAAATTTAGGTGTCAATTAGGTGTCAATGTCCTACCCTTGAAGACTTCTAATAATCTGGGTCCCAGCTATTCTGGCTCATTGAAACCATCTCTTATGCTTCCTCCTGTCATTTGGTGGATTTCCTTTTTTTAAAACAGTTTGGTCCAGTCCAACCATGAATACTAGCAAATCCTAGTACTGTGAAAATATTTTCTCTGCTCCCTCCATATTGTTGCCTGTATTTATTTGACCAGCTCCACCTTCAAGTGAAACTTGACTTCATGAGTGCACCTAGGTGAACATTGTGCAGGTCTTTTGATTCTCCTGCTCTTTGCTATGAGATCCATCATCTCCAGAGGTAGCTGGGATCCACTGAGCCTATCCTTGTTTCAAAATTATGTGCCACTATCAAGCAAGGACTCTGAGCTGACATTTTAATTTCTTTACTGAAGCAGAACTCTGAAGTGTCAATCTTTCCATCTGTCTATGTTTTGCCCTAAGCAAGGAGTAAGGGCACATCTGCTGAACAGCTTGATGCTGTGCAAATTCTGATCTTTGGCTCTTTCGTGCTTGCTTTGCTGGCACAAAGGGAATTAAATCCAGCTGAACTGAGGAGTCCACCCGTCTCCATCCCTGTCAGCAAAGGGAATGATCTGGCTGCCCTAATGGGACAGCCTTCCTACTGCCTGGTGAGTTTGCAATGAAACTTGTGGTTGCTCTGAGCTGCTGTTCTGGTCTGTGAGAGAACTTCATGGTAGAGGAAGTCTAGCGATACAGCACAGTTTTGGGGACTACTTTTTCAGAAACAACATGAGCGACTCAACAGCTTGAAATGTCTATTACAAGCTGACCTTTTATCTTCAAGGGAGTTACGGAGTTAGGCGTGAGCCTCTAATTCACTTTCTGCAATCTAGTTGGCTTTGCTGTTGCTATTGTCTCTTCTACTACCGATGTACCTCAGCCTAGTCCTGTTTATCTATTCCTGCAGTGATATAGTATCTGTTACAAGATGTTGTGCGCAGAGACTCGTCAGCAAATCTGAAATGGGTTTCCTTGGATCCAGGATCAGTCCAGACCCAGCTCCATGCCTGGAAAGGAGCTCCTTCTTTTCTGCTCAGAGAGGGACTTAATGGTATTAGTAATGGCAGCGTATTTGTGTTTTGTAGTTACTTCTAAGAGGTATTAAAGAGGTTATCAGACCAGGGCAAGCACAGCAGAGTTAATCCGAGCTTTCAAGCTTGGAGGACAGTAGAAAAAAATACACCTGAAAAGACTCAACCTTAGAAATTAAACATTGGGCAGCCACATGGCTGTGTGCCGTTTTGGAACCAAATAAGCTCTATTTTCGTGGAAACTTCATGTGTGGAGTGGAGTGATTTGGACCTTCTAAGTGTAATGGAAGGATTGAAAAAGGCTCAGGGGTGCTAGGGAAAGCCTCACTTACAGGTATCCAAGGTTGAAGGAGAGCCAAGCCTCATATACTCTCCGTGTTTTGGGCCTTATGTACAGGAACAGCCCAAACACCTTTTTCTTCAATCGTACAATCAAGATTTTAAGTAAGAGCTTAGTTCAGTTAGAAAAGCAGTATTTTTTTTTTTTAAAGCAAAAGAGTTATCTGGTTGCAAAAGGTAATTATGATCCCATTCCCGGCTGTCTTGGGTCATGCACTCTGGAAGTTAGATGCATATACTGAAAATACTGGGGTGTCTGAGTGATACTATGTGGCCTGATGCATAATTGGGAAATAGTATCCATTGGCATACACAGTATTGGAAGAGCTAGGATCAGGGGATTTATCTGCTTTTCTCTAGAGACAAATGCCAGGAGGTCACTTTGTGTGTCATCAGCCTTAACCCAACAGAGAGCTCAGCATCCAAGGTACACGTGGAATAAACTATATTTATTAAGGCACTCATCTGCAGTGATTTCTTGGCAGACAGTACAGGCACAAGGCCAGTCCTGGCTCTGCAAAGCTTCTTAGCGCTGCATCTGGCTCCTCAGCACAACAGTCTGCTCCTCCCAAAGCAGGGGCACAGCAGTGAGAGAGATCCAAAGTGCCAGGTGGACCTACAGATCTGACTCCTACAAAGGAGGAGCGCTGAGACATAGGTGTGATTTTTTATAGCCTCGTGTACCCTCCTTTCCATCCATCCGGGACAGTTCCAGCTGGAGATCTAGGACCAAGGATGTGTTTGTTGGCCTGCAGCGCTTTTCAAGATATTTGCTGAAAAAGAGCCATCCTTTTCTCTCATAGTCTTATGCTGACATGCTTCCCAAGGACATAAGAGTCTCAAGTCCCAGCCACTGCTTTTCCACATTCACACTCAGGCTTTCAGCTTATCTATTCTGTATCCCAAAAAGCACCCGGGCCCATTCATCAGAGATTTTTTTTTTATTACTATTTTCTTAATATTTGTGTCATTTTGGAAAGTGGACCAGCTCTAGCTGCCCAGTCTGACCCAGAAGAGCAGTCAGGTTTTGAAAGTACCATTCCTCAAGGATTTCCCTCAGGACCTTGCAGCAAGAGGTCCATGTGACATTCACTCCATTTGAGTCACTAAGGAGAGCAGCCCCACCTCCTCTGGGCCAGCAGGACATAAAGGGACCTCTCAAAGATGGAAGTGAGGTGGTGATTACTGAAGACTCACGTCTGCAGGTAGGATAAAAAAATATCCCAGATGCTTCTGTGCTACGGTCATGGCATTTGAGATCTTTTTATGAGAAAGCCCATATCTCCTACAAGGTATCTGACACCTGGAGGCAAAGGACTCAACTAAGGTGAAAAAAGCCACTGGCAAAAACACCTTTTGTGTAGGTCTACATGGGCAGGCACGCACTCACCTTGAGAGACATTTGAGGAGAACTTTCTCGCTTTCTCCCTGACCTGTCTTCATGGGGCTAAGACATTCTCCTTGAGGGACACTAGTATATTCCTGGGAAAATATGAGAGCAGCTGTGATGCCATCCCATCACTTACTTTTGTCCCTGTGGCTAACCCTGATGACTTCAGCTAGTTTCTGGCATGGCTAAACTCCATTTCTGAGGTTCTCAGCAAATGTCTACCTCAATCCTTTTGGGTGGCAGGATAATAGAAAAGGAAAAGGCCACAGGCAGCCAAGGAAATAAGGTGGAAACACCTTAGGGAGAGGAATCAGGTAGAGGCATTGGAGAAACAAGGCAGTCACCTACCTATCTTCAAGAGAAGCAATGGAGAGTAGTGTGAGTGCCAGGACGCAAAACCTCCCAACTCCTAGTGCTGATGCTATGAAGGACTCCAGTGCCACTGAGCAACTGGCAGAATCTGCCAGTGCTTGCAGGCAGGGCTGCCCTGGATTTGATTTTCCTCATTTGGACATGGCCAGGAATGAGCATGTGTCCTTTGGCACCTGTCCCTACAAGAGCGAGACGCAACTGTGAGGAGAAAAGCACAGAAAAGAGACACTGGCAGAGGCCATTTGCTTTCCCTGGCAGGGAGGAGGGGATGTTTTGATGGGGGCCTTAGGATAGTCTCCCCAGAGAAAGCACTAGGTGTAGGAAGGAGAAGGGAGATAAATTTTTAATAAGCCATTTTGTTTGTTTGAGAGTTGTTTTCTTTCTCCTGATATTGGCTTTACATTTTCTGCTGGACTGAGAGGGGAAATCTCACAGGTCAGAAGAAACAGTTGTTATTATAAAAGCTCTTTTTTATTGAGTTTTACATCAATACATCTGCTCTTCCAGTTCTTTTGGGAGTCCTTAGAACCACACACAGGTGGTCTGTGGGCCCCACATATACAAGGCAGGGCAGGCAGGCACCAAGCAGCACAGCACAGGGGTACCCCAGGCTGCTCCCACCAGCTGTCCCCAGAGCTGCAAAGCAGTGTTAGCATGTCACACACTCATTTCCTCAGCAGCGAAAAAAAAAAGCAGCTTTAATGCTACTGGAACCTGAACGAGTGTTCACAGCTGGCTTAGGTCTCTGCTCATGTCATCTACAGGTCCTTGCAGACCTTGCCATCAGTGCCAGCAAGAGCCAGCAGCTTGCTTTGAGAGAAGGAACCCAGAAAGCCCTCTGTGATGCTTATTTCTTCCCAGCTTTGTTTGCTCTGGGTAATTACTAGCACACCATAGGGTATTAGCTCTGGATGTGGGAGTGTGGAGAGACTAGCTGGTCTCAAATATCAACATTGTAGCTTGTTGTAATTAATTAAATGTTGACATGATCCCCAACAAGCAAAACCTTCATTATATTCAATTAAACCCCTTGACACAGATGCTTGACTCATTATCAGTCCCTCTAATTAAGACTAAATGCATAGAAATGTAGACATCATAGCATACGTGTGTCAAACCCGGGGAAAGATCTGGCAGCAGGGAATAAAGGTCCACTGATCTTCTCGATTAAAGTAGTTTCTGGAACAGATCAATGGTTTCCTGAACAGTTCTTGCTCTTATCATGTCTGCACACACTCTGTGACATGTAATTTTTACAACTCTTCTATATTCAGGACCTGCCACATTTTGGAATAGAGTTTGCTAATAGTAGTTGTAGTTTGCAAGGCTAGAAGGGACTTCTCTGACTACCTGCTGTGATTTGCAGATGACTGCAGCACTGAACACCTCATTCAATATTTTCTTCTACTCCCCCATTACTCAAAAACAGTCTTGTCCTTAGAAAGATATTCAGCATTAAATCAGGAATACAAATAATGGAGAATCTATGTCTCTAGTTATTCTTTTTCCAGTTGCTTTAGATCCTCACTATTAAAAATGACTGCTTTCTTTCCAGGCTAAATTGATCTAGCTATAACTTCAAGCCATTACATTTTTCTACCATTCTTGGTTAGTTTAAACATGCATTTGCCATCAGAAAGAGCTTCCCCTGTATTTCACTGTGCTGCATGAGCAAGTTGCTTTCGTTTCTCTTGAACAGTGCCAATAGATCAAGATCCTTTAATATCATGCTCTAAATCAAGTTTTCCAGACTTCTGTGTTGTCTCATAGAGCTCCTCAGTGCATTTTCTGTCTCCTTGGCTTCTTTTCTATGCTGTGGGCACCAAAATGGGACATGATTTTCCATATGAGCAACTTCAATTTTTCAGTCTTCCTTGGTCTGGTTCATCTGTTCCTGTTCTTGGCTTTTTTATGATCTGAGCTTGCGTTATTATTACTAACGCTCTGTGAAATGCTACTCTTATGTGGATCACACACACCTTTTTGTCAACAGCCTCGACAGCCTTTCTGTCAGGGAGGTAGTTGTAAAAGCAAGTCATCAACTCTTACTGGAGGGAAAGATATCCCTTAGAGGTATTCAAAACACATGTTGATGTGGCACTTAGGGACATAGTTTAGTGGAGAACTAGGCAGTGTTAGGTTTAGGTTTGATGATCTTAAGGGTCTTTTCCAAACTAAATGATTCTATGATTCTATGATATTCCTCTAAAGAACCATTTCACAAAAATATTCCCATATGCTACTATCCAGAGCAGGCATGAATACGAATCCAGAGCTGACAGTATTGCTAATGTATGCAATACTGGGATTGATACTGGGAATCCTCATGTTCAGAAGATATTTTCATGCTTAATGCCCATGTATTTAATGAGAGTTCAATGTGTAGCTACCTTTAAAATCTGTGCCATAACATTTATGTTAGGCATCATCAGATGTCTTAGCTTCACCCAGTACTACAAGATATTTGTCTTGGTACAAACAAGTTGATAGCCTTAAAGAAGCATATCACTGATACTGTCTGAGACAAATGGTTTCAGCTGCCAGAGAAATTGCTCCTTTCAGCATTTTGAATATTTGGAAGCAATTAGTAGGGGGATGTGCGTTTGTAGAAAAGCTGGATCCTGTCTCACAGCAAATGTAGAGTCTCTGTACCCAGCCATAGATTCATTGCACAAGGTAACACTGAACACCTGTTTGCAGACCTACTGACTGAGACATCCTGGGGACCCACTGGGAGTCCCCTGCTGGACCCAAAGTCACCTCGCTTTTAGACAACACTGTTGGCGGAAGTATACAAACAAAGCAAGTTTTACATGGCATGGTTTTTTGTTCCCTTGACATGAGGATCCATTAAAGTCCCCTAAGAGGGAGGTGACAAGTCAGAAGCTAGTTGGTGAAGGTGGAAGAAGAGGAGATAATAATTACCTGAGGTGACACTAGTCTTGACAAGGGCTGTCCTCAAAAGCAGCACTTTCCTAAGGAGGGGTGTAAAGCCCACTTAGTGTCACGTCCCTGGAATGAGAAGTGAATATGCAAAATTAGCATATCCAGAACTTAATTTGGAATCAAGGCCACATCAAGACAGGGAGTGCACCTGGGATCCCATGGCTATTACTTTTGAACAGTGAGTGCAGAGCACAGGAGGCAAAAAGGCTTGTTTATCTAACGAAAAGCCGAGAGAGAGGCAGGCAGATATCTCGTGGGATGTACTCAAATTGCCATGAAAATTGAATGCAAATTTCCATCCTTTCCCTTTAGGATCAGAGATTAAAAAAGAAATAGAGATAGGGCAGAGATGGAGCAGGAAGCATGTCAGTGGAGAATGAGCCTCATCACCATAATGAGGCACTTTGAGACACTCAGCTCTTCTCAGCAGAGATCCCATTGCCCTGTGCATGCATTTAAACCAGGCAATGCAGCAAGTTTCTTGCATTCTCTCTCTTGAAATGTCTCCTCAAAACTCCATGTGGCTGTAAAGCTTAAACAAAACCACCGCGATATGATGAATGGTCTGCTGCTACATTTCTTGGTCCTTCCAAAATTCCTTCATGCTTGTCCCAGGCTCAGCTCTGTGGCTAAGTCAACCAGGCAGCCAGTTTTTGCCTCTTGTGTCATTTTGCTTTCTATTCACCCATGACATCCAGGTGGAATGCTCAGGTAACAAAAAATATCAATAGTTTGGGTTTTCTGGGCTTGTGACCCTTTCCCACTGACAGTTCCTGACACCATTGCGCATGGTCGTATCATGCCACTGGCACTGCATGGAGACTGCTCTAGTCCGGGCATCACAAACTCTCGCCTCTCCTGATGTGGTGCAACCCATGCAGTCTCCCCCATCCACACTGCCAGACGTATTGCTGGATCACAAATCCTAGGGAACAAACCTTGCGTGTGCTGTAGGCATGCAGGAAACCTTTGCTCAGCATTGGGTAGCAAACGCCACCTTTGGGGACTGGTTTTCCCACCACTCTGTGTTTGTATGGTACCTAGCACAAAGTGTGGTCCCCCCATCACGTCGATGCTAGCAAATAAAAGGCATCGGGGTTAATTTGTTAGCCATGTGCCTGGCATTACCACAACTAAACCCTCCCAACCAGGGATATGCACGCAGGTACATCCCTTGCCTCTGCTATCCAATGCACCATGTCTGTGACAAAGTAATGCCAGGGTCCATGCTAAAAGCCTGGGTGCCCCTGTGTCAAAATCTGGTCCCTTATCCTGTCCCTGTTCACTGTACCTATAGAGATATGGCGTAAGTGCATCACCGCCAAATAACCAGATAAGAGATGTACAGCTGGTCACATCAGACGGATGACATGACCCCCCGGCTGTGGAGATGAGGGAAAAGACCAAGTAAGAATGATCCTTGCAGGCAACCGATGCGACATTAAACAGGAGACTTTATCCCTTCAAGTTAAGGGCTTCGGGAACTGTCGGGAGTGATGAGGATGTTGTTATCTCACCATTCCTGTTATATTTTTGGAGCCCTGTTACACTGACCCATTGTTTTCTGAGAGGGGAAAAACATCTCTTTTTGAAGTGCAATGTCTTTAGAGCTTGGTATCAGCTGAATACTGGCTTCCAGGCCTGCAGGGAGACAGAGCAACTCTTTGCTATCTCCCCTGAATAATTCCAGACTGGGGGAGAAGAAGGAAATTTGATATTTTTTTTTTAAGTTTCCCTTCTTGTTGGAAAAAAAAAAAAAAAAAGAGAAGGCAAGCGATGAGAAACTCTGCAGATTTTCCCATGCAAGCAAAAGCCAGAAGGGCTGTGCCTTGGAGCTGGGTGCGGAAACAGGGCAGGCGTTGGAGGATTTTCCCCTCCAAGCCTGAAAAGAAACAAGAAGTTGGCTGGCTGGTCTTGAATAAACCCTCCTGAGCCTGCAAAGCCAATCCCAATTTTTCATCAGAGCTGAAAATATCAACCTCCCCCATCCTTTCTTCCCCACCCTTTCCTCCACGACGTCACAGCGCCTGGGTCCAGCGATGTGGCTCTCCATAGGATGCTGTTCAGAATCCTTCACAGCCGGCGACACCAGGAGGGGGGCATGGGCTGCAAGTGTTGCGGTGCCAGGCTCCATGGCCGATGACGTGCTGTCTGCCCAATTCTGATATAAACAGAATGTGCTTGGGACCGGCTTGGTGGAAATGTGCTGAGGAAGCTCCCACACCTCCCCTTGATAGTGTGTTTTCCAAACGCTGGCGTTCCGCCACTAGCAAGTTCTCCGGACTCGGGGCCACCAGCGTTCCCAGCAATTTGCTTAAGTAAGCCTTCGATTGTAGCGTCCTTCTAGATCAATGATCTTATCTCTCTCTCAGTCCTGGTGATGCTGACCCACCTAAGGTGAGTTCTGCTGACCCCACTCTAAAATTACAGTAAGTAGTCATGCATTTTGTTGTGGGGCAAAATTTTTTCCTGGGTTGGGCCCAATGAAAAATTGCCTTTTTCCTTTGTGCAGCTCAGATCTGGCCTCACTATACATAAAATACCATGTGTTCCCAGCAGGATTCAGCCCCTCCAAGGCCTGCCCCACAGTCAAATCAGATCTACATATTTACGAGCTTGTAAACAGGACAGGGCGGGTGAGTTCACATTCTTAGAAACCCAAGTGCAGAGAAAAGAACTTCTGAGTTGGAAAAACAAAGAGCAGTCTTGGGTCCGGCCCAGCAAACACAGTGGTTTTTCCGAGACTTGGATGACTTGCTTGAGAATCATTCTCCTCCACTTCTTTTCTGCAGGATTTCCCAAGCTCACTCTTTAGTTGGAAAAAATATATATTCTCAATGTTTCTGACCAGAGAGGAGGAGAGAGCTTGATAGAAAGGGACATTTTATGTTGGAGCTAAGTTGAAGCCTTTTGAAACATTAGCAGTAGACCAAGATACGTTGGGTGTCTAAAATGGTTCTAGCCTCTATGTCTAACCAACCAAGTCACAACAGTGGGATAGCAATGAAAGCAATAGGAAGCCAAGGACATAGCCTCCTACGGCAAAGAGTTATGGTCCACCAAAAGGGAGCCTTTTGCAAGGCAGCAGTTAAGGACAAAGTTATCCAAGGCCAAGAACTTTCATGGTTTGCCATCATACTATTTGAGTCACTGGTAAGCTCACACAGAACTTGAATAAGCAGCATCTTTGCTTGTTATTATTTGTGACCTAGACCTACGGTTAGATTTTTGCCCATGAGATGCTCTAGCTATTGCTTACTCCTGCTGGCAGATGGCAGCTAGTCAACTTGTCAGTAAATGTTTCCCTTCCCCAAGGGCTGGTCATACTGGCTCTGTTACCCAGAAGTGTGCCTGAGATGCCATCATGCAGAGAAGAGACTCCCAAGCACAGATGCAGCAAGACCTTCATGCTCAGGACACTCACATGTTTGCAGAATGGAGAGCCACAGGAGTGCTCCTCTCTGAATGACACGCTGATTTTTGCATTGCCCTGAAGGGAACCTAGCAACCCCACAAGGCCATTGTGTTCATTCAGATCCCGAGCCAGATGGAAATTTTCCTTTCAAAACCACCCCAAGCGTGTTTCCTCTGTTGAACCATCCAGGCAAGATTTCACTATGGTCTCTGCCATGCTCTCTCTAACGTCAGCACATGGGATTCCAGTCTTCTTCCTGCTCAGACATGCAACTCGGTTACCCTGACTTTTTTCTTCTCTCAGGAGGCATTTTTATATTTCTTTTTCTTCATTTACGTCTGGCAAATAAGAACCTTTGGATTTGCCAGATTGGGCAATCTTCTAGACTTTTTTTTTCCTCCTAATTTTATTTATGTCCTTTTGCTGAGGCTCAGGATTTTAAGATTTGTTTTAAAGTCCCCTTTGAGGCTGGAGTCAGACTATTATCTGTGAATCATAAAGGAATAGGCAGTTGGATACACATATATCTTTCTCAAGCATAAGAAACACTGCAAAAATATTACCTTTAAGGGAGTCTGGACTAGAAGCCAAATGAAAAAAGACCTGAGGCTTGGAAAAACGTCCACAGAGCTCCTGTTAAAAATCAAGAAGCAGGGAAAAACTCAAAGAATCAGAATACCAGGTTGGAAGGGACCTCAATGATCATCTGGTCCAACCTTTCTTGGTAAAAGCACAGTCTAGACAAGATGGCTTAGCACCTTGTCCAGCTGAATCTTAAAAGTGTCTGGTGGTGGGGAATCCACCGCTTCCCTGGGGAGAATATTCCAATGGCTGATTGTTCTCATTGTGAAAAATTTTCCTCATGTCCAATTGGAATGTCCCCAAGAGTAACTTGTACCTGTTGCCCCTCTTCTTTTTCATTTGATGACTGGTAAAAGGGACTCTACATCTTCTTGGTAGCCCTTTAAATGTTGGAACATTGTGATAAGGTCTCCCTTAAGCTGCCTTTTCTCAAGGCTGAACAAATCCAACTCTTTCAGCCTTTCTTCATATGGAAGGCTTCCCAGTCCTTTGATCATCTTTGTGGCCCTTCTCTGGAACCTCTCTAGCCTGTCCACATCTTTTTTGTATAACTTTAGTATAGTTCTTATACTCCCTCCCCATGGAGACCCTACATGCCAGATATGCACACCCCACCATGGGATTTGGCATGGTCAGGGTCTTCTCACTGCTTTTCTTTGTGGCCGGATCAGGATGCAGAAGCTGGAGCGAGCAGGCATGCCTATGCACAGAGAGGCACACAGGCAGCTCACAGGGACTTTCATTGGCGTGACAGAAGCTGTTGCTTATTTGTGACATTGTTTATGGGGTTGGCTGGAAGGCTCACAGGCCTGAGGAATTCCAACCGATACCCCAACGCCATCGTCCTCCAGGGAAAACGCTGGAGTCACTGCGAACATGCTGTCCTCCTCCCTACGCCAAGCAGCTCTTGGATCCATCCTAGGAGGGCAGTGAACCCCCTCATCACTCCAACACAAGCCACCAGCTGCTAGGAGGTGTTAACCCTCTAGGGACCCTGATACGCTTACAGTTGCCCAGTGGAGGTGGTCAGCAATGGATGGAGGAGGTCAAAAAAGACTGGTCAGAAGCTGAGTCTCCCAGTCCCACACATAGGCAGAAATCCTTGCTGATTTCCAGCCCGTTCTCCCATAGCTTGGCAGCCACATCAGGGAGGTTATCCATCATGAGGGCCCGGGAAGGAGCTGGCAAGGAGGGATGCAAGCTGAGTAATGAACAGAAAGTGGCAGCTCATGATTACTTTGGACCGGATTTAATCAATTTACTTTGTGAGAGCCATTAAAAAAGAAGGAAAAGACTGACTCTTTCTTTGGCCAGGAGAGCTCGCTGAGCTTCACTGAGCCTGCTGAGCTTCAGCAGCTGCGGTAGCTCTTATGTCAGGGTTTTTCCTAGAACAGCCGCAGTTCTTATGACTTGCTGCTCTGATACATCCTGAGGGAGTCCTCAGACACCTTCTGACCTTTGAGGCCACATTCATAAGAAGCTTGGGTGATAGGAAATCCGTCCCCCGCGACAGGCCTAATCCTATATATGGATTTCTGAAGCTTCCTAACTCAGGAACAGAGTGGTTTGCGCCTTGGTACATTTTTTCTTTTCCTTGAGTTTGGCCAGTCATTTTTTAGCATCCACAGCCTCCTGCTGCAGGGACATCCACAGCAGAGCAACATGCCGTGAGATGAACCATCTCCTCTTCTTTGCTTTTAACCTACCACCCACTAGTCTCCATCTCCTATGATGGCGTTCGTAGTAGAAAAGGCAATGAATAATAGCTCCTTGTTTGCCTTCTGCATGGCATTCCATCAACACCTGCAAGGTCCAACTCTACATAAGCTATTTTTGTCCAGGGCCCTTCCTCATTCAAAGCCCACACCAAGGAACGGTGAGGCCCCTTGTCAGTGTGAACAATCCTGCTGGTCCTTGTGTTTCCCGTTCATAGTGGAACAGCACTGGGCCAAGAATTTGGCACTCTGTTTTTCCCACCTGCTGTCACGTCTGCAGCATTTTGTGCTATTCAGGACTATTCAGGACATGCTGTAAAGCAGGGCCCTTTTAAAGCAAAGATACCCTTGCCAACTGCGGCAGAAAGCAAGTCTGCTCACAGATTCTGGCTGCATAGTGGGAGCTGGGGCCAGAATTTAGATTGGACTGGGTCCATTTTCATTTGTGCATTTGTCTTTTTTCTTGTTTTGCTTTATTTTTTGAGTGCTGAACACTGGGACCAGCAACTCTCCAAACAATCCAGTGATATCACCTTCAAGTGAGTCACGGGGAGGGCAGGGTGGAGAAGTGCAGACAAGAAAAAATCATGAGAATGTGCTAGCCCAAACAACGTGAAAAAAATGGGATATGTATTTGGATATGTGGAAGAGAGATTGCATCCACTAGCCACCCAACACAGGGTGTCACGGCATTGGGGAGAATGCCAATGGCTTCAGAGATTTGTACCTTGCTGTTTTTTTATGAGCAGGTGACATTGACTAGGAAAAAAAAAAAGTGTAAGCACACATACAACATACAGACACATATGCATGTCCTGCACACACACACATATACACATGCTGTAAGAACAGCAAATAAATTGCTTTTTTGCTTTCACTTCAGAGCACATACTTTATTGGCTCAACTTTTGCACCGCCAAAAAAATGAATTTCAGTCTTCAGATCATGTTTAGTCTCTGAGTCAAGTCACTTTGCACGGTGCCGCCAGGCTTTCCCTGACTTCAACTGCAGCTTTCTTAATTTCTTAATGATCCTGAAGATAATTATCTAGAATTACAACAGGACCTGCAGCGCTTACTTAGACCCAGCTACACGACTAGGGTTCAGACTTCGCAAGATGTGGAATAACATTTTATAAAATGACAAAAGGTATTAAGGGCCCAAATGGACTTTCAAGCCCCCAGCAGTATTATTATAACTTTTTTATTTTTTAGAGAAGATAAAGTCCTCAGCAGGATCTCCATAAGCCAACATGGAGCCTTCTCAACAAGGCAGTGGGAAATATGAAGAACAAGGCTCTGCATTACCCAGTACTGTCTTCCACACATCCGAACAACATCTATGCTCCTATGTAGGAACTGTTACAAAGCCCAGTCCAAAAACCCTCCCTCTCTCAAAATGTGTATGAAAGCAAGAGCTAATTTCTTCCATTCTTTACTCATTCCCTAGATAAGATCCCACAACTCTTCCTTATGTGCAGCCTCCCAGTGCCTATGAAGAAAGTCTGATGCCCCAGCATGTACAAAGTTACTAGCCAAAGACCTGTTCTGGGAACTCCCTGCCTAGTTCTGTTCATCCCAGTCTGATTAAATGAGGAAACTATGGATGCACTCAGTACACGTCTCTTCCAAGGGGCACGCTTATTTGCATGGTAATGAGGATGGTAATGAGCGCCTTGTCTTCAGATGTACACAAGGTTCTAGCGGGTGAAAAACAGCCAAAGTTGAAATTCAGAGAATTCATAGCTTTTTTTTCTTTTCAATTTGTAATTTTTATCTGGATGCAAAAGACAAAGCATGTAGTACAGAAACTGCATTGTGCAATGAACCGCTAAACCTTAGATGTAAGTTATTATTTTAATAACCATCAGGCTGTTTAAGCAAGCACCAATCTCTTAAGTAGCCTGGCTCAAGCAGTAATTACCAGCCTCATTTCTAAGGAGACCCTTCTTTTATTTGCTTTGTTACCATAGCTTTTTGTTTTCGTTTTCTCTCTGTTAAAGTTAAAAAATGCTACATAAAGCTGCAGCTCCTCTGAGAACCCATTGCACACTGCAAACAGGGTTCACAGCAACACTGTTGAAAGAGTTTATGGTAATTAGCCCCTTTCTCCAGCGGGGAAACTGAGGCACAAAACCCCTCCCCAACAAGGAAATGAGCAGGATTGCATGCTTAATTAAACCCTTCACCTGTCTTGGCCCCAAACATTCGCACTGAGCTATGGCAGGGTCAAGCGGGGACAACACAATGTCTTAGGGCTGAGAGCCAGCGATCGCCTTACAGAGAGCACAGGGCTCTGGGTAGAGACTGACCCCTGGGCAGGATAGAGAGTGGGGAGTCTGGGCAGGAAATAGACCCATCCACTATTGCCAAGACCTGAGACTGAGAAGAGGAACTGATGCCTGGCTTGGAAAGCCACCGCTGGTCCACGTTACCCAAAGCATCGGCTGGTGCCTGTAGGTCCAGGTGGTGGGTTGGGGGCAGTGCAAGAAAAGGGCAAGGCTTAAAGCCATGGCTGGATGGAGAACAGAGATGCAACATGCAATGCAAAGGGGGATTGTCCCCATTACCACTGAGGTGTTTAAAAGCTCCTGGTTAAACACACAGGATGTGTGTGGTTAGAAGTGGTGATTCAAGCAGCCTAGTGCTAACCTATAATGTTCACGACTGTCCCAGAAAGAATAAACCACTTTTTACAGGTTGCTCAGAGAAGTTGTAGATGCCCCATCTCTGGAGGTGTTCAAGGCCAGGCTGGATGGAGCTTTGAGCAACCTGGTCTAGTGGGAGGTGTCCCTGCCCATGGCAAGGGGGTTGGAACTCAATGATCTTTAAGGTCCCTTCCAACCCAAACCATTCTATGATTCTATAATAATCAAAACCAACCTCTACAAAACCTAACCCTAGTGTTATTGCTCTGTTCAAAACCATAGGCTACAACACCAGCGGCTGCTCATTAAACTGCAAATGCCACTCATTTCCATGAAGGCCCCGGGTCTTTCCAGCTCAGAGATGTCAGTCCTGCTTACTGTCCTTATTCAGTGTCTCCTTTAGCGCATATCAACAGCCAGTGTGTACTCCAGCCCTACAACTTGGGTTGACCTTCAGCAGATATTTAAGCTCTATGGCCGCATCTGTGCTTTTCCTACCTAATCATCAGAAAATGCTGAGATGTCTCATCTTCTCCCATATTCCCATGATGGAGCAGCCCAGGTACCTAATGCTAAGTCCGGCTGTAATTTCTGCACTTTTTAGGGATAAGTGTAAGAAAGCTTTGCTGGAGCCAGTTCTCTAGTTTTCCTGGATGATGTTTTTTCTCCAGCAAATAGCTTGGGGAGATTTTATGTAGTGTCAGTCCCAAATTCCTGGCTCCTGGCACTTGTTTTACTGTTTTGACACCAGGCTTTTGAGCACAGGAAAAATAATAATGATATACAGAGCTAATGTTATTTACTAAAATACAAATTAACGCTCGGTCACATGGCAGCACAATTTGTCATTCAGAGCTAAAATTAAAAGAAATTAAGGCTGAGTCAGAAAGTTATTTCAGATCTGAGTGGGGAATGCGAAGTGATAGGGTCATGTGGGAGCAACACTGACATCTTCTGGCCATAAAAAAAATCTCCAGTTTCTTCACCAACAAAACCACTCCGAACTTCCAGCACAAAAGCATAAATAGGGGTTAGAGTAGACAAAAGAGCTTTTTCAAGAAGCAGATACAAGTTGGGGGGGGTGGATATTATCTGAGTCCTCTTTAAGTGTCCAGCTTAGTACCACGGCAAAATTTGAACAGAGGGTGTGTGACACTGATGATCCAAAATAAGTGAGTGTAGGAGGTGAAGGGGTGTTGCTCTTCCGTTAGTGCAGATGCCAAGGATGTATCCATCCATTTACAATGTAGTGGTGAACTGTGCAGTGCCCCACGTAGGAAGAAGCAGGCACCAAGGACTGACCCCTGAAAGACACAGAATCAAAGAATAAAAGAATAGTTTGGGTTGTTATGGACCTTTAAAGGTTATCTGGTCCAACACCCCTGAAATGAGCAAGGACATTTTCAACTAGATCAGGTCGCTCAGAGCCCCCTGCAGACTGATCTTGAATGTTTCCAGGGATGGGGCATCTACAGCCTCTCTGAGCAACCTGTTCCACTGTTTCACCACCCTCATCATAAAAAATTTCTTCCTTCTATCTAGTCTAAATCTACCCACTTTGAGTTTAAAGCCATTACCCCTTGCCCAATTGCAACAGATGCTGATAAAAACTTTGTCACCATCTTTCTTGTAAGCCCCCTTTAAGGACTGAAAGTCTGCAATAAGGTCTCAGAGCCTTTTCTTCTCCATGCTGAAAACAGGTGTTCCATCCCCTTCAGCATTTTTGTGAGCCTCCTCTGGGCCTGGTCCATGTCTTTCCTGTGCTGAGGGTTCCAGAGCTGGACTCACTGCTCCAGGGGGGTCTCACCAGAGTGGAGCAGATGGGCAGAATCACCTCCCTCGATCTCCTGGCCCAACTTATTTTGATGCAGCCCATCATTGTCCAAGCAACAATTTTCTCCTTCTGATCTGGAATGGGGAAGGGCCTGGCTGCTGATAAACCAAGGAGGCATTGGGGACCAGTGAACTTGTTCCCCAAAGTGATACCCTCAGACCCTGCTGTATGGTCTCAGAAAGCAACCCAGCCCCTAGATATGGAAGATACATCTTCAGTGCAAGTATCCTGCATCAATTCAGAGCAGGATGGTTGAACCCACACTGAGGGTAACAGGTTTGGCTGTTGGGTTCTGCAGCAGGACGACTCTGGAGTGCATGCTGGACTTGGGTTTAGCTGGATGGAGGTCTGGAGGGAGGTGTGAGAAAAATCCTCTACACACACCCCCACCCCTTATACTCGTGTAGCTGCTGCAACAATTAACAGCCTCCCTGCAAGCTGTATGGGCTTGCCTTAATGGCTCAGAGCTACGTTTGAGGGTGCTGGTTCCATTGCTAGGAGCCCTTTTGCAGTGGGGGCTAAGAGGCTGCTGCTAAAGACATAGTACTATACATCATTATTACTTTAGGGTTGATGGCTTGCAGTCCTGCAGTGGTCATTTTTTCACTCTGGTGGCAACAGCATTGCTAGCCAAGGACCTAACAGCAGAATCACACCTTCAGCCTTTTCTGCAGGTGTCTCCTCTTCCAGACTTGGCTGACCACCACCCTTGCTACCCTGCACTGCCATACTCTTCTCCTTCCTCTAACCGTATTTCTTTTACTCTCTTCCAAGGTTCTTTCTTCCCGTCTCTGAAGCCCTCCGAAATTGTTTTCAAGGTCATCTTCTGGCTGGGTTACTTCAACAGCTGTGTGAACCCCATAATCTACCCATGCTCCAGCAAAGAGTTCAAGCGAGCTTTCATCAGGCTGCTCAAATGCCAATGCCACCGGAGAAGAAGGCCCATCTGGCGTGTCTATGACCACCATTGGAGAGGGGCCTCCATTAACAGCTCAGTGCAAGACCCTGAGACGGACCTGAGGCCCAGGATTAACACCCTGAACAGCTCGTTCATATTTAACTCTTCCTTGCAGGAGAGAGCCAGTAAGAGGCGAACACTCAGCTTCAAGGGCTGGAAAATGCTCACTCCTTTCCAGAAACCAGCATCTACCCAGCTGAAGGAGAAGATGAACAGCCTTTCTAACAAAATCCGGGGTGGCTCCAGCAAAGGCGGGGTGACAGCCACCTACAAAACAGAGGTGGAGTCTGTCTCTATTGGGATCCCTCATGACTTTGCAGAAACCATTGACTATCAAACCTATGACTTAGCAGACTGCTGTGGGCTGCGAGAAACAGATATTTGAAGATACTGGGACTTCTGTTGATGGTTTCTTTAGAGGTATCTAGCAGAAACAAGAAAGGACACCATCTGTGGGTCTGTCAGGCAGACTGGAAGCAGCAATCAGGTATAAAATGCAGTTGCCCAAAGGTTATACAAGCATCCCCCACGCAGAGGTCAGCCTCTTCTCTGGGATTATGGGTTCCTCAAAAAAGAGCCAATGGCATATCCCATTTTAATAAGCCACAGCAGGAAGGAAAGATATGGGGTGGATATGGCCTTAGGAAGAGAGCTGTTTCCTCCAGTGGATGGTTATCTTTGGCTTTGGAAGAAGCTGTGTAATTAAGGGAAACCAGGATGCCTCCTTTGCCTTAAAAACACCACCACAAAATCTAATGGAAAGGTGAAACCCCAAAATATGCCAACCCTGCCTTAGTACATGTGATCATGTTTCCATCCAGAGGCAGCACTCAGAAAGGACGCTGATGAACAGTAGGCGGCAGCTGATCCTTTAGATAATGGGTTGGGAGCTTGTAGGTCTACAGGGCTGGGCAGGACCTCCAGCTGAGGCCTTTGCTTTGGAGGACGAGCAGGCTGTGGTATTCCCAAGCAGAGTGGGAGAATCCTGGCTCTCAGCCATCATGTCTGCAGTAACCTTTCACATAATCTGGTTTTAGGCCCAAGGAGCAGTCCAGATGTATACATTGATGCCAAAGGCTGTGCAGGTCTCTCTTCTCTAATTCCAACCTGTGATGCATTCCTCATTACACTTTCCAGTGAAACGCTTGCAACCCACCTTGCTCTAGTGCACATCCCTCTGTGATACAGAGGGCGAGCAGCTCCTTTTGGTGTTGGTCATCCTGAGTCTTTTTTTGTCCCTTTCTTGCTCTTGTTGTTGTATCTCTCAAACAACATGGAATAAAGATGCACCCTAGGGGCTTCACTCAGGTCCATAGTCAACCTATGCTGTGGCTCAGGAATGGTGGGATGGCTGAGTTTGGAGCCTGTTTCTACTACCCACAGAGTCAAAGCTAAAATGGAGCTGATGTGCAGTTGGAGCTCCCTCATGTAGACAGATCTTCACCCCAGTCAGGGTCACACCCATGACTTTTCTCTCCAGTCATTTCCCGCGTACCTGAAACATCAAAGCCTGTGGTGGCAATCAAAAATTGCCCTTGGTTATGTCTGCTAGCATGGTCAAAAGCAGTGTCAATAAGGGCTTCTCACAGCCCTAGAGTGTGAGCTCCCCTCAGGAGGGTACCATGGCCTCATCTGGGGACCACAGGGAGGTTGGAGCTATGACAGGTCCACCTTGACCAGGCTCACACAAACCATGTTTTGCAACTCAGAAAAATGGTCATCCAAACTCTGCTTGGCCATGTGTTGCAGGCACTGGTTTTATCAAATTTCAGACAGGCAATGAGCCACAAAGAGATATTAGATAAACTTCAGGCAGAGGCAGGAGACACATAGGTGATGGAGGCAAATTCTGGATCTGAGGTGCATGATGGAGGCAAAATCTGGATAAGAGGTGCAGTGTCTCAAGCCAGGTCAGCAAAGAACAGGAATATGAAATTGAGGAGTGGAGACATGACATATAGCAGCCTTCCAGTACATTATAGCAGCCTTCCAGTACCTAAAGGGGGCCTACAGGAGAGATGGGGAGGGACTCCTTATGAGGGATTGTAGTGATATGATGAGTGGTAATGGTTTTAAACTGAAAGAGAGGAGATTTAGATTAGATTATAGGAAGAAATTCTTTACTGTGAGGGTGGTGAAACACTGGAACAGGATGCCCAGGGAAGTTGTGGATGCCCCATCCCTGGAAGTGTTCAAAGCCAGGCTGGATGGGGCTTTGAACAACCTGGTCTAGTGGGAGGTGTCCCTGCCCATGGCAGGGGGGTTGGAACTTGATAATCTTTAAGGACCCTTCCAACCCAAACCATTCTATGATTCTATGATTCTGTGACACTGAACATGTCCTGTGTGGAAACTTGTTCACGTCAGAACTGTCTCCCAAACCAATTAGGAGTCTTTCATGAATGTGCCTCCATCACATCTAGCTAATCCTCTTAAGGACGGCTATCAAAGAAGGTTAAAGAGAATGCCAGGTTAAAGAGAATGGATAGCAAAGAGAATGTGATCTTTTTTTCTGCTCTTCATTTTCTTTAAAGGAAATTGAAACAGAGGAAAACTTAGACTTAACTTTTACTTTTTTGTACAGTGCATACTGAGACATGATATCTGGAGTTGGCCCTATGCCAACACTCTTAACACTCTTCTGCCCTTTACTCAACGCGAACTGAACAAATTACTGCACAAAGACATGCATATTTTGTCCAAATATTTTCCTCCTAGCAGCAAATCCCACCAAAGCATGTGGGCAACATTGCACTTACACTGAACCCCGATTCGGTACCGCCTGCATGTTCGCCCATGTCTGCAAAATCAGCTAGAAAGTGCCAGCCTGAGAGGTTCAACCCTACCAAAGCAAGAGCCCAATACCCCATGGGAACTTCTGTGGGGAAATGCATCCCTTTTTTTCCCCCATTTCTTTGGCCTTCAAGGGAAGTGTGATGGTATAGTGATGATGGGGTAACACAGGAAGTCATTTTGCAGTCTAAGGACTGCAGCTGCCACTGGTTTCCTGGGCATTTTTGGGATGCTGACAGGAGAGCACACTGCTGGCACCGGGGACGTAGCAGAGAAGGCATCAGGAAGAGGGCAGTCACTGAAGAGCAGAAGTGCTTGGAAGGTCAAGGTGAAAGCATTACTTCTCCCACCTTCTACCCACCTCTTGGGATGCATGTGCACACATGCCACTGTTTGAGGGAGTAAATGCACATGGACCTGCATTTTTGCCCCCTGGTGACATGGCTTTGCAGGTATTACACATGCAAGTGCATCATATAAGCAATTTGGGGGCACAGTTTAGGACGAGCTGATACAGACATTATCAGACGTGTAAGTCTAGTCAAGGGTTAAGGTGGACATTTGCCATAAAATGTTCTCTGATGATCAGGAGCAGATTTTTCTGGTGTCTCTCCACAGCCAGACACTCATAGCTGATGGTAACATGTGCTTCCATGACCATACAGAGACACAGACATATTTTGCTACATTTATATATATAAATGTCATCTCCAAAATGGCAGACATTGTCCTATAAATGGAGACTTTTCAGGGGCTTTTAGCAATTGCTGGCAAGCGGTTTGTTCCTACAAATGAGTTGAAAGTATTGCTTACACTTCTATCTGATCTTTTAAATATACTTCTTTTTTTCCAATTTCAAAATATTTACATTTATAGCATCCAGCCCCTTGAAAGCATCCAGAAGGGAAAGAAACATTAATCTGGAGGTTTACTGCCTCTCCATTCCAATTCTTTACAGACCTACAGGGGAGAAAAATGACAACAAAGGCTGTTTAAGCACACATATGCATACACACAGAGAAATGCCCAAACTCTGACTCATTTACTTACTGCATTTGATCAGTCCCTGAGGGATGCCCTAGAAGATGCTATAGGAAAGTCTTGAGCATTCTGTGCTGCGTTCGGGGAAAATACTTGTTTCTCAGCTAAGCCAGGGCCCCCCTTTCATTTAACACCTTGCATCACAAGGAGCAATGCAAGGACCAGACTCTGAGGCTGCTGGTGTAGAGCTTCATTTAGAGGAGATGGTGCTGCCTTTGCTGCAGGGGAGGAAGGACAATGTTGAATTAAACATGACCTGAGTATCTAAAATTGTGCATTTCCTTCTGATTCACTTAACCTCCAACCTCTCTCAAGTTCGGAAAAACAGGCTCAAACTTTCGGGAGGTAGATTTGGTCTGATCCCGCTGACTTCTCTGGACCCACACAGATGTGACCAGCTGAGGGTATGGCCCCATTTCTCCAAATTTACCACTCAGGCCATTTCCCAAAGCACCCTGTACCTTGGTTATGCAGCAGCTCTCACCTCATTGCTCTGGCTTTGTGTCACTATGGCATGGTCAGACCTTGCTGCTTCGATGAACTGAGCATGCAGGATGGTGAACAGCAGCTTTTATGTCGGTAGATTCTCACGAGTCCTATTTAAGAGGGAAAGAAGGTCTCTGTCAGCCTGAGCTGGACTGCAGTTGGGTTGCGTTACTATTGTTTACAGTGTGTATATAAGTGTACATTTTCTTTAGCAGACATTGGAATTTTTTATGTATAGATTTTTATTTTTCATCCCCAGATGTATTTATTAGCCAGAGCATTTCTGTTTTGTGACTCAAGTTCTGTCAGATTGATGTAAGCTCTATGAAACAAAATGCACTTATTTTTGTTTGTTTGTACCAAATACATGCACAAACCTGTCTAAAACATCTCTGTGTATTGTTTCTATGTCTGATTTTTAAAACAGAGGTTGTAGGGGATGAGGGAGGGAGGAAGAAAAACCTGCAAATTATCTGCCTTTTTTTTTTCTCAAAGACTTTTTTTGTAATTTCACAAGGATAATTGCTCCCACATGCAAGAATTTATGATAAAAAACAAGTCAGAAGAGGACTCTCAGCTTTGTGCCATGCAGAGATGAAGGTGTTGTACCAGCCGTGTCTTCTCTGAGATACTGCCTGGAGCAGTAGGAATCTGGATGCAGCCATGATCCACAGGAGTGGGGAGGGCAGGAGGAGGGGAGGCTGTTGTGTAGTTTGCGATTAGGAAAAAGCTCTGGTGAAAGAACTTCTGTAAGAGTAGGGTTTTTTAATGAAAACTGAAAATTCAGATCATTGAAGATTTCTCTGGAAATTTTTGCTTTTTTTCCTAAAGTTAAAATTCCAGCATCACTCACAAAACCAGTACCTACGGTGAAATGGAAATAGCATTTCTTATGCTCCTATCTCATTCCAGGTACTCCATTTCACAAAATGCAGCCTGATGGCACCTCTGAGCAGTGGTGTCTCAGAGCTGGATGTCATGGAAAGGACTCTAAGCTGGAAAGCCCAAAGGGGAGAATGGCAAAAGAAGACAGAACACCTGGCTCACCTTTGGGACACTAGAGCAATATGATATATCAGAGTCTGAAATTCAGTGAGGGGAGAAACAGAGCTCTGAAAACATCCACCAACAAGTATCCCAGAAATATTTCTTTGCAAAGTGAATTACCAAACACAGCTGAATGCTGTCTGTCCTTCAGGGACGGCTCCCAGCAGAGACGAAGTGAGCAGCCACCAAGTGCAACTCAACAGCTTCAGGGGAAGATTGTCATGACTTCACCGTGCATTCTGATAATGTTTGTGTGTGGGCGAGTTGGACTGATGCTGGGGAAGAGGATGGATGGTGTGTGCCCTGGAGACCTTGCAGAAATGAATGCTCTTGACTGATGCTGCTTATACTTTTTAAAGGGACACCTTTCCCTTATGTATGACTTGTAAGTCAGGCTGCTGCCCTGTTTGGATGCCAGGAAGAAAGCATTAGGTGTTTTGCTGTTGACTTCCCCAAGGATATTATAAGAAAGACCCATGCCATGGCCACACAGACTGAATGAGCCTTCAGAGCCACAAGGCTCGGCCGGGCATGTTGCTTTTGGCATCCTTCCTTGTCCCAAGTTTAATCCATTAAGAACATTGTGTGCCCTGAGCTACGCAGACAGGGTCAGGGGCCACAGCTACGCAGTCCTGGTGTCTGTCAAAGCCAGTGCTGGTGCTCATCTGGCTCATCTCAGAGCAGCCCATAAAAGTCTGTACATCTATTAATGCAGCCTCACAGGGATCATATATAACCTGCACAAGTCCCAGTGCCTCCTTCTCTACCTTGCCCTATGCATCCCCAAATCTGTTCCTCCTGACCACCAAAATCCATACTAGGACATCTCACACTTTCCATGAGCTGGTTGGGCATTGCCCAGGCAGAGTGGATCCATTCAAAAGGGCAAGAGTTCTGGGGCATCTTGATCCTGGGAGGAGTTTTGTTCCCTTGTTTCACCTGAGCCCTTGGTGTCCCTTCCTCTTGACATGACCCTTGTATACAACCTCCAGCTGCAGAAGAGGCTTTCTTCTGCTCTGGCAAGCAACCAGAGGGGCAGGTGATATACAATGCACCTTCTGACTGCTGGCCATGATCTAAAGTGCAGTCAGTTATGAGGAGCATGTGCTCTTTGATTGCCAGTGAGCTAAGGTGCACCTCTAAAAGCCTGGTGATAACTGTCCAACTAAGCTCATTAGAATCATAGAATGATAGAATGGTTTGGGTTGGAAGGGACCTTAAATATCATCTAGTTCCAACCCCCCTGCCATGGGCAGGGACACCTCCCACTAGAGCAGGTTGCTCAAAGCCTTAGCCCTAGCCCATTATTAATTTTATTTTTATTTCTATTTTCATTTTTATTTAGGTTTGAGGGAAGATACAACTTGATATTTTGATTGGTCTCCACTCTGTGATGGACTTGTCAGCATTTGAGACTCAGTATTTGCTGAGCTGCTGTATATGGGTCCAAGAGTGCTGGAGCTAAACCTGGGCAGAGCCTGGACACTGGATTGGAAGTGGGACCATCAGTATACTTTTGGAGATGGCTTCTTTGTTTAGCACCCTTTCTGAGGTTGGAGAAAACAATTGAGTACACAAGGCCCTGTGATCTGTGTCTGGCCACCCAGGCTCCACAAAAAGTTAAGTAAACTTTCTTTCGGATCCCTCTGCAGCCTAACAAATAGCCTGGGTATTGCCTTACTGGTGACAGATGGTATGTAAAGAAGGCAGCCCAGAGACACTGCAAAAAGCCAATCACTCCTTTAGAAAGCAAAGGTCATTGGAAGCACCTGGATGAATTTGACTCTTCTATTCTTGCATTCCCGTTTTGGAGGATGTCTGGACACTCCTAGGAAGCTTCTGCTTTCTCGTCTCATCTCATCTCATCTTGGTCTCCTTTTGCCTCCTCCAGTAGTTCTCTTCAGATCTGGATTGCCTCATAGTTGGCATGTCATCTCACCCTACAAAGTCTGTGCTTTCTTTCCTCTTTCCTGCCCAGCTGTTTTGCCTATTTAAGTCCCATAGCTCTGTTCACCTGACCCCATCTTTCACCCCAGGGTTGCCACATCTCTGGTCAAGCCCAGGTGGTCCTACTCCAACACCCACTTAAGGCATTTTCTGCACACCTTGAGCCTGGTACATCACAAGGAAACCTCACCAGGAAAACCTGACAGGGACAGCACAGCACTTGCAAGAGCTTAACAAAAGTGCTGCTGAGGCTTTGTGGAGGATCACATGTTGGTATAGATGAGACATAAATATATATATATATGATAAATATCTGACATAGGAAAGGGAAATGCGAAAGGGAAAGGCAAAAGGGAAAATCAAAAGGGGACATAATATGAAAATATTGGATCAATCACAGGCAAAAACTGCATTTTAGGGGATTTTGGAAAAGGTGATGATGGAGAATGGAATAGATCAAGGATAACCTTGAAAACATCTTTGCACCTCTGAATAAATCTATCATGTATCTGTAATTTGATTGTTATTTGATTTTCTGATCAGACCAGCTCAAAAAGGGTAGAGTGGACTTAGAAAGGGTTAAGAAAAGGCTGACAAAAATGACCAAAGTTATGGGATAGTTTCCATCCAAAGAACAATTAAATCAAAGGGCACTTTCCTGGAAAACAGAGGTGGCTGAGGAAGAACACAACGGAGATCTATAAAATCAGGGCTGTCAGGGAGAAGACTAATAGTGGATGATTGTTCTCTGTTTTTCTCATAATACAAAAACTAAATGACATCAAACCCATTATCAAAATGAACAAAGCAAGGTAATTCTTCACGTGGCGCATATTTAAATGATGGAACTCATCACCACAAGATATTGCATCTGCCAAAAATCTGTGGGGTTTAGAACAGCAATTAGATGCCTGCATGACAGCAAAGTCCATCAAGGATTCTTGGAAACAAACTCTGAGCTGAGAGGTCCCTGAGGCAGCAATTATTGTCAGCTGGGCGAATATTTCAGGGGATATTTCATTGTAGGCTTTTTCTTTCCCTCTACCTCTCCCAAGGTTTCCATGGTCAGAGAGCAGGAACCCACCTAGAAGGATAAAGGCTCTGAACTAGTACGGCCCTTTGTATGTACCCTTCATTTGCACGGTGGGTAGCCCATCCATGCCACAGTTATATCATTCATTTCTCTGCCCTTAGGCTAAAATGAGAAAATATACAGAAAGCTCAGGGTTAGTCTCCAATGCACATTATATCAACACGGTCATACAATTTTGCCATCACTGTCTGTCAGTTCCTGCAGGGAAATTTCTATTAGTGATCAACACTCAGAAATTGAAAACCATCTCCTAAACAGACTGACTTTTAAGATCTTTCCACAGAGGACAGGCTAGTAGCTGGGGTTGGGAGTTGCTCAAAGATTTCCCAAGAAGCTTCAGCCATCTTGTGCAAAGGTTTCAATTTCTTTTCCACTTTCAGACCTCTAAATGTCTCTCCATGCAGACACACATCGTGCGTAGTGACATTAAGGCCACAGACAAGTAGGTTTGCTTTTCCTAGATACCTCCAGTGGGATTCAGCTCACAGATTAAGACATCTCCGTTTCAATAATGTGCCGATGTACAAGCCAGATGTTTAAACTCCATTATGGAGATTTAGAGAGAAAAAAAATGTTGACTGAATATAGATGTTTCATGCCATTTGAGCCATTCTAGGCTATCCAAGACAGACACATGGCCAGGAAATAGGACAGAAAACCTGTTGTGCAAAATTGACCCAGGCACATGGCAGAAGGACCTGATCTGGAAGCAGAAGTAAATGTTGGGCAAAGAACAGACAGAAAGGGAAGGTCTGATCCCTTGTTTTCCCTAGGGGAAAGAGGACATAAGATATTTACTGTGGTTGAACGTATCATCGAAAGTCAGATGAATGCTTGACTTGCGGGACCACACCACCCAGTCCCCACGGTATCCTGGGAGACACAATCCTGCCAAGAGGGTGGGAAGGACAAGTAACCTATCTTGAAGACTCATGAAGCCAAAAAAAAAAAAGGGCTTAGAGCAAAATTAGTTATGTTCAGTTCAATAAACCAAATTTAGCCAACTTTAAAGATTTCCTGTGTGCAGTGCTCATGGATAATAGATGTCTTGGGGTTTGGAGGGTAGGATGTAGGCATCAAAAATAACTTTTATGCATTTTCTGGAAATATTATCTACCATTTATTATACACAATTCTCCAATTTCATTTTCACAACACAGTCCCAAGCAGGACATTTCAGACAGTTTGGAAATTGCTGGGCTTTCCACACTTCTCTCCTTTACCTTCAAAAAGACTGAAGCAAGGCAGAATCTGGCCACGATAGGTCCAGCTGCTAAATGTTAAAAATATATATGATAAATGTCCAATGCTAAAAACCTTAAGCTTAAAGAAATCATTTGAGTATTTCACAGAAAAAAAAAAAATCAAGGCCCAATCCAGCTCCCGTGATAAATATTTTACTATTCCTTCCTCCACAGCTGCTACCTTCTGGATGGAAAACAAAATTCCCTGAGGGCTCGAGTTAATTCTGAAATTTCACTGAAATCTGACCGTAATTGAGTAGCAGCAGCACTGCTTAGAGACACAGCATTGCCTCTCCAAACCCCACTGCTGTCTCCTAGCAGATCTATGGTGGCTATAAAGCCTGATAGAACACATGGATCAGAAATTTGAGTTTTGTTGTGGCAGAAGGGTGTTTTTGGAAAGAGAAGGTCCCAAAGTCTAGCCCTGTCTATGGACAAGAGGCTTCATGTGGCATGGTCAGAAGAGAAATACTATTGCAAGAGCCTTTCTCCTTGCGAAATCGGGAGTTTCCATTTCCAAAGTTTCACAGAACATGTTTCAAATACAGAAACCTGGCAGGAATTCCAAAAAAAAGACCCAAAAAAGCCCAAAGCCCATCATACACTGCTTTGAACATGCAAGGCAAAACTATAGCTATATGGAGTTATTCCACACAGGCTGGAATTTCTCAACAAATTATTGGAAAAAGGGTATGCCCTTGAGTAATCCTGCTTTTATCAGAGCAAGGTAGTTTTATGGATTTTAAAGCTTTGCTACCTTGACAACATTAATGTTAATCTATGAGTAAATTGCCATTGTTTTATGCATGTTTGTTACTACAGTCTCCCACAGATGATTCACAGTGCAAATCCAATTTAACTTTAATTGCTGTGGCACTTCCATTTCTAACATGTTTTAGGCTTGCAAGTTTATATGTTACTTCTCAAAGCTTTAGGGTATGGGAGTTTTGACAGTGTATAAATATGATTTTATATAGGTATGTATTCATGCATGTGTATAAATAGATATATCTACAGAGATACACATGTAAATATGAATAGATTTTATCTTTCAAATACTTTTTTGTAATTTCTTGGCAAAAACACTTTTCTGTCTGTGGCTAACTTCATACCCAGGCTGTGTCCGATGTCCTCCTGAGCCAGAAGCTACTAACCAAAAATCAGCATGTTGAGTGCAGCTGCTGAATCACCATGTGGGTGACACAGAGATCAATAATGAGTTTTCTAATATTCCGTTACTGAAATTAGTTGCCCGGAAAGGATGTGGATTCTCCATCACTGCACTATGTAAGTCAAATATTTGTCTTATGTAGCATTTTAGATAGGACGGATCCATCATGCAGATGGTGGGGCAATTTGAGCCTTCTGAGTCTCCTATGGGCCATATTATTCCATATTCTCTACTGTTCCATATGTTCTCCTCCCTACCCTACCCTTGAGAAATTAAAAGAAATTTTTGTCAAGTTTTGTGCACTGGCTACCTATTGGTGATTGCACTGTGGGTATTACCCCTGCCTCCAGCTTTTAAAACTGAGCAAGTATGAATGACAGTGCAAACAAGCTGCCTGTAAAAAAGAATATACATTCTCCCACTGATTAATTTACTAGTAGACATGGTTTAGCTTTTTTTCCAGTTTCTGCTTTCTCCTATTAGCCTCTAAATGATCATCCTTCCTCTGCCTGAGAGTCATATGTGCTTCAGCCGAGCTCCTCTCTCTGCAGACCACATCTACAGCAGTGACCTCTTGGGATCTGGGTAAGCAGGACACTTTAATTAAACCAATTCAAAGGACTAGTAAATCTACCTCAAGCAACTGAGGTTAGGCAAATTAAAATTAAAAACAAAGTGATCACAGGGAGTAATTAACAACTGGAACGTATTTTCTCAAAAAATGTAAGAGGTTCTTGAAATGAAAAACTTTGGAGAAAAGAAAAGAGAGAATTATTTTATAATGCATGCTCTGGCTCAGAGAGAAGTAATGGGCTTGATGTAAAAATTTGTTCTCCTGGCCCGCTTATACAGGAGGTTGGGCTAAATTATCAAAATATGCTGTCTGGCCTTAAAAATAAACATTTTCCTGCCTGATTTGGCAAGTCCTGTTGAGTTCAAAATACTGCCCAAAGACTGCACCTGTTTTAATGAGAGGAGAAAATACACTATGCTGAGGCATCTGCTGCTGACCCAAAGGAACATGGATGGAAACCTCTCCTCTCCTCTCCTCTCCTCTCCTCTCCTCTCCTCTCCT
>JAOXNO010000033.1:43715504-43731206 GCA_028565335.1 Limnodromus scolopaceus | reverse complement strand
AACAACCCCAGCTCTCTCAGCCTGTCTTCACAGGAGAGGTGCTCCATCCCTCTGATCATCCTCGTGGCCCTCCGCTGGACCCGTTCCAACAGGTCCACGCCCTTCCTGTGTTGAGGACTCCAAAGCTGGACACAGTATCTGGGGGCACAAACAGCATTTGCCCAGATAATGGAGAAATTTAACCAAAAATGCTGGTCTCGCTTGGATTTCGCTCAACTCACTCCAAAACAAAAGGTGTGTAAATATCATCAGCTAGAAAAAATTGCTGATGACTGAAAGTGAAATTTGTCATTAAAAGTGGAAAATAAATGGGGTGTATTCAGAAGCATCTAGACATAGAGAGACTGAGTCACTTTTATGCTAATACATCTTCATCAGATTTCCCCAGCGAATAAGTAAAATGGTCTATTTATTGTAATTGAAGTTTATGACAAAAGCACTTTCATATTCTCTATGTATATACACAGCTATTCAGAAAAACTTATTTTTCTCTCCCTTTTTTGTTCTCCATAACCTCTCCCTATTCTTTTCTCTTTGGAAAGTATTGCTCTCAAGCAAAGCAAGCAGATATATCTGCTCAGCTGTATAAAGACAGAGGTCGGCTCACGTGAGTACCATACCTCCACCTTTGGTCATCTGTGACTGGTGTGACACTGATTGCCTCTCACTGCTGAGGTGAAAAACTTCATTTCTCATAGCCTTCTGCTTCTCTTTATCTTCCTTCTTAATGACTCTGGGCTAAGAAGAGGAAAATCATTGCTGTTGCTCTGATCTAAAATAGTTGTAGTTCAATAAAGGTCCAAAACACACCACTTAACTGCAAAGCAACCTGATCTAGGGTGGTAAAATCAACTCCAAAGGAAATAAATGTAAATCTTACGGTTGTTCAGGTCTGTTGGCAGGGTTGCCTATAAATGTTCCCATGTTAAAGTCCACTGATCCTGCTCTGATCCCTCCTAATGCTCTCTTAGTTGTGGCTGGCTCAGATCTCATTTTAATCTAGAGTGTTTTGAACCACATCAGCATTTCTCCTACTCTCTCTACCCACTTTAAAAGTCCTGATCGTGGTCAGAATACTCTTCATTCATTGAGGCATAGGGAAATTCCCCCCAACTCCCAGGCCCCCTTCCCCAGCGTGCAATTTAACCCTCACCTGCATCATATCAAGGACGTCTGCTCCAGGCCACCATCCCTTCATCACACCCACACTAATGACCTGGAATTCATTAAACTTTGCAAAATTTACATTCTCCTCGCATGACTTGCCTTTAGTGAAGCTATGTTGGCTGTCACCAATCACCTCCTTATTTTCCACGTGCCTCAGCAGAGATTCCAGGAGGATCTGCTCCATGATCATGTTGGGCACAGAGGTGAGACTGACCAGCCTGTAGTTCCCCAGGTCATTCTTTTTTCCCCTTTTTAAAAATGAGGATTATGTTTCCCCTTTTCCAGTCAGTGGGAACTTCACCAGACTGCCACAGCTTCTTAAATATGACAGAGAGTGGCTGAGACACTTCATCCACCAGCTCCCTCAGAACCCGCAGATGAGTTGCATCAGGTCCCATGGATTTGTACACCTTGAGGTTCTTAGATGGTCTTGAACATTATCTTCTCCTACAGTGGGCAGTTCCTCATTCTCCCAGTCCCTGCCTTTGCCTTCTGCAACTTGGGTGGTGTGGCTAGAGCACTTGCCAGTCAAGACTAAGGCAAAAATGTCATTGAGTACCTCAGCCTTCCCCATATCCCAGGTGACCAGACCTCCTGTTTCCTTCTGGAGAGGGCCCATGTTTTCACTAGTCTTCCTTTTACCACTTATAGAGGCTTTTCTTGTTGCCCTTGATGTCCCTGGCCAGATTAATTCTATCTGGGCTTTAGCTTTCCTAACCTGATCCCTGGCTGCTTAGACAATTTCTCTGTATTCATCCCAGGCTACATGTGCTTGCTTTCACCCTCTGTAGGCTTCCTTTTTGAGTTTGGGTTTGTTCAGGAGCTCCTTGTTCACCCATGCAGGCCTCCTGGCGGTTTTGCCTGACTTCCTCTTTTTTAGGGTGCATCACTCCCGAGCTTGGAGGAGGTGATCCTTGAATATTAACCAGCTTTCTTGGGCCCCTTTTCCCTCCAAGGTTTTATCCCGCAGTACTCTACCAAGCAGATACCTGAAGAGGCCACAATCTGCTCTCCTGCAGTCCAGGAGTAGTCAAGGATAATAGTCCATACTTCTCCTGCAGTATCTTTGCCTTTCCATGAATAACTCAAAATATAATATGCGGGAATGCTGTCAAATTTTGCATACGGTTGCTGCTTCCAGAGGTTTTGACTTTCTGGAAAACAGCCAGTGCTTTTGATCAAGCATCTAAAAATTGCATTTGGTCAGAGCAGCAGCACTTCTATAGCTTTGCAGCTCTCAGAAGCAAAGAGCCTGTACCGGAGTGGTGCTCCAGAGGGGTTGCCATCATC
Organism: Limnodromus scolopaceus; assembly: GCA_028565335.1. Classification (NCBI taxonomy): domain Eukaryota; kingdom Metazoa; phylum Chordata; class Aves; order Charadriiformes; family Scolopacidae; genus Limnodromus; species Limnodromus scolopaceus. Next base: position 43,728,749 of record JAOXNO010000033.1, on the reverse strand, counting down.
AGTGTCCATCTGGCATTTTTAGATGACAGACATTGAAAGGAAGGGATGTGAGATTAAAAAAACCCCCACCTCTTTCTGTCAGTGAGAGCAGGTCCTGCCATGCCGTGGCCCAGTGGGATGTTATACTGGTGGTACTGCAGGAAGGCAATGCAGGCTCACCGCCATGGTCATTAGCCTGCTCTGGAAGGAGAGCAGGTAACGTAAGCCCAGGAGGTGTTTTCCATTTTGAACCTGCAGGACAGCAAATCCCAGCACACCTATGGACTTCTGCATCCTGTGACATCAAACAGTCTGTATTATTTCATATGCCTTTGCAAAATATGGATCCCATTGCTGCATGTAGAATACCCTGTGGGGGTGCACAGGTGTCTAGAGTAGATGTATCATGTTCTCATTGTGTTAGACATATTTGAAATCATCTTTGATTCATAGATAATTCATGACCAGAAGAAAACTTACCTGACGAGTAAGGTCTGTACAACAAATTGTTGAACAGCTCTGTGTGTGTGTGTTCTAAATAATGCAAACATTTTTTAGCATCTCCCAGTGACTCAGTTGTCTCTAGGTCCTTGATCCCAGTTACCACCATCTGAGTGATTTTGCCAATAATTTTTTTTAAGACTACACATTGATTTTTATGTGAAGGTGCTATCAGTATTAGTCAGCACCTCAGGATGTATAAAACATACTGTTTTGTTTGCTTTCTTGACTGCGATTATAGAGTGAAAAGAGACTTGTATTGAACTGTCTGTCCTGCTACACAGGTGTCACTCAGATGTGTCACTCTTGACCAGGCACAGGTTATTTGAGAAGCCTGTCCAGCTCAGGGTTTGCTTAATTTCTTCTCTCTTCTGTGTTAGTTTGCATTTTATCAGTGCTTAATTACCTCTGCTATGGTGAAGATAATTCCCTTGGCTTTTTTTAGGTGTCTGTGAAGTTCCTCCTTGCTTTTGACTACCTAAATTAGTTTTGTGTCATCACCGGATTCATCTGCCTCTATTTCCAAGCCAGGTACTAGCACATTAACCAGCACAGCACACCTGGGACTAAGCACTGAGCTGTGACCTTCTGCCATAATTGGCCATTTAATCCTCCTCTTTGCTTTTGACAGTAGTTTCCCACTCATCCTCTGACTACTTAGCTCCCTCAGGAGAGTCTTTAGTCTGACCTTGTTATTAAAGACCTTCTGGGTATCCAAATGCACCATGTCTACCAAGTCTCCTTCATGCACTGTTTTTCTGACACAGTCATTGAGTCACAATCCCTATGTGAGACCTTTCTTCTCCACAAGCTGCTGAGTCCATGCTCTCCTGTCATGAGCTATCTCCTTGAAACTTCATTATCCTGCTTTTAAATATAAATTCAAACTAATTTCTCCAGGACGTGTAAGAAAGGCTGATTTATAATTCTCCCAATACCACATTAAGGCTTTTAGAGTATATATGTAACTGTCCCTATATCCCAGCCCTTGCTTCTTTTCCTTATTAAGGTAATCAAGTCCTATTCAAATTGCTTAAAAATGCCTGCCCAGACAATCCAGACCCCAGAGAAGGCCTCCTGAGACAAACTGTGGACATTTGGGGTTCATGGCTGGGTTTCTCTCTCACAATCTGCAGGCAGGTCTAAAGGGCAGATACCTGGCATGCCTGCTTTGTCTACTTTTAAGCCCAAAACTAAAACTGCAAGGTCTATCAAGCAGAGATCCAAGTGTAAGCCAGCTCATCTCTGGAAACGATGCTGAAATATGAGCATGGGGATATGCTTCAGCTAATAATGCCTCAGGAGGAGATAAAAAAGAGAGACCACAAGCACCATTTTGACAGTTGTTTTCCTTCTCAGCCTCCTGCCTTTCTATCGAAGCCGAGGGAGGGTCAGAGGAGTCACAGCGCCTGGCAATTTTATACCCTCTTCGCCCCCAGCACACACCCCACTCACACATTTATTCAGATTTAAGACACACATGTCCTCCAGTTACTCTTCTCAGTTTCCACAGAGGGAGTCCCAGTATCAGAGGAACCTCTCAGTTTATATACAGTTCATACGTTCCATGTTGCATATGGAAACAGCATCAGTGAGCTTCTGTAATGAAACCATTCCTGTATCTGGGGCTTGGTTTTAAAAACTCCTATAAATAATTCCTCTTCTACTTCCTGGGGTCAATAGGGTTTCTGCCCAGCAAATACAAAGGGATGAGTAAGCCAGAAAGAGCATGTAATATAAGGGAAGTGTGCAAAGTATGTAAGAAAATCAGAATTGACTGGGCAGAAATGGAAATAGAATCATAGAATGATAGAATGTTTGGATTGGAAGGGACCTTAAAGATCATCTAGTTCCAACCCCCTTGCCATGGGCAGGGACACCTCCCACTAGAGCAGGTTGCTCAAAAAATAGTGTCATATTGCAGGAGGCAGATAATCACTGAATTAATTCCTAACTGTCTATATGATGCACAGCCACTGGCAACCAGCCACCCCCAATATCCTGAAGTCATCCTGAGCCTTTCCCTTATCATTAATGGTCTTTGGATGAGGGCCGAGATTCTTTGACTTGCATTCCAGCATAAAGTACCGTATCTCTTCTCTTCTCTTCTCTTCTCTTCTCTTCTCTTCTCTTCTCTTCTCTTCTCTTCTCTTCTCTTCTCTTCTCTTCTCCTGTCCTCTCCTCTCTTCTCCTCTTCTTTTTTTGAAATTATCAAAACCTGAGTGCTTTACTCATTGTCAGCCACTTTGTGTTACATTAGAAAAGCATCCCTGTAAGTGTGTCCGCAGTACAGGGACAGTTCAGTACTGCGCAGAGAACAGGCTTCAGAGGAGGGAGCTGCTGGAAACCTCTTAAAACCCACCTGCTCTCCAAAAGACTTAATTTCGTCAGATGTCCTTCCAGAGGTTTTCCACCTAAAGCTGGGTGGTTGTCCTTACCTTTCTTTTGTCTCCTCCTGCACCCTGGCCAGAGTTTCTTCTCTCTCCAGATGGGCCAAAGCAGCCCACATCTAATTGAGGGGCAAGAGCACAGCATTAGGTGGCATGGGGAGAAGGGAGCAGGGACAGCAGTCTTTTCCACCCTGTTGTTGTGCACATCAGCTACCTGCTGTGCCACAAGGTCCCAATCCCAAAGGAAAAAATCCCTGAATCTAGACACTGTTTCAATGTATTTAGCAACCCTCTCTTCCTTGTGACTGTCGCACTTGTAACTTGTTTATCTTCTTGCTCAGTTAAATATTCCTATGTATTTTGAGTAAGGTTAGGCTCTGTCTTAGTCACAGCCCAGGAGACAAAAGCCACGTGGGTATTCATTCACAGCGACTCCATGCCGTCCCCTGCTCCTAGCAGCTTTGCTTGACACTCAGGTCAGCTCTGCTCTCAGGACCCTGATAGAAAGGGGACATGGGACTGAAGGCAATGAAGGCATCCCATCTGCACAGCCCTGCCCACAGCGTGCAACCCTCTACAGCATTTGCAGGAAGGGCCTGATCCAGTTCCCCATCAGCTGACTGGGGGCTGTGTACCTGGCAAGGTTAGTTGGGATGCAGCAGCAGGACAAAGATGAACATGCACATATATTTTTTTTTTTTAAACCACTATCACAAGGCAGTTTTTTGGTATTTCCCACCATCCCACTTTTCGATAAATAACTGCCTCCACGGACTGCTCTTCTTAAGCTAAAGGTCTAATCTGCATCCAGCATTGGGTCAAGAACATGCCACAAAACAAAAATCTTCAGAAGACATGGCCGTCTACATTCAGGTCAAAGGAAGAGGCTGCAAATTTCTCACTGAAATGCAGTACAGAAAACATCTGCCCTTATATCAAACACTTTCAGGGTGATGAAAAATGGCACTTATTCCTGGTGTTATTTACATCCAGCAACTAACACGCTTGGGACTGTGTTCAGAGCACCTGTCTGTTGGAGATCTCTTTTCCAAAATCACATCCTTTCCCCTTTCTAGATTTTCTTGTTATTTGCTCTTTCCTTCTCCTTACCCACTGGGGAGCTCTTTTCTGTGTCCCCTGGAAGGAATGGTCAGTGGATTGGCTGCATCCATCCTGACCCAAATCCTCCAACAAAAGGCAACCTAGCCCAAACCAGGATCAGTTGTTGTGGGTCGCTTTAGGTCAAGAAGGACGTGTCTCATCTGTCCTCAGGGGAGCGATGAGTGGCGATGAGCCTCGCTTGGCTCAGCCAAGCTCCTTCTCTCCCACTCTTGCCTTTCCCAGTGGAAGTATTTGTCCTGGACAACAGGCGTGGCCGCAGTGACGCTACCGCATAGCAAGGACATGACACTGTGCACAGGCTGAAGGGAATAGGAAGGAGGGTGGAGAATGCAGGGCTAGAGCAAGCTTTGGGAAGGGATCCTGCTGGAAAATGAGTTCAGGGCTCGTCTGATGAGTTCAAGGAGACGCAACCACTTCTCAAAGTCCACTGCATGGGCAGCCTCTGCTTAGGAGAGCACCAGCAACTAGGGTCATTGCAATTTTATATATCTAAAAATACATGAAATATTATGTATAAATATATATTTATAAATATATTTACGAGGAGTTTTCAGTTCAAGCAAGTAAAACTGTGACTCAGCTGCAGTGACAACTGCATACAGGTCCAGATAATTTAAGGGGCATTTTATCCAAATCTACCCTTTCCACCCACCTCTGACCTGTCGTTATCTTTTCCAGCTCTCTCCCTACCCCTGCTGCTTCTCATTTGTGTGCAGGTTATCTGAAAGTGGGGATACCTTAGCTCTGCTTTTCATGAAGTGGGGCTTTGTGCAGTACTTCAAATACAGCTTTTCCATCTGAAAATGTGGTCCTGGGAGATGCAGGACAGAAGTGGGCTTTACTAAAGGAGCTGTCCATTGCTAAGAGGCCACACACAATACACCAAGTACATCGTCTCCAGACGTGATTCAGGCAGCAGAGACAGTTGGCCTAAAATTAATCCTTGACTGAAAAGGTATTATGGGAAAAAGCTGTCGTTCCTCCATCCTGATTGTGCTGAAAGGCTGGCCCATTTAGAGCCGATTGTGTCAGCAGGCAGCTTGATATTCCTATTCTTTGGGGATGGCAAAGTTTTTTTTGCTATTTAAAAGTCATAGCAGAAAGCTTTCCTTGGGCTCAGCATCATGAAATGGCCATGGAAAATCACCTAGCCCTTCCCAGCAGTCCCATCAGAAGGCTGCTACATGGGAATTAAATGGGTATTTTGATTGAATTGAAACAGAAATTAGAGGATCAAACTTTAGTTTATTTGTTGGGGGGTGTGATTTTTAAGATCCGAAAGGGATGCTCTGCTTGGGCAGAGGGCAGACAGTGCACCAAATGTTCCTGTTTGTGTACAGATGACTGCCAGAGCCCTCCTGTAATGAAGGTGATGGACAAACACACCCTCAGCAGAGGAACTGTTGAGCTTTTCAGACAAAAGGGGGTTCAGTGGTAGGTTTTTTTTCAAAACCAAACAGAGCTGAACCTTTCCAGTAGATCGTCTCTAAACCTGAGCAAAGAAGGAAGGTCTGACAGAGACCTGATGTGTGATGGAAGAATAGCATGGGGTTCAACCAGCCCCATGCACAGGGGCCAACAAACACCAGCATGTGCCCAGCACATGGCAATGGCAGCACATGTCACATACAGACAAGTGATGGGACATTTCTGAAAGACAGAACCTGAGGACAACTCACGTAGGCTACAACCCCTTCCCTCTCTATGTTAGAGAGACATCAGGAGGGATAGCGCCAGGGAACGAGGTATGCACCAGGTAATTGCTCTGACAGGGACAAAATCAGCCTCTGAGGTGGCCATCCCAAAACAGACATCCTCAAAACAGGGGCCTGGGTCTACCCTTATGCCAACAAGTCCGGTTCAGCCTCTGGCTTTGCTTGCAGAGCAGTCCAAGGGTCCATGAACTGTCTCAAGAACACATCAGCAGAAATTCACTGCCAAGCTAAGGACCACCCTCCTGGACCATGGTCCCTCAGAAGATACTTCACTGAGAGCAGAAATTGATCCAGTAACAGAAATCCCAGTAACAGAAATCCCAGGACAAGATGGATTCTCCTGATAAGCTGTGAGTGGTGGCACACAACCACCACTGGATGCAAACCAACGATAAAGAAGGACAGACCAAAACAAGGCCCTTACTCATGGTCCTTTTAGTGACTGCAAACTGAACCAAGATCCAGTGCAGCCATGTCTCTTCCCTGAGGCCAAAATACCCCTTGTACAATTCTACATGACAGCTGTGAGGGTCAACTGCTATCTCCCCCTTGAGCACTGCAGTGTCCAGAAACATGAGCAAGGTAGCAGAAGGTCACTGACTCAACTAGCAGATGTCCCTCCATGACTGCTGGACATTCATACACACCCAGATTAGCAAGGAGCAGGCAGGTATGGTCCAGATAAGAGAAGGGAGAAGTCTGGAGCTGGACAGGAGCACATCTGGCTTGTTTAAGTCTCTTCTTACTACGCAGGAGCACAGTAGTTGTCATCACAAAAGCGGGTAAAAATTCAACCCATTCCTCTGGGAAACAGCAGCACGACAGGTAATAAGCAGTGATTTCCGGGCATATTTATGAGCACAAGCAAGTCTGGGTGTTATCAAGATGGTCTGAACATCCTCAGGTAGGGAGAAAGCACCAAGGCAGGAAAGGAGAGCTTTTGTACTGATGTTCCTGTACTGAAGTTTTCTGGAGATTTAAGGCCCTCAGCTGGTGAGTTTTAGCACAGCACTACTGCAGACGTTGGCACATTCACCTTCCCAGCCGCAGGACGGTTGCATACCCTGTCTTCTTGCTCTGCTGTTGTCCCCTGCACACAGCCCTGCCATCCATGACAGCCTCAAATCCTCCCTGAGCCTCTGCCAAATCCTCCTGTGTTTCTGACACACAGACACACGTACACACGGGCGTGCACACATACATATGTGCGCGCACACACCCGCAAACAGGTGCACACACACAACTACACACACATACACACACAGACGCATGCACACATACACACACATGCTCACAAACACACATACACACGCACACACACACAGACACACAGACACACGCGCACACAGACACATACATGCATCAACACACATGCACACACACGTACACACACGCGTGCACACACAGAACTACTCTAACGCATGCATGTGCACACACATGCAAACACGTGCACACACATATGTGTGCACACACATACACACATAGACACGCATGTGCACACACAAACACATACACACACATGCACACGCATACAGACACACGCACTTACACACCCACATACACACACACAACTACACTCACGTGCATACACATACACACGCACACACACATACAGAGACACATACACGCGTGCGCACACAACTACACACAGTGCCCCTTTTGCATCAGAAAATTCAGTCACAGGCAGAGCACGGAGTTTAGATTTGGTACTCTACAACTCAGCTGAGGGCTTTAACACCCACACAGAGAACCCGTCTCTCCAGAACTGCTGGAGGATCTTGACCCTTCTGATGCCAGAAACTGAGGGCAGCATTTTCAGTGGCCGCAAATCAGCATGACACAACTGAAGCCAGCTGACTTAAGTCAAGCCTTAACTTTCTTGCCATGTAGTTTGACACTCAACTAAAAGCGGGTAAGAATAGACTATTTCAGTAAAAGGCACCAACTGCTTGAGCACTCCAGGGCTGACGTAATCAAGCATGTTGTTAAGGGCATTGTCCAAATGCCTCTTAAACACTGACAGGCCTGGGGCATCAACAACCTCTCTAGGAAGCCTGTTCCAGTATCTGACTACCCTCTCAGTGAAGAAATGTTTCCTAATGTCCAGTCTAAACCTCTGCTGGTGCAACTTTGAATCATTCCCACGTGTCCCATCACTGGATACCAGGGAGAAGAGCTCAGCACCTCCCTGTTCACTTCCTCTCCTCAGGAAGCTGTAAAGAGCAATGAGGTCGCCCCTCTGCCTCCTTTTCTCCAAACCACACAGGCCCACAGCCTACACAGCTCCTGCCAGCCCCCTTGGCTGTGTCTCGGACACCCCAGGACATCTTGGGTTATTGAGCTCTTCAGCCCCATTGACTGGAAACAACTCGCTGATTAACGACCTGCTCCCTGGACCATGTCTGTGCTCACTCTTTGGGATCCCACCTCTTTTACTTCACTCACACATACGTGTGTAACTTTGCATGTATTTCTTACAGCATATAATTTTTAATAGTTCTAGGCAAGATTTTAACGCCACAAGATGGCAGCATAAAATCACCTTTTCCCGGTTTTCATTCAATTTGCAGAAGGTCCCCAGGACTCCCTGCCTGTGGACTCACCCCAGGGATGGCAACAGGAGGAGGAAATATTCAACCCCACCAAGTGCAGAGCCAGAACCCACTTTTTTCATCACTTAACCATCTGCAATTTCAGCATCCACTCATTGCAAGCACCTCTGTTTTGCTGAGTTTGTCCGTCTTTCAGGCACTCATCTAATGTCTCTGAGGTGACTCTAAGCCTGGTTTGGACACCCAGGGCCTTTTTGCTTCATCTCACAGCACCAAGGTACTGGAGAAGCCGGTTTGATGTGCTCAGGGGGGTTAGTCACCGCAGATGAGGCAAACACAGCCCACGGGCATTAATGCGCAGGCATTAATGAACTTCGGGCAGACCAGTCCTCAGGGCACCCAGCAGAAAGCTGGAGGTTGATTTTCCTTTGTTACTCCAGCTTTGCATCTCCACACAGGAAAAGGCCTCTGTAAGAGGGGCTCTTTGGGCTGAGAAAAAGGAGACGAGGCTGCAGCGAGCTCTGGGAAGCAGCAAAATCAGAGGAATAGGGACAAGCCAAGGCAGAGATGTGGTATGGTCAGACATAGAGGAACGTCCCACGCTGCTGCCACTCCTTCCTGTCCTGTCTCCTAATTCCTGCTATGTGTCCTTGGTTATCTCCCAGGGAGTCACAGGCTTGTTCTGCTTTGGGTTTGTGTTTGCCACCACAAACAAATCAGCACCAGGGAAATTGCCAGGGCACTGAACTCCGTTCTTTGCACTACTGTATAATTAGCCCGGTACAGCCTAGCTTGTGCCCACCACCGCAGTTCAGAGACAGCCTGGGTCCTGGACCATTCCCACAGGGGGAGGGGGAAAGGGCTAAACACTGCAAACATTCACAGCCCTGTGCCAAAACGTCGTGCTTGGGACATTGAAAGTGCTGGTGCAGTCCAGACAGTCCCCTTTCTGCATGGCTCCATGGACAACTGCAGGTCACTTAGTGCCACCAACTCAGGCTTAACCACACTGTGACAATAAAGGGGTTCTCTGCTCACCACAGGTCGGTAGCGATTTGTGCAAGGAGGGATGTTAAGCCAAAAGCCAGGACCTGGCCTATAATACCGCCCCCCTCCTGGTGCGAGAGAAGCTTTGAGCACTCACTCCAACTTTTCAAGCCACCCCCTTTTAAAAGCTTTTCTTCCTACCAAGTTCAAGGATCAGCCAGCCCGGGACAGATGTGCACCCACCCATGGGGCTTCAGAGACTCACCCTGCCTTCCCCACCATCTGTTTTCCCAATCCAGTCAGCCAGGAGGAGCTCCCTCAAATTAATTCTGGGTAATTGGGTGCCTCTTACCATCACAGCATCTATGTCTGCTTTCTACCAACCTTCGTCCTACCGATGAGTGTGTAGTGGACGCAATGGGAGAGAGGACGCTGCAGGTTTTGGAGAAGGGAGGGCAGGGTGAGGGGGGTCACAGAGCCCCGATGTGATGCCACCTCTCCTTGTCACATGCTCAAGGTGTCAATTTTAAGTGTCCCTTAGCAAGCAATTGCTAAATTTAGTGCCTCTGAGAGGAAACATAAGCCTTTTTTTAAAGGCTGGTGACAAAAGCAGAGGAGTGAGGGTGTGAAGGGATTGCCCTGCAAGATTTTTCGGGGGGGGGGGGGAAGAGAGACATTAATTTGAAGCCCCCATAAGAACAGAGCATGAAAACCACCACCAGTTGAGGAGGCATGAAGTTTCAGCCCAGCCTTCAGTGCTGTCCCTCACCTCTCCTCCTTCACTGACTTTCCCACACACAGGTTTCCAGTTCTCAAGCAGAGCAAAAACCTCAGCAAAGAGGAGAATCGTGCCGCAACTTGCAGCAGGACCAGCCCTCCCCATCACCTTGAGGGCTCCCAAACTGCTGCCTGGGCACTCCTCTTCGTCAGGAGCTGCCTGTTTGCACATCCAGCTGTTTGTGTCCAGCAGCTGTCGGTGCTCGGTTGCACAAGGGATGACAACACCACAGCATGTTGCGCTGGCAGGAAGAACACTTCGGGTTTCGCTGAGAAATGCTCAACCTCTCCAGGCAAAGGTAGGTCCATGGAACTGGATGATAAAAGCAGGACAACACCCCTTGCTCGTGGGGATGTACCCCAGGATGCAAGGCTAAATGGCACACAGAGAAACAAGCCACAGAGATAAGACCCTTTATTAAAGGCCAGGGTCCTGGGACATTCCATTCTGAATGTGTCTTCAGACATATAGATTGAGTGAGTACTGACATAGATCCCTATTTAGCAAAACCAGACACCACCATCACATTGCTTGCACAAAGCAGGAAAGGATCTTTGAAGCCCTGATTACCAGCACAGCAGCTTTTCTTGGATACCCATGATAAAGAAGTCACAGGAGAAAGCAACCCTTTGGCTTTTCCTGCGTCATGGGCTCATATCCCCAAAGAATTTGGTTTTCTCCGCTGCTTCCACTTTGCAGTAGATCCAGCAGCTGGGAAATCAACTCTGGCTCCTTGAGTTTAAGCTCTGGCAAAAGCTGAACGACTGAAGCTGGACAGATCTTTTATCTTTTTTTCTCTTTAGCTCAAGCACACTGCTCTCTCTTCCCACAGCACAACTTTCTCTCCACTCAGTAACATCATGCAAAGGGGCTTGCTTCCCGAGATAAAATGAGAGGAAAACATCACAAAGTCAACGTACTGCAGTCCTTTCCAGCTTTCCAGCAGCCAGGAAGGCCTCCCACCTCCACACAACAGCAGGGAACCAGCACAACTTAGCTGAGGTTGGAGAGGGTCAGTCAGAGAGGGTGTCTCCTCTCCAGACATCTATCTTGGGGTGCACTGACTCACCCTCTGGAGAGGGTTTTTTCCCCTCTATCTGCCCCTTTCCCTTTTTTTTTTTTTTGTCTCTAGGACCCTTTGTAACTAATTTATCAACTGGACATCCCATTTCTAGATAGCTGCAGTTAAGCAACGTGACTCCCACCCCAGATGCTTCATAGAAAAGCACAAAGAGAGTGCACACACTTTGCATGGGGCAGCAGATGCCAAAACAGACACATTCTTGACTCCTTGCATGAACCCTTGGCCAGCAGCCAGCCAGATGCATTAACGAAACGCAGAGGGATAAGGCAACAGCTAAACATGTGCCTTCTTCCTCCTGAAAACTTTTTTATTTTTGAAAAAACCCTGTTTAAACATTTTAAAACTGATGATGTCTACATTTTGTTCTCTTGATTTTTAAAAAGAACAGAAATTATATATCTAAGGGAAAGAGGAAAAAAAAAAAAGGCGGCTTTTCTAATTCCAGAAGGCACCTTTCCCAAGGTCAAGACAAAACCTTGCTAGTTACTAACATCTGTGCCTACTGACACATCTGCACAGTTCAGGGGCTTAGACTGGGGGAGAATGCTCCTATTAAGCTAGAGGACATGCAATTAACGCGTAAGTCAACAAATGGACCAATTAACAAGGGGGCACACTGTATACAAGTCCTCATGGAAGATGTTAACCCAGGGGAAGAGCAGAGCCAATCATTACTCGGGTTAAACGCTTACCCCTGCGGTGAGGACAGCCATTTGCCTGAAGGTAGGCTCCAAAAGCAAAAGGCTGAGCTTCAAACCCTCATGCCACAAAGCCCCCCAGCCAGAAAGTGTCCTCTGAGGACTCAAGTGCCAGCCCTGGTGACACCGAAGCATGAAGTGCCAGTCTCATAAGTGAGCTGCTGGCCTCGATGCACCACGGCTCGCAACATCCCTGCCCAACAGTGCAGAAGACACAGGCACAGGCTCTACATTTGCTCTAGCGGCACCGAGCGCTGCTGGACGAGGTAGAGCCTCAAAGCCAAAAAGAGTTATCCAAAACCTTCTCTCTACACCCACACAGTTCAGGGCATCCCAAACCCTGATGATCTGTGAAGGGAGCGTGTTTCCTGACCCTGCTCCCAACTCCTCTTCAGGACACACTGGAAGTTGGGGTGGCTGCCATTGGGCTTATAGTTTATCAAGAAACATATGTCCTAGCTAATACTTGCCCACACAATCAGAGAACTCTTTGGGGGAAACAAACCATGCACACAAACACACGCTCACACACATATGCTTCAGTGACTAAAACTAGAGCCCATTTTAAAAATAAACAAGTTTCTTTTCAGGAAGCCTATTTGGATCAACAGAGAATTCTCTCGCTAAACTGAGGGGCAGCCTGAACACAGCACAGATGGTTTCCCGCTCACCACAGTCCTGTTTGCCATGCACTAACCGGGCCTCTTCAGTCCAGATCACATCGCAGGAGGAGGAAAGCCCCAGTTGTGAGAGATTCTTCCGTAAAAACCACCATTTATGTGACATATTTCTAACACAGTGTAATCAGATTTATTTCCGTACAGACCGCTATCGGTGGTTACGTTAAGGCTCCGCTGAGAACCAGTCTGTCTCTCCAGCCAGAGGGAAAGTTTTATCCTGGATGCCTTCCTAAAGGTTTAAATGGTGCACATTAGGACACGCTTGTTGCCTTACCTTTATTCATTCATCCCAAGTTAAATTTGAAAGATTTTGCTTGTTAACTTCCCCTTCAATTTCATTTGTAGCCGTTTTTTCAAGCACATTTGAATGAATTTTCAAGCAGCTCTACTCTGTCACTGCAGGAGGTGTCAGTGCCAGAGGTGCTCTTCAGATGAAGATGTGCTCTCCAGATCGCACAAGGAGGAGCTGGCAGGCTCACAAACCAACCTTGCCAGGCATTCCTTATCCTTGGCACCGGCGCTTATTCTTCTCGTGGTTCAGCAGCATTGGCCTCTCTGCCTAAAACATGGATGAGAAACTGCTTCCATGCAAGCAAAGGAACAAAGGACATCTATATTCAATCAGCCTTCAATCCCTGACTGGTCTGGCAGTCCCCTAAAACAGAGTCTCCCAGCCTTTTGCACTTCTTCACAGTGAGGGTGACAGAGCCCTGGAACAGGCTGCCCAGGGAGGTCGTGGAGTCCCCTTCTTTGGAGATT
>JAOXNO010000033.1:43683588-43715404 GCA_028565335.1 Limnodromus scolopaceus | reverse complement strand
TTTATACACAACTGGGCCCACCCTGAACATAAAGGGAGGGACACAGGGACACTCACTATATATCAGAGGCTCTCAGGTGCCACCTCCTTGCTGAAGTGTGAGATGCAGCATCCCACAGGGAAAATTAAGCTTTCTAAGCTGTATCCTGAAGTCTCAGCTCTTCAGAGATAGTCCAAATACAAGCTGGGCAGCCCTGGGTTAAGTATAAAGCTGGGACAATTGCATTTAAGAAGTTTTAACTGAAACCCGTGACAGGTACTACATGTAGGCTCCATGAAAAATGTGGTTTTAATCCAGATGTAACATGACCGAGCCAAGCTTTTACATTCCTTCAAAACTGCTTACTGGTGGGAATGGCCTTGACCTCCCTGAGAAAACTCTTCAACATCAATGTTGTCATTCAGACTTTTGGACCGTCTTTTCTGGGGATGGGGGGTGAAAACCTCACCTGTTTTGGGTACTGCAGAGTTTCATCATAGTAGTAGTTCAAGAATGCTGCTTCTCATCATTATCCTTCTGGCCCACATTTCCACAAATGTTTGCATGGTGTTTTCCACTTGGATTAGTTGCTCCAATTACAGCCGTAGACTGCACTACCTCGGTAATGCAGATGCAGCTGGAGTCTGGGGGTTTTACTTTTCCCTTCTGTCTGGCACACAGGTATGAACGCTCCTTCCACAACGTGGTTCAAGAATTTTTTAATGACAAGCGATGGTTTAGACTTTGATGTTCTCTTTACAGGCTGCACCATACCTGAGGAGGTCTTGGAGAAATGCTTCTGGTTTAGCTTCCTTAGAGAGAAACCTAACTTGTACACCTCCAAACCATTTTGTGAACCAAACTAATTTTTGAAAAGCATGAATGACTGGGGCACTCTCTGCAAAACCAAGAGACTATTCCAGACCAAATGTGGATACGATCTCCAGCACTGCAGCACTGCAAATCCTTTAATAACTTCCCACAGACTCACTGAGTGAACCCAGAGGGAAGACAGATTCCTCCACAAAATTATTGGCAGGTTTTCTGAAGCACAAATGCCCGCACAAGCTGATAGACAAGTGGCACACAGAGTTAAATACACAGTGATACAGAGTGATTTCTCTGCTAATCTGTACAAGGCAATGATTGTGCCTCTAAGGTATAATTCTTTGAACAAAGAGTTAAGATCAACCAATACCTTGAGTATCCAGATCTATCTCAAGATCTTCTCACTCCAAATTTTGTAGGAGAGAGAAAAACTCTATTTTTATAATCTTGAATAAAAGAGTTGCAAGTTACTGAGTGAAGTGTCCAGGAAATACGAAAGCACACAGTCTTTTTATTACAACATTTATTTTAGTATTGAAGGCACTTACAATACAGAAAGAAAAAAAAATATGTTAGGCACCAAAAGTGAAGTTAGAATTAAAATGACAAAGAAACAGTTTACCAGACAAAAGGAGCACCCTTCCCTGTTAACAATACAGCACACAGAAATGAAGCTATTGGTGACCAACTTTTTAAAGAGTTAGGGCTTATTTTTTTAATAGAAAAGATAAAGGCTGTTCTACTATGAACTGAAATTAAAAAGGAACCCCTCCACACACCTGTACAAGGATGTGGGAATTGGTGGCATTCACAAACACGGGGCCTTTCAGCTCCGGCACTGCAGGAGGTCCTGGTACATCTCAATGAGGTGAGCAGCCTCTCTCTGCCCAGAAAGCACAGCACCGTGGGTAGTGGAATAATACTTCCTGTGAGTGGCCTCCCCTGAAAACATCACCTGCATCGGCTGGAGAGGATAAGAAAAGCAGAAAAGCTCAGCAGTGCATACTGGAAAGCAGACGCGAGGCTAAAAGAGACAAAACCTTCTGTGCCCTCCCACATCCCCATGAGCTGACGCCAGTGTTTTTAGAGTGTTGGTTCTCAAAACCCCAGTGTGATGCCCCACTGGGACGGGCACAGCACACGTCAAGCTTGTCCTCGATGCCATATGCCTGCACGGAGCTGTTTGCAGGGCCTGAGGCACCACCCCAGAGGCAGATACTGGCTCCAATAACCTCAAAGAAATCTGCACGAGTCACAGAGCACCTCACGTCTCTACCAACTCCTCCCTTTGCTCCCCTGAATTATACTTCAGGATTTTTTTTTTTCTGGACAGCAATTTTAGAAGGAAAAATAGTCATGTCTCAAAACCCACAGGGTGAGACACAGTGTCTTATCCCTTGCATCAATAGTTAGGTGCTTGCTAAAATTGCTGCCAACTCAGTTCTGAGGCAGGAATTTCAAGTACCTCTCTTCCCTAGGAACTACAGAGAAGGATTCCTAAAGCTCCTGCTATCTTTTTTAATAGATTTCTGTGCTGAACAAAATTACATGGTGGAGTGAGGCTCTAGGTAGAAGAAATGGACTGGGCGGCTGCATATTCATCACCCATTGTCTTTAGATTTAGACACATAACCCTGAATGATGAGGTGAGTTTGGCTTAATCTGGTACTGCTCATCAGCTGAGCTGTGGTAACTATCTCCATCTGTGCTCTTGCTCTCCTTGCTATATTCAGAAAGCAAAGGAAGCATCTGAGGAGCAAATTTTTCTCCCCTGCCAATGCATGAGTCCCCCAGCCAAGGACTGGGCCTCCCTCACCCTCTACTGCCAACACAGAAAGGTTTGCCAGTATGCATCTCTGACACATTCAGACATAGACATTAGCAGGGTCATGTATTTAATGCTGCATATTCAGGCTATGCTTTAAAACAGAATACCACATGCTTTCCTAAGACATTTGGAACAGGCCAATAAGGCTAATGGTCATTAAACACAGAGAACACAATTCCAAAAAGGCACATCCATGAGCAGCTCTCGATAATTTCAGAGAGAGATGTGGGGATCCCTAAGATGTTGGCATTCCAAAGATTAAAGAGGTGAAATCATACATACATCATTTGCCCAGAGAAAACCAACTACTGGAGGCCCAACCAAAAATTGTCTCATTCAAACTCCCTCCCAGAAAACCTGCTACCTATGCCAGAGAACTGATTTGGGCCATACTTACCGTAGTTTTGGAGCTTTCAGCATAAGGCAGTGGTTTAGCGAGTTTCTCCACATCAGCCCCACTAGACCCGACTTGGGTGTAAGAGTAGGATCCACGGAAGTTGGGATTGCTGCCCCAGGAGGACCGCAGGATCCGGCGAGGTTTCGGAATGTTTGGATTTCCTGGGTAAAAAGCAGAAGACAAAAAGTAAGATTATGCTCAAGAAAAAACATGGCAATGCCTGTGAGAGGTGTGGAGTGGCATGTATTCAGTCTGATTTACTGAAAATACTTCCTAGCAGAGCCTGTAGGCTACAGGGAAGAAGCCCTAAGCCAAACCTCTTTTCTATTACCAAGTTCTAAGTAATGTTAAATAAGCCAAAATAGCATTCCTTTTAATCTCAGCTGCAGTCTTCCATTTTGGAAAAGCGTTAAAATGTTTACATTCCTAAAAGACTGGGGAGCTTCAGTGAACCCTGGACATGGTCTGGTTGAAAATACAGAGCATCTCCTGGTCTCATTTGCAATGGGGAACCTGCCGGTGATCAAGCATATGATTGATCCCACCTAATTTTAGGTATTTAATTGGATGACTAGTCTAAATTGGATTTTTAGCTAGTCTTGTGAGAAAGGTGTGCCTCCGAAGAAGAATGGAGATAAGTATGTTAGAAGGCAAATCCTTATTATGTGGTAGCACAGGAAAACCTGTCAAAGTTCTCAAAACCTGTATTACTTGAGCTGCTACCCAGCTGCCCCCAAAATGAACTTAAAATTCAGCAGACCCCTTTTGTGGGATGCATATGGAGTGGAAAGAAGGCTTTTGAGGCTGGAAGTAGGATTTCCACTGCTAAGAGGATGTAGGACCTAGAGGTGAGGGGCACTTGAGTGCACCAATGATAAGGTCATCATCAGCGACTGTCCACATCCCAAACAGCACAGGAGCACATGGGATCCAAAACTGTAGCCAAGGAAACCCACCCGCTGCTGGCACAAGAACCTCATGTAGAACTGAAACAGGAAGGGTCATACTTTAGAGACTGTCTTACTAGGCTGGTTTGTGAGCATTTCAGTGTCATTTACTGAGATTTTTTTGGTGTCCTGTGATGATATCTGGCTTGGCAGGAGAGGAATGGGGAGATGGGACATGGAGAACTGTAAGGAAGAGAAATTCGTTTTGCAAGAGAGTCAAGATCCACCCTTGAGGCAACCTCCAGACAGCTACTTGGGTTGAGTCTGTCTTCTTTATTGAAAGGCTTACCAAGCACTGGAAGAGGCTGCCCAGGGAAGTGGTTGAATCTTTATCACTGGAGGTATTTAAAAGATGTGCAGATGTGGCACTTTGGGACATGGTTTAGTGGTGAACTTGGCAGTGTTATGCTTATGGTTGGACTCAATCTTAAAGGTCTTTTTTAACCTAAATGATTCTATGGTTCTGTGATTCTAAAAGACTGTCAGCACAAGAAGTAAGAGTATCGAGACATGTTTGCATCTTGCACAGTTCCTGTGCCTGCTTCAGACCCTGACTCTAACACTTCAGCATGCTTAGCCTGCTATGAAGATGATCCAAATTCCCCCACTTTCCTCATCACGGCTTAGAGAGGAAGACATCCAACTGTAAAGACTACTTAGGCGCTACATTATTGAGTTCTACTAAACAATTATTTAGTCACGCCTTCAATTCCTTAAAATCAGGAGGATGTTACTTCCCTGGTTCAGCTGCCACTTTTAGGAGTACTGTGTGTACAAGGCTGAAACAGAGCAAAGGTACCTAGATGGCTTGCCAGAGTACACTGTGAACACTGTCTAACCACTAACCCCCACATCAAAATATGGCACTGACCAGCAAATAAATATACCCTACAAACAAAATAATTCCTACAACTGAATGTTGTTTCAGGAGTAACAACTTAGGATAACAAAGCCTCTAAAATACTCTCCTCCAAGAATCTTCAAAGCAGGAATGCCTAGGATGGAAGTGAAAAGCCCAAGGGAGTCTGAGAACAGGGAGCGCAGAGACGTGTGAAGGAAATAAGTTATCACGTTTTATTTTTAAGGGCTGTGGGAAAGCCCAGGAGAACACACCATGAAAGCTGTTAGACAACACAACACCAAACAGGGCCAAAAGAGTCATCCATCACATTGCAGTACAGTCACACAATGTATTTTCAAATAAAGGGAGTCTCTGCAGTGAGCTGGTGGTGCCTCTTATGTAGCTGGTGCATGTTCTCTTGTTCCACTGTCAAGGTACGCAGAAGATTTTCAATACAGAAGTCAACAAGATGCTGATACAAAGATGATTAATGTTAGGAACACAGAGTGCTACAAGCAATGAGATGAGGGCTTGTCAGCCTGCAGATAAGCTCACAGGTCTGCTAAAAGACTGAAATTTGTTCTTGAAAGGGTTTGTGGATTTATCAGCTCAATCAACAATAATATAAATTCAGCAATATTTAATAGGGCAATTGTTCAGACTGGTAAAAGCAACAGCTTTGTTCCGCTGTAGTGTTTCCCATGGATGGCTTTGCACTGTGTATACAAGCAGGTAAACAGCAGCCTTCCCAACAGGGAATTATTCTTCACATAGCAACTCCACCACACGGGAAACGTGATGCAGCACAGCAACATGAAGTATGTGGCACTGGGCAGATGGCAGAGTTTCACACAGAGATGCCTGAGCCAGCTGCCAGCGTGGAGCAGGGCTACGGAGCCTGGGTACGTTAAAACGCAGCTGTGCAGCTCCCAGAACCAAAGCCAGACTCCTTCCCTAGCACCATGCTGCGTCGTGCAGATGTACCAACTCTCATGAGCTCCTTTAAGGTTCTTCAGCAAATCAGACCATGTGAGTATGATTTAAGTGTCCACTGTGCAACTACTGCTCCCTCGCACTTCTGCATTTATGTACCTTTTAATGCGAGGAGCTGTTTCTAAGAGACGAATCAGGAGACCTTCATTTCTGCTGCACACAGAGAGGAGGAGCTTGGTTGAAGGTCAGACAGTAACACATAACACAAGCTCTGATCCTGAACTGTTGTTTGCAAGACAGAAACTACAAACACTGGGAGGGCCACACTCATTTAAGGAACATACTTAATTGTACTTTCTCAATCTGCTTTTAAATAGATGGCCAAACATGTGCCTGTGCCTACAGATAAAAGTAACAATTAATACAGATAAGGAAACTTTTACATTTCCATTGTCCAAAGAGAGATAAAATGGCTAAAAAGGGATCTTAGCTTTCATTAAGATAGGAGGGCACATATCTTTATGCTACAGATTTCCATTTGTGAAGCTATGGAAGATAACTCCATGTGCCTCAAACAATTCTGTCTACTGGCAAGTGTGGCTACACAGATTTATTTGGTACGGGGCTGATTATGAGACACAGGATTATCATAAAATCAACTCATGGATCTAAATTAAGACACAAATTTAGTTGCCTACCTGAGAGCAGAGTATCTAAGATCCTGTCAAAGCCAACAGAGATTTATGGTAGTACCTACACATTTTTTGTACAGCCACCAGAGAGACCTTAGGGTATCCCAGGCATCCACATGGGGCTAGTAGACATGTCACAGAACCTAAAAGAGACCTGTTCTCCTCTAGAGAAATAGCTGGAGGACAGGGAGGACATCTCAGGGCATCTCCAGCCACAGCTTGACAAATCAGTGAGTCCTTCAGAAGGGAACAGGCCTGCAATTACTGCCTTCTGGCTTCGAACACTAGGAGCTCAGCCAACAAAGAAAGCAGAGTAAGACTTCTAATTGTTCAAAGGCATCTTGCTTAATCACATTTAGAGGACACTGCTTTTCAGCCATCCAGTTGTGAAAAGCAGTAGTTGTCAAGGCTTCTTAGGTTAGAACAATCCTCAGAGCTTTTCACAGCAAAGCCAGATAAGCCACAACACTAACCGGCATGTGAAATTTACGGTCACCTCTCAGAGAGAAATTCTCAGCATGAGTCTAAAAGAATGGATTTAACATAGGACTGGTCTAACACCCTCTGAGGCCAAAGCAGAGGCCTCCATGAGCAACAGACCAGGGAAAACACAGCTAAAGATGGGAACCCACCTGGTAATGCATTAATTCTTTAATAGAAGAATAAGAAATAAGAACATGGGGGATTCCATACCCATAACATGAAAGCTACAAAAGGCAAAGTGAACATTAAAAGGCTCATACTATTTACTTTCATTACTGAATATAAGGCTTTCTCTACAATCATTAGAGAAAAACTTCTTCAGAAGATGTTGCAGAGCACCAAGTGAAGTGTGAAAGATCTGAACTGTCTTATCAAAGAGCCTGTCTTTCTGCTGAGCTTTGCGATCCTAAGAGGACTACTTTCCCAACTCAGCTGACTTACATGAAGCTGGGTGGTGGGAAACACTTTAAAAGCTAGGTTTGGAGGTGCTAATTGGACCAGAGGAGTCCAGTCGTTTTCAGAAATTACTATAGTTAGATCACAGACACAAGGCTGCTTTGTCCCTCCACAACCCCCCTCTAGCTGGTCTAACCCACTCCCACACTCCCAGTGAAACAGATTAGTGGAGAAGACGGTAGGTGCAGGGAGAGCTGAGCACACTTCTGTTATTTCAGCCTGCCTGGAACCTGGCCCAGATTAGCCTTGACATATTGCTGCCTCTGCGAACCTGCTAGAGAAAACAGGAGCAAGGGTAACAGGACAAATCCAGCTATCTTAGCAAGGGCATCCTGGAAGATCTGTGAAAACGTTTTCTACAAACTAATAAGCTTTTAGGGGCAGAAAGTGGAACAAGTCACCTTGTGTACCGGGTGCTCCAGAAAAAGATTTTCTTCTCACAGTTTCAAGCGGCTGAGAGGCCACCTCTCAGCTCATGCACAAAACATTCATTGCAGGGGAAGGGCCATGGTAGATTCTGTCTGAAATTCTCCAGGGTAAGATAACCCAGGATTAGCATAAGGCTGAACTAGAGATCACACTGCTGAAGAGTCTGATGGACAGTGACCAGGTGCGGTATCAGCTGGAAGAGCAACTGCAGCACATACCCATGACCCAGTGCCAACATATTTCCATCCTGGGAGGAAGAGAGGAACATCCAACACATGCAAATAATAACAATAGTGAAGGAGCACAAGAAGGAGCACCTGCCAAACTAAGAAAGACCCAAAGAGCAAAACTCCCACTGATGAATTGAGGTAGGGGGGGAGGTTGGTTGGTTTGTTTGTTTTTAAAAAGAGGTCTTACGCAAGGAGAGCTGCAAAAAACAAGGTTTTTTATATGCTCTGGGCAACGTCAGCACTGGAACAACTTGGCCTTTAGAGAAGAGCCTCCTGCTCTGCCTGCGTAAAGCAGCAGTTGGCCTGCTGAGGTCAGGAGGAAAGAAGGCGTGTGTGTACTGACCCTGCAACATAACGCAGGGATACCCAACACCACTGAAAACAAACCGCTCAGGAGGCAGAAGCTGCCCAGAGTCGAGCACTCACTGATTCATCCCACTTCTCTGCAGGCTGCAGGGGAGCCACAGGTTCATCAGCCAATATAAATGCAACGCTGAACAAGCCGAAACAAGGATTCAGTTTTGGTCTCTGCATTAGGGCTTCTGAATCCACTGTCTAACCCACGATTTCTGAAGAGAGGAGTAAATCCTCTTTCAGCAGTTGCCACTGACGCAGGTAGTCCTCAGCTTGCAGGACTCTTTCTCTAGATCTCAATGCTGTTGTTAGCAACTGGTCTGTAAGCACAGGGGAAAGCTACACTTCTGAAGGCAAATTATTTCTTCAGTTAATTGGAGGTCAATGGCCAAGCGGTAAGGCTGGAAGCCCACTGGGTGTTGAGATTTGGCTAACCCAAGCTAACAGGCAGATATAAATAATCACAGGACCTATCTCTAGAATAGCATAAAATAAATGTAATCTTGGAGGATGCTGCTCATAATTATGTATGAGTTCAAAATCCTTATTTCAAGACTGCCAATGAATCAACCTCTATTTCTTTCAGTGCTTCTACCTTACATTTCTGTTTGTACAGTGTCTTCCCCCAGAAGATCTCAAAGACTTCCAGACATAAAAAGCTCTTTTCTTGGGAAGGTGTGCAACCTCTAGAGAAGTGACTGCAGACAAACTAAGGCCCAGCATGTTCAAGTATTACCACTTGTAGTGATTTCATCTTGGATTTTTTCAATATAATACACTAAGATCTGTCTTGCTCCAACTGCTGCCTTTAACGTGACATGTGCTCATTAAACATGAAAACTGTTATGTCCAGGAAGGTTTAAATGAGGTACCCAGAAAAAGGGAACTCTCAAGATCAATTGACTCTTCGAAATTTACGCGAATGAGATTTCCATATAGCCTCATGTTAAATGGAAGTCAGGGATGCGATTCAATCACCACATCTCAGCTGATCTAAACAGGTCTAACTCCAAAAGCTCTAAAAGAGCTTCACTGCTTTTCACAGCTGAGATCAGTCCTCAGGAGTACTGAGTCCAACAGCTCCAGCTGCTAAAGAGTTACTTGTAATTAAATAAAGCAGAGGATGTAGCATCCTCAATCTGCCCACCACTTCCTGAGTTGGTTATTAGCCTCTGTGCATAAATAGCTTTCAGGCACACCCAAGCAGGAGGTATGCTGGAAGCACATACACAGCCCATTCAAAGGGACATGAAATGCCAAAGAACTAAAAATTACTTTAGTGCATTTCCTTCCTAGAGTTATTCAACACTTCAGACCCACTTCTCCCTCTCTTCTCACCAAAGGAGTCAAAACAGAACTGACCTGTAAATTTACGTAGCATTTCAGTGCAGGTTTCTGCCACAGTTTCATCATCACACTTCTCCATAATCAAAGCCTCTTCTCCACAGATCCAGCCACTCAAGACATGGCCGTACCTCTCTGGTGGGTAGAGTACATCAAAGCTGCAGATCTTCTTGTACCACTGCTCTTCAGGATAAGTCAAGCTCTCACTCTCCGCCTCATCTTCCCAGACAAACTGGATGCTGTTACATTCAGAGCTCCAGAAAGGCTCTTCGAACTCCAGGAAAATCTTGTCAGTCGTATTAATTCCTAGTTTCTCAATGGCCATCACCTTCTCCTCAGGTAAGCGGGGATGAAACAGGCTCTCATGGCGTTTCTTCAAGACTCCCAGGGACACAGTCACGATGACATGGTCAGCTGGAATGAACTCACAGTCCTCACACTCTACGAAGACATTGGAGCCCTTGTCCTCCTCGGGGAGGTCACTGTTGTGGTCAGCCACCCTCTCAATCTCCTTGCTGACCGACTGGTTCCAGTGGATGCACTTGACTGGCTTGCGGAGCTGAATGACAGACTCGGGAATGGAGCGGGCCAAAATCTCCACGATTTTAATGAAACCACAAGGAATGATGTGATGAGCCCCAGGGATTTCGGTCCACTCCCCAAATTCACTGAGCGAGACTTCATCCATGCTGTGGGAGCTGCTCTCACAACTCTCTACCTAAGAAACAACAACACAGAAGCAATGTTGCCGCAGAGCAATTCATTTTGCCACAATACAACATTGCAAGAGCACAGGGGAGCTGCACAAGATGGGAATCCCACTCTTAAACCACACTATTTTTGCTAGTAAAGAAGTGTTTGGCCATAGGATCTGAGAAAAAATAAATCAATCAGTCCTTAGCCTTCCTTTCAACCAGAGAAACTATTTTGTCATGGTAACAAGCTGTAACAGCTTTGGTTGCATCAGCCACAGTTGCATCATCCAGAGTTCAGAGAGGATGTCTTTGCTTCTGCCTGATTCTGGGTTAGAGTTCTGACTGTTTTCTATAATTTAAAACCCACTTCACTGGCCAGGGACTAGCTGCTTGGTGTTCCTACAACAGAAGCTGGAGCTATGTAAATCAGACGCTCTTTCCAATGTTAATAAACGTTCCTACAAGGAGCCATGAAAAACTTTTGGCAGCTATTTCTGCTGCCTGCAGCTTTCAACATGCTGTCAAACAGCAATCAGCAAGCTAACAATCTGCAAGAGATGAGAGGACCTAACACAGAAGGGGTCCTGAAGGAGACAGATAAGGGAAATACCAAGATGCAAGACACTTGCATTGGATTCACTTGATGTGATTATTAAAGCTTTAGATTTGGGACCTGTCGGTTAATGTTTGCAGGAGTATTAGGCAGAGCCATAGCTTCCAACAATCCCTGGAACAAAGGCAGGATGTTCGTCCTGTCTTGTGATAAGTTTCTAATGATAATACCAAGGCATGGGACACAGGGATCTTAAAATCTTCAAATCACTGGAGTCACAATGATTCACACACTGTAATTCTTTAAGCATTTTAGGCAAAGGGAACATTATAATTTCTTGCCTCACCCTTTGGCCAATTTTCCAGGCCTTTACGCACTTTAATGGAAGCCTAGTAAGCCTAGACCCTCCCCCTGTGGACCATCCTGGTGCAGGGCAGGAATCTCTGCACTGTGCTAAGATGTCAACCAAACAAGTCGAAGTAGTACTAAGTAGTTCACAGGCTGCTCCTGTGACTGTATTGACAAACAGGTAGTTGCCCCTTCCTGGTCATTACCCAATGAAGACTGAGCAGGCACCACTGCTGGGCCAGGTCACCAGCTGCTGGGTCTTGAAGAAGACCTATGCTCTGAGACTGCCACGATTCCACTCCATCTGATGGCTGAGCGAGCACTCTCCATGACTCACCCAGGGTGAGTTCTGATGGCCCACAACACAAAGCCTGCACCTTGGGTCATGCAACAGGTCGCTCATCCTGCCTGGATGCTCCAACAGGACACTCCGCATTATGAAGATAACAAAAATTGATGGCTATTTTATTCTTTCAGCCATGAAGGAAAAATGCCAGGGAGAAAAACAGGCACCTACCAAGACTATACTCTGCCTGAGACACCAGTTAATCCCCTTTCTCTCAGCAACTGCTCTGATGTGATAGTCTTAAGTATCAGAAGCTTTGTTGTTGTCAGGTAATTACACATGAGAAGGGATTCACAAGACATGCAGAAAAGTCTCTGGCAATCTGTAGCAACCACAGAAGTAACCACCAGGAAAATACAGAGCTATATCAAATGACTAACATTGTCTGCATGGGTGATGTTACATGGATAACACAATAAATAACTAGTCTGTATGTGGCAGCTGTGGAGACACCCTGTGATACAAGCTCTTGGGTTAGGACACTGAGATATCAAAACAGCGCTCAGGACAGCTGGGTTCAAAGCTCAGCTTTATCTCAGATCTCCTGTGAGACTCTTTAGGTCTTTATTTCTCTTTGGTTGAGCTTTCCCACCTGTAAAAAATGAATAGCATACACTTACCCACGTCACAGAGTGCTGCTTGCCTCCCCTGCCTCATGTCATAAGCCTTTAAGTCATTATAATTGAAATAGGAATGACTGTTACACTTTACTTATGGAGTGTTTGATGCAGCATTAAGTCTTCATCCCACAGAGATCTCATTTAGGCCAAGGCATCAAGGAGATAAAAAGAACTAGGGAAGCCATGTGGAAAGAGGATTAGGACGTGGGTTTATACAACCTACCTTTGATTTTACCGCTTTACCTTCAAAATGCTTTCTAGGGATTTCTTCAGCAAATTACTAGTATCAAAGTTATGTTTCTTCTGGTCTCTGAGATACGGACAGAGGCAGAAGGGGGCAAAAGACACTCAGGCAGGATCATGTGGTCCCAGGTATTAGGCACAAGACAAGACTTTACTAAAAGAACCTGACAATAGAGCAGCTTCAGATGGTAAGAAAACATTAAATCACAGCGGAAAATTTAACAGGGCCTAAGAAAGCCCCTTCTAATTAGAAAGCTGGAAGTTTAAGCTAAGAAGGAAACATAAAAAACATAAAAAACAGTAAAGGCACTATCTCTTGCAGCCCACTTTCTTCAGATATGGCTCATGAAGACAAGCTGTCAATATGAACACAAACTCCCCCAGATGCAAAGGACCACAGAAAGCAACTCCTCAGCAACAGGCAAGGTTTAGCCAGGTGTCCGAGGTTCAAGATTTGTCTGCTCTTAGCTAAAACAAAATAACAAGAATGTGTGCACACACCTTAAGGTACTGCTGGATCATGGCTAGTTTCAGCCTCTTGACGGCCTCTGTGTCATCCGGATCGGCCTTGACACGTTTGCGCACTACGTCCCTTGTAAAGACGCCCACACTATTCTGGCTCTCAGCATTGACTGGTTTACCTCGTTGGAAGAACTCCTGAGTCAGGTTATAGACCTGCCAAAGACATGACAGAAAGATGGACAATGTGATTCACAGTAGAATCCAAACCCCAAGCAGGATCCTTTTTCCTCCATCCAAGTCCAGCACGTTCAGATCACCTTCTCTTGCCAACTTTAGAGATCAACTTTGGCAGTTTATTGTGCACTCAGTTCCAAGCCCTGTCAAATTGCACCCACAGCTATCCTGGTTAGAAGGCAGGAAGTAACACCTCTTTCCAGGCAGATAGCCACCTCACTTACCTGCAACAGTTTAGTTATTATTAAGTCGTTAGGTTACTATTAACTTACTATTAAGTTACTTTTTTAATTTGAGTACGTCCATTCTGTCACTTGCAGAAGACCAAGTGAGACAGTCCTGCCATTTTCAATCGCTAAAGCCTGGTGTTCACCCAGTTGTTTAGATACTGCAGCTGGATCAGTAAGACAGGCAAATGCAGACTGCAGAGCACTGCTAGAGAGCAAGCTTGGGTTTGCTGCATGTAATTTCTCACTCTGCTGAGAAGTGTCACAGTCTGACCTGGCCCCAGTCCCCATCCAAAGTCTACAGGGAGTGAACTCAAGCAGCAGGACCCATGTGTGCCCTTCCCATCTGACAATAAGGCACCAGCTTTTCTCCCACCTCAGTGTCTCTGGTGCAATCCCAGGTGCAGTCTCTGTATCCAAAACCTTTCTAAGGTTGCAGGACTCAGACCTCTGACTACTCTGACCTAGAACCAGTCCTTCCAGTCTCTCCATTAGTGTAATTATTTATCAGTAATGCCCAGGAATCCAACAGGATGGGGAGATTCAGTTTCGTATTTAGTTTTCTGTTGTCCCCTGAAAAATAGGAAGCAAGCAACACAGGCTTACCAAAGGAATTTTGTACACACACACACGTTTTACTTGTTGAGCACAAAACAGGTACAGACCCATGGAAAACAAAGACATCATCAGTAGCCTTCCACCAGGAGCCAGCCTGTGTACAAGCCACAAGAAAAAAACACTTCTAAGAAATCATTCTTTGAAGGAGATCTTCCTAACGTTTTTTTAACCCCAGTTTTCTACCATACAAGATACTTAAAAAACAAGAAAACAACCATCCACCTTAACTATCTGCTTGTGGCTATCTGGAGTAATCAGTGCTAGTGCTTCTGTCTGGGAGCACAAAGAGCCTGTAGCTGAACCATGGCCCTTCATTTCCATGGAAAAACTCAGGAATCTTTTAACAGGAAAAGCTTTAACAGGAAAGCTTTTAAAAGATGCCTCCTAGATGTGCAACTCATCTCACTAATGACTTGCTTGTCCAGAAAGAGTCATCTTCTCATTTATATCACGCCACAGGGGTGCCCAGGACTCTTACAGTAAAACAGAGAGGCAAGATCCCTGCTTGGTCACTTTTTCCTATCAAAGATGGTCTGATGACAACTTATGATCCTTCTTTGGAGACGGATTATTCAGACATGCTAAGGAGTTCAACTAAAAAGTAAGTGCCTGGTAGGAAGCTGGCAGAACTGTGACAGCCACTCCTTCAAAGGCTCCTACAGCTTCTCATTCACTGCTGACATTGCTAATTCATCATGTTTTAGCTTCTTCCCCTCCCAATGATCCCTAGAATCTTAGTTTTCTCCTGGGGTTTAGGAGTAAAGTGAATTTAAGAAGGCAAAATAGAGGGATGATGAGGAAGGGAAGATAGTGATGGAATATGCATGGTAGCAGTAGGAGCAAGAGAAAGCAGGTCTGTGAGTAAATGGAGGAAGGAGAGTAGATGAGGACAACTAAGGGATGAGGAGGAAGCTGAAGAAAAAAGAAGTGAAAGAATGAAAAACTACAAAAACAGAGAAGTAATCACAAGAAAAATGAGTGAAGCTGCTGAATGTAGATGAGAACTGTAGACACTGATTGGGACGCAGCCTCTCCAAGGAAATTTCCAGATGAGAAAGGTGGATACCAATGACCTATATGAAATGAAAGCTCCCAGCAAAGGAAAACGCATAGTGTCTTATCTGTCCCCCAATGCTAAAAGCTCTTTGGCAACATCCCACAGTTCTCAGGTCCGCCAATTTCTGAGGCCCAAACCACTTCCTGCAAGTACAAGCTGCATAGACCTTGCGTCAGCATAATGCAGCTCAGCTTTCATAAGCCGATTCCACACCATAAGCAGATAACACATTCACAAGACAAGCAAAGCTGTGCTAAAACCCAGCAACCATTTGGCCAAAAGGATAAGCAAACTATGGGTATGTTTTTATTAACCACTATATTCGTCATTGCCCAACAGAGAAAAGAGCAGAGATGCACAGTGCTCTGTGCTGTAAACATGAAGTCCTTCCTATATATGTCACCCCATCAATCAGACAGCAGGTAAGTATAATCATCATCATCAGGATTTATTATTTTTCTCAGAATCCCTGTCATTTCCTTGCTTTTCTCTTCTTGAGGGTGCTGAACTATCCGATAAAGAACAGAAAGCAAAGCTGTTGTAGGAAAGAAGCAAGAGGAGAAACAGCAGCAAGTCCCACATTAACAGATACATTGTCTTAATAAAAGAATCAAGACATTGCTCAAAATGTATTCTT
Source organism: Limnodromus scolopaceus (assembly GCA_028565335.1). Taxonomy (NCBI): domain Eukaryota; kingdom Metazoa; phylum Chordata; class Aves; order Charadriiformes; family Scolopacidae; genus Limnodromus; species Limnodromus scolopaceus. Next base: position 43,699,623 of record JAOXNO010000033.1, on the reverse strand, counting down.
TAATGTTCACATGCAGCAAATATATTCTGTGTAATAAACTATGGAAAAGGTTCACTAGAAGTCTTGTTTAAGGTAGATTTCTAACAAAGTAGGAGCAGAATTGTAGTGTCTGGAATTGGAGTTAATTCATCTTTGGTTCCTTAAGTGGGAAGCTACTCATAATAACAGAAAGCAGCATCATGCCTATGGGACCACCTCTGCAGTCACTGGGAAGAAATTCTTTACTGTGAGGGTGGTGAAACACTGGAACAGGTTGCCCAGAGAGGTGGTAGATGCTCCAGTCCCTGGAAATATTCATGGTCAGTTTCGACAGGGCTCTGAGCAACGTGATCTAGTGGAAGATATCCCTACTCATTGCAGGGATGTTGGACTAGACAACCTTTAAAGGTCCCTTCCAACCCAAACTATTCTATGCTTTTATGATTCAAAAGCTCATCTGAATTTGAGCAGAACAACTGGCTCTAGAAGCCTGTCTTGAAAGAACCATCAGCAGAAGCAAAAGACGCAGAACATCTCAAGTGACCCTTCTAAGCAGATTTCCATCCCTAATTCTGAGAAGTTTACATACAATCCTGCAGGGAAATAGGTCTGAAGGTCAGAAATTAAAAGGACTTAATATAATGGCTGTAATTCTAAGAAGGCTTCACCTCAGCCTACATATTGTGTCTTCTTTCTGACCAGTTTTGGGGCATCTCACAATTGGGGTGTCTGCAGGGAACATGGCTTCCACCAGAGATGTGCTCTGTTACCTACAGGCTTCCACCTACACGTGTTTACTACATACGTGCTCCTCCACCACAGGAAGAGGCAGTCTCTTAGGAAGAGCAAATCTAAATAAAGAAGTTTCTCAGCACAGAAGGAGGTCAGGAAAGCACATCCCAATCCATGCTCCTTCCTGTCAGTGCCGGTGACAATCCATAGCATTGTCTTTTTCTTACTTGGCTTAAAAACTGCAGTGACTTAATCCCCGGTCAGTAAAAAAACCTCGATGGAGATAGGTCCACGCTGTTACCAAGCCAGACATCTGTCAGTGCAATAGAGGGGCAGGGAGGGAACGGTGACTCTCGGTGGCCCTTTGGTCCTGCTTTCTACGATAACACAAGGCAAGGCACTGGAGCTTAATTGGGGATGGCACCAAGCCCAGCACAGGGTGGGGGTGAGAAGGGTGGAAAATTTTGTCATTCTTTGGCTGCATCCTTCCCCCAGAAGCTGTGCAGCACACAGGAGAAAGCTGACAGATAACAAGGCCATTAATTAGCTGATTGTTAAAGGGAGGGTTCCTGTGAAGCAGGTCTTTAGGGACCACATCCTTACTGAAAAGCCAAAAATAGGCCATTTTTTCTAAATCAGGCTGGCCGATAGACTGTGAAATTCTTGGGCAGGCAAAGCAGTGTAATTTTTTACCGACATTTAACTTGTCAAGTTCATGTTCTCCCTCCCTCCTTTCACAAATACCTGGGAGTTGGCCTTAAAAACCTTTTTGTAGAGGGAAATGAGGATTTAGCAGGGATGGAAGAGCAACTCAGAGATGGGTTGTCCCTATTCACATTTTCCCAGCAATTATACACAAACAGAGACACTGAAGCTGCAGACTGTACCCTCAAAGGTCATGCTCCTGACCCTTTTCTTGGAGGGTCATGCAGATGCCCCCCAGCCCTAATTCCCTCAATTATCCTAGCAGGAGTGGAGAGGAAGGCAGGAAAATGATGAATATGTAGGACGGACATCGCATCCTGGGGAACCTTCCAGTGCTGGTGCCCCTTTCCTTTAAGAGACTGATTAAATGGACTGATGATGACCCTGAGGAGAAGGACAGTCTTAAAAACAGCAGTGGCTGGAGGGCTGTCCTGCCCACAGCAGGCTCAATGCCCCTTTCTCACGGTGCATCGCTTGACAATGCATGGTTGGAAATCCAGGCAGTGGCTCTGCAGGACTGGAGACCTTCATCGCAGGCATTGCTCAGTTTGCTAGTGCTCTCATGGAGGATGGCTCGGGTCACCTTGATCACAAGCTCACAATCAGTCTTGACTGACTTCAGTGCAGTGGAACAGCCTCTCAGTTAAGACAGTCTCTCATACGTAACTTTCTGCTACAGAAAGGAAGAGCTGAGCAGTCTTACTGCTTGGCTTCCTTGTAACCAAATACACGCTTCTGTGAGGCATCCCTGCAGCTATTAAAAATTCAGGCTACTGCAAACAAAAAGAAGCAAAACTTGTATTGAAGTAGAAGAAGCCAGCCAAAAAAGATTGGATAAATGCCTGGAAAAAGCATAAAGACTTTCCAAATGAACTTGGGAGGCAAAGCTCTGGAGGTACTGGGGTGCCTTGCCTTTCACACCAGGAAAATTCAGCACACAGAGGAGAAAGCTCGCCTTGCTGGGTTCCAGCTTCAAATGACTCCATGTACCCAAGTGAAACACTCAAGGCAGCCCCTCTACACTTTGCATTCGTTAGAATTTGGTGTCCAGATGACAAGATAACCAGGGCTGGAAAGATACAGATGGAGAAGCAGAGCTGAAGGCATATGCTCGAGCCCAAGCACATGGCAGCAGCTGCAGGGAAAGAAGGGCAGTGTGTGAGCCCATGGGAAGCGAGCCAGCTGTGCAGGGGAGGGCAGGCATTTGAAACTGTGACAAATTTAGCCCCGTTCATTCAGGACTACATTTTCCACTGTTAATGCCAGTGCTCCGTCCCTGATTAGGCTTTGCATCCATCTTACGGTTTCTGGTTGTTTTGGGGTTTTTTTTCCTTTTCAAGTCAGGACAGCATGTGTCACAGCCTCTGCTACCTCAGCCTCTTCTAAAGGGGGAGATGCAGCCTGAGAGATGAGACTACGTGATGGTGGGATTGTTAACAGCAGGCTGCCCCAAGACTCTAAGAAGGGTCTGGGAGCTCCTACAAGGCAAGGGAGGAGCCTGATCTCAGGATCTGGTGATGTGTAAGATGGCTTTTTAACCTGGACATCTTCAAGAGGTTTTAACAAAACCTCTCAAAAAACTTGCATCCTCAAAAAAAACCAGAAATGCAGAACTGAAGATCAAATTCCTACTGTTCCTCCCCATTACCCATTTCATCACCAGTCAAAGCAAGAGAGGATTGGCAAGCCAGGAGGAAAAAAAATTATGGTAAGGAAGGAAAGAAAAATAAAAAATAATAGTAAAAAAACCCCAAACAACCAGAAATGCAGCAGGCTGACTCAGCATGTGTAAACAGAAACATTCTCTGCACCTTATGCCAGAGGAAAAGGTCCCCAACCCCACATGCCACACACTCCTGAATGCAAACGCACCGGGCACTTATACTTCATACACTCTTTTTAAGTGGAGATTTTCAGATCGTGTAGCTCACCTTAATTCCCACTTTTCCTAAGCAGTGCAGGGAAGAAGAGTCAGCTGTCTTAAACCACTAAAGAGTATCCAATCTGACACCCCAAAGAGGCTGGAACAAAAGCTCAACAGAACCGAGAGCTGCCCCCAAAAAATTCCAGCGCACTTTGAAGGATGACAGAGCCTCCCCAGCAACAGCAATTAAGATGTCAGCTGATGTCCTCTTCTTGGCTTAAGCTGTCCCTTACATATTTTTTATTGCAAAGAGTAGCTGTAGACATTTTTACAATCCATAAATGTGAAAGCCTTTTCTGTCTCCTAGTGATAAAGTTATCCTGTGGCAACGATAAGCTAATTATGTGTTGCACAAAGAAGATTAACTTTTAATGTGTTGTTCTCTCATGTCACTGTCTGCCCCCTTTCTCTTGCTTTAAAAGGAAGGGTAGATTTACCAAATTAATAATTTCTAAAACACTGGCACCTTGTTATAGCCTTTATCTTATCGGTTGTATCTCAGAGCTAAGCAGCTCTCATCTTTGCATACTCTTCTCATTTCAGAGTCTGCCTGCTCCTGACACTCTCCCTTTGCTGGAGATTTTCCTATCATCTTTGAGACAGGATGATCACTGAGCACTGCATGCAGTTTGGCAGTGTTCCATTTACATAAATAATGCTGCTCACTGCAGCATTTTCACTTACTCCCTCTCTCTTTTCTAGTCTTAGTTGCTGTTAATTTGCTTCACACGGATCTCACCTTTCTTTTTTCCTGGCTGGCTCTGGTTCCATTTTCAATCAAGTAATATGAAAAAGTTGTTCAGATGAATTATCTCCACCTGCATTTGTGCAAGAATTCCCTCCCTTCCACAGGTTGCTAAATTCCTTCCATAATGAGGTTTCTTTGGAATTTCTACTACTCCTCTCTAAAACTGAAATGATTTTATGCCATCTCACTACAGATTCCAGTTCAGAACCCCAGGACGGTGTCAAAAGTCTTTTCAAATAAAAAAAAATTAAAAAAAAAAAAATCCCCATTTCCACTCCCCATTCAATTCTTGATAATTCTTTACAGGGTACAGTAACTTTTCTCTTGGTGGTTTTCTTAGTGCTTATGAACATAAAGTATGCAAGAGTAACCTGAATCTTCTGTGTGCTTAGCCAAGCGTGAAATACTGGTGAAGCTCACTGTCAGATGAAAATCTGAAGGTTTTAGGCATGGCTACAGCCTGGTAAAAATTATAAATTTTTGCTCCACTTTAGATAACCCACTAAGACATCACATTACCTGGAGGACCTGACCCCCCCCAAAATGCACTTCATAGGTGACATTAAAAATTATGTGGGAAATAATTCTAATTAACTTTGGCAATCCTGCTTCTTTCCCTTCACTCTGCCTAAGGCCAAGTCTTTCCACTGGAAGCAAATAGAACTAATACCAATCTTTCACATGTGTTCAACACACAAATTAATAAGAAACACCATTTTCCCTCTGAAAGAAACACTAGGATAACAGCAGCAGTGCCAAGCTACATGAAAGTAAATTTGGCCCCTTTTGTCTAACATTGGCTTATTGCTTTTTTAGCAGACGTTAATCTTTCCACTAAACATGTGTTTTCATTTCCATCTTGCAGGCTTCTATTTAGTATTTTTAGGTTCTGCCTCTGTAGTTGTTCGTTTTTGGTGGTTTTTTTTTTTTGGCTCTTCTGTCACATACTGAGGTCCTCATCTACACTGAGCTGAACAGGATGTCACTGAACATTGATAAAAATAAATTAAAATAACCTTAAACTGAAGTTCACACTGGTCTGAATCTACCAGACAAGATGTTCCTTTTCTTCTGATACAAGAAAACTTCCAATTCCTACGATACTGCGCTGACGTTGGCATACTACACAGCACACTACGGTATTTATAACATCAATAAAATGTCACAGGGCTACAATATTTAGCTGGTTGTTGCTAAGGTTTTGCATTCTACTTTGTTTAGTAATTTGATCCCTCCTCTACTCTTTTAATTAAGCAACAACTTTCTCGAGCAAACGGCTAGATCTCCCCAGCAATAGCTGCTGGAAGTGATTAAATTGATGACAAATGTGGAAAGATTGTTCTTACTAATAACAGTGAGTTAATCCCACATCAGGGACAAATGGGGTACAGTTAAGCAGATGACAGTAAACTAAGTGTTGACTTTTTGCAAAGAAATTACTGTTTTTCTACCTTTGTCCAGTACCCAGAACGTTGTAACTGTTAATGGGATCTCGCTGTTTCAGGCAAATACACAACCTGTCAAAGGAACTGAATACCAACCTCGTTGTATAAATCGCTGAATTCTTCAACCACATCTTTCGGGATCCTTTGCCCATTGTTGGTAAGATGATAAGCCACCCCATTCTTGGAGTAAAGACTGATCCGTCCAACACTTCTCTCACCATCAGTAGTCTCTTCAAGTAAACCATTGTCTTCTGCTAGATGATAGACTGGGTTTCCATGTGAACCATGAATCCACGTAGCTCCCAGTTCAAAGGTGGCGTGCCCTGCAGGAGAGTAAACCAAGCAAACTAGTTACTGAAGCCCATTTTCCTGAAAGCTTGTCATACTCAACCCTAAATAAAAGGCACATGTGCAAAAGCAGAACAATTGCTCAAGGACAACACATGTTTGAATGTCACTTAAGAAGCTTTCTCTGTTAGAAAAGGGCAATGCCAGTGTTCTTCACAGGCGTCCTTCGGGATACAAGCTTTAGATAGTGCTAGAAGGATGGGATGTTTTCCATAAAAGACACATAACAGTGACACACCTCTGATACTTAAGGCAAATTTCAGAATCTTCCAGGTTTCCAGTTCATATCACAGTTGTTGCTAGCCTCTCTGCCCTTGCTACTTGGCCTTTCTAAATCATCTTCTCTAAACCTACACTTCAGAACATAACCAGAAAGCAGAGAATGTACTGCTCATGCTGCAGCAGAAGCCGTGTACTAGTGAAGGGCGTGTGGAAAAGAGCTGTAAGAAGCCACTATTCCAAAATGGACATATAAAGATACTTACAGAAATATTATAGTTGTAGAGAAAGAAAGGAGGAGGTGGATACCCAGACAAAGGAAAAAAAGCATCTACAGCAGGGAGATGCAGGAAAATTTGGATTGCCCTGGGACAGCAACATTGGTCCGCACACTTAACCTTGTCCCGTGATTAAAAATGCATGTTATTTACAAATATACATCAGATTAACTGCAATACAAAAATAAATTTCCATTCCCTAAATGAGTAAATGGGTTATATTTTACTATTTAGGTCTTTGAAAATTTATTTTTTTTTTTTTTTAAAAAGTTGCACTGTCAGATTAAACACAAAGAGTTTTGTCAGCCCTACTCTCTCCCTTCCTTATAACTAACAGGGTGTGCACCAGGGATGTGACCTTCTCCTATGCCAGCACTGCCACAACTGGGCTGATACCACGGGGAGATGTTCAGCAGCTAAAAGAAGGTGCTAAAAATAAGCTTGGGTCATGTCCTCCACCCACATTTTTACAGATTCTCAGAAATCCAAACCTAACCATTTTAAAGCCTGGCAAAGCTGTGTTCTCCCAGCGCCCCAGCCGACACCACACTGTGCAGCTCGCCCTGCAGAGGTGTGTAAATGCCTGATTAAGTGGGATGGTTAATAGGATCCTGCTTGATGAAGACAGGATTGTGCAGTTACCAGTCATCATATACTGTTTAACATGTAAATATATGCTCAGACAGAAAGACACTGCAGCACTATGCTATAATGCAGTCAAGCTTAACAGGTGAAAGCTCCAAGAAATGCTGCTCTCCGGCTGAAACATTGCCTCCGAGGCAAGCTCCGCATATATCTTGTTTTTCAAGCAAACAACCACCTCGTCGTTAAGGAGCATGTTGATTGCCCTTCAAAATACACACTACAGGACTTGGGAGCACAAGATTTCTGTGGGTACCTAAAACAAAGCATATGCTTCAGAGTGTGCAGCATCAAGTCACAAACGTGTGAATATTTAAGGTGCCACAAACTGCAACACACTCCCAGAGCACCCAGCCTAGTGGAAATGACTGCTGTACATTGGCAGCCAAAGGTACAAAGCTCATAAATATTGCATGTGGCAGTCACCTTGTTAATGCAATCCTCCTGCGAGTCATCACATGCCAGATCAGCAGCAGGAATATTCCCTGCTGCTTTATGTCAGGAGCTTGCTCTCTGCTGCACTAACAATCCTCCTGTATATAGCTCTCATTTATAGGGCACCTCATCTTTGAAATAAAAAAAAAAAAAAATGCCAGTAGGTCCCACTGTACTGGTGCTCAGTAACAATTACGATGTGTTCTGAACTCTCCTGTTTTCAGTAGCTGCATGGAATATAATCAAATACCAACAGTTTAAAAAATAGTAATTCTTGCCTGTAATACTTAAACTCACTATCATCACTCCCACATATAAGCCAGTTGTTACCTAGTGTTAAGTTATATAGAATCATACATTATTTAAAGTGTAAAATTAAATAACATCTTTTTTTAAACAGAGATAGCTAGTTTACTTTCAGAACCTTAAAAGATTTTAGTTTCAGTAGTATTCTACTTTGAACGAATCATCCAATACATCAAAAATAGAAAAAAATCTGCTTCCTATTCTGTGAATATAATTATTGAGACACAAGCAGCAGTCAAAACAGGCCTAGACACAACAATATACCATACCAGCAATTTTCCAAAGGAATGCACAGATTGTGTATCAAGCCTTCTGAATACACACGGGAACTTTCCCATTTCCCTTTGCAGCCCTGACTATTTCTTGGGCATCCTGTCATGATGTATCTGCAGTTGGAGATCACGTACAATGAAACACACAATCCACAAACACACAAGCTCTCTGCCTCATCTGTGCTAGGGACGATAAAACAAACCTCTGAAAACCCAAATTATTCCCTCGCGCTGAGTAGCGACACGCTCCATGCAGCTGAAGGAAAATACTGTCCCCTGTAAGACATAGCAGGATCTTTAGTCAAAGATCCCCTGCAGACAGGGAAACAGCCAGGGAAGTTTAACATTTAACAAGCAGATTTAACATTTAGACAAGCAGATCAAAGTGGTCATATGTTAGACACCCAGAAGAACCACTTCTGCAATTTTGTTTTTGTAAGCTTTAGCCAGTTCTGAGCAATGAGCCGGCCTTGAATGCCCCAGGCACAATCTTGCTGCTTCAGGCAGTACGGCCCAGGATCATGCTGCCCTTTCGCCTTTGTACCAAGAATATGAAGATTCTGAGTATGTGCCACTTCCAAAGATTTCACCACCCAACAGAGCTCCAAAATTGTTTGGAGCTAAGGGCACGTGAATCTGCAAAGCACACAAGGGACCAGAACACAGATCCACCTTGGGAAAAAACTGGAGTCCATACCCACACAGTGTAACACTGATAGTTTGCAGAAGATAAGAAAAGACCAAGAGTGTGTAGTTTTAAGAAAAGTATTAAAAGATCAAGACTTTGGATTCCAGTTCTCTGTTCTGCAAATAACAGTTACATCTGCAAACTGCAAGATCTCCACTGGAGATCTCCACTGCTCTTCTCTCATGTTAATTAAGAAGAATTAACAAACAGGAGGTAGATTCCCAGCAAAGGCAAAGATATGAGTAACCAGTGAAGCTGTCCAAAGGTGACAGAATTGGTCTCAATACTAGGACAACAAAACTATTTCCCAGGTGTTCTGACAAAATTATATACTGCTCCCTGAAGATTTCAGGTCTTTAACACTTCCCTCCTTTCACAGACATGATCCAGGATATTTTTAATACAGTGTATTGTGAGTAAAGGACACACTTCCCATTCTAACCTCTATGCCAAGTCCCAGCAGAACGTAAAGTGCCCCATTCAAACCCCGGAGATTAGATTTGTCCGACTGCCTTTTCATTCATTTCCCTTCTGAAAGTTCATAGGACACTGCTGCTTATTTACTATGGCAAGTTTATCGAGTAAAATGTAGTAAGTGATGTAAGCACCTGATAAATAAAAAGAAAGGAGGGCAGCAAGAGGCCATAGTTAATAAATAGAAAGTGGGATCAGAAACAGAACTAGTTAATTGAACTCAGGAAGGCAATTCAGTAAAAATGAAGAGCTTTTTATCTCCTGCAGAGAAGAGACAGGCAATGCCCTTCTAGATTCCAGGGAAAGTGTTGTTGACTACTGTGATGCAAAGGGCAACATTTGTTCCAGTAGTTTTGTATTTAGAGATTTTACAAGCCCTTCCAATTGACACCAGAGTTTTTTTTTTATTTTATTTCTTTTTTTTTTTTTTACTTTTAACACCAAGAAAGGAAGCCACAGAGTAGGAAAGCTGCAAATCAGGATGAAAGGACACATTGAAGAGGTTTTTCCAGTAGCCTGATTCACAGAGGGTAGTGCCCTACACAGTAAATTAGTTATAACAAAATGAATGGGGCTATTTGTGAAAACAGAATCGCTTGGAGCTTGCCCCTTCGCAAGTCATGTAAGTCACCAAGACACAGCTCTTCACTAGCCAGGAGATTTACTGACTGCTCCTAGTCTAGAGTCAAGCTTGAAAACCTTGGTGGAAACTGTCCTGACAGTTAATTACCCACAGATCACTTCCACAGAGTTCTCCCTGTAGAAGTGAAAACAATCATGAGGTCTTTATTTTATGGAAACATGGTTTTGGAGCAGCTGTCCCTCAGAAGAGATGCACAAAATAGCTCAGATTCACCCACCCACACTGAAAGGAGCCCAAGGATTTACGGTCCTGACAAAATCACTTCAAATAACCTTTTGCATGTGCACATTAACTGAAAAAGCACATTTACAAGGTCAAATTAACCTAACGACAGCACAAAGTCAGGCTAGCAGAATAAAGAAAGCCCAGTGCATTAGTCCCAAAATGCTGCTCTTACCAAGTTTCACACTTTGCACGCGGCCTCCAATTCGGTCAGTCGCCTCAAGGATAGTTACATCCGTGAAACCGCTTTCCAAGAGCGCTTTGGCTGCTGAGAGCCCTGCAAGCCCAGCACCAATAACTACTATTCGAGGCTGTCGCTTTCTCCGTAGGCCACTACTAAGAGGATCATCCGTGCTGTCTGCAGATATTTCACAACTTTGCATGCCGTCCAAGCTCTCTTTCTAAGGAACCTATGGAAAAAGCAAACAAGTGTGTTCAGGGAACTCGGCTCAAACTTATCCGCTGCAGTTAAAAATCCTCAGGAAATCTATTAAAAAAAAAAAAAATCCAGCAGGGAAGATAAATAACTGGTGAACTAGACCCAGCGTTCAAAATAGGATGCATAGGAAGGACAACTGAGGTCAAATGGGGATGCAACAACTTTTAGCCTGGAGCACCAGTACTGGAAACTCCAGAAATCTCCACCCTCTTGTACCATGTAGACTATTTCCCGAGAACTCAAAGGATTTTCAAACTCCCATCTCTTTATATAACCTCTAGAAGTGGCAATTTTGTGGTAAAGACTTTAAAAAAAAAAAAAAAAAAAAGAAAAAGAAAACCACAAGCCCAGTGCCAACAAGCTCCGCAACACAACGATGATGCTTCGCTTTGCTTCTGTGGCAACCACAAAGCATAAGCTTCAGATCATATAACTGTGGGACTAGGTAGAAAGGATTTAGTTCAAAGCACGGAGATCAGATATCAAACCAATCATTGCAGAACTGGTACAGACAGAAAAATGTTTCAGCTGATGAAAGCCAACAAGGGCCAGTTGAAAAATTCACAGCCACATGATGCAGGCCCTGGAGCCAATACTGTCCTGCCACATGAGGATCAGCCTCAGTCTTTGATGAAAAGAGGTTCAAACCCATACCAGTCTTGACTAGCCCATTTCTACCTCCACCTCTACCCAAGGCATCCAACTGCTCCTCCAAGCAGTATCCTATTTTTCTTTGCAAACTCCTAGAAGCCATCTTTTTAAGTGCGTATACTCCTAGTCCTTGGGTCCCACTACCTTATTTAAATACACAGCCTGAGTCCATGGTTAAGGTTAAGTCTTAATCAGGGATCACCAATGCAGGATGTCTCTTTATGGATGAATATCAATGTCTAGTCATCTGGGTCTGGGTAGGTTCGCACCTGCCTTCCTGACAATGAAGAACAGGGTACAGAGACCCATACTCCACCAGGCCCAGATGACATCAGTCCTGACTTGCAAAGGATAAACGCTCAGCCCAGGATTCATCAGCCCTTGAGTGTGCTGGTGCCCCATGATCTGGACAAAGCGCACACATGATTCCTAGCCCCACCGTCCCAAGGCTTATTGAATGCAGCAAAACCCAAGGAACTCATATGCTGCTTCTGCCTGTTACCCAAGCTGCTGGATGCTCCTTCTGACCTCTTTCCTAGTTCTCCCAACACTTGGCCAGCGTCAGAGACTCCTGTTTCTCTCTCGCATCACCAGGAGAAGAATCAAACCTTTGTGCTTAAGAAGCTGCTGGACTATTGCAGTACACAATCACGTGTACTAATGAAATACAAAACAATAGTGGTTTCATTTGGACAGGTTCTTAAAGCATTTATGTATGTTAACCAAGCATCTCCTGCTCTCTGTAACAGAGGAGACACCAGACTGTAGTCAGTAGTGATTTAAGCAGTGGTAAAAAGAGTAAAGTGGTCCTACTAGAGCTCTTGACAACTATTTTGAAAATGTTTAGTTTCAACCAGAACAATTTCAGCTCAATCCACCCTATCTGGGCTCACCCGCAAGAGAGATTAGCAGACTGCCTACAACAAGCTCTGCTTTTGCCAATACAGCTTGGTCCAACTGCCACTGAACAATAGAACAGGGGACATTAGCATGGCTGCAGTCAAAGCTGGCTCAAAAACTTCTACCTGCAATTACATCAGTCTTATCACTGTTTTCATCTCCTGACCAACAGGTCTCAGCTAGCAGGTATTTGTCATAGGGAGCCAGAGATCACTGTTGGGAGAGTTATTTCCAGGCTGAAGTCAAACATGTCAAGCATCCAATGCTTTCTAGTCCACGGTGAAAGAGTCACGAATCATGGCCATTTGACAAGTGGAAAAGCTGTGAGCAGCCAAAACCAGGCACTGGAGTTACTTCTGAACAAGCTGGATTCAAAACCAGTATGCAACAGTTTGAAGAAGTGAATTATTTCTTCCCTGGTTCCACAAGAAACAGTAAAGACCTGGAGCAGGCAGGGAAGAGGAAGATGCAAAGTTCCTTCCCTACACCCACTGGTGATGTGGGACGTTTCCAGCTGTAGACACTTTAGGACTTGTCTCTACCCAGCTTTGATGCTGATTCATTTCTCCTGTAGACTTTGTTCACCTGGGAGAGCAGTGGGTTTTCTTTTACCTTTTTATCTTAATCCACTCTGAAAGTGGATTTTCAGAATGGCTTAAGCTAAGCAGGAATATGGCACTCCAGGTACGGAGGGCCTCCCTCAGAAATTAGTCAGGAACTGCTTCATAATGTGTAGGCTAAATCCTCACCACTCAGAAGCTGATAGGAAAGATGAGACCACTCCTCAATAGATTCACACAAACACACACCACAAACAGAGATGAGGGACAACATTCTAGTTAAAAACCCAACTGAAAAAAAGGAAGCATCACTTTTCTCTGTTTACCAGTACAGGACAACGGGAAGGAACTGGGCTTCCTACAAAGAAATGGTTTTTCCACCATCTTCTCTTGAGGTCGAGTGAAGCCACTGCATTTCTTGGGCCCTGTCAGTCACTGGTCCTTTACCTCCCCTCGCAAGTATGCCAAATTATTGGCTTTTAATCTGACAAGGTACGACATCAGATTTCTCTGGTTTCTTTTGCGATGCACCGTGAACAGTGGGATCTCTGTATTCAGAGCTTCAGGGAAGTCCACCACTGGGATATAAAGGGCAAAGCAGTACTGTTATTAAAGGGTACATAAGAAATGCCACATCAAGTTGTAATGAAGAGTCTGAGGTTGGTACAAACAGCAATGACCCTCTTCTGGCAGAACCAGCTTCCAGCAGCGAGTCGAATAAGAACATTGTAAGGCAGAGCTAATGTCCACGCCTCTGAGCATAACAACAAGGGGGACTTCTCCCCTTTGCATTTGCCAACTCCTTTTTGAATCCCTACATACTTGTGGCCTTCACAAAAATTTTGTGCTGAAGATCTCCACAGTCTATTAACCTTATGCAAACATTAATGTTCTTTTGGTGGTTTCAAAACCACTGCCCAATGAAAACTGAGGACATCCCCCAAAACCATGTTATAAGAAACACTGAAGTCACTCCCTGCTCATATGGTCCTTGCTGCTAAGGATCTTCATATATGATTCTAGTCATGTCTTCGTCAGAAGAAATAAGTCATAATCTGGCTAGTCCTTCCTCATTTGTGAGCTACTATAAATCCACAGCTGAAATAACTCTTACTAGAAATGCCTTCAGGATTTATTGCAATCTATAGGCATTCTATAACATTCTCCACTTCCCATCCACTCTCCAGATGATACTTCAATGCATGTATTTTAATTGCTACAGTAAACATACATCTTGCCTGCCATCTACATCCTACAGAAATTGAACTGGTTCAGCTGAGTTCTTTTAGTACAGCATTCCTAATCCTGGCTTCAGCAAACTCATGTGAATTCTTCACATGAAAGCTTCAAGAAAGTGTTTTCCGTTCCTGTTTCAGCATTTTAATACTGGATTAGGTGACCTGTCTAGACAGATGAGAAAATAACAGGGTATTTTGTGTGTACAGAATCCTGATTTAGAAACCACCCTTAATTAGCCAACAATCTTTACCGTATGATCCACCAGAGGAAGGCAATTAAAATTTCACAAGAGCTTGGGCTTTCCAACCAAGATACACGCTCCACTGAAATGTACAGACAATGTGAGTATACGAATCCCTACTACACTTTATTTCAGTATCAATTATACACTTTGTTGGGCTCATAAGTAAGACAAGCACATAAGACACAGTCTATTATGTGCAATGTTCTACCTACTTGCCAAGCCACCAGCCAGGGCTTAAGCCAGAGAATATTACTAGGTCCTATGAAACAAAGATAGTTTGGCTTTTTACTTCTTCTTCATTGCCAAAAAGGGTCGGGTTTTCTGTTGTTGTTAGGGGTGGGGTTTTGGGGGTTTTTTTTGTGTTGGTTTTTTTTTTTTGTTGTTTTTATTTTTATTTTTAAATCACAGGGTAAGAAGTGTTAGCTGTTCTACTGTGAATCTCTCTGAGGCTGTAATTTTACTTTGTGTTCCTTTAAGAGCATCGGTAGTACTAAATCATAGCTTGACTAACAGTAAATTTCCCCTTGCTTTGTCTTGCTTATAGCTTTCCTCTGAGACAGCTAACAGGCACACTCCACAATAAAATACAGCTAAAAAAAAAAAATCAAATACACATCTTCCTTCTCTTTTAAAAATACAGCTTTGATCCTCTTGCATTTTAAATGTGTCACTTATGGTATTTTAATCACTTCTTGCAGACCAGCTCCCTTTGCTCAGTCTCTATCGCTATTCTGACCTTGCCTCCCTAAGCGCCCCACCTTTCATTCATCCCTTCTCATTACTGTCCATTTTCTTCATCCAAAAGAAAAAATCAGCTTAAAAAAAATCCCTAAAAACAACCCCACCAAAAAAAAATTCCTGGGCTCAATCGCTATTTCCCAGCAAGCAAATGTTTGCAAAAATATTTTTTTTTTCAGATGGGCATCATTCTACTAACCCAGAACCATAGGTTTCTATTCCTGGCATTTCTACCATTCAATCCTATGAGTTCCCCATCCCTTCATCACTGCTGATCTTAGTTATGTACCCAGCCCACTGACTGCTTCCAGGGAAGTGATTCTTTTCATCTGCACAGAGGAGCCTTGTTAGCTTTCAGCAGGACTTCACACAAGAGCTACCCTAGCAATAACTTAGAAATAATTTTGAATAGATTCTTGTGTTTCATCATTTTAATAGGGATATATTCTGGATATAATCCCTTTAACATAGAGTGTCTTCTACTTAAATTTAAGTTACAATGATCCCACAGACAATGGCAACCTAGAAATAGCATGAACACAAATGTCACTCTAGCCTTCTCTATCTTTAATCAAGCATCAATAGCAATAAAGTTCAGAGGTACTTCCACTTCATAATTTTTTTTTTCCTCATTTTGCCAGTGAAACCTTGCAGGTCACAAGGAAGAAGCCATAGAATTAAGGCAGTTCACAACTGCTCTCCTTATTACAACAATACTCTCTGATCAGGCTATTCTTCTAGGACCCTTAAGAAAAAGGTCACCAAGGCTCCAACAATTTAAAAATACAAAACCAAAATAAACAAAACCATTTCTCAAGGAAATCTGCTATTTTTAGCTCGCACAAATACACCCCTGGCAGCACTGTCTTAGCTGTGATGACACAAAGACTTAGGCAAGGCAACGCACTGAAAACAAGGCTTGCGTGCCTAAAGGCTTGTCTGCTGGTTGGTTGGGGTTTTTTTGCTGTGCTTGTTTTTTTTCCACCAGGATTGGTTAGTTTAAAAAAAAAAAAAAGTGTCCTTCCTTTCAACTTCACATCACACAGAAGTTGTCTTGTACTCAGGAGCCACAACTGTTTGCTCCCAGCATACCATAGACTACAATCCATCTCGCCCCAGGTGGGACTCATCTCGCCCCAGGTGGGACTCATCTCGCCCCAGGTGGGACTCATCTCGCCCCAGGTGGGACTCATCTCGCCCCAGG
>JAOXNO010000033.1:43668132-43683488 GCA_028565335.1 Limnodromus scolopaceus | reverse complement strand
TGGGACTCATCTCGCCCCATTTCATCATCTGGGTGTCCAACTTGCATCTGCTGTCTGCAGCCTTTCAGGTGATGGAAAGGAAGGGTAATCCCTCCTGGTGATCTTTGGCATACCTATCTTAGGAAGGACAGGCTGAAAGGAAGCTTACAGACCACTGTAAAGCAGCCATCTAACCCGAGTCCTCTCACATTAGCAGTTTAGATATCAGGATCAGGAGTTTGCTTTGGAGTGACCTCAACATCTTCACTTCCCATGCTTTCATTCATGCTGCTCTGTGGCATCGAAGCAGCCAAACAGCTTCATTCCTTGTGGATGAAACTAAACGAGAAGATGCACTGCAGGAGAACCAAAATGCATCCCAGCCACCAAGGGGCATTCATCGGGACAGAGTAAAGCAAGTCCAACCTGAAGCCTCCAGGAACACACACTCACAGACACGGGGACCTCAGCGCTGACTCTTTCACTCAACATATCACCTCATATTACCATGGCATACTTACCGATCTAGAAATAACTTTCTAAAGGTAAAATGAGGTTGAGAGGAACTGTACCTCCAGAAGAGGCAGCCAGTGGCGACACTTCCACATGCTATTCTGAGACTCCTGTACAAGGACCGATTTCAGTCGTTCTGTAGAGTGTTGAATTGACAGTCTTCACACTAACAACTGTAACAGCCAGTCTGGAGGTGAGAAATGCAATATCAACACAAACAAATCCCCTGCTGACCACACAGACCAAGCAGCTCCAGCATAAACCAACCAGAATCACTTTATTCCATCTGGGTTTTTAACTGATGGGAATTAAGCATCATCAGAAACCTAAACAACAATATTGCGTGTGTCTGAAAGACCTCAGACAAAAACAAAACTTCATTTCAGTTGAAAAACTAAATGGAAACACAAGAAATAAACACACTATTTTATTATTATTTTAAGTGCAACTATTCAAGATACTATCAACACATGAAGGGGCACTACGTACACATCTGTTTATAATGCAGGTCTGTCATCACAGTCTGAAAGCATTTACAAATGGAGAATACTTGACACCAAAGGACTAATTCAATCTAAGCAGAGACAAAGCGAGATTGAGTAACCAAGACCAGAAGCTAGAAAAAGTCAGAACAGAAATAAGATGTCTATTTTTAACAGTGACACTAATCAGCTGTTGAAATACTTTTCACTAAAGACAGAGAGTATATTGTTTGAAGCTTTTAAAACAGGATCCAACCTCTCATAGACATTTACACTCCGGTCCTACCAGAACACAGGGTTGTGGTGCTGGGAATGCTCCTGCCTATATGATGGAGATAGCCAGGACAGATGTTCAAGACAAAACTTTCTGGCCTTTGCTCCTCAGGAATCTACTGTCACGCACAACTGTATGTCTGTGACCACGTGCATCATTGCATGGTGTTGTAGAGACAGAGCACGCATGCAGGTGGTTTCCAGTGATCCCTGAGGAATGACAATCGGTCACACCCTGCACTGGGTGTCCTGTATCTCCTGAACCTCAGAAAACAATTCAAAAAAAAAAAAAACCAAACAGCAAAGTTTTTGATACAGAGTTTCAAAAGCCTTTTTGCAATAGATGTAATAATCTCTATTACTTGAAAGCACTATTAGCAGAGCCCATATGCGAAAGCTCCACAACAGAAACAGAATGACCACTTATTTAGCAGATATAAAGACACTCCAGCATTTAGGCCATTAACTCATTATGCAGTCTAGCGCTACTTGTACTGAGCAACTGCAATAACAACATTTTCAATTATCATCTCTAATGCACCTTTTTTTTTTTTTAATAAGCTGAGGGAGAAGTGCTTGGAAGGATTATTCTAGTTAGAGCAATTTTATCTCCTTTAACACCTTTCCAGGCTTCAGACTCGGGCTATCCACTGAGCATAGGTCAGGATAGAGCAGATCAGTTTTGTGTCTACTCAGAAATATGAAGTGAAAAGACATCTCTGCTCTGGCCCCAGCACCGCCTGTCACCAGAGCCACCAGTCGCTGTTAGCTGTGGCTCTCCACAGCTCCTGGCACAATAAACAAGCATTTTGTAACTTCTCCCTCTTTTTCCCTTTCATCAGCCTTCTCAGTAGCAAACACATTAGTCCTTACTGCCTGTTATTTCAAGACGCTCTTTCCAAGCTCTCCAGGCTGTAAACATGTCAAACTGGAAGATATGTCTCTTTTCTCCTTCTCCACATACCCTCCCTTCTTTTCAGTCCAGCAGGTTACACGCCAAACTTACTTACAATCCTTTTCAGAATCACCATTTATACCAGCACGGGTTAAGTACAGGCACCCTTTCAACAGAAGGCAGGAGCACTATTAATTGAACTTAAGTACTCCACGTCAGTCGGCTACGTGAGCGAAACAAGCCTGCTGTTATAAACTGCCTTTGTACAGGAGTTGTGCAAACACCAACCCAGAAAGGTTGCGTATGCAGCACAACAGGAGGTTTATTGCACACCTCGTTTACTCAGCTACCTGGAGAGCTGCAGGAGGAGAATTATGGTCCTTGGCCATCTACATACATACCAGGGCCCTTCCCAAGCTCATAAACCTGTGTGACCAACAGCATACGCACCAGTGAGATCAAGGTTAACTTGTGTTACGCCTGCACATGCTGGAAAGCCACCTCCAGCTGGGCTGGAACCACCTGGAGAGTGGCGTTTCATCATCATCCTCATGTTCAAAGCTTTATCCAATTTGGTATTTTAGTCTAAACAAGCGTGCTGTCCGGATGTGGGCAGCCTGAACAAGCCACTCAGCCCCTGACCAGTCCTGCTGCCCTCTGGTGCAGGCAGCTGCCAGACATGGGCAGGCAGCAGGTCTTGGCAGAAGAGACATGTTCTGACAGCTCACAGAAATTGGAAGTGTCAGTCAGAAGCAGCCCCTGAAAGGCCCTAGTCCAACCTCCATCTCCAAGCAGGACCATCACCATCACGGTCTGCTCGAATGCAGTGTTTTCCGGTGCTTGAAACAAGCAAGACAGATCCAAAATCCCCTGCTTTTCCCACCAGTGCAACTTCAGCCCCTTGCTCCTCATCACCACTTCACACCTGGCCAGAGACAGGAGCCTTGCAGACACTACATGGGACCACACGAGCCTGAATGAGCAATTCTTCCTTGCCCCAAGCAGGTTTTGAGTGAAGCATCTCCATCAACCCTGTGGCATCCTCTCTACTGCATCCCATACCATCAATGCCACCCATTTATCCATGGTGTCTCACCTTTGCCCACCAGCCTTGGTCATGAAGAGATGACCATGCTCATCTCTCTCACCACAGTGATACAAGGAAGCCAGTGAGCTTTTCACAAAAACAAGCCAGCACTCCTACTGCAGATGAGCAGCTCATGTCCTGCCTCACATCTCCACAGGCAGAAGCTGAAACAGAGTGGTTCAATTTCTAGAGAGCTGCTGGATTTCACAGGGGTAGCTGTGAGATACAAGCAAGTTGGAACTGAAGACAAATGCTGCCATCAATAAAATTTCCCCATGTAAAAGCACAAGCCATCCTATGTGGCTTGAGGCACTGAAAAGGCTGCAGTTCAGTAGCGTTGATCTCACATTAGCATCTACAAGCTTCATTTACAAATTACTGACCCACCCCAATGACTGACACACAGCGAATGCAGAGCTAGATCAGACATCAAGGAAGGAAACACATTAATAACACACCACATGTACTCTTAGACAGCAGCATGAACAAAACACTTCCCGTTTTACCCATATACCAAACCTGTAGCCTTGCACCCCAAACCTCCTCAGCATCAATTTTTTTGAAGGCAGCAGAGACCTTCAGGCTGACTGTGCTCTTCTTCCTCTAGACACATCCCAAAAGAGACAGAGAAATTATGGCAATAACCTCTGCCTGTCTAAAGTCAGGTCTCCTCCAGCCTGAGGAGATGACCTTAGCTGGGCTGCTTAGCCTTTATTCTTGTAACAAACCACCACAAGCCTTATCTTCATTTACCCCCTCACTTCCAGAAATATCAGCTCCTCGCATCTCAGGAGAGACAGAGATGGGGCCATACTAAATTGTTTCCTCTTCCCAAGCTAGGAAGAAGCCACACTTCTTCGATACACACACACACACACCAAAAAATGGACTCCTACTCCTAGCGTGACTAGTGATGGTCTGTGGGACCTTGGACAAGCCATTTCACCTGTGGCGTATATGGATGACCACCCAGAGCCATCTCTGTAAAACTACTCCACTAGTTATGAATGAGAAGCAGCCCAAAGTTGCTAGATCTTAGACTTGAAACCTTCAGACCTTATGCAGACTACAGCGATAGCACCGCTCTGTAGTCCTACACTGCTGGCCTAGAAAAGGAAGCAGAAACGTTTCAGTTCTTCAACAACAACAAAACACTGTTCTGAGAAACAATATTTTTCATAAGTATGATCCAAGAGAGCTGCCTCCTTTGCATCTTCCCACAGCTCCATCATCCAGGAAAAATGTGGGGGAGACAGAGAGAATAAACTGCCAAATCTGACATTTTATAATTTTCTCTGAGACAGCAAAGATGACAGAAAAGGCTCCATGAGAAGATCTACTGCCAGCTTAAAGACCCTGGGCACCTCCTTTGTCACCTGATTTTCTGAGCAGTTTATCTGAAGCTGCATTGCAAGAAAAGACATAACTAGCAAGTGTCCAAATCTCTAAGCAATCAGACCAGCAGCCTGCAGAGTAGGAAATGTGGACAAACGGCATCTGTGATAATTCAGACTTCAAGACAAGGAGGGACGGGAAGCATTGCAACAAGCCACTGGCCCCCATTACCCATCAGATACGGACCGGCCTCCCTGCTGATAGATCATCTGCAGAGCTGGCAGGGGAGTGGGCTGGGCAGACAACAAGCCAGCAAAGATGGAGCAGGCAGGGAGCAGAGCTCACTGTATAAACGGGTGCCACAGTTCTGATTAAAAACTAACCTGTTGAGGAGCACACACACATCACATGTGGGTTATACACCAGTGAGGAATCCGCTGCTGCAGTCAGTGAACCCCACTGAATAATAGAAACTTCAGGCAAAGAAGTGCCAGGGCGCTTTGTCTTGTTATGCCCACGCCCCTGCACACCCACGTTCGGTTTGCACTGACTGCAGCAAGCGTTCCAGTAACACGCCGAGTGGCTCCCAGAAACACTTGCCCCAGTAAGGCACCTCCACTCTCCAAAGTCACCAAAAATTTGCTAACTGGGAAAATCTCTTACTTTTGAATTTTTAGAGTAGATTAAAAAAAAAAAAAATAGGGGGGGGGGGTGTCACTGGATGGTGCTTTTGATCGGGAAACCACTGCACATTTTTACCACTGTGATCCAACTTGTTTTAATGCCTGCAAACATCCCTCGAGTCAAATGAACTTGTTCAAAGCTGATTCACACCAAGGATACTTTTTAAATTGGGTAGTTGTTGACAAGTACAATATATTTAACAAGCCCCAAGCATCTTGGCATGCAGTATAAAGACTTCCTATTACGAGCTGTTTTTTTTTAAAGCTAACATATGGGCAGAGCAGGTTGTCTGCCACAGGGCACTTCCATACAGTGCTTGGCACTAACAGAACTGCAAGGATATCCAAAAAATAAACCAAAGAACATCATGCCAAGAACATAGGGGATGAATCACACCATTTAAAACTCACTAATAAAATGCACCATTATGTGTTTTTCAAACCCTTCTCATCTAAGGGAAAAGAAAAGAAAATAAATCAAAATAATTGGCTGGCCTATGGCTGATTCTCAAGCATGTTCCTCTGGCTGAAAGGCACTGTGAGAATAAAGCAGGTTCAGCCAGCTCTGAGATGCTGGGAAGGGAGCAGGCTATCTTGAACTACTTTCCAAAAGCCCCCTCTGTCAGCCTGCTGGAATGCACCGTGGCCAGCCAGTTGGCATCTTGATTTACAGCATGGGCATAAAACTAAGAACTAGATTATTTCCTCCACCATCAGAAGCTGCTGTGGAAGTACTAGGAGGTGGTCACCGTTCCCAAGTGGTTCCCAGATAAATGGGCTGAGAATGAAGTCAAAGACCTTTCAGGAACACACAACAAGGGCACCCTATGATGGTAAGATGGGTCAACTATGGTCAGCCTGGCTGAGCTTTTGGGACAGTTTTGGAAGCATAAATCTCTTCCTTCCCCTTTTCATTGCAGCTTTTCCCACCACGCAAAGCTGGTTAGCTCGTCTGCAGCTCAGACAATGACTTCCCTGCGCCATGTGGTCTGGGCTATGGAGCTTCTCCTGCCCACGCAGCTAGTACGATCAGAACACTCTCATGCTGTGGTTCATGTGCCAGAGGCTACAGTATTACACAGGACACAGTTAAAAAGAGTTTCACAGCAGCAACAAAAAGCACAGCTTCAGCATGTTCCTTGCACAACAGAGAAGCAAATCCAGTAAATCCTCTGCTGAACAAACCCCCTGAAGACAGAACAAATATATGCTGTAGTTGGCGTATCAGCTTTATTTTGAGAGGTTGCAGAGATAGGTACCAGGGCCCACCTACCTAGAAGGCACCTAACAACATCTACTCAATCACCAGGAACAGCTTACACTGTCACAACACTCTTCTACTGCATCAGGAGCAACAGGAGAAAATAGGGACACCAGAGTGGTAATTCAACCTGCTGCAGTGAATAGGATATTCCTGTCTTAACCCTGGTGATAGAAATAGTGATGTAGCAACTAAAACCTGTGGTTGAAATCACTGTTCGCACATATTATAGACCACTGGGGACCGATCAACACAGTGAGCTGGCCAGAACCTAAACCAGTAGAGCAAGATGCAGCTTGGCTGTGTTAGCCTCAGACAACATGGAAGGTAAATAGCTCAGGAACAGAGCTGCTGAGCTAACCAGGACAAGCAACAACCAGACTCAAACTGGCCTGCCTTTTACCATGTCTCTACAAGCTTGCCAAGCCCTGGTCGACCCTGTGGTGGGCATATTCCTCTTATTTCCAGCTCCTTGATCACTTTCAGTATTGGGAGGTATCCACCACTGTTAAGCTTCTCATGAAATCAAAGCTTGGTGTTTCAGGACTGTAAAAGGAAGGAGAGACAGACAGTAAACTGCAGGGGAAAAAAAGAGGTTACAAACTAAAAACACTGGTGTGATGGATCAGAACAATGCTGCCAACAAGTTTCCTGCAGAACTTGTATTCCAACTGCCAAAAAAAGCTGTACCCTATCCATCTGCATAACCATGCGTTCTTATCTTCACTACCCTCCTTCTCTCTCCAATTGTTTGGGAAACTGTATTGATAAAACTAGCCTTAATTAAATAGGAAACTTGCCTGTGTTTGCACAACTCAGAACACAATGGGGTCTCAGTCAAATAAACACTGGTGTCCATAATACAGTTGGGAATTCTCTGTGGTTTTGGGGTTTTAAATTCATTGCAGCAAGCTTGGGAGCAAAGTTTCAACAGGCATCTTTTCTTCTCCTCCCATACTGTGTAATAGGAGAGTGAGACAGGGAGTGAATCTGCATGCAGAGAGGCTCAGTACTGGTTCCAACTCAATGTGCACATGAGGATCATTTCAGGACACACCATATGAGACATGCTAGCCCAAAAGCAATTATTTTTTCTCACCACTTCTCAGAACCCAGACCTAACAAACTGCCCTGAAATAGCAGCACAACTCTCTAAATAGCATCATTTCTTCTCTATTTGAAAGCAACACCCACACTGAATCTTTGATTTTAAGCCATCGCCAAGCAGTTACCACATCTTTACCATTCAAGCCACAGGGAAAATCATTAAATGCAACAGAAACACTAGGGGATGAGAACCAAAATTAGAAGAGCTGAACACCGCACAGAGTTACTCCCACAATAACCGGATTGACTTCAGCCTGGAAGAGACTAGTCATGACTCCAGGAAAACTGTATCTCTGCAGGTGGAGCTGTATTGAGGGGACTTCTCCTGGGCTCGTGCTTTGCTGGAACGTTAAATGCAAACCATATGCTCCAGCTCTAAGACAGCAGAGACACATAACCAGGGCTGGCTTTAGCACATTGCAATACATACAGGTTTCTCCATCCTGCTGTCTGCATAAACACGCTCACGTATCAGACAAGAGGCCAAGGCAGGGGAATTCAGATTGGGAATCATGTCCTTAGATCTTGATGAAGTCTAGGTCATGGCTGGTAGACTAATTTTCTGAGATTTTCACCCACCAGAAGCTTCCCTTGAAAATAGGTGTTTTGCCCATGGTGCTTGAAGTGTGGGGTTTTAAACATGGCAAGAAATGTTTTAATACAAAAAGCATAGTCCTTCTCCTAACTAAATGCTGTCTATATCCAGGTCATTTAAAGATATCCAGAGGAAACTGGTGACTGCTGAAAAAACCCATCATATACAGGAATGCATCCCTGCTATAAAGCAAGAGAAGTAATTCACTCTGCTGAGGGATTTTCCTCTTGAGTGATAGGCACACCAAAACAGAACAGAAACAACTCATGAAAGACAAGGAAAAGAAGGGTGTGAGCAAAAAGATATGAAAACACAACAGTGGCACCTTCGGCTTTGTTTCCACCTTGTTTTGAACTTCAAAACAAAGCCCAAGGATGAAATTTTGTCTGGAGATTCTGACAGAAAAGCTCCTCCAGTCAACTTCTTGTGCTTCGAGATTACTAAGTGCCCTGCAGGCAACTGCAGCCTGGAGTGCCTTGGGATGCACACTAATGACGGAGTATCACTTCTGCAAGGTGCCTTTCAGTCCTCCTGACACACCTGAACTCAAAAGCATTTCATCTCTGTGACAACCAAGACATTTCACTGAAACAAAGGGAAGTTTACTTCGCAATGCTCCTCTTCAGGAAAGTGTGTCTCAAATAGCTTCACAGAATTAAGATAAAACATTGCTCATAAAGAGAAAAATTAAATAGCACAGGCTGAGGGAAAAATAACAAATAAAGAGAGAGATTTTAGATCTAAGATATTTTTTACAGAGCAGGAAGACTTGTCATGTGGTAAACAGCAGAAACTAGGAACTGGGACAGTTGTGATTTATCTATTCTTCCACAGCCTTCCCATGTGACTGGGGGTAAAAGAATGACAATCCTATCCATAAGGTGCTAAAAATATAGCACAATTTCAATGTGTTTAAATAGGAGCTCATTTTATTCAGCACATCACACTTCATCCTTTCAATACTTCAGCTTCACCGTATGTAAAACGGCATAAGCACCTAGCTGTGCCAAATAAGCATTTCAATTAATACCCTCACATGAAAAGGCACCAGTGTAAAGTATCAGATCCACATAGCTCAGTCCTGGTGGGTAAGTCAGAAGAGATAACAAGCCAGTAAATTTCAAACCACTGTTTGCATCCATCCCATAACTACATGCTGAAATCCATACAGCCTACAGATAGGCTGGCATGTTGGCAAGAAAAATTTGTCATTTCTAAATTTAGCAGACACTTCAATTATTGTGCAATGCTTCAAAAGCAACAGAGATATAAAGTGGAGTTTATAGGACAACCATTTAAACTTAACCGAGTGCTCCGCTCACTGAGCAGTCTTTTCTTAATTCCCTTCCTGTTTGGACAATTTGATCCACTTCTTTTTTTCCACCACAACCACAAGGGTCTGTCCTGCAGTGAATGGATAGGCTTTTTTTCTGGGATAACTTCCAGGTTAAAGAGAAAGGATTTACACTTGAATGAAACATAGGCTCTGTATTTGGAAAATTTGTTTTGAAAACTTGGGAAGGAAGCAAAGCCTCCTTCATTTAAAAAGGGACTCAATTAACATTCTCCAACAAGTCTTCCTATCGAAAGGACAGTACTTGCTGGGGGACATGTGATTTGAAACTTGTTCTTCTCGCTCACAATGTCCCTTTCTGAAATACAGGCCACTGTTTTTGAGAGACACGAGGATCTTTGCACAGCTTCCCAAAGGGCTGCTTGTCACAGTCAAGGCCTTGACTCCAGACATAAGATGTTCTATGACTTAGGCTCAGGAAACTTAAAATAGTGCTTAAAGACCCTAATGAAGACCTACAGTGACACATTCACTCTGTGAGAACTGTGGATCCCTCTACAAGGATAGCTCATCCACGCTCAGCCACAACCACAAGATGAATCCTCCTCAAGAGCTAAGCAGCATCACACATCTCAGCACCTTGCCTTCTTGAAAACGTGAAGCACTGCACAACTGGTTTGGTTTTAAGACATTTTGTAAAGAAGATACTAATGACCAACCAAGCAGGTGTTCTGCTTTTGATTCATGAGTTACTGGGTGTGGGTTTGATCTGCAGAAAGCAGCGGCCAGACAGGCCACCATAATGCTGGAAGTGCTGGGCATGTCTAGATATTGCCCACGCAGGAGGAAGAAAAGAACCTCAAAAAGGAAAAAAAGGCCACTGACAATTTAATATCCACTTTTATTTCTGAATTCCCTTATCAACAGCTTATGACAGAGCATTCTTCACCCTCTAATCAGTATAGGTCAAAGTCTAGCCTGACTCAAAGTTGATGATGGATTGAGTATGGGAGTTAACTTCAGTATGCAGCAGACAGGGATGGTAGATAGAGACGGTACAGATTGTTAGTCTATGTTGTTACAGAAAGCATGCAACCTTCACCTCATTTAACACTTTGGAGAGATCATCCGTAACAGACCACTCTCATTCACTTCTTCTGGATGCCTCAAACTGCAAGCTGACCCAGGCACGCAGCAACAGAAGGGAACAGTTACCAGTGGCTACCCGCCGTCAGTGACTCGGCTAGGAAGGGAGGCTTTCTGCATAGCGAAGGCTCTGGAGAGCATCTGTGTCCTTGCTTGTTTCAGTAATTTAGACACCGAGATGTGAACTACTCTTTGGAAACAATACGATTTTCCCTGCTGACCACGCTTTTAGTCCAGACACTAAATCAGGTGTGGATAGCTATAAAAACGCTCCCGCATTCAAGAATTATTTTCTAGTTCATCCAAAATAAATTGGTGGTTTGGGAGTTTGTCTACACTGAAATGAAACCAAACAGTTACTCTGCAGCCTTCTCCCTTCACTCAAAATAAAAGTAATTTAGTGGGTTTGTTATTTAATAAAATTTTCCACGGGAAAGTCAGCATGCTTTAAATTCACACCCCACTTTACAGTGGAATAGTTTCCTCACATGGACAAGTGCCTAACTCTTAACCCTTTCTGGCCACAAAAACACAGATGTCAAGACAGAAAGCATGAGAGAATCCTCCAAACTTCCCATATAAATGAACCACAAGCTACTTTGCACAGCTGGTAAATGAGCTGCTTGGTGATAAACACACTTAAACAGAGTTTACATTTGCTATAGACACTTAAAGATTAAGAGGTCTACTACCATCTTTTCTGCCTACTACAGACAAATATTGGACAGCATGACAAGCTGAAAATACTTTTTAGATGAGGTAAGCAGGCTACAAATGAAACACCCTAGGCACTTCACTCAAGATAAAGGCCAAAAGGCAAGCTCAAAGCCCTCCATCAATCCCAAAGGAACCCACAAAACATTTGGACAGGACACGTTTCACAGAGTCACTCTCCTATTACCTTGAGCTACAGGTCCCCTTGGCAGATGGATCTTTTGTACCCAGAAACATCCCCTGCACATACTTTCTCCTGAGATATAATAGGTGGTGACAACTAGTGAAATATGCTCACATCCATGTCTTTCAATAATTAAACCAGCTGCTGGGAAAATACAAACACATATCTTCTACAAGAGTCTGACTTTCTTTTCATTAGCCATTGAAAAGAGCCAATCTACTCCAAAAGTTTTAAAATGGGTAAACCAAGTAACTGCATCTTCTCAGGAAAGAAAATGGGAAGACTACTACTATAACCTAGTAGCTTCTGTCTTCCATATAAAGAACTGGTCATGTCAACCCCTGTGCAAGCTTTCTGGTCCTGTCCACTCTGCACCTTCTTCACATGCTGGAAACAAGACCAGGAACCTACTGCAAAATCCAGTTGTCCCACACACACAGGATGCATCTCTCTGTTATATCACATTGGATTTAAAATGAGGGATGAAGTTAGCCTGCATGTTTTATTAAAGGACACCTCAAAGGTATTTAACCACTAGAACCGTGCTTTTAAAAGTGAAACTGTCCAGCTAACATGGGCAAGACTGAAAGTGTTGCCACTCTGTTATGGGACGCAAATATTATTGTAAAGGCTACAGACATACAGAGCCTCTGCCACAGAAAATTTCTGGAAGTGATGGGGAGAAAGGATCCTATTTACACCGCTGCTCCACCATGCAGCTTCTTGTTTCCATTTGTCACCAAGTGCATCTTCCCCTCCCTGCTCCAAAGCAGATTAAGCTTAATATACTTATGTAGTTGTGAAGTGTACTGCCTATTATCCAATTAGATAGCTAACGAGATCTGAGTAACAGCACGTAGGCACAGATAACCGTTGGCTGATATCTGGTACAGATTAGACACGTTCTCCCTTGCAGAACAGGAGTTGGGATTCATTCAAAGGCAACTCTAAAGACTGGATTCAGGTAATTGTTTAATTTTGTTTGGGACCCATAAACACACCACATTTGTTTCCTCTTGATCTCCTGGAGCTGTCATATTGCACCTGTCCCGTTACAAAAGTCCTGATAAATCTGGCGTGACTTGCGCATTTAAACTTTCACTGTGGACAAAGACAGATCTCATCACTTTTAAGGTCCCTTCTAGCTTCCAAAAATCTATGGAACAATAAAAGCTCTATGCATCAGCAGGGAAAAAAATGCATGCCTGTATGGAAGTGATAAGGATATTAAGAAACGCAATCTTTATTAGCTCTGACACCATTCCACATGACATTCCCATAAGATCCAGCTAAGAAAACATGAACTAGATGTAATCACCAAGAAATGGCTGCTTGACAACATAGTTCTCAGAGTATAATTATCAAGGGCTTGCTATCTAATTGGGAGGGCACTGGAAAGCGGGTCCAGCCAGGCACAAGAGCTGTGCAATATTCTCATTACCAATTTGGATGACAGACTGGAATGTATGGCCATAAAACCAATAGATGATTCAGCTGGGAGGATTTGCAAGCCCTATGGTGCGCAGGTTTAGATTTCTAAGTGATCTTGACACACTAGTCCAACATCAACAAGAAGAAATACTTAAGAAAGAGAAGTTGCAGGTATAAATGCAAAAATGGGGAACAACTTTCTATACAGCAAGACTCCAGAAAAGGCTCTAGCCTTTTAGAAGGTCATGGTACAATTGCAAGGTTCAACAATGTCCCACAGCTTCACACAAATCACAGCCTGCAGTGATGATCCATGGAAAACACCTTGCTTGCAAAGTTTTGCCCTTAGCTGCTCACTGCTCTGCAGCTAATATGCTTTTTATACAAGTAGACTGGAGAGAATCATGTGGAGAAAAACAAAATAAGAAAACACCAGGTGTGAGATTAAACTGGATCTATTTAAGCCAGACATGTTCCTAAGAACAGACTAGCCCAGGCAAGCAGGCAGGCCACAGCCTGAAGGAAGCCTCCTTCTTCCTACATCCAGCAGGAAAAAATCAGGGTTCAGCTTTTCTGAGTTTAACACTCTGGCTTTATTCACTGTTTAATAACAATCTAATGGCCATGAATGTGGATGGTAAGAACAAGAGTCTGCAGGCTTATCAACCTAGAGAAAGAGACTAGAAACTACTTTTTGGAATCCCGTGCGTATTTACTTCACGCCCCTCTTCTTCCAACACACTTACCCCATAGCTCAGTCCTAACATGACTTTTTCGAAGCAACTCTCTCATTAGCAGATCTTTTAAAGAGTGATCATCCTAGAGACACTTAACCTGTCTCCACAAACAGGGATATACAGATCAGATGGGTGGAACACAAGCTGGTTAAAATTTGGTTGGACCGTTGAGCTCAAAATGTAGCATCCAACAGATTGAAGTCTTAACTGGCAGCCCTTTATGAATGGTGTTCCTCAACAAACAGCCAGTACTGACACTGTTCAATATCTTAATTAATGGCCTGGATGAGAGGATAGAGAGCTTCCTCAGCAAGTTCAGAGACAACACCATGCTGGGTTGAGCAGTCGACACACTGCAGGGCGGTCCTGCCCAGCAACCTGGAGAACAGGCTGAAGAAAACCTCATGAAGTTGAGAAATACAAATGTGAAGTCCTGCACCCGAGACAAAAAATATCCATTGTCAGCACAAACTGGGAAAGGACTGGCTAGGGAGAAGCTCTTCAGAAAAGCACCTGGTAGTCCTGGGGGGCAGCAAGGTGAACAGGAATCAGCAGTGTGCCCCTGCAGTGACAAAAGCCAGCCACACACTGGTTTGTATTGGGAAGGACAATAGCAGAAGCTCGAGGAAATGGCTCTTCTTCTCCTTTTGGCACCAAGTAGGCTGCATCTGGAGCACCACATAATTTAGCTGCACTCCCCAGAAAAAGATACTGACAAACTCAAGAGTTCAGTGGAGCACCACTGGTCATTGGAACACATGATGTAAGAGAAGACAATGGGGAATGGGGTTTGTTTAACTTGAAGAAAAGGCAGTTAATGGGGGATCTAATTTCTATCTCTAGCTACCTATGGAGAAGATGGAGCTATATTCTTCTCACTGAGTATGAGCAAAAGGACAAGAAACAATGGGCATAACTTGCAGCAAGGGAAATTCTGATCAGACAAGAAAATATTCTTCACCCTGAGAGCACTAAGCATGGCATCAACCTGCCACACTTGCCTGGAAAAGGTCTGAAATTTGATCAGAAAAGTTCACAAGAAATCTACCTGTGATTCTAGCTCTGCCTGGAGCAGGAGGTCACACAAGAGAGCTGCAGATACCCTATACAACCTAAATTACTCTTCAGTTCTAAGAAATAATTATGGAGAAACACTGGACAAGGATTTTGCCCAGTAGACTACAGCACTCTACACCTGTTCAGTGATAACAAGTACTTTAGACTCAAAAGCTGTCAATAAAATACCTTCCACATGACTAAAGATCCCTGTACTTGTAATTAAGGGAGAAAAAAAGAGTAAGAAGGAAAACACTAGAGCTTTCACTGCTATTAGAAACAGAACAAGAAAAACTGGAGACTCACGTTACAGAAGTTGTCATACAAAAGCTCTGCAAGAAAACTGTGAGGAATTCAAAGAAGATACACATTGATAGTTCAAACAAACAAAAAAATCAAGACTGCTCCTCTCTACCTGCTCTTCCCACTGCAAGAAACACGAGTCGACGCCAAGAAGTGTTTCAGACCTGTCCAGACCAGCCCTCATTTTGGTGTGAGCTCCTCCAGTTGTCTCAGGACAAAAGCTCTCTGTATGTAGACATACCTTTGATACGTATTCCCTACTCTCTCCCACTGAAAGGTGT
>JAOXNO010000033.1:43642781-43668032 GCA_028565335.1 Limnodromus scolopaceus | reverse complement strand
ACACAGACAATATACACAGAGAATTTTTTTCACCTTTTTCCCTAAATAATAAAGTGAAACAGTCCACAAGTGAAGCGCTTAAGGACAGGTCAAATGAAACTGCCTCTGAGTATTCTGTAAAATGAACCCCATAAAATCTAACAAACACAGAGACAATTATGGTGTACAAGAAAGTCAGTGAATGCAAACCACATTGTTTTGTGTAATGTGGACATATGTACACCTTGAAGCAGCCTTTAATGCTGACTGCCATGGTTACCCACTAACTAATGTTTGTAGTGCTTAGGGTAAACTATGTGCTGCGTTTTCTCTCTTGTTTTATGTTTGAGTGCTACCTCTCAGAGTAATCTTCACAGTTACGTTTTATCAGCTTTGGAAACATGAATAACTGTATCCTTCACAGAAATGAAGGGACAACTACAAAATCAGATGCCCAGAGTGTAACCGCTGCAGGGAGGGAGAGTAGAAGGTCACTCGTGAACTACAGCCTTCACCTTCTAAGGTCAGATTAGGAGAGCACAATTGCCCAAACCGCAATCCAGCTTGTCATGGGGAGAGCCTTGGTGAGAGTGGCTGGAAAGGACCTTCACTTTACAACAGAGGGCCCTATTCTGGAACAGTCAGTGAAGATCCATACTATACATCCCTGTGGAAAAGATGGCACTTGAGCAAGAGCATGTTCTCGGTTTTTATAGTGGGTAAAGAGATAAAGCCATAATGAAACCTTCCATGACAAAACACTTTATGCTGTGTCAGGAAAAAAAAAAAAAAAGTAATTCATCCATCACACTCCAAAGTCTACATATTAGAGTGATAAAATTGTGTCTGTTGGCTCAGTACAGGCAGATGTCAGATGGAGCACTGCAGGCAAGTTTTGGGCCCTGCAGCTCAAGAAAGACATGGCCAAGACATTCCCAAAGTCTACTGCAAAGAGAGGATTGAACAGCTCACTCTGTACAGTAACAAAAGGGCAAAAGGTCATCAATTTTCAACAAAAAAAAAAAAAATAAAAAAAATCGAAGTCAGAAACTAGGAAAGTCTTAGTAATGGTAAGAACAATGAAAGACTTTAAAGGATCACCCAGGGAGGATGGAGCAAGTCCATCACTGGAGACTTAACAACTGCGTTGGACAAACATCTGCTGGGAAAGTTTAGATAGATCTGACCCAGTCTTCATGAAGGAGGTCAGATTAGACAACTTATTAAGGTCCCTTCCGGCCCTGCTGTTCTCTGCTTATAACAGAAATATGACAGCAGAACATATCGGCAGCAGCCCCGGAGCACAAGAACTTCCATAATATGTTGGAGAAATGCTGTGAGATCATGTGTGCAGCAGTTGCCCATTCCCACATGGCAACTTCTCCCTCCATTCCTGGAGGAGGACTATGGAGATAACATAAACCAGTCAGTCTTACAGAACAGGCACATGAACAGGAGCTCCCCAGCACAGACTTCCCAATGAGACAGTCCTCCTCACATCCCACGGCACAGGAACAGCTGTTAACAGGAGCCCATTTGCACTTTTTCCCCCCTTTTTGCCTCCTTCACATCTCACCCTGCAGTCAGAGGAGGTCTTTTTTTTTTTTTTCTTTTTTTTCTTCTTAGGCCATTCTTCTGCTCCTCGCTGGAATATTTTCATGTGTAAGATCCTCAAGACTGGATCTCTTTCATGTTTTGGGGAAGCCCTGAGCAAAATGTCTGTGCTTCTAACAACAATAAAACTTGCAGATCATCTGTTTAGCATTACAGATTCTCATTCCCCTCCAGCACTGCCTGTCCCTCTGCTCACCTGGGAAACTGGCATGAGAAATCCCACCTGCATAAACTCTTCATGCAGAAACACCTAGTTAGTACTGACCTTTCAGCCATCCCCAAAATCTGCAACCTTCAATGCTTCCTACCGGCTTGCCTGTGGCAGCCAGCTATTGAGAGCTAAGCTGACTACATAGTGCTCTCATCAAAACTTTGGACCCTCTCCTAACGCTCTGCTGTGCCACAGGGAGCCCACCACAGAATCCTGGATCGCACCCCAGAGGAATCAGGCGACAAAAAGGGTAATGACCCAGCGCTTAACCCTAAGGCCCGTGGTCACATTCAGCCCTTTGTCAAGTTCTCTTCTTCAATGTCCAAATAGAGGCACCAGATGCTATTGTATAACTGGAGCAATGGTGCGAGCTCCCAATGACTATAAAAGGGACATTTAATTTAGTCTACTACGTTACTGGAAGCACTGTGCTTCTGCAAGCGTTAATTAACAGCACATAGTGTTCTGCGAGATCAGACCATCCAAGCAGCAGAGTGTAAACTGCAAACCCTAAAGTGCTAACCTTTATCTCAGGGCTAGAGCTTGAGCTATCAACTTCAGCAGTGAAGGGGGTTTTAGGAGGTTTTACTTCTTTGCGTGCCCCCACAACTCCTCCCGGCTAATTCTTGTAAACGCAAAGCCAGCCTCCAAGCTCTCAGTCATGGAAGCAGGCGGTGAGCAAGATGACGGGAGTGGTCCGAGGATGAAATACCCACTCGTGTGTGTGTGTGTGTTTGTGCTTACGCCCCAGCACATCTGAAGGCACAGTTTTGCAATCCCAGGAAACTTACATCTAAGTTTGTACTGTCCTTAAAAAGGACAGTCCTGACTGTCTGCGTAGTACTGACAGCAGCAGTCATGGGACAGGCCAGGGATTGGATCCAAATGAAAAATAACCCTATAAAAATAAGTAATAATCTGCTGCCACGCGCGTGGGTTCCTTGATCAAGATCTCTCACCCACAGTCACAGCATAACATATGCAAGAATAGGACCAACCCTTTCACTAGAAGTAGTGCCTTAAATTTGCATATGTCACCCATAAGACTATGCCCTGACAGGGGTGGAGAACAGTTATGCAAGAGAGGAAACAAGCGGTCAGAGATAGGACAGCACAGTGAAAGTATCTTAGTGCAGTTTCACTGGTGAAGCCAGTGTCTTGCAAAACAACGCTCCTTCCAGCAACCCAGACTTTCCAAAAGGGTCTACGATTTTTAGGAGTTCAACCAAAGGATTACCAGACACACTAAGGATGCACATCTTCCTGGCAGAGTCCTCTGGGATCACAACTGTGACCGATTCCCAAAAAGAAAATCCTGTTAGAAGAAGATTGGAGATCAAAGCAGGAGGTTACACCTACATCCTGGAACATGTATACCCATGGGACAAAAGAATTTTAAATTCAGTTTCAGGCTAAATGTCTGTCTGTCCAGCAAAAACATTAGGTTAACATACTTGAATGTTACACCTGCACAGTCTCTTCAGGAGAAAACTATTCCCCACCTGCCCTGAAAACTGAACAGAGCATTTAGAAAGGAAATCATTCCCTTCCAATACAATTCCCAGCTTAGGGATAGGCCAGAGCTACCTGCTTAGCTTAGCACAAGGTATTTTCTGGATACATTTGCTAAAAGGTAGCCTGAGTAGGTACTTCACGATGGAAATGATCCAAATCAAAGTGCTTTGCTTTTTTTTTCCCCTCAAAGTGTGCAAATATCATCATATCCTGTCCAATACTTCAATCATTCCAAACATGCCAGCAACCTACGCTGTTAAATGCCACTCAGTTAAATCTAGCTGACACGCTTAAAAAAAACCCTGGCACTATGCAGAATAATGAACGGTGAAGAAATGAGTAAGTAACTATCCATTCTTCGGAAATTATCTACCTCCATTTAATTCTCTACTTTGCCAGCCAGGAAAACAAATATTTTCTTATTTTTAAAATGTAGTTCCTGCCTTTGAACTCGGTAGATACAAAAAAAAATAAATAACATGGATTTAAATGACATTTTCAAGCCATTATAAACACTTTGCAGCCCTTTAAAAGACCTATTGGATAACAGAAATGCAAAGAACCAAGCCCAAAGATTCCACACAATCTGAAATTGCCTTTATTTACATCAGTTCAGCTCTCTGGGCTCCCCACAGCTGAGACTCTGCCTCCCTTACTGTGACCTCCATTCTGCCACTGATCTGCTCCATGGCCTCCAGCTCTCTCCCTCCTTTTCTCAGAAGTGAGATAAACGTGGTCTCAGAGGATGATGTGGAAAAGGGCTCTAAAGAAGGAATGCAACAACCAAAGCTCTGTGTAAATCACTACTCCAGGGCTGCAAAATCCGTTTCGCTCAGACCCAGCAAGTTCCCAGCCGCCATCATTTTGAGTTATCTGAGAGCACTAACAATAGCTGGCTTGTTTTACCGAGACTTGCAGAAAACCTGGAAGGATGGCCTGGTAGCAGAGAACTACCCTGAAACAGCTCAGGGATCAAACTCCAGTGTGAGCAGCAGGAAGGGGCTTTTTGACCCCTCTTGCATTACATTCCTACCAATGAGCTTATCTCACTGACTTGGCCTTCCTCCGTGCCAAAATACTCCCTGCTGCATCCATCCTTACAGCCTCATGTCCCCGGCGCCAAGATGTCACAAAACAAAAACTCCAGTGGCCACAAAAAAAAAAAAGAAAAAAAAACACCACCAAACCAAAATTGCACTTAAAACCAAGGATATGATTAAAATTCACCAAAGCAACACCACTTTTTAAAAGCCTACTGCATTTAAGGATCTCGAGAGGAAAAGGTCACCAATATATACACCGATATATACAGAGCATCTCCCAAAGCAAAGGTCTGTGTCATGCTGCTGTCAGGTTCAGCCTGCAAACAGGTTGTTACAAAAGCCCTGCATGATGTGTTATCCACAGCCAGAGTGGGTAGTGTAGGACTGCCAGCTGAATCCCCACCGCCAGCAGCATTCCTCCAGCCTGCAGTCCAGTCTCTGCCCCAGTGCCCCTCAAGGGTGCTGGCTCCGGTACTCAAAGCCTTTTCTTCCCATACAATGAGTAAAGAACATGCTGTATATTTTGGTGATGTGATGGACACCCCTCTAGTCAGGTGAAGGTAGAGGACACTACCATGAACTCCATAAAGAGCCTATGTCCAGCACAGCCGAAGAGCAATACCTCTGCAGCACCAATTGGTGATATCCTATGTAAGAAAAGATGTGTCAAGTTTAACCTCAAGAGGCTTTACGACAAGTTGCAGTGGACTCTGAGAAGGTACAGAGAGCTGAATCCCACAAGCTGCCCAAAGTATGTTCACAACTGTACACAGACACAAACACAGGACCTCAAACTCAGGTTCTGACACAGCCACACATCATGTGAAACATCTGCACCACATCAACATGCTCTGCAGGTGCCACTGCACACGTTGCCAACCAGAGTAGCCACGGACTTTTATTTTCCAAGTAGTTCATATTCCCACCCACAGTATTTCTGGAATCTTTTCTTAAAATAAAAAGAAACCACAGAAACGTTAGATTTTTTTAAAAGAGCAAAGATTTGTAACCAATTTCCATGGTGACTACTATAAACTCAAGTGATATTACTGTGCATTACTGTGCACCCACACACCCTCCACGCGGAGCATGAAATACCTGGACACATCAAAGCCAACACATCAACAAGAGCTGACGCAAATGTGACACATCATCAAGGTGGCTGAAAATTTTCATGTTCCCTCAACAAGAAGACGACAAGGATGATAACATGCTTTGGAAACACCACAATGTTCTGTGATGCCATTTGTTAAACTGTTCATTTTTTAGAAGGCCATAATACAAGGAATCATTTGCATTCATTGTTTCATGGTTATGCTTCTATCCCCTCGAGACAGACCTGCTAGCAAACTTGGGGCGCAAAAGGATTTGAACCCCAGCACCCACTAGCCAGGAGAGAGCTCACCTTGCTCACCAGCCATGGCGGGTCACTGTCACTCTGCCGCATTACTGCTGTGCTACAGCTTAATTTTTTCATCCAAGCAGAGCAGGACAGATCCTTAAGCCAGACAGTTTAGACACTGTCTTGAGAAGGACAAGTTCAAATTCATTCTTCTCCAGGAGGTGATCTTTATACCTCTTTAATTTATTATTTACCACTCTGACACAAAGTTTTAGCTCTCCAACAGAGCTAGAAACCTCCGTTGTTTACTTTCCATAGACTTGACTTCATTAACTTCTGGAGAGGACTGATGCTCGTGGCCACTGCGAAAGGATATTTCTACATTTTTCCATTTTCTGGTCTGTTAATTATAGTTACTGAAAGAAGGAGACAGCAGTTAGATTTGTGAAATACAACAGGCTGTACTTTAATATTTTTCAAAGGCACAGAGAAAATAATTTCTATTTCTTTTTTATATAACCCAATCATACAAAGTAAGTAAATCCACATACTTCAGAAGTCAGCATTGTTATTCTCCCTAGACTCTAATTTGGGCCAGCAGGAAATTAGATTGAGAATTTTAGATTTCATTAGAAGAGATTATTTTTCTGTGGGATGACAGTCACAGAAAACATGAAGTGAGATAACTGGCGTTCAGAGGACAGGCAGCTACACTTCTACAGGAGGCAGCAGGAATACACCACATGCAGGAATATCCCTCTAACTGTCTGAGGCCGAGATGGGCAGCAGTCCACTAGCTTTTGCAAAAGGAAGATTGTGAAAAACCCAAGTCATACTACTTGGCTAAGGTGGAGACCAGTCAAAGAGCACCATCACACCTTTTAGACTAAAAGGTCCTGTAGGGACCCCATAAACCATTACATCTCCTGTTTGTGAAGAATGCTAGCAATTTCACACAGCTTTCCAAACTCTACCTCAACCTCTCCATCCCAACCAAGTCAACTGAGATTGCTCCACCCCAGGAAAAGATTGTGTTTCAGAGTCACCACAGTTAACTTGTCACAGGACTCGGGCTCATTTTGGTGGGAGAGACACAACAGAGAGAAAGCCCTTCAAGTGAAAACCAGAGAGGGCTATCCAGGAATGCTTTCAGCAACACCAGAGATGAGGGCAAGGGCTCCCAGGACATACGTGGGGTGTTTGTGGTGTTCCAGCCACACACTCTGCCATTTCAAGGAAGCGTGGCACAAAACAGTACAGCTCAAGAGCAGTTTCTCCATCAAGCCAAAGGGCTGAGAAGGATAAACAACCATGGAGCCCAACATCAGCTGGTGTTTTCAGGACTTAAAGACCCAGACCTCTGCACCTGTTTCTACATACAGTTTAGCCAAAACACCAGCTAGTTGTTCCTCTAAACCTAAAGATACCCAAGGAAACACTTAAGCAGCTATGTGATGATTTGGATCCAGGCACTGAGTCAGAGCTGAGACCGTTGGGTTTCTGCCAGCTCGGTAGTCATCTGAACCCATTTCCCAGTTCGGCTCCCCACTCCACAGCAGGCTGAACAGGAGAACGAAGGAAAGAGCGTACCGTCTTTTTTAGAGGCAAAGCCAGCTGAAACTACAGACCTTGCTACTCACTGAAAAACATCGTACATCTGTTCCACAGCAGTGCCATAAAAGATTAGTAAGTGCTGGGCTAACAATCTGGAAAGGGAAAAGGACCTAGGAGAGCAAAATGTTATCGCTAAGTCAATAAAACAACATTTGTAAAAGACTAAAGACATACAGCATTCTTGCACAATGGGCAGAAATGCTCCTAGGCTGATTTCTCGTCCTCCACTAAACCTCTCTGGTAACTCCGGGAACAGGCTAAGGGAAAAGTGGATCAACAGGGTGAGCTAAGGACAGAGCTCTGGACTCGACTCTGCGCGATCACTGAGTGGATACGCATTAGCCGATACATATGGTTTCACTTTTACGTAAAACTTGTGTTTACATCTAATATATCAGGGCAATTACAGCTGGCCCCAGCACTCGATTTGAGACAGCATGCCTATGCACCACGCAAAGGATTTTTAGGGGTGATTAGAGAGCACAGATTCAGTGGAGCAGCTGTATTTCTGGGGCTGAGGATGTAAATTGCTAAAGAGCTTTGTTTTGAGGTCAGGTTCAGTAACCGACAATTGGCTTCGTACATTTCACTACTGCACACCCAGGACTAAACCCTCATCCACCGCAGCAATTTAAGAGACAGAGCAGTTCTGCAGAAGTCAATGGATTTGACTGAAAACACGAGATCGGTAGGAACTGCCAAGCCCCCAGTATTGTAACAGCGCTGTGTAAACAAGAAACACCAAAACGCAAATGAACTGCAAGTCTTCACAGCTCATAATTTACACCCCGCCTCACGCATCGGATTATGGTGACTTTCCTACTTAACCTTTATTCTTCATGTCATCGCCCCAAACGCCGAGGCAGAGAAAGCAGCAGCGCCCGCACGTCGCGTGTAAGCGATACGCTGACATAAACACACAGGGGAGGGGGAGGAAAAAATTAAAAACAAACCCAAAAGACC
Organism: Limnodromus scolopaceus; assembly: GCA_028565335.1. Classification (NCBI taxonomy): domain Eukaryota; kingdom Metazoa; phylum Chordata; class Aves; order Charadriiformes; family Scolopacidae; genus Limnodromus; species Limnodromus scolopaceus. The sequence goes on along the minus strand of JAOXNO010000033.1, from coordinate 43,659,751 downwards.
CTGAAACCCCAATTGCAACCCACACATATGCCCTCGGCCGAACCCTGCGCGCCCGCAGTGAGGCGGGGGAGCCTTTTCTCCATCCACCCCTCCCCAAAAACACGGGTGGGGATAAAACCCCCAGCCGGCTTCCTCCCGCTGTCCACCGGGGCTTGGTGCGGCACCGGCCGGGGCTTCTTGGGGCCGAGGAACGAGGGTCACGAGCATTTACGGGGCAAATTTGTGATGCTGGGGTGCGTGGGGTGTCAGGACAGGCCCTTCGGGCAAACACCCCCCCAACCCTGCCCCGTGCCGGCCACCCTCTCCCCACGCCGGGCTGCAAATCCCCCGTGGGCACCGTATGAGAAGGAGGAGAGCCGGGCTGACCACCGCCGGGGTGGGCGCTGGCCCTTCCCGCAAGCCCCTCGACGCCGGCCGGCGCTGTGACAGCCGCAGGTGGCCGAGGGCCGGGCCGGGGCGCGGCAGGTGCCGGCCGAGGGGAGGAGGAGGGGGCCGGGGAGCTGAGGGGGGCCCCTCGCCCGCCGTGCCCTCTGAGGGGGACGGACCCCTCGGCAGGCGGGGAGGGAGCCGCCGCCTCGCTCCCCCCCTGCCCCACCGCCCCGTACCTCTCTCTGCGGTGGCCGGAGGGGACGGGGTCTTGCCGCCCGCCCGGCTCGCCTCAGCGCCTCGCTCCCCTCCCCGCGTCTGGCGGCTCCCGGCGCGGCTGCGGCGGCGGCGGCTGCTGGCACTGCGAGCCGAGAACCAGCGCCGGCCTGTTTTCCAGCCGCCTCCCCCTTCGGCCCGCCCCGGCTCCGCCTCAAGGATCCGCCCGCCTCCTCCTCCTACACCGCCGCCGCCGCCTCCGCCCGCTTACCCCCGGCAAGCACCGGCCCGGCGCGGCCTGCGGGGCGGGCTGGGCGCCTTCCCCCGCGGGCAGCCTGCCAGGGAGATGGAGAACCTCACACCCAACCCACCCCAACGGCAAAGCCCTGGGGTTAATAAACCCTCGTCGCCTCCATCAGGACAGGCCTGGGAGGGGACGGCGCCGGGGATGCCAGCGTTAGCCCATGGTGCCCCTCAGGGGCCCTGGCCAGGGTGATACGGGATATGGACTGTTAAATACCTCTGGGCATAAAGCCTCCACCATTCGGACGTCTCCCGAAGGATAGGGGAAAGCAAAAAGATCTCATTGTGGTGTAACAAGCCGGGAGACAGCATTCAGAGCCCTAAAGCAAGAGGGGACAGGGCGCTCCTGGCTTCTGAGTGCGATGCATTTCATGCAGCTGCAGGGTGAAAGTCTTGTCTCCAAGCAGCAGCCCCCCTAAACAGCACATTTTATTAAATTATAGTCTTCTTCAAAAAAAAAAAAAAAAATTAATTTGCAACCAGGAACAGGCAACGTATAAGGCACAGGATGAGGACCCCCAGCCCTTCCATTAAACGCTCCTGGAAATTGCTTTTGGATGTCTGGAGAAAAAGTTTGGAGAAAAGACTGCGCCTTGGATGAAAATAGTCATGTCTGCAAATTGCCTTCAAGCGCTTTAGGGTTTTATAAAGCACGTTTAGCTGCCTACCGGAGGCTTGCACCTGCATAACTGGGGTGAGGTTGCTTAGCCAGCCGGAACATCTGGAGAAAGCAGCAAGAATAACATGGGGCTCAGGTTTCTCAGATTCAACCAGATATTAAATAATAACTGTGCAAATCTTTCCATTTTATATATACAGTGCCCGCAGACCGTTTTCTCACAGACCTTGTGCTCTTCTGACTGCCCTTTACCAGCCCTGACTGCTGCTGTCACTGCTGGAATCGACACCTGTGAAGTACCCAGATGCTGAAGCCATGGTGGTATTTGACAACCAGTATAGGACAACAGGCATCTCAAGGCCACGCACTGTGTTTGAAACATGGTTTCTGAGCCTGCAAGCCATAAGGATGGCTGTCCTCGTCCAGCACACTGCAGGAGTCAGCCGACGCCGTTGGGCCAGGGTGGGCATGATGGGGTGGGCTAAGGGAAAAGAGGCAGCAGCTCTTCTTTCACACACGTGCCCCACAGCCTCAGCAACCTCAGGGGCTCCACCAAGCCTACAGGTGGAAGCAGAGCTTTGCAAATTAAAGGACTTCAGGGAAATGAGCCATATCCTTGTTGTACCCAGCTATATCTGGAAGGAGGAATTGGCAACGAGTTTGGTTATGTTGGCTGGGAAGAGCAGCCTTTCCCACCAGACCGGACAGAGCCCAAAATGATGAGGAAATAGGGTCAGTTTGATGGTCCAGCTCAGAGCTACCTATTTGGATGAGATGGAGGGGAAGGCAGGATTTCCTGCCCGAAGTCCTCAGAATCTCCCAGAGCAATACCTGCCCCCGGGGCTGCCTCTAATTGAGGCTGCATGCGTTCGCAGCCAAAGAGGAGCCATGGTGAAGAGCAGCCTGGTGCTCTCTGTTCCCACAGAGAAGCTGACCCATGAGAGATGCTAGTCATCCAGCAGCTGGGAAAGCTGGTGAGCCAATTCCTACTGAATGGCACTTCTATTTCCTCCATAGCAAATAAACAACCATGCTCCAGGACTGCACTAGCTCTCAGCTCGCTTGGCTGCAATTTGAAGGATTTGAACTACATCTAGAAAGCTCTGAGTAGCTGGGGTCCCCTGGGCTCTACCCTCTTTCTCCAGTTTAAATTTGGCAACAGAGCCTAGGCAGCTCAAAAGCCCTAGGCATACTTGCAAGACATTTTGAGGGTATATAGAAATGCAATTACCTGTGGGAAAATAAAGCTAAAATGCATTGCAAGCACTTGTTTAATACAGTGTTCAATCCATTAAGAAAGAGGAATTGACAGATACGGCTGATGTTGGTGCCATACTCAGACAGTATTTCCAAAGAAATTTGATGAAATCCTAAAATAAGCACTTTTTGTGCCTCTGACATTTGTTTTCTTAGCTTGTGGTCTATGAACAGCTGGCCTTCAAGGTAAATAGAGCATCTTTCCTGGGACAAATCCATGAACCACAGCTTTATGAATGAAATACAAAGTGAATGATAAAAGTCTAGAGAGTGTAACCTAAAAGCCAGGGAGAAAGACCTCCTTGTGCAACACACCTGAGAAGATGCCAAGAGCTGCAAGCCAGAGACATAATCAACATAAAGGAAGAAAAGGTATTGCGGCTTAGAAGGTCTCTTTCTGGGAGTGTCGTTGAGTTTTTTGTCCTGCAGTAAGATCTCCCAGGGAGGGACAAAAATAGCTCAGGTCTCATGTCCTTCAACGTACACACATTCAAATGGGGAAGGGACTCTAGCAAACTGATCAGGAGAGCTCATGGTGGCCATGAAGGGGGTGGAGGGGTACCTGGACGCTATGTTAGGCTGTACTTCTGGGTTTGGGGGTGTTTGAAATCTTGACAAGGGGATCTATTGGATGGATTGATCCTTTTTTTTTTCTGCCAAGCAAAATAATGATTTAAAGCCATTAAACAATACTCCTCCAGATGCCTATTGACCAGCCTAATGCCCTATTCCTAGAACTGTCAGGCAAGATGAGGATCAAGCCTTGCATGAAGCCCTTTTTAGGAAAATAAAGATCCATCTGCCTGGAAAAGAGAGCAGGAGTAGAGACGAAAAACAGGCAGCATTCAGAATCCCTCCATGCTCCAAAACACCATGTTCCTTACATTCAGTATAAAAAGACTTTGCCTCTTACTGTTCTCACACAGTGTATTTCATCCAAAATATCGGTAAAAGTGCCGTTATCCACTAGAAGTCAGCAATCCTTCAATGCAAAGCCACCTGATACAAGCCACAGGGCTTGCTGTGCTTTACAGATTGCCCATTCTTGTTAGGATTCAGAGTTGGCAGTACGACCATATCTGCTGTCAAGAGGCCTCATTGCGTGTCAGAAGTTCGGCTCATGCTCACATCTTTGGGGGATCTACTCGAACACCAACATCTAACAGGACCCTTGTCAAGTTATAATATAATTCAGAAACAAACACAAAATATGTAGCTTAGAACAGGGGTTTTCCAACTCTTTAAACCAGGAATCATGACTGTAAGGGCATCTGGGCGCCAATTTTGTCTCCTGCTCTGGGCTGGGTAATGCATGACGGCAGAGAAGCCTGTATTCCTCCAAGCATTATGCTAAGAAAAGTTTGGAAATACCTGTGCTAAATAATTGCATTACAAGAACTCCAAACAGCCCAGTTAACTTTTCCATCCTCTGCGCTCTTTGTTTACTCAACAGAGACTAATCCGTTCTACCTGCAAAGTAGAAAAAACAAACTTACCATGAGGGCTCAGATATAATGCTTTATTATCTTTCCATCCGTACATAATACGGAATTTCCATGATTCATTCACCCACTTGAGGAACACTTCAATAGTCAAACAAAAACATACATTCCCAGGAGAAAAAGCAAAACCACATCCGGTGCAGGAGAGAGGAACATTCTAACATAAATACAAAATCTCGCTAGAAGTTTTATCTGAAGCAAGACCACTGATCATAAACACAACGGGGAAGGGCAAAGATCAAACGGTGTTGCTTCTTGTGAATGTTTTTCCCCTTTTCCTCACAATCTCCTGACAATAAGTCAATAAAAGGTTTTACCAAGACTACAAAGGGAATCTGAAAACCCAGCAGCCTCCCTTTGAAAGTATATTCGGGCTACAGGCAGTTTCAAAAGTCACTTCAGGGAGTCTGCCCTTTGCTAAAAAGCCTTGTGACCTTCCAGTCATTCCAGCGTAGCTGCAGTAATTCATAGGAATGAGTAATAATGACGTCTGCTACTCAGTCATCATTTGACAAGCTTTCTAAGTGACAAGGAGATTGATCATAAATATTTCTCTGTGATGCTAAACAATCTAGACACAGAACAGCCATGCAGCTCACCTTTATGGTTAGAAACAGAACAAGTCCACGTGAGGAGGACAACTGAAATTCCCCTCGCAAGTTTTTTTTCTTTATTGCCTTCTAAGAAGGTGATTTCCAGAATGATACAGCTCAAATAATAATTTCTTTTAATTTCCTGAGGACTACAGGCTTTAACACTTTCCTACATGGATTCCTGGAAGGACATAGCTGATGAGAAAAGTATCCAATCTCAACAACACTAAAAAAAGATCTACGTGGGGAAGATCCATTGCAATCCTCAATGAATTGTTGTAGTGAGCATGCACCCTGAATGCTTGAAATGTGTCGCTATTTCTAGCTTGTCTCTGTCAAGCTTCAAGTCCCAAATATGTATTCTTACTGCAACCTTCTCTCTGCTAAATTTAAAAATCCTTTGTGTTTCCATTTCTGCAAGTTCTCATAGCTAAAGGGCCCCTTTGGTTTCATCTGGATTAGGAAAATTGGAAATAGAGGCAGCAAGCAGGTTAAAAGATGGCACTGTCTCATTCACACGCACACAGCCCCCTGCACACACACTCATCTGCACGCTGGCCAGGGGCTGTGCTGTCCTACAGCCGGGGTATCTCCCACTGCCTCGTTGTACACAACATCTGGCTCCTTCGGGAAGGAGCTCAGACGGTTGCTATGCCTTACGTTGGCTGCGTAAGTGCTGCAAGACTCTCTGGGATATATGGTGACAACAGCCTGAGTTGGTACAGCCAAGGCCATTGTCTGTCCATACTATAGAGCCAGAAAGTGCACAGGAGACTAATCCTTGCAGGGCCTTCAGTCCCCACCATCATCAGGTGAGCAAGGCTGTTAGCGCATAGATCCCAGCTTTGGCATCTCATGCTTTTATTACACACTCTTTTCCCTTGCATCTTACTACCTGTCTCAAAAATCCTGGAGAATGTCACCTTGAGGAGACAACAGGAAGGACAGCAGTACCCCTGCCACATGACAAAGCAGATGCCTCTGAAAAAAGACAAATAAAAAATAAAGAGGCGGAAAAACGGGGCTGTCAAAGAACAGCAGCAGAACTGTCCTGGGTGAGAACAAAGATCTGTCTAGACCAGTATGCTGCCTCCACAGGTGGAAGAACAAGACTCACCCCTCTCAGCTCCCACTTATTTTCTGCTTGGGTTCGTGAGATAGGCATGGTTTCTCTGTATTTAGTAACCTCCTTTGGATTTTGTTTTCATGATCTTACTTGCTCTCCTTGTGTAAATATTGACGACCCCAACACTTTGTAGCACAGAGTTCCACCAAGAAACTATCAATGACACATCCTTTGATTTGCTTGGAGCTTGGTATCTTCATTTGACTCCCCCATGTTCTTGTATCGGAAGAGACAGAGAACAGATGACTCCTCTGCAAGTCTGTCACTATTTTGTACACCTCTAGCATACCCTTCTTAAGCTACCACCAGGAGAGACCTAGCTCACTGAGTGTGCCTTCTTATGAAAACAGTTATGGACCTTTACTCTACTTTGTTGCCCATTCAGCATAGATTGCATGAAACCACAATTACTTAAACTGTTCTGAACACAAAGAATCCAGGAAATGAAACTTTGGCAGGTACAAAGGAACAGGGTTGAGTGTGGAAATCTGGGAGGAGGCTTTGCTGATGATAGCAGCCCAGCTCCTGCCTTATCTCACAGCAGGTAACAGACGAAAGCGCAAGCAATGGCAGCTGCAGTGAGAACAGCGGAAAAATGCAAACTAGTCCTGTGAGTCTCATTTTCAATCTCTAGCACTGGCCAGGTGACAGCAGTACTTCCAGCCAATATATCTCCCTTCCAGCCAATATCTCACTCTTTTGGATGTTCCCTCTTAAAGGCCAACAGCTGATACCCACAAAGGCCAGTGAATGATACCGAGAGTCCTCCTGCCCCTGCCATTGTCTCCACCCTGGCCTCAGCAGCCCCTGCCTCTCCTCCTGTGCCTTGCCCCTGGGCAGTGTGGTGCCTGCAGATGCCTGCTCGCAGCCTGCAGCCGTTCTCGCTGACCAAAGCAGCCCTGTTGTTTCGCTGTGCCTCGCTGTCTGTCCGTGCCAGTCTCTCAGCTCCTGACGATGCCGAGTTCGCAAGCCGTCTGGGACAGAGGCTGCCTTTGTGTTCTGCACGTGTATGCTGCCAAGTGCTATGAGCCATCCTGGTACCGCGTTTCCTAAAAATAGCTTGCCCCACAGATAACCTGCAGTCTTTAAAAGTCGCAGGTCTTGAAGATAAGCCCTCATATAACCTGCACAAAATGAGAAACAAAGGCACTCCTGGGGTGAAAAGCTCTGAAGAATAGTCTAAGAAGTATAATCGAGAACACAGCCTCGGTACACCCACAAGCAGTAGAGGAAACTAGTGCCAAGGGGCCCAGAGAGCAAGTATTATGTATAACCTGCACACAGGCAACTGCTGAGCCACAAGGTTTTTTTACAGCCAGCCTCCAAGTTCTGGGCGTGAAGATAAGCACTGCTAGCAAAAGTAATCCAAAAGAATAACGATCCATCTAAATTATCTGAAAAGCACTCAAAATTTAGCTCCTTCGTTACATAAGGGTACATATTTTGGATACGAAATATATCTAGATAGCATTTTACCCTTCCACAACTTGCAACATATCCATTTACTCTTTCACATTTTATTTTAATAACAAGGGAGACAAGCAAGCTTGACTGACGGGCTGGTTCCCAGGGAAACATGAGCAACTTATTTCTCTTAAATAGCAGGCACAAATGTTTCCTGTGTTACACCGTGCAGCCTGCTGTGACATTCAGATCTCTAACATATAATCCCAAAAGGACAGAATGTGTTTGCCTGGCTCTGAGGTGGGGAAGGAGAAAGGTAGCAGCACGCTACAACTGGTGACAGGGACTAGCAAGGATCTGGCACCCAAATCATTTTGTGGAAACAAGTCACTTGTCCTAATCCCCAAAGGAAGGGCAAAATAAGATTTTAACAAAAACTGCTAAAATTACTGCAGTGTTGCTGGGAGAGAAATGAAAGAAGGGAGTTGGCAATAGCAAGCCATCAAAATCTCAGTCAAAATGCTAGGCGGGTTGCCTGGTGCTGTTGGGACACATTAAGAGCATAAGAAGAGCCACACGGATTTAGCCTAGGGTTTATCCAACTTGGGAAGCTACTTTGGTACAGATAAAGGTGGGAAGGGACTTGGAAAAGAAAATGGAAGACAAAGCTGAGCATCCTTATAAGGTGCTCTTTGGTAAAATTCAGGGCATTTCAAAACCTGAGATTACCTACATAGAGACCAGTGGAGAGCACGATCCTGCTGCATGTGACCAAAGGTGCTGTTCCCAACTCTGATCACACACGGCGAGGTGTGGTGGCTTTGGTGGCAAAGCTCATTTCGCTTCCTGCTGTTTCTAGTTAACAAGATGAAAAAAACAGATAAAACCAGTGGCCACAAGCAGGCACTCAAAGATGGGTCTAACACGTACGATACTTCTCCCCAAAACTCTCCCTGCCTCCTTTATATTCAGCTCAGGGAATCTCTTGAGCCTGATGGGATTTGTATGCTTAGTAAATCCCAGCAGATTCCTCATCCACGTACTTGCCCGTTCATCTCTTGAACCTTCCTGTGTCCACAATACCCTACAGCAAGAAGTTTACAGCTCAGCTACCCATTGCATGAGCACCCATCTCCATTGGCTTGCTTGGAGCCCATGGCCTGTTAACTTAATCTGCTGGCCCCTAGTTCTTGTTCTGGATGAGACACTGGCCTGCTGTTCCCTCGCAACCCCATCCCTTTCACACAGGACTTTCCAGATCTCCCTTGTGTGCTACTTCAGTGTCTAGGGCCACATTCTGCTTTCATTTATCTCCTCTGAGTCGATATTCAACTGGTTTTTAAGTGAGTAGGTGATTATTTGGCCTCAGGACAATTTCCTCCCGCCCCCTCATACAATTTGCTTTTTTGTTAAAAAGAAAAAAAAAAATATTTAAACTTTTCTTTTTTCTCAGTTGCTTTAGGATTCAGAAGAAAAGAAAAAAGATAATCAACTGCATGTTTTGGATGCCAAAGTTTCCAGGTGCCCAATGTCCTGTTACCGGGACACTGAACAAACAGCCTGCAAACGCAATCCCCTGCCTTTGTTCTGCCAGCTGGAAACCGCAGGTCACTCTGCACCCGGACACCACCATGGGCCAGACCCTTAGGAGGAGGCAGTACCCAACTGAGCCAAATGCTCCTTTCATCTGACAAAGGATACCAAAAAGGGACCTGGAGTTTTTTAGTGAGTTGGTGGGTTTTTTTTCATTCACCGAGGAACATATTCTGTGGAAAGGTCTCTGTCCGTGCAAGTGACTCAGCTCAACAAACAACATTGGTGATTCATTACTCCTGAATGTGCCAGCAGCGGCTGGTGACCTGTGTGGTGCCGAGTCTCTTCCTCACCAGGAAACAGCCTTAATAAATGACATCAGCAGCGTGATTCAGTCAGTAGGACCATGGACTGCAAGTCTCCCACTCGGGTGCTCGCTCCTGATTTCCCTTCCCCAGCCAGCTTTTTCTCTGCTGATTCCTTCAGCGCTGGCTCTTGCTGCCCATCTAAATGGTGCCCAGCACGATGGAAACTCTAAGATGGGCTACAACGCAAACACCAAAGTGACTGCACAGTGAGTTCATTCAACCGACAGAACTCAAACCATTTCCCTGAACTTTCCATGAATATACACCAAAAAAAGGTTGCAGAAAGGAAATGACATGGGACAAACATCAAAGGTAAAAGATGATCCTTTATGGAATTACTTGCTCACAGACACACATCCTGGGTCATACGTCCCAGTCCAGCTCCAGTTGGAAACTTCTTATCAGGTCATTAAAACAAATCAAAATAGGAGATGAGGCAGATTTCTAATGCAGTCTGAGAAACAGTGAGAGTGCTTTAAAAAAAGTCATTCATCTTTTCGGCATTCAGGCCAAATATCTGAACACCCAGAAGCTCTTGAAGTCCTGGTGTTTCAGGTTTGTCAGAATCTTGCAGATAATTTCCACACAAATGGAGAAAAGTTGTCTCAAATAAAATAACTGTGATCTTATGCAACTTAAATATAAGTCTTCAAAAATGAGAATGACTGTTTGATGAAACAAGCACGTTAAGCCCAGTTGTCTTCCTAAATGCAAAGAGTCTTTTTCACCCTTTAGGACTGCGCTGTACTTCAAGGCTGCTGTGATATTCCTGCTGCCAAGACATTGCATAAACCACAGAACACAGAAAGACACTTAATTCATGTACAATTCTTTTAAGTTTCTCTCCAGGTAATGAAATTAATCTCATGATAGTCCATGTCACAACTAAATCTCAGCCTGTGGACCAGAAGACCACAGCCCACTGCAATCCTATCCAAACACTGTAAGGTTTTCTTGTCTCCCAGTGTCTGTTTTCCCCCTCTGCCACTCAGTCATATCAGTGTTTATGCAGTTGCACAAGGCAATGTGATATACAGAAGAAAAATGCTATATAGACACAAAAATAGGCATAACTGTAAACTTTTTTCAGCTTGAAGACCCCTTAAAAGCTAGTGGATGATCAGCCCCCTTTTGTGCCTAGTTCAACCTACAGACCACAGACCTACTTGTCTTAGTTACCTTCTGCTGAAACTTGCTGGTCCTGTAGGTGGATCAAAGCAGGTCCCTTTAAATCCTTTGTTGTGCTTGCACAAGTGGAAAACAGCTCCTATAAAAAAAAAATCCTCTCTGTTTGCCAAGCCGTGTGTAGAGATTATGAATCACTAAATGGCAGCCACGTGTCAGCAAAAGTAGCAGGAAGTGTCTTGCGTTTGACCTTTATTTATAGTAGCAAGAGCACTTCACAGCATATAGTTACAACGATCTAATTATCCTTGCTCACCAAGAAAAATCGGATCAATTGCCTGAATAATATTTTTTTTCCATTAAAAAAAGAAAAATATCTGGCTAATAGTTATTAGTCTGTAGGAACTTGGAGAAAGCCCTTTCAGTCTGTTGCCTTTGTGTGTCTGGAAGACAGAGGCCTTCTTTGTAGGGTTTTCCTCTGGGATCCTAATGGAGTGGGGGACTCAAAATCAAGACCGCTTGACGAGCCTGTTGACCAATCTTTTGGCACACCTCTCATGTTTTAATATACACCCTTGTTTCACAGAATCGACCTGCGAGTTCGGGAAGCAATAAAGTGCTGAACACTCTCCTTGCTGTACACAGGCAATATGCTTATTTTTTAGTAAATCCCACACATCAGAGAGCATTACTAAGTCAAGACAAAGTACCTCTGGGCTGCTATCCAGTGGGGAGCCTGGAGATGTGTGTGAATTATGCAAGGGTGTAAGTGGCACGCCTGGTTCTTCTTCATATGCAAGAGAGCATTTTGGTACCTTTTCAGATTAAGGGCCAAGTCTAAAAGATGTGGTGAGTTAAATTAACAGCTCCCTGCACTAGAAGGGGGTTCTTTATTTCCCTGTGTCCTCTTTGCCCCTTTACAGAATAAGGAGTTAAATCTGCTGTCAGAAGGGTCTGATGCAGTGGAGGGAGGAGACATGCGTTGCTATGGGGAAGGGTGAAGGTGAGAAACACAGCTGAGATGGTCTCCATGTAAGGTCGATGCAGCCTAAGCAATGTGCATTTTTTATAGTGTGGGCATCTGAGAGCCCCACGCTGTGTCACACGATGAGGTGGGAGAGGGGTGCATGTTGGGACACATAGGAGCACCCAAGCACATCCAACCATGTGACAGAAAAGAGATCTGCTGCCCAGAAGGGATCTCATGAGCACAGATCCCTGATAACAATGGGGACACTGCACCACTGCCTCCCTTGCACTTTGGGTCTTGTGATCAAGGCAACCTCCTGTGTCTGGCATATAGAAAGAGAGCAGGAGCTCAACTAGGGTGCTTTTCCCAGAGGAAAGGAAGGTGAGGTGGGGTCCTGAAGCATAAAGGTTAGTCCCCTGGGCTCCCCAAACTCCTGCCCTGATGAAGAAGGGCAGTGATCACTCTCTTACCTCTAGCCTGAGCCAACACAGAGCCAAGACTGAGCTGGGTTTTGTCCTGTGTGACCAACTGAGCCTTGCAACCAGGTCCCTACAGGTCCTAGCTAGCAGCACTTAGAAGACCCAAGCCAAACGGTCCTTGTGAGCTCTGGCTGCCACTGCTCCATGACCTCTCTCTGCCCTTCCCACTGGGATCATCTCCATTAGCCCCAAGACAGAGATAAGCCAGCATCCCTCACCTGTTCAGAGCCTCGGGTCCATCCTGTGGTGAGCTGCTGCAACCCCGCTCACCAGCTCAGTGACACCATGGTGGGCAACCCTGCTTCTCCTTCAACTTTTTTTTAAATTAAAGCTCATCTAATCAGATAGAGGTGTCCATTCTGCTTTAGACATGAGTCAGGGACACAAGAGCAGCCTGTCGCCTTCCCTCCACCATTGGGTCTCCCTGTCCAGTCAAACCAACTCAGCAAGGAACTGAATGGTTGATGGTCAAATGACACCTGGGTTAGTTGGTGGCCACTCCCAGAGGTGGCATGTATCAGCAGACTCAGGCCTGTAACCATACTGTCCTTTGTGGATTCCCATTTTCCCCCACAAATTCCTGTGTGGCTGTTTCCTACACTTCTCCTCCCCCTGCTTTGTCGGGTTTGTGCTGATTCCCATGTTTTGTTCTCCGGGACAAGGCTGGGCCATTGCAGAGATCCAGTCACTACCCAGAACATTCAGCTCTTCTCTGGAAATCCTTTCTCTGTGTCTGCAGCAGTGCACTGGAGGAAGTCACCCCAGATGGCAGGCACACTCACGTCTGTCTCCAAACAGCCTCAGCACCATCTGGATCTCACCCAGCTCATCTAAGGATTACAGCTCTGACTCCATGTCAAGTCTCTGCACTACAACTGCATTCTTGGAAAGGGTGCATGTACCCTGATGTTGGGTTGCTGCAGCAACCGTGTTTGACATCATCACCTTTCCCCATATCTACCACTGTCATGCAAGAGGTTGTGAAAGCCTTTTTGGCACCGTCAGGCAGCTGAATATTTTGATGCTGGGGAGGGAACTCCTATTCAAAACCAGGAGTGCGAGGAGCAGATGTGTCGTGTCTCCAGAAGAGCAGGGTCAGAGGGCAGTACGATCTGCCTAGCGGAGCATCGAACGTGGAGCCGCAAAGCAAAACAAACAGGCAAACTAAAGCCCATGGTCCCACGAGGCTGGAGTCTGCTGCCTCCAGCAGAAAAAAGGAGCAGGTGCAGAGCTGGCTTGGCAGCATCAGGATACTCTCCAAAGGTATCCCTGGCTGTCAACACAGGGGCTTGCTACTCCATCACAAAATCCTTCTTTCCTTCAGGACTCCAGGGATGCATCTGGGAGCAGAGTCACCATTCAGCCCACAAACACCAGCAGCGTAGAAGTAGAGCCACTGTATGGACTCCATCCTCAAATGACTTTGGTATCCCTGTGGGAGGTGAGTCCTGGAGCTTGTGCCAGACCTCCTGTGCAGGTGCAGACAACATGTGACTCTTACTTTTAATGGTAACCGTGGCCAGTTTACAATGAGGGCAGAGTCTGGATGCAAGAATTCAAAGGTTTTTATCAGATGCCAGAAAACATATAATTTCTGTATTGATGCCCTTTATCCACCTGAGATGGTTCTAGGACAAGGGACTTGGCCAGCTCACACTTTGTCATCAGGACTATCCTGATCTTTGGCATCTTTCCTGGTGCCTAGCCTTGCGGTTGTTCAGTTAGAGGAGAAAGCCAGGTTTTACAATGACACGTACACACCAGAATCCCTTGAATCTTCTAGCCTCCGGTTTGGTGCTTTATCGAAAGAAGCAGATAGGCCTAAAACTTCAGTTAAATCCCATGCTTGTGGGGAAAAAAGAGGCAGGACTAACATGACTTTGAAATGTGTGAGATGGTTACTCCTGGAGCCTCCCTGCAATCCCTCGAGGAGCACGTGAATTTTCAAGCAGGAATGTTTGTTGTTTCCACAGCATAAGCTTCTGGCTAGCTAAGCCATGAGTCCTTCATTAACATGAAACATTAACATCTCCTCCTTTTGTAAAGCTACACCCTCAGAGGGTTTGAGAGGCCAATGCAGGGTCTGGAAAGCAGCTTCCTGGGCAGTTATCACCAGGTTTCTTCTCTTCTGAGGAACATCCATAGGGGAAAGAGAAGGGACCCAGCCTGATTCACAGTGGGCAGAGCTATTATGGACCCCACAAAGGGGGCAAAAGAGAGACAATCCTGCAACTTCCTTCTTCTAGCCATGGATAAAGACTGTTGACCTTCCCTAGCCCCCCAGACCCACCCTACAGGGACAGAAAGATAAAGAGAGCAAGAACGAGTAGTTCGATATGCAACAGAGCTGATAGTGCCCAATGACTCCACATGGATTTGTGCCTTGTGGTCAGACTCTGGTACACATTGACTGCAAACTTGTAAAAGGATTCTTCTGCCATGAAATCTGGTGGAAATTGGTCAAACGCTTCAAGAGAGGTTGAAGTAGAGAAGGACACAGATGAAGCCAGTCATCTCTTCCATACAAATGCAAAGTGTGCTCACGTAAGTTATGTTTCCTTAGGAGAACAAGATAAAGCTATCACCATGGCAGACATCCATGGAAACAAGCTCAGTAGAGAGAGGGGAGGTGGGAGCAGGGACAGAAAGCCAGAGCCTTTAGCCAAGAGCGACAGGTTATTCAAGTCTGGGACGAGGTTACACCCAAGAGACAGGATGGACAGCATGATGCAGTCATGTTTCTCAACACCACTCCGCTCTCAGGCATGCTTCACACCACGCCGACCCAGTCAAGCTGCTTGGTAACTTTCCAGACAAACATTTTTTCCCATAAGAATGTGCAGATTTGTGGAACACTGAACATTTCACAGAAAACACATTGCATTTGGTGAACCTCTGATGGAGCACAGGCAGGGAGATGTTTCCACTGCACAAGACAAATTTCCATTGGGAGCTTGATTGCTAGTTCATGTGATAGTGTGAGAAACTCCTTACAAATTGGCTTGTCCATACTTCCAGTGAGCCAGACTCGTAGATTTGCAATGAGAACCCCAGGTCATCCAGGCAGAGGACTTGATAAACTCAAGGCTTCTACAAAAGTCTCTCTGATAGCTCCTAGTCAAATACTGGGATAAGCTTGGCAGTTTGTGTCTCTGAGGCAGCTCATTACAGGTGCAATCCCAATTCACATTATCTCCAGGATGTTGGACTGTTCTTCGGTAAGCTTCACTGCCCCATCAGCCATGTAGCCCAAGGAACCATCCAATCAAATGGCCTAGGTAGACCGACAACTCATTGGACTGCTTGAGGTCATCCTTCTTTTAATCCTAGAAATCCCTACAGACATCATTTGAAACCAGAACTGTTCTTGTCCGCTCAAAATGGCAGGTTTAAGACTGGTAAGAATCACACCAGCTCCGTTTCGCAGTGCTGGGTCCTGGAGTCTACATTTGAGTCTGAAACCACTCGGATTTGACATGGCCTCAGAAAAAATGTTATGAGATTTCCAGTGGAAGGGAAAATACACATTTCTGTAGCCAGTGAGGACATAAATGAAATTTACTCTTCCAAGAAATTTCTAGTGCTGACTACACTCACACTCTGACAGCCCAGAACCTTCAAACTTACCTGCTAGCCATGTCTTTCTATGACATATATGGTCCCACCAAGCTGTATTTCTAACATCGTAAGAGAAGTCCACTTTTTCCTCATCTCAGGGCTAAGGATTAGCAACTCTGGCCAACAATTTCGTGCCTGCAGGTGAAGCACAGGCGAGGGGACAGTGAACCACAACCATTAATTGTGTGAAGCTTGGGAAGTAACACATTCAAGGTGGTCCATGAACAGACTCTTTCTCCTCAGCAGAACTCCTGAACCATTTATTAGCCTTGATAGCTCTGATGTGTGGAATGGAAATTTTTTTACTCTAGATCCTCATCTCATTTGTTGCAGGTATTGGCAGATATAGTGACCAAGGCAGAAAAAAACCAGGTTATTCTCAGTTAGAAGTCACTAATGACATCAGTGGTATAATAATAGTGACATTCCTGAGCAATATGCAATCTCAGCTTGCCATTTTTCTTACGCTTATCATTTCCTTTGCACTGGGGAATGTGTCCAGTAGTACTGTCCTGCAGCGTTTTGACTGCAGAACCCACAAGGAAGCTTAGGCAGGCATATTAAAAAAAAACCAGCAAAACAATAATGAGCAGACACCTCAGTTATGACAATAACTCCACTTGACTCTCCAGAAACCAGACATTCCCTAGGGAGGAAAGGGCCAAGCTCCCTGAACCAAAGAAACAGCAGTCCCTACCCTGATGTGTAGAGCGGCAGAGGATTTTCATGGGCTTGGAAGAGTGTTTGATGCCAATGGGAGGAGATTTGTGAATCTTCAGATTAAAATGCAGCGGATTCGTTTTCATGTTGCCTTGCAGCCAGAGCAGGCTCATAGCTTCTCCCATAGGGTGCCTTCCCTCAGGAGAGGAGATGAAGTGGATGGAGATGAGACAAAGGAGTGGAGCATGAGTCCAGGACAGCCAGGATTTCTCCTCCTGTTGCTGTTGATGGAGGGGACAGAATTGCCAAGAGAGATGGCAGTCACCCCCCTCCAAATCCCTTAGCCATGGTGCGAGATAAGAACTCATGCTTGACTAGGCTGGTGACCCAATTAAAGGGGCCCAAAAGGGACACAAAAACATTTCAGATTTTAGGCTAGTCAGAACAAGAGAATAATGAAAAACTGTAAATGAATATTAAGGGAGCAATGGGACGAGAAGTGAAATTCAGTGTTCATTTTGGGGTGCCATCCCAGAAGATGTAAATACAGTGGGTTACTCAGTCCATCATACTCTGCATTTGCTAACATATCAGGGAACACTGCACAGTGATGGTGCTAGGGGTAACTCCAGGAGGCATCTCAGATCATACAGTAATCACTTCTGAGGTGCATATCTACACATACCATCTATAGACACATATATTCACATGTCTTAGAATCATTGAACATTTAGCTTGGAAGGTACCTCTGGAGGTGTCTGGTCCAACCCCCTGCTCAAAGCAGGGTTAGTTAGCTCAAGTTGCTCAGGACCTTCTCCAGTTGAATTTTCC
>JAOXNO010000033.1:43631971-43642681 GCA_028565335.1 Limnodromus scolopaceus | reverse complement strand
CATCTTGCCCTACCTTTCTGCTGGCCGAATAAACCCTGCTCTCTCAGCCTCTCCTTGTATCTCATGTACTCTAGCCCCCTGACCATCTCAAGAGCCTTTACTGGGCTTGCTCCAGTATGTCAATGTCTGCCTTTTACTAGGAAGACCAAAGTAGGACACAGTAGCTGGAGGTGTCTCACAAGTGCTGAACAGAGGGAAATAATCACTTCCCTCAACCTGCACTCTTGCTATTACAGTGTTATTTGTGGCTCATCGCTGCAAGAGCACACCGTTGGCTAATGTCTAACTTGCTGTCCATCGAGAGCCCCAGGACCTTTTATGCAAGGTTTGGGGTTTGTTCTTTTTTTATCCAGGACGCTCATGGCCAGCTGTGCATTTATATCCACATACACTGCCTACACCCACCTCTAAACCAAAAACAAGGATGGTTGTGGTTGTCCTCTGGAGAAGGAGTCAGGGACCCTTCCCATTCTTCTGCTGGGAGAATGCCCTTCCCACTGTTTCTGCTCTCACTGCTCCCATTGCAAGAAAACACACAGAAACCCCCAAGCAAAGCCAGGCCAGGATAGCAAATTACCTTGTTTCAACCTCTCTTTGCAAACAATGGATTTGCAGATCAACTGTCCATATGGCCAGTCACATTTGTTGAGCTTAAGTACTTTCTCAAGGGCTTAGACCTACCCATTTTACTCTGTAAAATGAAGCTGTGGACTTTTTCATTACAAAAGGTCAAATAGACCCTTCATGCCCCTTGAACAAGCTACAAATGATCTAATTAACTTGGACTATCTCTGTACTGCCAAAGTCACCCTCTCCAGGAAGCAGTTTCTGGTCACCAGGCTAAATGCTGTGGGCTGTTGGCTCTACTATTTGCCTAGAATAGACTAACCATGTCCACTCTGAACTGTGCTTGCTGCAAGTCTCTTTTGGGTCCCCTGGTCCATTTGTGCACAAAATTAAATTATTCTCTTTTTTTTTTCCAGTTCAAAGACCTTGTGAGGGCTGTGTCACAACCCACCAGAGTGGTGTCCAGGGTATGTGTTGACTGCCCTTGGACAAAACTGTGGGCATATGGGTACAGCAGATGGTGCAGGACATACTGGGATAGTGCTGGAGGACACCCGATTGGTTATTCAGAGCCAACTTGAAGCTTTTAGCCATGATGCCCTAACGAGGCAACAAGGCATATGGAATGAATTCACAGGCTGCATGCAGCCCCCAGCCACAGGTTCCTCAGCCTCAGCAGGAACCCAGTGCTGACAAACACGGGCCAGGATAGCGCTTCCCCGTGGTCAGGTTATTCTGTCAGTGCCCACTATAAGCTGCAGCTCACAGTCATCACCACGCTCAGTTGGTTGCTAGTCTCACTCCAGGGACCAGTTCCCTACCTCAATGACAGCCTCTGCAGCTACATCTACTGCTGGGAGATCAGCCCCCAACCTGGATGTCCCAGAAGTCCCCACAACGCGCACATGGGGCACATACATGCTCTACACGGCACCTACATGCCATTACTTGTCCTGTCACCGTGTGGAATGGAGATACGCCTGGTCTTTTGGGCAGCTGGGCATCTGCTCACCTCTTTTGCAAGACAAACCATTCCCTCATGCAATTGCCTTCCTACTCCCAACATGGTATTAACCTTTCTCTTAAAGTTGGCAAGCCCGTGTTACTCAAGGTCAGACTATTTAAACACCAGCTGCAGTGTTTGTCTTGCTTTTCTATTAAGGAGACAGTTTCAGCATGTACAGCACTTCCTCTTCTGAGACATTTGAGGACTGAGACTGTGACCTTTGGCTGCTATTTGAGTTCAGCAGCACAGGCAGCAATCCCAGGGGTGAGTGGGTTGAAAGAGAAAAGCCCTTTCCCTCCTCCTCTATCTCTTTACGGACAAACTCGTAACAAAGCAAGCAGCCAGCTGTGGGTGAAACACATGGCTTGGACACTGCAAGGAAGATCTTCTCTGTGCACTCCACAGCTGAAACAGTAAAGTGGCCCAGCACTGGCTCAAGCCCAGGGGTAAAGCCTCAGCCCATCCTCTGAGCCTGGGCAGCATTTAGATGCAATACCTGATTTTCATATAACTAAAACTAAGGGAAATTAATCACAATGGAAAGTCCTTGCATGAAAGTATGAAATAGTGCCTACCACAATGTAATCTTTCTGCTCAAGATGTCCTGCCTGGGCATTGACCGAGCAGCACATCAAAACCAGAGGGAAATCAAGGGATCATTTAACTCATTGTAAGCAAATGCATTAAACCAGCCTCAGATACCTCCTTAGTGCAACTTGTCAGGACACGGTTATACATGCTAAAGAGAAGAGAAGCAAAGATCCAGAGTGCTGGATCCTGGACTCACATGTCCTCCATTCATGATGCCCGTCTCCTGATAAAGCAGAAAAACCTCCTAAGTCTAAGAGTATGTTATGCTACCTGGTGAAATGGCACTTAGGCACACTGAAACCCAGAGCTCTGCACACTGGGTCAGCCCTCTTCCTACAAAGGCTCCTGATAACTCAACTTTAAATCCATTACATGCAGCACTGTTTGTTGCAGTCTGCAGCTATTCCGAATTTCCATCTGTTATTAGACAGCTCGGTATGTGGCCTATGAACTTCATGCCTCTGAATCCCAATAATGTCCTTTGACTCGTAACAGGCTAATTGACACCACGTTTGCAGTGAGCAGCTCCCACACTGGCCCTGCATCAAAGGCTAATGAGTTGGGAACTTGCAGGGCTTCTGATCTGAGCAGCAGAAGAGACCTCAGATTTTGGGGTAGAAATGTTTCCTTTTAGCTCTTTAGAAGGTAAACATAAAGGTAAGTACTGAATCAAAGTGTTTCATTGTCACCCCAAGGGACAGGAGGTCTCAACTCGTCTGAATCTGGTGTGCCCCAGTGGAGTATTTGGGACTGGCGTCAAGAAGGAAGAAACAGCACCTTCAGGGCTGCCCAACTGTGACTTCCCCAGGGTGCTCGAAGGCAGCACGGACACTTAGTACCTCCAATGGGTTGATGTTGCCCAGAGTGTGGACACCAAGGACTGTGAAAAATTCTTCTTCCCTTCCAAACTTCAGCCTGTCTTTCGTACCCTCAGCTCCAGACTTCAGACCCTCCAGCTGCAACTCTGCAAGAGCTGTCACACGGACAACTAACCAGCCACGTCTTACTTGTGGACAAAGTCACCTCTCACTTTTGGCTCTTAACAGAGCAGCCAGGTGCACACCTCGGCTTGTCCCAAGCTACCTCTGGCATGAAATGTCCTCCTTCGCCCTGTGGAGGGAAGCCAGATGGGGAAGCTAGTGTTAATTTGCAGCTGCAGCAAAGCAGAGACTCACAGTCGTCAAAACAGTGACTGCTGGCATCGTGACTTTCCTCTTCCCTTGTGATCTGTGGGAAAGGGGAGGAGAGCCAAGCTCTGCATGGAGAGACTCGACAGCCTGGAGCTTCTCAGGCACAAGCACCTCTTTCTTTGCCTCAATAGGTCACCCACTGGCAGCTGAAGGGAACGTACTAAGCCTTTAAAGGTCACCAAGTTGAACTGGGCTAGCATGGACCACAGACAGAACATAGCACAGTTCATGGCCCAGCTTGCTTGGGTCACATCCTTAAATTACGGTGACAATTTCTATCCCTGCTGATTCCCCTGTATTCCCCACTGGGAAGCCAGTTTTACAAGTAAATGAAAACCTACCTCAAGCCCCCATTCTTCTTGACCAAAATACAAATCCTATTAAAGATACTTGATGCCAGAGATCACAACAATCTCCCTTAAAAATCAGCATGTTTGCTAATGGCATTGTGCAAATGCCAACATTTTTTGAGTCTATGGCTTCACAGCACCAAGTCTACAGAAAAACCTGCTGAAGGTATTTCTGCCTGCTTCATCCTTCCCCACCCATCATCACACACTGAAACTGCCTTGTCCTCTCAGTTGCAAACAGCACAGCTTTCGAAACAACCATGCTTGCTGTTGTTGTTGTCTCCCTATTTTTCAGGTGGATCAGCTCTTGTAACTGCATCTCTGCCTGACTTTACCATCAACAGACAGAGAGGAGATGGCATGGACACAACTGGGGATAGGCACTGGGAAAGGGGTGCATATTTATGTTTTACTAGTACTGTGGCACTCAGGCTAAGCAGACATAAGTGCAAGCAAGTGCCTTCAGATCCCAAAGGTCCTGCATGTTCTTCCCAATGCTTCTGGTCCACACAAGTCTGGGGAAGAAGGCAACAGCATTTTCTCTTATGTACCTCAGCTGTAAAACAAGTAGTTGGTATTAACTTCAAATGAAGAAATAATAAAGCTCGGTCTAAGCCTTCCTGAGATTACTCTTGTGGATTAGGATCAAGAAAACAAGAAGATGTCCACCACAACCAGACTTGTTGCAGGTGTCTAGTATAGATGCAGTTAGACCTATCTACAACAGCTGGTTCCCACTGAATCCAGAGTGTCTCACTGTAAAGTATCCACAGCTGATCTGCAGGTGCAGGTTAAAGAAGCACCTTGACTTGGTACTAGAAGCTTTGGAGAGCATGGTGAGCATAGAATATTAAGCACATGGGGATGCCACAAACAGTTTCTAAGCCATTTAATGCATGGTCTCTGTGGAGGTGACTTACCCCCTAACTGCACAAAGCCTCTGGCTAGTAATTCATCATAGCACCATATCCACCAGAAGACAGGAGAAACTCCTACAAGATACCACTAAAACTCAAGCAGCATCCTCACAAACCCTGAAACTTGAAAAGTAATGGGAGCCCTAACCTACTATCAGGTATTCAGGTAGAAAAATGTGGGACCATAAGAACTGTTGTCAAGGTCTATTCATCCCAGTGACTTGTCTTTGGCCACGGCCAAGAGTGGATGTCCAGAGAAGAGTGTCAGAATACAGCAAATAGTTTGAGATATTTCCCCAAAATATCCAGCCAACTTCCAACAATTTGTGGCTTCCTGTGTCATAGAGAGTATTTTCATATTTAATTACTCGTAGTGAATTTTTCTTTCATCGTTTTATCTAGTTGCTTTATGAACCCCCATCAATTTTTAACATCCACAACATCCTGTTGCAAGGAGTTCCACAGCTTAATTATACACTGGGTGAAGAACCACCTCCTCTTGTTTGTTTTGGACTTGCAATTTCTGGTTTCATCTGATGTCCTGTAATTCTTGTATGGATAGAGCTACATACTCTTGAACATACTCTCCCTGTCCACCCTTCCCATACCACTCAGTGATTTACAGTTCTCTGTCATAACCTTTCTCATATGTCTCCCTTCCAGCCTGATGAGTCCTCAGCTACTTAGTGACAGGGCAGCCACCACAGAGTTTTGAGCATCTTAGTGTCCTGAGTCTTTTCCAAATTCACTTTGTGTTCACTTGCTTTTTGTGGCCAGGGAACCATCTTTCAGATGCTCCCTAAAAGAGATCGTGAGCAGCTGAGGCCCCTTCCCATGAGGGTGTATGTATCCCGTATGGGCTTAAAACAAAGGGGCTGGCAAAGATGTGAACATGGAACTCCATCAAGCCAAAGCAGCTCTAACTCTAGTAAAGCGTTCTTTCTGGCTTCACTGAGGAGGCAGGAGTCAGTGGTCAGTGTTTGCAAATGGTCTTGGAGGGCTGCATTTTTCAAAAGGGCACAAAGATGCCAATATTTTTGTATTATACTCCAAGGGTACTGGAAGGGAGAAAAACAACAGAGGAGATTTGAGTTTCTCCACGGTGACTTCCCTGAATGAAAGCCTAGAGGATGGTTGACATGACAGTGCAGAGATCTCTGAGCTGTGGTATCCCCCGTGAACCTCTCCCTATTCCCTTTCCGCCTGTGTTAGCAGAAGTCCTGGGCGAACCATCTCCAGCACCCACGTTGCTGAGGAAGCAACGTCTTCCCAGCTCAGAGCAGGGCAGAGCAGATCGCACATGTTTGCTGGGCAAACATTCATGTCTGCCTGATGTTTGCAAAGTCAGCAGAGATAGGAACCAGCCTCAGAGGGCCAGGCTCATTTTACAAACACTGACACGAGGAACCTCTAACAGCCAAGGCAGGAGGCCCCTGGGAAGTGTTGCTGAGTGTGTTGATCCAAATCCACAGCCTGTGAAGATGGGAAGTGTAAGAGGACTTTGTCAAGTTTCTTCTCCCCTTGATCACAGAAATCACAAACTTGCAGAGCTGGTGTGAGACACTTTCACCTCTCTCTCTGCTGCTTTGTTACTATCAGAGCACCTAAAAGAGCTGGTCAGAGCACAGGACTGCAATGTGTTCAGGGGCGTACAAACACAGACAGCCCTTTCTGTGAACACAGCTAAGCCTTTAAGAGGCTCAAACTGAACTACAAAATCACCAGCAGATCTTGTTTGAGACCAGCTGGTGTTGGCTGGCAATAACAGCCTGCCTGCCATGCAAACACCCGTCTGTCTCCCTAGCACCTATGTGTCCTCTCTAGGCAGCGTCCCACAGCTTTGACTGTCTGGGACACCCCAGGGAACCACACTCATTTCTGTTGATATCACAACTCCAGCAAAAGAGATGCTTAAATTAGAGGCACTTCATAATTCCAGGTTCATTCAAATTCCTGTTAATTCAAAAGCCCAGGACTCGAGTACATATGGTTAGAGACCATCAGTAGACGCCAACATAACCGAAAGCAAGTATAAAAAAGAAAAAGAGACAATTCTGGGTCTTCCCAAACCTCCCATTTTGTAGCCATCACAGCACTGTGGTGTTTTAAGAAGATACTTAAAGAAGATCAAGGATATTTAAAAAAAAAATCTGCCCACCTGTGTTTGCAGGGGCAGTGCAGGAGAGAGCATAGAGGCACATGTGTGAAAACAGAGCAAGAAGGCTGCAGACACCATGGGCTGCACAGAAGCAGGGGTCAGACATTCAGTACAGAAAGGCAGTCATCAGCCACTGAGCATCCATGCAGTGATGATGGTACCAGATGCCAAGGGCCATGGATGAGACCCATAGCTCTGCAGAGGGGTAGGAAGGACACAGCAAAGGAAGCATCAGCCAAATTTTGACACAGCACAGTTTTCAGGGGCTGGGATAAGATGTGTGTCAGCAAGAGGGGACAAATTCACTGTGTCAGCAGACACAGTGGTGTCCTCAGGCTTCAAGAAAAGACACCAGGACACCACAGGAGGAATGAATTAGCCATGCTGGGCACAATCCAAAATCCATGAGGTCTTGTCAGACACAGGCCAATGTTTTAGTGAATACACGAGCTGAGTCTTGGCATAGTGTGTGCACAGAAGTGGCAATCAGATCAAGCTGGAGAAGAAATCGGAGTCGAGGGAGAGTTGTTTCAGATGGGAAAGATTAAAATGTGTTTGGGCTGTGAGGAGGAGAATCAGAAGCCAGTGGAAGGGTAAGCAAAAAGAGAGCCAAAGCAGAAGGGAGCATCAGGTGATGGAGTGAGGAGGATGGCGGGGACAGGTCTGGGGCAGGAAAGAGGCTGCTAAAAGGAAAGGAAGAAATGTGATCTTTTGCCAAAGTCTCCTGGAAGGGAAGAGAGAGCTCCTGTTCAGAGCCAAAACAGGGGGAGGATGAATGAGGAAATGGGCTTTATCACGAGATATCCCGCAGCAGGAGAGCAGAGGAGGGGAAGTGGATGCTGGAAGGCAGCCAGGACTGGTGGGATGGCCCAGGGGACTTGCAATGAGCTGCAGAGAGCCAGGCACTGAGGAGAGAATTTATTTTGTCCCTTTTCAGCGATAGTCCATAACATGCCTTAGCCTAGGGCCACTTCCAGCCAAGGAACTCTGTCTTTCAGGTTATGCAATATATTCACAGGAAGCAGCAGTACAAGTCCTACCACCAGTACCTGCAATAATGTGAGGGGCGGAGGACTCATTATTTCCTCTGACGGTATTGTGGCTTTCAAGCAACAACCCAGAAAGCAGTGTTAGCATTGGCTTGGATGTGAAGTCAGATAATGATGCAAGCAGATAAAAACTGGAACTTAGAAAATCGGCATTGCGTTTCTGAGCTGATGGAAAAGTTGCAATGGTATCCCTAACTTGAGAGGATCAGGAGATTCATGGCAAGTAGCCATGATGTTACTCATGGTCCTTCCTGAACAACTACCCAACTCTCACACCTTTCCTTTTCTTCCTTCACAGATGTCCAAACATCTCTGCTCCTTCTCTGACACATGATGTGAAAACTACTTGCTTGTCCATCAGCCATCAGAGCATACAAAACCTCATTCAGACCAGAAATGTTGTTGTACCTGGGCAGATCACATACCCAAAGCCAGAAGTCTTTTTACTCTGATGTGGGTCCCAGTGCAGAGGGCTGTTCCAGGAAAGCACAGTCCCCAAGACCAGCACCAGCTATGACATGGCCACCCTCTAGTGGCTACCACTTCTCTCACAGGGACTCCCCATCTTCTACGTGAACATCCATTGCTTTCTCCTCCTTGGTAAGAGGTTAACTCAGGCGCACAAAGAAACCATTGTGGAAAATCTTGCTCCCCCCTACCAGCCCTTTGCAGCAGCACTGCGTGGGCTCACAGGGCAAGAGTTCACCAACTGTGCATTCAAAATGTAGAGGAAAACATAGAAATTAAGGTGCCCACAACCATCACATCAATTCCTCCTGATTGCAGTCCAGAAGAATATTTACCCTAGTCAGCCCATGTAGCACCAGCATAAAAGAGAGACCAAGTAGAAATCAAATGCTGTTAGCAGGGGAGAAAAATACAAGGGGTTTTGGGTGCACTTTCTTTCCATTTGTTTGGATTTCTTTAAATGGAATATTCTGATCCTTCAACATTTTTTTCCTGTACTCTACATAGGTCAACCCATCTCTATCTCTGTCTCTATTTCTATATGGTGGTGTGTCAAATTAGGTGGGCATGAACACCCAGGGGAGAGTTCCATTGTGGAAGGCACAATGCAGCTACTAAGGAACAAGAGCTCATGTCCTTCAGTTCTTCAAGATAATCACCAGATGTAACATGACACTGCTGACAACAACATTTCTCCCCCTAGGCTCTGTGAGGGTGTCTTGGGCAGCCCATGAAACCATACCCATGGTTGGTGTGTCCACTTAAAAGCTTCCTGATATGATCCCCAGGATACTGTGAAGGTTGCCCAGTGCGGTGCAGTTTGAGGACTGCTCAGTTGGGACCAAAACTAAAGCAGTACAAAATCAAGCAGGAAAAGCAGTGTCAATGTTTTTAAACAAAATATCCTGTGGTGATGCTAAAAAACAAACACATGCTGCTTCTGTGTAAGCAGGCAAAGGAGAACTGGAATGAAACTGGGAGGCAAAAAGGAAGTCAGCAACCCAACAGCTGACAAGTAACTCAGATTTCTTGCATCAGGCAGGATCCAGTCCTGTTGCAAAACCCAGTTTAATCCTTCCCTCATCAGCAGTCTCATCAGCCATGAGTCATTTCAGAGGGTGAGAAGAGACTCCGGACTCACTGAGCCCCACCTCAAGCTCGCACTGGGGGACACAAATGAGGAGGAGTGACTTTCAACAGTGTACGCACTGACAACCGAGTCCTCTCCAGCCATCCTCGAGAGCATCATTAAAGCTACATTTGCCACTGGGAAGTGCACTTCCACACCAAGTGGATGTTGTCGGGGGTGCCTGTCAACCATCTCACTTACTCTAATAGCTAACAAGTAATTGAAACACAACAAAGCTAGCAAGGTGAAGGAATCATCCCTGGGATTTCCTGAGATTGAAACCATTTGTCCTGCCGGCTTCATCTGATGACCCGTAGTTCTTGAGCTGTATGAGACAGAGACTAGCTAGTCCTTGTTCACACTCCCTGGACCACTCGTGAGTTTCCAATGCTCTTGTGTCCTTCTACAGCCATCTCTTCAAAGCTGAGAATTACCTACCTGACTATTCCTCATAGGACTATCGCTCCATGCCTCTGCCCCGTTACTGTCCTTCTCTGGACCTTTCCCAGCTCCAGCTCCTCTGGTACAGTGGACTCTGATTCCATGGTGCAGTGCGTAGCTATGTGATGTTTCCCTGTGTTCTTAATTCTTACATGAGAGTTCTTGGCACCTCACCCGTGCTGGAGACAACTTCACTCAAGAGTTAACTTATATAAGCAGGAAAGACGTAGAGAAAGGGACTCAGCAGCAGGGAACATGCCTGTGATGAGGATGGGGATGGAGAGGCTTCAACTATCCTCCCTCCTGCCCCCATATCCTGCATGGGAAGGAGCAAATGACCGTGTTTACACCTCTATTGCAATGAGACAGGCCTAAAGCAAGATCTTAAGAACATAAGTCAGGATCTTGGGGTGCAGAGGAGGGCAGGAAAGTGCTTGGGCTCACACAGAGGTGCTCAGGGACACATGCGGGACCTGCTGGTGCTCTCCCTGCTACACAAGCTGTGGTAAGCACCCAGCGTGAGCTTACAGCAATGGGTACAGGTGGCTTACTTATGCCAGAGGAAAAGCAATTCCTGTGTTACTCTTCCTCAAGAAAACCCCTTTGGACATCAGCTAGCTCTGCACTGATGTTGTTGCGCCTCTGGCTTTTGCAGACTGTCTCTTGGTCTCTCTCCCCAACCCAGGGTCACATTTGTGGTGGCGCTAGGGCCAGAGATCATAGAATCATAGAATGGTTAGAGTTGGAAGGAACCTTAAAGATCATCGAGTTCCAACCCCCCCGCCATGGGCAGGGACACCTCCCACTAGACCAGGTTGCTCAAAGCCCCATCCAGCCTGGCTTT
>JAOXNO010000033.1:43580796-43631871 GCA_028565335.1 Limnodromus scolopaceus | reverse complement strand
CTCACCACCCTCACAGTAAAGAATTTCTTTCTAGTACCTAATCTAAATCTCCCCTCTTTCAATTTAAAATCATTACTGCTCATCCTATCACTATATTTCCTGATAAAGAGTCCGCCCCCCCTCCATCTCTCCTGAAGGCCCCCTTCAGGTACTGGAAGACCATTATAGGGTCTCCCCAGAGCCTTTTCTACTCCAAGCTGAGCAATCCCAGCTCTCTCAGCCTATCTTTATAGGAGAGGTGCTCCAGCCCTCTGATCATTTTTGTGGCCCTCCACTGGACCCATTTCAACAAGTCCGCATCCTTCCTGTGTTGAAGATTCCAAAGCTGGACACAGTACTCCAGGTGAGTTCTCAGGAGAGCAGAGTAGAGGGGCAGAATTGCCTCCCTCAAACTCCTGGCCACAATTCTTTTGATGCAGCCCATGATGCGGTTGGCTTTCTGGGCTGCCAGTGCACATTGCCGGCTCATGTCGAGCTTCTTATCCACCAGCACTCCCAAGTTCTTCTCCTCAGGGCTGCTCTCCAGCCATTCTCTGCCCAACCTGCATTTGTGCCTGGGGTTGCCGTGTCCCAGGTGTGGGACCCTGCACTTGGCTTGGTTGTACTTCATGAGGTTTGCACAGGCCCACCTCTCAAGCCTGTCCAGGTCCCTCTGGATGGTATCCCTTCCCTCCAGCGTGTCAACCGCACCACACAGCTTGGTGTCGTTAAACGTTGATAACACCAGAGCTCAAGCCAGCAAGGAGGACAAGGGCCAGCACTGCCCATGACAGGGGATCACTTGGGTTTGGTCAGTGTGGAGGCCAGTCCTGCATTTCTCCATGATGCTATACTTGGGACAAGCACAACCACACCAGTCCTTGGCTCTGCTCTCGTTTGCTTGATGGGGGCATGGGGATGGGCTTGTCCCCAGGGTGAACAGAGATGTTTCTGTCCTTCATCTCCCTACCAGGTGTTTTCTGCTGATCTTCCCTGCTCAGATTTCTTTTGTCTTTTCCTCCCCACAGGGCTGGGCTGATGAAGCTGATTTGGGATCACATGTCACTTAGCAACATTTATTATCCCTGACAACATCCAAGTTTACTCCGGCTGCCAAATGGAACGAGAATGAAACAAGCCTCCCTCACCTCTGGCATGGAGGGCTTTTAACTAAATTTGCCTTTATTGCTACCCTCTCTGCATGAAAACATTACAAGGGCATACAGTGGTGCTTGTCTTTTCTCTCCATCACTGTCCAAAGCCCTTTTGTGGGAGCATGACTCTACCAGGGCAGGTCCCAGATCTCAATTCTGGTTCAGCAAAACTAACAGAGATGTAACTAACACCAAGCTCACCCAGTGGGTGAGAAGAGGCCTTGGGCCAGAGAATAGCATCTCTCTTGTGGGCTACTTCCATCTTACACACGGCTGTGGGATGTTTATAGTCACTGATTTCAGCAACACATCATGCACGAACCCCTCCCATAGGGAGGACATTACCTGACATACCTTCTGTTGCCATTGTTGCACCATAGAAAGCCAAAATTGCATTCAGGTATTGGCATCTCCTGGCACAACACAGGTTACCAAAGGGATACAGCTTGTGAATGAGCTGGAACATCCTCTGCAAGGCAATGACAGTATGGATGTGTCAGCCACACCATGATAGGGAGGAAAGAACCTCTTGCTGATGTGTCAGCATGCCCTGCGAAATGCTTCCTTTCTTTAAGGACTTGGAGTGGTCAACGTCCTTTTGAGTCAGTAGGAATGGGGTTCATTTCACAGATAAAAAGCCCACTAGCATTAGTTGTCTACGTCAGGTGTCTACCTGGAATCTAGGGGCAGGACTCAGCTGCCTAAATGTAGGCATCCATTTCCACTGGAGAGATCCTAGGATATCCCACCCACCTCTCTGGAAATGCATGGGTCTTCTGTGCATCCTCTGCCATACTGCCTATTCTTGAAGATGTCCTGGGCATGATATGGCATATCTCAAAAGGGCTGAAGCATCTGAGGAAGTTCTGGGTAGGGACTCTTTATGAGGGAGTGTAGCAATAGGATGAGGAGTAAGTGTTTTAAACTGAAAGAGGGGAAATTTAGATTATATATTAGGAAGAAATTCTTTACTGTGAGGGTGATGAGACACTAGAACTTGTTGCACTGAGAAGTTGTGGATGCTCTATCCCTGGAAGTGTTTGAGACCAGGCTGGATGGGACTTTTAGCAACCTGGTCTAGTGGGAGGTGTCCCTGCCCATGGCAGAGGGTTTGGAACTCGATGATCTTTAAAGTCCCTTCCAACCCAAGCCATTCTATGATTCTGTGATCTACATTGAGGCAACTGAGTTTAGCCAGAGGTATCCAAGGGTTTTTTATGGTTCACAGAGATTTAATGCAGGGACCCTAGAAAGCTGTCCACCTATACAGAAAGTACCTCTGCTTGTACATTATTGCTTGTACTGGCAAAACAGTCAATGCAGTTGCCAAAACATAGATGTGTTATCCGAGACCTGCTGTGGTGTCTACGACATCCACTTGGGGATGTGGCACAGGCTCTACAAGAATGGAGATATGGCCACTGAACCAGCAGATGGAAGGAGGGATATGCCAGGCAGGAGACCCTTGGTGTCTAAAACAGCACTGGAAACCTGTGTTTAGGCAACCTTCCCAGCCCTGAGGTGCATTCATCCCACAGCACAAAACAACTGGACAATGAGAAGCTTGGGCTGTGCTAGCTCTGGGCCAAGAGACCGTTGGCATCCAGGATGCCAACTCAGCAGGTTTCTGAAAATGCCAGCTTCCCTTCCAAAATAACAAGCTTCACCCACGAAGGAAAGGAACGATGATAGCTCTGTTCTCCAGCAGCTGCAACAAACAAAAGCTGTGTCAGAGCCCATTCCAGCAAGGAGGCACAGAGTAACAAATTGCCCAAGAAAATGCAAGGAATTTCCTGGCATAGCCAGCCCTCCTAGCATGATCCATGCTCACAAGCTAGAAATTAGAATCCATGCGTTGTTAGCTAAGATGGGATTTAAAATCATATATAAGTAGGACTGGCACCAATTAACCATCACAATAGGAAGTGGTATAAGGTGGTGATGCCTGGAAGAGGCAGCAGATCAAACTGAAATGCATTCAGAGTGCAGGAGCAGTTTTCTGAGGGAATTTCCTTGGGATGAGCAGGGTTAATGGAGACGGGAAGATACTGAAGTGAGGACTGTGGGCTACGAGGACCTTGCTCTGTAGTAGATAACAGAGCAAAAGCCCCAGTGCTGGGAGAAACTCTGCTTTGGATGATAGGATTTCTACATGTCAACACACCTCTGAGAACATCACAGGCTTTCAAGAAGGTAAAATGAGTGTTGTAACCTCCATTTCGTCACAGAAGGGAAAGCACGGAGACCAAAGACAAGCAAGAGGAGAAGCACAGATTACAACCTGATGCTTTCTCCTTGACTTGGTCATGAGCATATGCTGTTTCTCTTGCTGATGTTCTTTGGGCTAAAAATCAAAGTATTCAGGGAAGGTTTCTGGAGGTGCATCCAGGACTTCCTGAAAGTAGCAACAAAACATGGAGAAGGGCCAAAAATCTTCTCCTTCTAAGCAGAAAAGAAAATGCAGGCAATGGTAAAATCCCTTTCATTTGTCTTGTGTGGACCCAGATGTCCCAGGGTACATCACCCCATGGCTTCATCCCTGTGGTAGACCCAGACAGGACAACCTCCCCAGAGCACAGAGGTGAGCTGAAAACCTCATGTGGTTTAGAAGCACATCAGCACAGGGCTGGTGAGCCTTTGCCATCCTTCCAGCCCCTTGGGGTTGCTGTGCCCTGCATCCGAGCTACACCAGCTGACATCTACCTCCTGATCCTAATGGTTTGCTTACCTGATTTTACTGCTGGTTGCAGTCTGGCATAGATGAGGGGTCGGTTTGCTGGGCACATTTAAGGAAGGACTGATTGCACAGGGTCTCCTGGGTGTGCTGATCTCCCTGGCACTCAGCACCTCTCCAGACCAGGATCTGGATCAGGGCATCAGCTGCATCACAGGGAGGGAAAGGACCTAATTTGGGGACTTCCTCCACGGGATCAGTTCATGAAATATGTAGCACCCCAGTGAGGTGGCAATAAGGTTGAAAGGAAACTGAAGCACTGCTAAGCTATGCATCCCAAAGAGAGGATCTCAGTTCCATGCCTTCCCCCAACGCAGCCATGATCCCTGGCAGATGAAGACAGCATCCGGCAGTAGGGTAGTTTCCAAACCAGCAGTTGGGCTCTGGATCCATTTTGGCTGAGCCCCCAGCCCGTGTCTGATGGCTCGGATGAAAGGTTTCTGTGCTGGCCCTGCTCTTGCTAGAACTGAATGAGGATGAACAGCTTGGCTTCGACTTGCAAACTGAGCCAAAGCCCTAATAGAAATTACAGGAGGAAGCTGAGCAGACTGCAGGATGTCCTCTCGTCCACTTCTCCCCATTTGCTGCAGCAAAAAAAAAAGGATGAGGGTGTTGGGACGTGCCCTGATTACCCTGCTCTGGAAAACACTTTGCTGTGCTGCTGTAGTTTCCTGCCCACCTACAACCAGTGGCCTTAGTGTTTGTGCTCTTGGCAGAGCCCGATGAACCCGGGAGCTAAGAAAACATTCAGAGGGCTCGAATGAGTAGCAGCCCTGTGTTTGGGCTGAATAGCAAAAGGAGCTTGTGTGGGTTTCCCTTTCAGAGACAGCTGAGAAAAGGTTTTGTTGCGACTCTCTGTCAGGCCAGAAGCGCCAGGGAGTCTTGAATTCTGATCTCTGTGCTTGTTTGTGCCTATTTAATTTCATTATTTACTCTTTAACTGCTATAAGGGCAGAAGCAGATCAGAGCTCTTGCAGAGAGGACTCCCATTGGTCCTAGCCAGGCAGACTGGGGTCTGTCATTTAGCTCAGACACCCAGGGAGCCCCCTCCAAGACCCAAACACCTTTCCACACAGGACATCATTGCTATGGGAATTGCCCTGTGACATAGCTTTTGTCCTGGCCCAGACCCTCCACTTGGCAGGATGCTCAGAGGGTCCTCTTGCACTCAAGGATTTTTTCCAGTCCAAACACACGGAGAGGAAGAGAGGCAGAGACAAGAGTGTGATGGAGCTGTAGCTGCCAGATATATTCCCCTTGTCCAAGACCTCTGCCCTCAGACCACCACGTCATCCCACAGCTTTTGTGTCCTCTTCAATTCCCCCAAGCATCCCAGCAGCCATGATGGGAAAGATATGCTCCCTCCCAGCTAGCCCTGACCTTAATCTGGCACCTCGTCATCTCATCCTTGGACTTGGCTTTATTTTCCCACAGATCAGAGATCTCCAGGCTTGATGATTGTAACTCACTCTGCCTTGGAAGGAAGACACAACACATTGCCTGGAAACACTCTCCTGCCACCAAATTTCATGTCCTCGGGAGACCAGCACCATGGGAAGGCACAGCTACAGTGGTTTGGTGCTGACTATCAGATGTCCCTTGGTGCCTTCCCAGTGAAGGTCAGTACCTCTACAGCTGCCACTCAATGACATGAGGCACACATGAAAGAGTGATTACCCTCTGCGATGTAGGGTCTTCAACAGTCTTAAGGTACCAGCCACAAGGTGAACCTGCTGAATCCTGGCTTGGAGACTGCAGTTATCATGGCGCCCATGGAGAGCGTGTGATTTTGGCTGAGCCACCTCTGCACCCATTCTTGGTACACACGCTCCAGACAATTAATTCCTTCCCCAGCCTGAAACCAACTGGGAGAGCACCTCGATTTCTGCTATTAAAGTATATCAGGTGCTTTGAAATATAGGTATCGACTTATACCACGTAAGCTGCAAAGCATGGAGCTCCAGGAAGGTTTTGGGTGATGCTGATGAGACTTCGTAGTCTCAGAATTCATCTTGAGTTACTGACAGAGGAGCAGCATAAAGGAAGAAAAACAGTGGAATGGAAGAGGATAAGGATAAATATTATTTAATAAGTATTAATATTTAATATCCAGAACCTGTCCTGGATTAGTCTGTGAATTTAGATATGAAGCTCCTGGAAGGGCCTAGAGGGATTTTTGTGCCTCATATTCTCATAGGTGTCAATTAATTAGATGAGCCAGCCTGAGATGCAAGACACTTGAGATGAAGCAGGATAACCAAAACCAGTCGGTATGAAAAAAAATAATTATTTATGAATAATTCAGAACAAGCACAGAAGTCCCAATTAAGGCCAAACCTCACAGAGGGAAATGAAAGATTTTTTTTTTACTGAATTTGGAGTTCAACTTTGGAGCTGCAGTCATGTGAATTCTAGCTGCTGGGCATCCTCCCTCCCTGCCTTGTCCCTGTATTGTATGTGCTGCATCTAAGGGCTGTGTTTTATAGACAGAGAAGCGTTGATTCAGCCGTGTCGGAATGAAGCCATCCATCCGTTGGCCGCCGTCACTGTACACACAGTGCATCAGATGTCTCTGGGGACATTATTCTTCCTGTCCTGGCCCTCACTCTGCGGTCACCCGGGTTGACATCAGGATAACCCCATTAGTGGTCAGGGAGTGCCTCCTGCTCTGCACGTGTGTAACCAGGAGGGAGATGACCCCGCCATGCTCCTGGCCCTGGAAGTCCCCTCAGAGAGGGCTTGGTGTCTCGCAGCACCGTGCTGACAATGAGCTCCCTGCAATGCCTCACGTCGGCTTGTCTTACTGAGCCACGCACCCCCCAGAAAGACGTGACAGGAGATGTTCCTGCCTTGGCAGTGAGAGGTGGCCTTTTCTGCACGTAGACCAGTTAACACTTTGCATTTCATCGCCTGCCAAGCCCCATTCAACACAGCACTTCAGCCCACACCTTTAAGCCCAGATGTCCCACCAAGTCACTTCTCTGCAGCATAAAAAGCCCCTTCCCTCGCTGTGTCTTTCAGACCACTCAGGATTTCTCCAGCTGGAGGCACAGGAATATCTCCCACCCATCAGGAGAGCTCTTCACCTGTTCTGAAGCCAAGGTCTGGCTTTACCCGAAGGGATTTCTCTGACTGGGCTTAGGCTCTCTGAGCTCTTTCTGGAGCTCACATACCCCCCAGTGAAGCATAGATGCTTCAGACAACATGGATGAAAGGATGGGAGCCACCAGGCTCATTGTGAGGAGCCCTGTTTCCCAGCCCACTCCTCCCCTCGCAGTGCAGTGCACCTCTCCTTGGAATGCTGAGCATGGTTCTTTCCAGGGAAGTGGGAACATGGCACCGTAAGGGAAGGCTTAGCAACCTGATGGATGAAGCCCGGAGCGGTGAAGCTTTCCCAGTACTTTGGAGAGGGCCCTTTCCCATCTGCCCTGTAACCACAATTTGCCACAATATCCCCTTTGAACGCTGAGTGCTTCAAAAAGAGCAATCGCTACAACACAGGGAGGATGCTTCTGCCTCCCTCTTTCCTCCATGAAGCCCCCCATCTGGCAAAATCTCTGGCTTCCTATTTGCTGCCTTAAGAAACAAGGAGAAGGGGGAAGGGAAGCAAATCTCAACCCCAGGCTCGTGCATTTTCACCCATCAGAAAGCAATTTTACATGATTACAGCACTTTCTATTCTGGTCTGCAGTTGCAAGTTTATTAGTTAAGAGCACACCAGTAACTTTGAATTGTGACTGCATTAGGAGAAGCACTCAAGCTTCATCATCTTCTGAATAAAACACTTAAGGAAACATCCACAGCAGTTATAATCTTTGATGGGTCTCTGCCTGTGGCATGACTTAATGTTCTCATGGTAGGAATAAGGAGAGGAGAGGGGGAAGGGGCTGATAAAGCTTCCAGCACAGAAAGCTGCAGTATAGCAGCAAATCACACCGATCTTTACGGAGGAGGTTCACGAGATATTGATCAGCTTTCACTGTTTAAAGCTCCAAA
This sequence comes from Limnodromus scolopaceus, assembly GCA_028565335.1. Classification (NCBI taxonomy): domain Eukaryota; kingdom Metazoa; phylum Chordata; class Aves; order Charadriiformes; family Scolopacidae; genus Limnodromus; species Limnodromus scolopaceus. The sequence goes on along the minus strand of JAOXNO010000033.1, from coordinate 43,624,008 downwards.
ATGGAATCAGGTTTAAGTAAATGAAAAGCCCTCTCTGAAAGTGCAGAAATTGTGAAGGAGGATGTGCAGGAAATACAGCAAGGGCAGGAGCTGGCCAGAGATTTCCATAAGCCTTCACAGCAAAACAAAATCCATCCTGGGAACCTCTTTACCGAACCACATGTCTCCTCTCTTGGGAGATGGGGCAGCTGGGTCTCAAGTGGGACCTCCAGTGACCCATGAGCATCTCCAGCAGACATGGACAAATCCTCCCAAGAGCATGTGGGAGATGAGTAGTTATCCTCCTTTCACAGCAACAGGGAATTATTACAAGCAAAGGCAAGGCAAGGACAGATTTAGACCCAAATCCTAAAGTATCTAAAGTCTCTTGACCGAACAGCTATTCATTCAAAGGACACAACATTAATAGACTATCAATGGTTGATGTATTAAACATTTACTGATTAAAGATTTACAGCAGAATCAGGGGACTGAATTTTTTGGATTTTTCTGAGCCGCAAGCATCTTCCTAAATTGTGGAACAATCCTTCCACTCGGTGGTTTATAAGTGATTATAAAAACAGAATAAAAATAAAATCAAAGCAAATTATAATGATGCGAAATTAAGATTACTGCAAACACCTGCTTTCTGAAAAAGAGAGAGATAATCTCAAAAATTTTTTGCTTACAAAGGAGAGAGGCATCTTTAGCTTGAATGTTTTTTCAAAAAAGGGCGGGGGGAAAAAGCCAGTCTAGAGGAGCTTAGGCAACCCTCTCCTTCAGCAGAGACAAAATGCAACTTTCTGGGAAACTCAGCAAATTTGGACCTGTGTTCCCAGAAGATGACCTTGCTGCAGGATCGCCCCTCTCCCAGGGGGATCCAAAATGTTACTTCACACAGACCTGCAAAGCTAAATCAGGCAGAAATAAAATCATCTCCTATGTCTGACGTTCCTGTCCCTCTAACGGGCCCCAGTGAGATTTGGCCCTAACGCTGGTAGCATTGGGCTGCCCCAAGGTTGCCCTTCAGTGGGACTGAAGCAGAATGGGGTTTATTTACCAAGTACAGGCTGTGCTGACCAACTTCTTGTATTCATGGAATACAGCCCATTTGCCCTTCAGGCAGCTCCTGAGTTCGACACTTCAGTCCTGTTGCCTCCTCCCAGATTTATGTGCAAGGACAGAAGGTCATTTTCCTGGTCATTACACAGAATCCAGTCCAGTGACAGCAGCAGGGTGCAATATTTCCAGGCCAACTTCTGCTCAGCCCCTGAAGTGCTGCTGAGTGAACCACCTTTTAAACAGTAATTTTCAGCCATCCACTGGCCGACCAGCTCCCTCTGCTGCTACTTCTTCCAACTTGACCCAAACTGCATTTTTAGAGATGAGAACCCACCAGAAGCAGCTGATGAATTTAGCACAGCAGTTGGCTGGCAGAGCACAGTCTTTGGGATTGAGGGGTCAGCTTTTTTTTTTATAAAAACAGCAAGGGTTCTATCAAAACCAAACAAATGTCTTCATTGCACACCGAGTGCAGGAAGATCATGTGCCATCTCCTTCACTGATGCTCCCTTGCTGTTTCTCTGTTCACATCCCTCAGTGGGACCATACCCAGACCTGATGAGCAGAAATTCTGGGGAGGGGTTATCACAGCAAGCTTTTCCTGGTTAAAATAAACCAGATTTACTTTAGATGTTACTAAAGGCATGCTGTGCCTTCATTCTCAACTGAAGTATAAATCTCAATGGCTTCTCTTGAACCAAGGCATTTTATCAGCCTGGCATTTGCATCACTGACCCTTGGAGCTGTGGAGATGCCAGACACCTTCTGAGCTGGCAAAGATGGGAACTGACAGCAGAAAGGTGAGAAAAATGATCTGCTGGCTTGTGGAACAACATTACCCATGCCTACTGCAGGAGGAGCTACCATCTGCCATATGATGACAATCTGACAGTCTTCACTTGTCTCCAGGAGACTCGAGCCCCTCAACATGCTTGGCAGTGTGCATGACATAGCAGGAGGCAGCCCACCTTGGGCTGAAGAGCATAGAGGTGAAATAGCCTCCACCTCCAATTAACACTTGGGGAAACTGAGACACACAGAGGCTGCAATATGCCTGCGGTTTCACAGAAAGTTAGTGGCACAATGGAAATATGTCCTCCATGCTCTGCCATGATGATGAAGGTGCCATAGACGGGTGGGAGGGTGACCAGGTTCGATATATGTTTAGAAGTCAGTGAAGTGATGCCAGGAGGTTCCATCTGTGGCAGAGACAGCCTGGAGGGAAGGCAGGGGGGTCATGCAAGCTGTTACTGAGTCAGTCCTTAATTCTTCTGCAGGGACTGAGAGCAATGATACCAACCTCCTGGCGGTCCTGCCAATGGGGTAGAGAAGCAAGAGGGTGTCCATCCAGCAGGCACATGGAGGAACCACCAATTCGCTTCACCCACAACCACCCAACAGCTGCCGGATGTGACCACATTCATCTCTTCTAACAACCCTGGCCAGGTTGGACCTGATAACCTGGCCAGGTTATCACCACTGTTTGAAGCAGTGACCCAGGGGTGAATGGCAGCAAGGTTTATCTCGGAAGGTTTATTTTGACAAAGGTGTCTGCTTTGGAAAGCAATGCCAGTTCCTCATTCATCCACAGCTGCAGCCAGGAAAATTCATGCCAGGATCCTGCTCAGATCACAGCATTTCCTTGTAAGGGGTGTGGTGTCTAATGTGAATTAAGATTAATTGTGCAAAAATTTAACCTAGCACAGGTCTATCAGCCATCCCATCAAGTTGTGTTTGAGGGGACATTGAAATAGCATAAACCCTCCCAGGGCACACTGAGAGCTGCCAACGAGAATCCATCTCTGCCTCAGGTAGCAAGATCTGCTCTGCACAGCAACTGCAGAGGCCTGTTTTCAGGGGTGCAAGGAGGAGCCAGTTTTAGGGTGTTCCACTTTTCGCTCATTGCCAGAGGGCTGTCAGCTGCTGGATGCTTCTAATCTTATTGGCAGCGTGTAGCTACTGGCTTTTTGTCTTTACCTTTGCTTCCACTGGAAACCACTGATGGAGCTTCATGATTGTGAAGCTCAAGTTCACACTCCATCACCAGAGCTTGGACCGTCACTGCAAGAAGGGGAAGGCATGGGTGAGAAAACTCAGCCTCTGCATTTCACACCATTGACATCTCCGGGCAAAGGCTGCCTGGAATGGTAGCAACTAGTCAGGATTGCTTATCTGCTGGCTCTGCCTGCCCGTAAGTGGAGCAATTTGATGATGTCAGTCCAATAAGCCTGGCAATAGCTTAAAAGGAGTCATAAATCATTGACAATAAGTTAACCACTTGAGCTAATAGCTAAGACAAGGAATACATTGTTCTAAAATGAAGCAAAATTTGCCAGTGACAAAAAAAAACCAAAAAAACAAACATATTCCTTCTCATTGCTTTCTGCTGTTGCTGTTTCCAGGAGAGCGATCCTAAAAGGGATTTCCTATGAGATCACTCCCAATCAGGCAGAGGGAAGACAAAAGCATCTCTTAAGGCAATTCCAAATTTAAGATTTTATGTCACCAGCTCATTCAGGAGGGAGACTTTGTAAAAGAAGGGAAAAAAAAGTCCATCTCCTTTACCACATCACTTGACAGCCTTGTGTCAGCTTTCACCTGAGGATGTGAAAATATTGTAAATGCAGCAGGATGATGAACCTCCCGCTGCCCCTTCTCTCCTGAAGGAGTGTGGAGTTACTCCTCTTCTGAAGGAATACAATAGGATTCTTCTTTTCCAAGTACATACTTGTACAAAAAAAAAACTATAATTGAATTAGCTGGTCCTTCCTCCTTCTCCTTTGAACCTTGACTGGGCTGACAAAGAGCTTACTGCCTGGAAATGTTTTTCAGGGTTGTTTTGGAAAACACCATTTTTCATGATGGAAAACTGAACCAGAGGATTGCTTTGCTATTGCACCTGCACATGTAATCCTCTCCAGCAATGCAAAATGCATGGCCACTTCTCTGGTGTAGGTATCCAAGAATCTCCCCATAAATTTTGGCCAGAAATTCTTCTGAGAAATTGTTCCTCAATGAATAATTCATTCCTTCCCACCTCTCCATGTCATGCTGGATTTGATGAACCTGCTGTGTCTCCCCTGTTCCTTCCCAAGCTGAGAAGTCCTGGCCTGCCTAACCGCTCCTCTTACAGAAGTCCTGTCAGACCTTTGCCATCTTCACAGAGCCACAGGGATCTGACGTGCCTGCAAGTGACCCATGTCCTTCTGGGCCAGCAACCAGAGGACAGACAGGATATCCCAAGTCACATCAAACATCACTTGGCACTTACACTTCAGCAACTGAAATGAGCTGGGCGTGACGGGGATCATCAAGAGAAACCAGAGGGCAAAGAGAGGATGAGCAGGTGGTAGGAGCATTAGCAGGGCACCCGGTTGTCTTGCAGGCAATGTGATTTTCACGGAGCACTGGATTATTTCCTTCTGCATTTTTTCCAAAATCTAGATTAATTCCTCACCATAGTTCTCATTCTCTCCTGCAAATAATCATTCCTTCAAAGCAATGTAAGGGCAACCATACCTCTCTGAATCCAGCAAGCTTGCAAATAGGATATCAGAAGTAGGGCAGACTGAGAGGACCTCGTCACTCCCACCTGACTCCATAGCTGTTCGGACAATGACCAGACACCACATTGCAGAAAGCCAAAGAAACCCCATCACCAGGAGGGGGTGGGAGGACATTTCTTCTCACCCTGAGCTGTTTGTGAGGGGTTTTTCCATTTTTTTTTTCACTGTGGAGCCCTAATTAACGACAGATGCACAGACCTCCTGGGCTAAACATGCCTGAAGTCAGTACAGGAGAGGGACCATCATTCCCTGTTCCCAGCCCTCAGCAGGAACCATGGTCAAGGGGGCTAGTCTAAAATAAAAGGTTTCATCGTATGAACCTTCTAGAGGAAGCAAGTTTTCTCCTGGAAAGAATAGAAAGTGCGTGTGGCAGGAGCAAGCAGCTCCTTGGGGGCTGCATGAGCAGGAAGAAAGATGTTTTGATTTATTCTAAGTGTGAAACTTGGCCAGGGAAACCTGCCAGGTGTTTGTATTGGCTCCCCTTTGTCACCAGGCTGTACTTCCAGCAGGAACTTTGCTTCTCAAAGCTGGCTTCTTAATATCCATAATCAGGAGAAGAAGAGGAGACAGTCAGGGGCAGGGTTGGTGGAAGGGCTCAGGATAGACTGAACTCAGCCTTCACTAGCGTCTGGCAGGGATCACAGATGCACGTGAGTTTCCCACAGGGTCAGCCTCACCACCATCTCCATCCCTGACACCTTCTCAGTGCTGCAGAGAAAACCAAGAACCCAGCTTATCATCAGCACTTTAGGGAAATTTTCCCAGTGAAGCAGATCAAAGCAAATACCTACAGCCAGGGCGTGAGAAGCCAGATCTGCAGCAACTTGAGGCATCAGGACGGACGGCCTTTGGTCAGCCAAAACGCAACAACTTCCTGCAGATGGGGCCAACTCAGATCAAGCCTTTGTGCTTCTGGACGGCATGACATTGGGCCAGGGGACAGCTGACAGCCTTCCCAGTCTGCAGGAACTGGAAGGTCCTGAGATAGCCTGGCAGCAGACTTAAAGCAAACAAAAGGAAGTGCTATTTCACACCGCTCGCAGAGATGGTTCAACTCAGTGCCAACAAATGTGGCCAAGTTACATCCACCGTAGGTGATGGGAAATCAAGCACATTGTGTTCTGGCCCCCATCTAGCTCGATACTCATGCTTCCCCTCTTGTGGTGTGAAGGCACAACTTTTGCTCTTTTAACTCTTCCCTTTCCCTTCCCCGTATCTTTTCACGCAGGTCTCACAGAGGTGGGGTGACCCACTAGCATCACCTGCTCCCTCCACTTGTGCTGCTTTCTCCCCCTGTCTTCTCATATGTGGGATAAAGGAAAGGGTGGCCTGCTTTCCTCTACCCCCTCTAATCTTCTTGGCACCCCATTTCTTTCTTTGTGCCTCTTTCTCCCCTCCATTTTTTCCCCTTCCTATTGGACATATATATTTTGCTGAAGGCAACCAGGCTGGAGAGTGAGAATTGACCCCAGGTCTCAGCAGTGCAGAGAGGCTCACATCTTCGTGGTTAGACCACACTTGTGCACATCTCCCAGGGCTGGTCCTCCTCTGCACCTCCTACGGCTTTCCTGAGGCCACAGTCATTTCTTTTGTTTCTGTCCCATTCACAATTCCTGGAGTAACATCCTTGTGGTGTCACAGCCCAGAAAGGTGTTTGCAGTACAGTACTGTGTTGCAAAGGGGCATGGTCCCTGTGGGGGGAATCTAAGCACGTGACTTGGGATTTGGAGGGTGAGAGGACTGCAGAGGGTACAAAGGGCAAGGTCTAGACCTATTTCATCCATGCAGTCTGAAGCGGACGAGAGGAGGGCAGTTTCTAGTGCAAACTATGCCCAGAATCGTGGACAGCTTCCTCTCAGAGGCTACATTAATTTACTCCAAAAGCAATGTAGCATTATGTATGACTCCCACGGGTTGTTCTCCTGTCCGCATCTCTTTCACCCGGGATTCCCTTCATGTTAAGGGTGAGTACCAAGGACAACCAACCCCCCCCCCCCCCAAAAAAAAACCTCCCTACCTCCTCAAGGTGTTCAAGCTTGCCTTCCTGCCTCCCTTGTCACGTTAGGCAGTCACCACCTGCATATCACTTTATCACTTCAGCTTTCATATCTCTTCACATCTACAAGAGGTGACCCAGGTAAACGGCAAATGGCTCTTGACTTTGCTCCAGACCAAGCACGCCCCTTTCCTCGGGATGAGAGGAAAGTGTGTGCTGAGCTTACACAAAACATCCTGCATTTCCCTGACACCTGCACCTAGCGAAGCCCTTGGGAGGCAATTTAAGGACAGTCTTCAGCTATGAATGTTCTTGGTTTCATCGCTCCAAGTCAGACCTTTATTGTCATGAAAAGGATATTGTGGTGAGCGCTGTCACTTCCACTTGCTGTTGGAAAACGAACCTTGCCATGAGCTAGCTCTCACATTCCCTGGAGTATTAACCCATGTATAGCTTTTAGAACGTTTATGAGCAGTCCTGCCTCTATGTCATTACATAACAGAGCTCTAGGAAGAGAGACCTGCTTTAACAGAGACCCAGGCCACCAAATCCACCTGCTTGCAGCCTGATACCTCCTTCCATGGCATAAAAAAAAAAAAATCATATGAGCAACATAAACTCCATGGCCAAGATCCTCATGCAAGTGACCCAATGTAGGTGCAGAGGGGAAGCACCTCAGCTATTCCTCCCTCCCTACTTCTCCCCAGCTGTGTGGTCCTACCCCTTCCCAGCACCCATTCAGGTTCTGACACAGCACCAAGCTCAAAGACAAGCCAGTTCTCATCCATGTTGTTATGGTTCCTATCTCTTGGGGATGTGGGAGGATGTTGCAGAAGGGCATGTGATGTTACGGCTTATCACAGAAAGTGTTTCCCTTCACAGGGAGCTCAAATGCTGAAGCTTTTGGCCACATTGCCAGAGACCCCAGCATAATTCCCTCTCATGCTAATGCAACACCTGTTGAACACCAGGATTGCCACTTTCTCCAGAAGAACATGACCCCAGGTTTCGTCCTGTTGAACATCCCTCTTGTGCAAGCAGGCTGCTTTGCATTTCTGAAGAGCTTTTCTTGTTCTTCTAATTCCAGAAAAAAAAAAATTCATTTCTAACCTAATTCCTAGACCCTCCTGTGTACATGGTGGCTCCAACCTGGTTGAATGGGACCTACAGCCTGGGTCCAGGCATTGGTCGTTGCTGTAAGTCAGGGGACTCTCAGCAGCATTGGGTAAACCACACAGGAGAAGAGCTGCTGAAGAGCTCATCCCAAAGGGCTCATCATCAGGACAGGCAGCAACGAAGCCTCAGCTCCACAGGAAAGCACCTGGCAGCCCTCTCCCTGAAGAGCAGCAAGATGAAAGCACCCAGGTGCACAAGCAGGCAGCTGCAAGGGGCCCTGGAGCCCATCCTCCTGCAATGTGCTCTGTTCCCACAGTGGGGTCAGGGTTGTGCGACCCACTGTGAAAGCACCCAGGTAATTGCATACCTGCTTGGCTTATCAGCTGGGTTATCTCTTGGGTGTCTGCTGGGCTCCTGTGATTCCTCACCCCTCTGACCTGTAGAAGTGTGTATCTACACCAAGAAAGGGAAAGAGGCAGAAGGAGCTGTCTTTGGAAAACCCTCAGGTGGCACCTCCCTTCAAATCAAGGAGATCTCATGGCTATGATTTTGTGATATGACATTCCCTTGCAGATGTCCTCATGGAGGTCCTGTGGCAAGGGCTGGATCTGCCCTGTCTGCCCTGACATCACCCACTGGAGCCAGAGCTGCTCCCTCACCACCAGGTGCATCTCCAGGTCAGGAGCTGCCTGTCCGCCCGGCTCCGCATCCCACCTCATCCCCAAACCTCAGCTCCTGACCAAGTGCTTGAGCACTGCTTCAACTGGGACCTGTCTGAGCACGTGTTGTACGTGGCTCGGGGTGACGTCTGGTGTTGTGAAGGAATTAACCTCAAACGCAGACACAAAGTTTGAAAGAAAAGAAAATGAAAGATTAAATATCAAAGCTAAACCCACTAAAAGCAGAACCCTGAAGGGACAAAATCCCCAGCCTCAAAGCAGTTTACATATCTCAAGTTTATGGTGGTTTTTTGACCAACATTAGCTAAATCCTGCCCAGCTTCCCTCCCAGACACAGCATTTCCAGACACGTTGCTTCCTCACTGTGAAAGCCTTGATCCCACCCTGCTAATCCTTTACTTTCCTGCTTCACCCCCAGATCTACTAAGCGTGCTTTTCCCCCAGGACCACCTTCCCCAACAGTCCCCTCTAACTACATCCCCATGGTGCACCTCCACCAACTTCCCTGTTGTTGGTCCCAAATGATCTGAACCCACCAAGGTCTCCCCTATCTGTAAGACCCATTCCATGTCCTGTGGGGTCCTCCTTTAGCTGCCCAAAGCCCTGGGACAATCACTAGTTCACCCAAGCATCTCCAGGAATGCCAGCCCTAAAGGGGATTCCAAAAATCATCACTCTTTACCCAGCACATGCACAAATCTAGATGAAAATGCGACACCTTTGCACATTTCTCTGGCTCACCACACATTGAGTGACTTGTGGCTTTAGGGCAGAGCTTCCCATAAGGTATCCAGGACCCTTCTTCCCTACACAGACCTCCTCTGCCCTCATGTGGGCTGGGAAAGCCTTTCTCTCCTCTCAGCCTCTGCATTTGCCATCCTGCAATCTTCATATCAGAGATGGGATTCAGATGGCAGATTAAGGCACCTAAACACATGTGTCTTGTTGCTGGACATTGGAAGGGTCTCAAATACCATCAGATGCCTGTTTTCAGGCTGCTAAAGTAAACCTGGGTGCCAACTTTTGGAGGAGTCTCTCCAGTCACACCCAGTGGGTTCTCCACCTGATCTGCTGCTCCAGCACAGGTCTTGCACCAGCACTGGGTACAAGCCACATTTTCTGTTTACCCAAACTATCTGGATAACCACTTATCCAAGATCAACACTCAAACAGCCCCTGCACCAGGTGCAGGAACATCTCCCATCACATCCAGGTGACTTCCCTGTGTTGGCTTTGCAGAGGCAGAAAATGCTCCAGGTTTAAAAAGGAGTTTGCAGACTGGTGGGGATAGGCAGAGAGTCCCTGGTATGGGACAGATCTCAGATGCTGTGTGCAGATCTCTCAGATCATGCCAGGGGTCAGAAAATCAACGGAGAGACCTCCATGCAAAAACAATTCCCATCTCTGGTTCCTTTAGTCTTTACTATGGCATGATCCATATTTCCTCTGCAAAGAGCAGTTCCCATCCCAAACACACCTGTCGAGGCAGATAGGGGCTGTTTATCCTATGACATGTTTTTTTTAACTCACAAGCACCTTACACAAACAGCCCATTTCAGTCCCTGGCTACAATGCTGTCATGGGTACCTGAGAAAATGGCCACGTCCCTTGGAAAAGGGGACAAAAAAAATATTTCAATAGGAAAAATAGAGGGTAGGAAAGATACACAGAAGAGCATCTAGGGTCCTTGGCTCAGGACACACAGGGGCAGATCCAGACCCAGCATCAAAAACTACTGTGTTTTTGATGGCCTATAATGATTTATAGTTCCTCTCCATCACGGCTAAGAAAAAACCCACAGCCAGGAGAGAAAAATTAAAACTTCCAAATGCCTCCACTTACCTAAAAAAGGAGGGGTTACATAAAGATAGAAAAGATGCTGGTGTGGCATCCCCTAGCTTTCTACCCTGCTTCTAGTGCAGCTGAGGAGCCCATCCAGGAGGGCAGCAGTTAAATCCAAGTCTGTATCCCTGAGAAAGGTGTTTTTTGCAGTGTCTGCTCAAGCCAGAAGGATGTTCTCGAATTAAAGCCACAGGTGCAGATGTGGGCACCGTTCAGCGCAGTCTTGCTCCATACCCAATACATGAGACATGATCAAGGAACCATGGGAAAAGCCACCACCAGCAAGGAGAGCCCTGCAGACTCCTCCAGACTAGCAAGGAAATACAAAGTTCACACAAAGGGAATAAGGAAAAAAAAAAGAAAATCAATTTAGGAGCCCTAAAGTAAAAATCCCAGCAGGAGGATTTGTAAGTGAGTCACATTCCAAAATCCAACATTGTTTTTTGTGGCCTGCAGGAGCAAAGAGCTAGTTTCTCTCCCCATGGGAATAAGCACAGCTCTGCTGGAGGCAGAGGTAGAGGCTGGAAGCAGCAGAGCTCCTGTGAGAAATACGGTGGCCCCTGACTTCCACCTGGTGCCTTTCTTTTTATAGTACAGGGAATTTCCAGAGATGAAAAGATCTCTACGCTTTGGTTGATAATTATCTTCTGCTAGCAACTTCCCTTCAGCTCCAGTTTTATTTTGACACATTTACTGTGCTCTTTTGATCTCCACCTTCACAATGACACCGTGGATAATAATTTCCAACAAAGGATTAAATATTTTGATGTCTCCACAAGTAGCATCTGTTGTCATTCCAGCTTGGAGGCAGCTGCAGCACCTCACAGCCCTTATGCTTCAGGGCAGAGAAAGTTGATCAGTGGCTGCAATTAGGAAGGCATTTTCTCCTGCAGCAAACACCACATGCACCCCATCCTTTGCAGCTCCTGGACCTTGCAAATCCTCACTGCAGCACTCTCCCTGCTCCCAACAGGCTGCACATGGGTGCAATGGGTTTTGCCCTCTGGAGGTCCAACCTGCAAGACCAGCACAGACCTCCGTTACCCCAGGAGACCCCTTGTTTTAGGGCCAAAGGGCAAATGTTCAAGCTGAACCCATCCCCTCAGTCTGGGGGATGCTGAGGGGGATGCAGGATGCTGCCCAGCCTGCACTCAAGGGAAGGAGCTGTGTTATTTTCCATTGCAAGGAGGAGTGATTGCAGCTGTCTTGGGAGGTGCAGGTTTGGCAAGGGAGGAGGAAGGAGATGTTGATAGATGGCCACAGCTTTCCATCACTCTGCAGGACTGGGAGCCAGAAGGGCTGCCCCACCCAGCCTCACAGCTGAAGTCCCAACCCATCAGGGCTCACCCCTGGGGCAAGGGGGCATTGTTCCCAACCACAGAACCTTTGCAGGGGCACTGCAAGTGCCCAGCTTGCTGACATGCTTTAGCACAGCCACCTCCTCCTGCATTTGCAAGGAGCATCCTCAGTGTCCTCCTCTTTGGAGACCTTCAGCACAGCTGCTGCCTGCAAATCCATGGGACAGAGGTAGAGGGAGCCCAGCCATCCCCTGGCACAGTGCACCGGGGTGGACATCCATCCTGTCCCAAATCACTCCTCCACACCATACAGACTCCACCATGCTTGAGCTCCACCATGGTCAGAGCTTTCTAAACCCTGGTGACCAACTCCCCGAGCAACACGTCAGGCACAGCTTGGCCATGACCTTGTGTTTGGGCGGGATTGTTCCCACCTCTCCCCAAGCAATACTGCTGAGCTCCTTGGTGGAGGCCATGACATTCGGCATGGTGACAAAAGACAGTCACATCCATGAGGCCATATCCAAGTCTCTCCTTATTGACCTGGGGCCGTAAGGAGTGAAAAAACAGTAGCTTCTGGAGCAGGGAGCTCAGCCCTGCCTCTCAACTGGCCTTGGCCATTTTTGGCGACATTGCTCATTATTTAATTTCTTCCCATCAATTCCCTCCCCAAACCTCTCCCTGTCCCCCCATCCCAAGGGTCTAATTCTCCAAGAAGTGGGAGCATCGCTTGCTCTCCCCACCCAATCATGCTGTATTCATGCTCACCCAAACCCAATTAAATCCTCAGAGAAAAGCAAGGACAAACTCAGGTAAGCAGTGAAAAAACCCACCCAAGGAGACCTGGATGACACTTCATGCATCATTTCTCTCACAGCTCCCCAAATCTCTGTGTTAGGGAGTCTGCTGTCCCTCCCACGGAGCTCTCCAGTGTCAGTGACACTTTGCAAGCCAAGTGTCAGCAAGGACCATGGTGGCATTTTTAAGAGGCAATTAAAAGCTGTCCTGAGGCAAAAGCACCCATGGAAAATACAAACAGAAGCAAACACATGACCTTTCCCCAGGACTGCAGTTTTGCTGTTTCTCAGCAATTTATGGCACTTTTCAATTAAAGAGTGTTCTGGATTAAATTGAGACATTCTTATTCAAGATATTGATGAGTGCTAGCTGTCTATTTCTTAGAGAAATTTAAAAATACTTTAAAAATCTATATTTTAAAATAATTCCCTATGTACTTTCCCAGCAAAATGAGAGTCTCCAAAACAAAAACCTCCCATGGTGTGAGAGCAGCCAGCTTCTCCAGACCAGTAAAGACCAGCAAATAGATGAAGATGGAAACATCAGGTGTCTCTCCAGATTTTTCCTGGTAGGCAAATAGGAAAAAAACTGCAAATTGGAAAAAAGTAGGTTTACTTACAACCTGGCATTAGTCTGTGGAACTCACTGCTGAAGGCATTTCTGAAGATTTTAAGGTATTAAATGACATTATTTTAACTGATTTCCATGTGAAATACCTCCCTCATAACCTAACTTCAGTCTCACATGATCCAAAACATTTCTCCTGCTGGGGTCCCTCGTTCAGGCTTATGTTTCAGCTTCATTACGTTATTCACACCCAGGAAAATCTATATTAAGAGACAATGAAGATGCTAATGTCAAACCTTAAAGTGACAGGAGATGCCTTCATTAGGTGAACTTCCTCTCCTCACCCTGCGGGCTAGGGCATGCAACAGCTCACACGCTTGTCCCTGCAAGACCTTGCTGGGACAAAGCAGCTCTGGGGCTCAATCTGAACCATGTAATGGAAATCAGAGTCTGTATGTCTCTGAGGGGCTTGAGGAACAGTGCCCTGAAACAAACCCTGAACTGAAACCATCATCCTGGGAAACCCCAGGGGGACCTGCAAGCTGTGCCAGGGACAGCTGGTGACAGGAGCATGGCCCTGGTTCAGCTTTGGGTGGCAACCTGCCAAGTTTCAGTGCTTCTGATCCCACTCTCGCAGAGCAAGGAGCCAGTCTTCTAGCCAGCCTCCTTTGGCTCCTGTCCCATTTCAGGACCCTGTGGGCCACACAGCTGTTGGCTGGTTATAGAGTAGATCAAGCAGCTGGATTTTACCACTTCATATGCTTGAGCAGAAAAAAGTCCATACTAGGATCTTGAGAAGAAGCAAGATCTAAGCATGACCAGGCCAGAAGGCTGGTAGACTCTCAGACTCTTAGCCATGAGACACCAAGACACAATGGATCTGTCTCTCCCGCTGCGTCCTCACCTTGCAAGACAGCCAGCCCACACCAGTATCAGCCAAACTTCCACAATCAGGAGTGGGGTCTGCAAGGAAGGTAAGGAAACGACAATGTGCCACCAAGCACATCCTCAGAGGGCTGCTGGCAGCACCACTCCTGTAGATACAGTGAGCAAGGTAATGGCAACAGAGTGAATGCTGGCAGTTGTGAGGTGAGACTGGAAAAGAAAAGATGCTGAAGATGTGCTGGTCTGGAGGACACTCCCCCCCATCCCACTGGGACCAGTTTGAAGTTCCAGCTGGAAATAGTCTTGGCTGGCTGGAACAACATTATTCAGTTGCTCAGACATCTAACGCTCTTTGGAGATGCTTTAGGCCACCCACCACACTCCACTGCTCAAGAAAGGAAGTCTGCTTTGTCCCAGACAGCACCCCATGGAAGACCAGGATACTCTCAGGCATCTCAAGCAGCAACACACCTACCTTGGGCTATCCCAAGCCAGCCTGTTGATACAGCTACCCATAGACATCTCAGTCCATGAGCCAAATCCCACACTTCATTTCTGGTTCCTGCACATGCTCAGAGGTACTAGCACAGAACTGGTTGTGGCAGGCAAACAAGGACCAGGAGATGATGCATGCTCTTATGCTTCAGTCAAGGCTTGCATGCATTCAAGAAACATAAAAACCAAATCCCAACACAGCTAGAAAGAAGCTGATGAACATGCTAGAGATCAGTACACACCTCAAAAAGCAAGTGAAGGCCCTAGGTTGAGCTTAAATAGAGTTCCAGGGCCAATGGGTGGGGATGAAGGCCCCATGTGAGGCTGGTCATGGCCATTAAGGCTTATTAGTGCCTTCAGATGTCTCTGATGGTAGAAGATACCGTGCATGGGCAGGTGAATGGAGCCTCGTTCCTGGGGGTTTGCAACTATTCCTGCAGCTGCATGTCACCTCAGCAACGCTCAAGTATCTTGTTTTCATATATTGAAACATCCTCCTTCATTTCTCATGCTCTCCTCATTTATTTTAGGGGTAGTTTGCTTCAGCATCACCACCTTCCAACTCCAGGGATTGCATAGTGTCCTTTCAGTGAAGCGTTTGAGACCCTAAAGCAAGTGGTGCCACATTAGCCCAGGAGACATCTGCAGACCACAAGCCTGCGTCATCTTTTTATCACCTTTTGAAGCATGGAAATCATCTAATAAATGGGTAATGCAACTGGAAGTTAAGGAGCTTAGAAATCCCTCTATTTTAGGTTCAAAAGTGCCTGCTTTTACTGCAGCCCAGCAGGGAAACTATTCTGCTCTGACACCAAACGATGGCTTTGGGGATATTATCTCTTCTGAACATTAATACCCATGAGCAAACAAAGGCATGTGGCTGAAGGGGAAAGAGTCCCACCCAAGGAAGGAAGGCAGCCTTCTTTTTATACATTTACACTAAAAAACTA
The DNA here is from genome assembly GCA_028565335.1 of Limnodromus scolopaceus. NCBI lineage: Eukaryota > Metazoa > Chordata > Aves > Charadriiformes > Scolopacidae > Limnodromus > Limnodromus scolopaceus. The sequence goes on along the minus strand of JAOXNO010000033.1, from coordinate 43,608,774 downwards.
ATTCTAAATTCAGCTTCAGGAAAGGTCAGTTCTCATGCAAATGTCAACATGAAGCATCTGTGTCCACAGGAAAGTTCATGGGTTGTGACATTACCTCCAAGGGGCTGGTCAGTCCTTCAGAAGGTCTTGGTTGTACAAGACAGCAACGGAGCCCCTACAGTGAACAAAAATCTCTTCATGATTCTCAAAGCAAATACCATGGCAGTGGGAGCTGTCCCAGAAATCTTTGTGGCATTGAGATGAGTTGTGAATTCACACTTAAAGGATGCAAGCACTGGGAAGGGGCAGAACCAAGCCCCAGCTCACCGTCACCTAATCCAAGCCCTCTTTTGATCCATAAAATGGCAAACAAATATCTTAGGGATCCCATGAGGCTTTGAAACCCAGTGAAAGACTTTGCAAGGTAAAAAACAACGTGTGACCTCTGATCCCAGCTCACCTCTGGTCCCAGCTCACCTCTGGCCAGGATGACTTCTCCCACCCTTCCTTACCCCTCACTGATAAGATGAGGTAATGCCAGAATCACCATGACACAAGCACTAGGGTACTTCTTTACATGGAGCAATACCTTACTCCTCATTCTTGCAGACCCACATAGAGTAATCCCCAGATGTGCAGACCTGGTCTGAAGCCCACTGAAGCACATGGTGCCTCTGGTTCCCACAGGCAATGAATGAAATATAGAAGGAAGGAGGGACAAGATCCCTTTTGGAGATGGTGAAGGAGATGCTACTCCAGGTCTTGTCTGCCAGCACATGGGAAGGATGGGAGCAGTGCCCACTGCCCAAGGACATAAACAGCCCATCTGAGCCAGCCTTTAGGCATCTCCCGCCATCCTGCAGACTGCACCCATCAGACTGGCAGCAACACAAACAAAGCCCCCCTTCCCCTTGGCTGTAGCTAATGGAAATCCAAACGGGGATTCCCTCCCCTTTCAGATTCCCTGCCCGCCGTTACAAGCCCTGGGCTAAGCTGGCTCATTGTGGGTTGCGGAACATCTGCCAGCAACCAAAACAAACAGAAACACCAGCACCAAGGATCCCATCAGTCAGGGTTACCCTTGGCAAGTGCAGGCTCTGCAGATCAGGCTGTAACAGTAAGCCCTGTTTCATGTGGGACCTGCTGAAGAAGAGGGGGCAAGTGGCGCTGCAGGGGCCCTACTTGAAGGGCTTTATTTGTGGTGTGGACTTGGGGCTGACATGGCTGTCCATCATCCTCCAGAACCCCAAATCTCTGTTTTGCCCCAGCCAGAGATCAGGAAAACCAAAAAGGTATTGGGAAACTGTCTGCCCTAGAATCCTCCTCTTTTCTGCATGAGGATCTCCAGACCTTCTCCTAGGGACTGCCTCTTGCTCCCCCAAACTAGCGAAGCCTAAACAGAATCACAGAGTGGTTGAGGTCAGAAGGGACCTCTGAAGGTCATCTGGTCCAACCCCCCTGCTCAATGAGGGCCACCCAGAGCCAGGTGCCCTCAACCATATCCAGACAGATTTTGAAAATCTCCAGGGATGGAGATTTCACAGCCTCCCTGGGCAACCTGTGCCAGTGCTCGATTACACTCACAGTGAAAAAGTGTTTCCTGATGTTTAGGGGACCCTCAGGGTGCCCCTTGTCTTGTCACTGGGCACCACTGGAAAGAGCCTGGCTCTGTCCTCTTTGCACCCTCCCTTCAGGTGTTTACAGACATTAATGAGACCTCCCTGAGCTTTCTCTTCTCCAGCCTGAACAATCCCAACTTTCTCAGTCTTTCCTCATCACAGAGATGCTCCAGTCCCTTCACTGTCTTTGTGACTCTTTGCTGGACTCTCTCCAGTATGTCTGTGTCTCTTGTACTGGGGAGCCCAGTGCTAGACACAGTGCTCCAGGTGCGTCCTCAATAGTGCTGAGTAAAGGGGAAGGATCTCCTCCCTTGACCTACTCGCAGTGCTTTGTCTAATGCAGCCCAGGTCACTATTGGCCTTCTCTGCAGCATGGGCACATTACTGGCTCATGGTCAAATCCAGGGTGAAGCTAATCCTGGGAAGGGCAAGAAGATATGAGCTGGCCAGGGAGAAGTGGAACTGGTCACTTTGGAGGAAGGGAGAGGAAACCGTCACATAGACAAGACACAGCCAAGAAGATGCCAAAACTTTCCCTGCTATGAAACCTCACCAACCCACCATCCATCATTCCTCTCTCCACCCATCATTCCTCTCACCACCCATCATCAACCTGGGCCTGAAAATTCAGGATACAGAAGGCTGCTTACCAGCACTCTTTCCCCTCTTAACTCCTCCAGGTCCAACTCCAAGGTGGGAACACAAGGCCAGGCAAGGCTCAGACTCCATCTGGTAAAGCCTTCTGGGACTCAGGGATGGTGCATTCCTACAGGCTTGTTTTCCCTTTGACCTGGGATGTCCAGGCATCGGACACTGCAGGTGGGACATGAAAGCGGGTAAGTCAATGTGGTAGACATTGCCAGACCTCGCAGACACTGGCGAAGGGGATGCATGTCCACTCTTAGCCCACTCTTCTGACTCTCACAATATGATGTGTTAAACCACCTTCATCATCAACTTAGGGCTTTACTAGGTTTTGCTCTGAAGTGGCCAAGAAGCAGGAACATGTCTTCTCCATCCCCCTCAGGTAAGAGGCAGTTATGGAGAGGCAGTGACTGCTGAGAGGGGGGTTCATCTTCAATGGCCCCAGCAAAAATCCTTTGGGATAGGGATGTTCTGGAGGTGATGCATGGAGGGCTCTTCAAGGTAACTCCTGTAACCCATCAGCACCCATACAGCTTGCAGTGCCCTATAATGTGATCCACACCAGCCTGCTTGTGGAAAGCTCTCGCTTTCTCCACATCAGGTATCTCATTTCCCACCCTGAGAGAGGACTATGGCCATTGGAAAGGAAGGCTCCATCCATCTGCCTTCCAGCCCACTGACCTCTGCCTGCCATGGCGTCCTGCTGGCATTGAGGTAGCTGCAAGCAGCAAACACTTGTGTGGCCCCTGTGCTTTAGGAAAGCAAAAGGAGTGGGTTCAAATGACAGTGATATTTGGGTTCAGCCCTGCCCAGGTGCTGGGAGCTCTTGGATGCTCTCGGACCTAGCTGAAAGAAAAGGACTTTATTTGAAAGAAGACAAAGCAAAAACGAAGTAAATGACATAATGTTGAGTAGCTTGCAGTATGAACTGCTCCTAGTCCTGCTAATGACTGCATCTTGGCCAGCAGCAATGTCCTGGCTTTTCAGTAAGGGCCTCCATAGCAGACAAACTCCAGACTTGGTCTCCTGCTGACAGGAGACTCCATAGACTCCCCTGCTCTTCTTGCTCAAGTTGCAAATCCAGTGTGAAAGCCACTATCTCAGATTACTGTCACCACCCTGCTGAGACCTACTTATTTGGCCCAGACTTTTGCACTTTATTACTGTCACAAGTTTCCTTCCACCTCCCTCACCTTTTTCATAGGTATCATATTGATCTGAGGTGGTTCACCCACTTCTTCAGTTGTAGCCACCGGTGGTGTGGGCCTTAGCATAATTTACCTGCATATGGGGATGTTGCAAGATGCTTGGCCAGCAAATACATAAGGAATTTGGCCATCAGGAGATAACTACCCGAAGCGCACTGCACCCAGTAACAACTCTCTTGTTTTCAGAAGGACACAATGATGGTGAGACATCAGATTTTACCTGAAGCAGCTCAGGTTGTGGTTGTAGCTAGTGAAGTGCCCCAGGAGATTTTCACCTCTGAGAGGGATGGAAGACCTACTGGGACACAAACTTCTGCTGGCAATGCAGGAGTGGGAAGATCAAGTTTGCCCATAGCTATGTGCAGCTGGATCACCCACCACAGTGTTTCAAAGCCTCTCTGCTCACCCTCCTTCAGAGACCTCCTGATCAACTCAGCCTGAACTTCCAAAAATTTGGCTGCTGCTTCTTCCCCCCAATCTTCTGAACCCAGCTCAAGTTTCTTGGCTGACTGGCTGGGTGACTGCTGGGTCCTGGATGCTTTTTTAGTGCCAATGGCTCCAGCTGGTCTGCCTGTGCTGAGGACAGTTGGCAAGAGTGGAAAATAGAATAGGAAAAAGATGTGACTGTGGCTCTGTTTTGTAATCCAAGGGCTCTCTGGTTTTGATCTAGCTTGGGAAAACCCTGAGGGATGTCTCTGCAAGGAAAATAAAGAGAGAGAGCACTGACTTGTCAAGGTCAACCAGCTCCTCGTGTTTCGAGAAAGGGCAGGACTTGTGGCAGGGCTGAGCCACAGACAAGGCTCTGCCCAAGCTGCAAGACAAAAGCAAGCCCGAGGCGGACTCCCACGGACAGAAAGCACAACCCATGCTATTTCCATCGTGCTGTGGGTGAACTGAGTCCAGGACAGCCCCTATGTACTGGCTGCATCAGTCATTCACCCTAGCTTCAACCTCTGCCCTACAGCCTGGATGAGCAAGCCCTTAGACACCATTAATGCACCATGGTCTGGAGGACACAGAGCTTGGCTGAAGTTTGGCCCAAAAGCACATTTACATGCCAGCAATGGGGAAGGTAGCAGAGCATGGCCTTGAGCAACACTCTACCAGTGCAGGTGGGCTGAGAGTTGCGTCAATTTGGTGCTATGGTTCCCCTCATGAAGATGTCACTACCCAGGAAGAAAAGTGCTTATGCCAGTGCAGCACATCCCTACCCAGGCAAGACACAGCATCATGCTTGTAACAACGTGGTGCTCCCACAGGGAGAAGTCATGAAAGGAGCAGGTCTGAGGGCAGTAAATCCTTTGAAACACAACCTCTGTACAGAAACTGGGGGACCTCGGAGCCCACCCAAGGTCCCAGCCTCCTTACTCCACATCCAGGTGAGATCTTGGCTCTTATCAGCCCCATCCCCACCATGCTGTGCTTGACATGTGAGTAAAGCTCAAAACCAACCAGGTTAACAGTTTTTAATTGGAAGAGGGGAGATTTAGATTAGACATCAGAAAGAAATTCTTTACATTGAGGGTGGTGAAGCACTGGAACAGGTTGCCCAGGGAAGTTGTGGATGCCCCATCCCTGGAAGTGTTCAAGGCCAGGCTGGATGGGGCTTTGAGCAACCTGGTCTAGTGGAGGTGTCCCTGCCCATGGTGGGGGGGCTGGAACTCAATGATCTTTAAGGTCCCTTCCAACTGAAACGATTCTATGATTCTATGATTCTATTCTATGATTCCACTCGGTCTCATGTCAAGGGTTGGGACACTTCTCACTGGCCCAAAGGGAGTCTTTGGGCCACCCAGGAGCTTTCATACTGCATGGTTTTGTGCCTTCCCCACCCTAGTCTAGTCACAAGCCAAGGACACAACTGGGAAACCATGTGCACATACCCACGCCTCTGCAACCCTTCCCAGCATGGGGCTCTGCCCACTGCCTCCAGGCTTCAGCCAGTCAGGAATATTTGGACAGACCTGTCTTCCTTCCCCAGAAAAATTACAGAATGTATAGATATGTATCTCGGCAGGATATATTGCCTTTCCCAGGTCAGGCGAGTTGGAGAACGGTTGGTGTTCTGCAAACATCCCATTTTGCATCCTCCTAAAATGCAACATTGGGGGGGAGGATGGTTTTTGGTTCAGTTTTGCTGTTTTATTTCAGATTTAATGATTCTTGTTGCATTTGCAGTAGTCATTGTACCAACAGTTTGAGGTGTTTTACCTCCTTGGGAGAAGGATTCGGTGCTCAGCCTTTTCTTTAAGACACACAGACCGTTTCCTTCCCAGATCAGGGGTATTTGCAGGGCCCCTTGCTCCCACCAACCTTGCATCCCCATATAAATCCTTGGCAATGGACAGGTAGGTCTCCTCCTGTGTCCCACAAACATCCACCTTCTCTCCAGCAACAGCAGAGGCTGGAGGCAGCTCATCACATGGCAGAGATGCTCTCCATAGGAAGCCCAGTACAGCCCAAAGCCACCCATCACCTCCCAAGCCTATTATTTTTCCCTGTGCCAAGTTCTAATTGTCTTTTCCGCCACCTCATGGGTTCAAAGGGAGATGGGGAGGAAGGCAAAGTGTTAAAGAGGTGAACCAGGAGACCTCTGGGACCTCCCACCTGCAGTTTGGAAGGAGAAAGAATGAGGGGACTGAAATCAGACACTGGATCTTTCCATAACGAAATGGCCCAACACTGCCAAGAGGGTTTTTTCCACTGTACAGCTACTATAGGGTTTATGACAGGAAAGCTAATTATATCAACATCCTGTTTACCCGTCAGTGTAGAACAAGAGCCCAGATATACTTGGGCTATGAGGGCATACTCTGATCCGGTTGCATGAAAGAAAAATTTCAGCCATGTGTCTGGGTCATTTTCTTCTGCAGGTAAAGTGCTATCTGCTCCCACTCCCCCAAACCTTTGTTGGTTTGCCCAAAGAGAGATCCTGGAAAGCAAATCATGCAATGTCTACCTTGCTGAGTTCCCACTGACAATGGCTCACAGAGCTGGGAAATTGCTTACCCTGCTCCTGTTGGAGTGCATGGGGTTTATTTAAATCCCTGTGGGTTCCTGCTAAGCTCTGCAGCAAGCCCCAGCTCAAATCCTGGGAGAGAGCTTTCCTTGGGAACACCGTGACCAAGCAATACTTTGCAGAAGGAGCAGAACATGCAGCAAGTTGGGGCACCTTACTTCAGTTTCCCTCTCTGTCAGAGCTATATCAAACAGACCTGTGCATTTTTCCCACCCTCTCCTTGCCCCATACCTTACATTTCTGACTTACAGGCAGCTGGGTGTGCTGGCAGGGTCCTCTCCAGACTTAGTTTTGGTTTCAGTCTTTCCACCAGATTGCTTCACATCAGCTGCAGCCCCTCTGCTCATCTGCTGCCATCCTACTTTTTTTCCACATTTCCCATCACTTTACTTCTGCTAAGCCTGAAACGTGATGGGACAGCACAGAGAGAGCAGAGCTGGAGGAAGAAAGAAGACACCAGCAGCAAGCCTTCTCCAGCTGCTTCCAGCCCCTGCACCTAAGGACTTTGACCTTACGTGTTATGGTGAGCACTCACTGGCAGCAGACTGATTGCCGTTCCTTTGGCTTTTTCCCCTTCAATATCAGCATTTCAGAGCACCTGCTAAAGCAAACCCAGAGAACTCAAATAATTTGTACAAACCTGGATAAACCATCAAGGACCAGAAAGTGTCCATTTATTCTGTCCCTTCTACTGGCTCAGAAAACATCAGGAGAAAACATCTTCTCCTACCCTCTCCTGGCCAACAGAGCTGGAGGTGTGAGAGAAAGAGCTGAAAGGCACAAATTCCTGAGCTAGGGCTAGAGCTGCCTGCAGGCAAGGGATTTGGCACCTGGATGTGGTCCAAGTGCTCAGACCTGCCTCCAGATGTCACAAGCTACCAGCACATCTCTACCTGACTACCAGAAATGAATAGAATAGAATTTTTCAGTTGGAAGGGACTTACAGCGATAATCTAGTCCAACTGACATACTGAAGAAGCCAAGAGAGAAAGAGATGGAGATCCATGTCTGGATTGGAATTTACTTAAAGATCCAGAGGGTTCAGCACAGTCTGGGGTTGGGCCCAGCCTAGTGAGAGCCCGTAGGGAGGGCAATGGTCTTTGTAGCTACCCTTTAACGCTTTCAACCTTTCCTTACAGGTGATATGCTCTGGATCCTAACCGTCTTGTAGTAGCAAAACAAAGTTGCTGGACTGATGGAGCTCCTGTCTTCCATGGCAAATCAAGCCAAGGTCCTGTCACCTCTTTTTTATTAGTGACCCTCCAGCATTTTTGGTGAGGGGTATGTCATACTGTGAGTCCCCACTACCTTTCCAAAATACAGTTACCTCCAGCCTCCTTCAGATCCTGCTACAATTTCCAAGGATTGTGCAACAGCTGAAATATGGCACAGTGCTGTGGAGCACAGCTGCGTGGTCAGACGTCACCTCTTAGATGGGCTGCCTTTCAGCAGCCAGGGTGCAATAATCACCTTTGCATTGGCATCTAGATATCATGAAGCTTAATGACTCAGCTCTCACAAGGTGCTCTGAGAAGAGAGAGCAAATGACAGATAGGGAAAGAACAAGGAGAACCTGAAGGACCCCAGAAATAATTCATTTCCAAAAAAAAAGAGACCCACATCTCAGCCAAATCTGAGTCACGTCAAGTCTGTTCTAAAGATTTTGTTCCTCTTCTCAAAGGAAGACCCAGTCCTAATTAATATTAGGCCAAATTCCATGGCCAAGACTTCAGAAGATCACTCTTGTTCCCAAATCCTCTTCCTTCCTTCCTTTCTTCATGTCAACTGCAAAACTGAAATTACTATTTTTTTTCCAGACCTTATTATAGATTAGCAAGGCTACCCAGGTGTATTTACTAACCTGCAACACAGAAGTGTCATTGTAAAACACCATGGCCCACCATTTCAACCTTCTCTCAAGCCCTCTTTCATCAAGGGGGAGGTCACTCTGCAGGCTCTGTGGTAAGTGTCCCCTTATGGGGTACCAAAATTAGTTGGAATCACAAACATGAATTGCAAAGCCTGGCAGCCCCAGCAGGCTCTGGGTGGGATGCGCCTGCACACTGGGGACCCCCTGGGCCATGGAGAAGCTCAGGTCGCCATCTGCAAGGGGCTGGCTGATATGGCAGAGGACTAAAGGGGCATGCATGCCCTTTCAGAGCAGCATCTGGAGAACAAGAGCTAAGATAGCACTATGAGTCTATGCCTAGACCAGTGTCCTATGTGAGCCACTGTGCCCTATTTCCACTAAAAATTGTGGATTCAAGTGGCCAGAAGAACTCAGGAATTTGGCAAATCACTCTGGCCAGATGAAAAAAAGAAAAAAAAATACACCAAAGTGGGGGGTGTTCAGAAAAGTCAACATCTGCCACAGCTTATTCACACCAGCAATACTAAATCAAAACAGAGTTAAAGCTAGAAACAAAAGCAAAACAACTCTTTTGCTTTTGGGTCAGATTTTCCCTCTTTTTTTTTTCTTTTCCAGTCTCTGTTTTCAGTGGAGGGGGTTCTTCTGTTTATTTACTTTGTTTGACTCAGCCCAAAATTTCCTTTGATTTTACAGTGTAAGCTGAAGGCAAAGCTCAGTTATTTGCACAGCTGCCTACATGCCCTGCAGCAGAGCACGAGCCCCTCGTGATGGAGGGCACAGGGACAGCCAGTTAGGGTCAACCCAAAAGTGCCACACAAGAAGTGCTGTGACAGAGGAGTAGGAGGGATTGTCACAGCACATCTCAGCCTTTCCCTTGTCCTCCAGTGTCCCCGTGCAACTCGTGGCACCATGCAAAGACAAGAGTGTGGTGAATTCATAGCATCATAGAATCACGGCATGGTTTGGGTTGGAATGGACCTTTAAAGGTCATCTAGTCAAACCGCCCTGCAAAGAGCAGGAACATCTTCAACCAGATCAGGTTGCTCAAAGCCCCATCCAACCTGATTTTAAATATTTCCAGGGATGGGACATCTACCACCTCCCTGGGTAGCCTGTTCCAATGTTCTCTGCACCCTCTCCTGTGTGTCACGAAAGCCACCAGAAACAGCTTTTCAGCTAAAAGAAAAGGCAAGGTTCACCTCTGCAGAAATAATTGTGGAGAAAATTTAATTAAGATTTTTGTGAACAGTGTAGCAGCAGGATCCTGGTTCTCTTTGGTCAAGGTCTGAGAAGGCACAAACCCCATCTAGACACATTGGCAGAGAATTAGAATGGACAGCCCCAAATCTCACATCGGAGAGAGAAGAGGCTGGAACAAGTCCAGCTTTTTCTCTTCCAACTCTCCATACAAATGCAGTCCCATCCTGTGAGAGAGAGCATGGTAAGGAAGAGCCATTGTCCTATGGCGAAGCAATGCCAAGGTCAAGTTTAACACAGCCCCTGACTCTTTAGGAGCCCCACCTGCCTCTCAGTTTAGAATGAAGGAAGAGAAGAGTATGGAGGGTTTCTCGGTGACGTCTCTGGTGGGGATCCTCTGCCCCATTTCCCCAAAGGTAATGGAGGGCTGGATTTTGAGGGTTTGTGTTTTGGGGTCAGTTCCAGCAAAGGAAGACCACGCCTCATTAATCTTTTAGAATGTACAGGCTGAGTCAATGTACAGTAAGCTGGGGAACTGCGTTGAGACTTTCCATATGCACCAGAGGTGCAATCACATAGTTGAGCAGTCCTTGCATGAGAAGCCAAATGTTTTCATAGAGTAAAAGAGAAGATAAAATGAAGAATCAGATGCTCTAGTGAGAGTCACAGGCCTGGTACTCATCCTGGCATACCATTACATTCCCATCCTATCACTACAGGATATAAATCAGGACACCAGGGCTTGGTGTCCAATGGGTCCTGCCTAGGATTAGGATTAGGATATATGACCTGCCTTCAGCTGTCCCAGCCCCCATGTCTTGGAGGTTCTCTGCTAAATCTACTAGCCCCAGGGGATGTCCCAGTTGCCCCAGGGCATTGCCTCAGAGAGCAATGTTACCTCTACTGGATTGAGCCTTAGGGAGGGAGGAAGCACTGGGTCCATAAAATGTACATATTACAAACTTCTCTGGGACTAAAAAGAATTTCCAGGAAATGTAAAGAGCACCAGGGCAGCTTCATACAGCCCTTGCTCCCTCTTCTCTGATCCCTGATGGAAGGAGCATCCTTGTTATGCCAGGAGGAGGTTGCAACAGGCAGGTGGCTAACAGAGGCAAGTTTGCTGCCAGCCAAGGATCAGCTCTGCTCAAGGAAAGAACCCCATCCTTGGGGAGTACTGCTGGTACAGTGAATGCAAGGACCTTCCCCCTCTCCAACTTTCAGAGCCCCCTTCAATGCATAAGGAACAAACTGGCTGCAGAAAACAGCTGGAAGCTTCCCTCCCCACCCAACAGGGTCAAAACATTTTTTTTACTCCTAATCTCATTCTTGCAAAATGCTGAACTATTTTAACTGAAACTTTCCAAAAACATTTCATCCTGGAGGCAGCCAGCCAGCCTGGAGAAAAAGTAGAGTCTGGCAGAGTTATCAGTAACTAAAGGCAAAGTTTTATAACAATAGGAAACAAGGAGCATGCTAATGACAGATACCAGCTCTCCCTTGGACAGGCAGCACCTTACCAGCCACTGAAATAGAGCTGCCCTGGGGCACTGAAAGGGAGCGAGTTGTGGAAGGATGGAGCAAAGTGATAAAAAAGCAGAGAAGCCTATTTCTCACTGAGTACAAATGGCAGGGTACTATTCACGTCCTCCAGATAAAGCCCTGTGAGCACAAGCACGGTCAGAGGAGGTCCTCTCAGCCCCTTCTCCATGGGCATCAAGCACGATTCAGGCTGCCCTTCACAGTTGCCTCGCAGACGGGTTTGGGGTTGCAAACTAATCTGTTTCAGAGTTTTCCACCGATATCTGCAGGAGCCCTTGGCCTTCTCCACACCTCTTCTGGACCAGTCTGCCCAGAGGTGATGCTTTCTCTGAGCTGCATCACAGGGAAATCACGCACAGCCTTTCAACGCTTGGACCATGGAAGATGGCATCTTCAGCAGAAGACAAGTCTCTTCCTGAAATAAGAGGGATGCTTTGGGATCTAGTAAGGGGACAGTACTACCAAATTAATTCAACACTGCACGTAGCTCTGCATGGGTAGCTTGCACAAGGCACAAAGCAGTCCTCTTTGCCCAGGGAAAAGCAGGCTCATGACTCACAAGCCCCCAGTACATGTTAAGACCACTGAAAGACTCACCAGGATGCAGTCCCAAATTGCACAGACTGATCTGGGTTTTCCAGCCAGTTCGGACATCAGAAACATGTGGAAATGTCATTGCAGAGCTCTGGGCTTGCTCAAACTAGAGCCGGTGCTCCAGTGAGAAAGGCAGCTTAAGACTGTAATCCAGCGACAGACAGCTGGAGGGTAGCAGATTTCCATCCTAACCACAAAACGTCAGAATTGCAGATATAGCAAAAGCTGTGAACAATCTGAAAATTTGCTTTGGACAAGAATATTTACATCCCATTTGGGATCAGCAGGATGGACACAGCAACACGTTCAGACCTCAGGGACATTGACTTAGGAATTCTTGGATTGTTAAAAGTATCTCATTAGGATTTTTTTGGTCCATCTTCTTGTTTTAGAACCACTGGGTCCTATCTTTTCAGCCTTCTCTGTGCAGCTGAATGGACTAGACATTTTTTTTGCATGAAGATGTATTCACACAGCATTCTTGTGAACACTCAGACAAGTCAGCGTGCAAAGAAACAGCAGAGATCCCAGTCAACAGCTAATGTCATCTGTATCCCTGGTGTATTGTTCTTAATTAATTTCGATCATAATTTTTGTAATAATTGCTTTTATTGCTTTGGTTTCTAAGTTGTCCTTTCACAGACCAAGATCACTTTGTGCAAGATGCAATGCAACAAAAAACAATTTATGGTGGCAAGAGATAAGATTTCTACTACATTTTCAAGCTATATTTTAATTTTGCACCAAAATTCAATAATTAGGTGAGATTTCAAACCTTTGTACTCTTGGACAGGGGATTGACAGGGAAGTAAGGTCAGCATCTCAAAAGGCATATTTGAAGTATGTCCAGCAACATGCATCTCCCACCAAGGAGCCAGAAGATGGAACGACAGCTCTGGGCATGATCATGCCCATGCAGGGAGGCATAGTCAATCCCCTGTCCCTTCTTCCCCTGGCTCCCGTATCCCTCTCCATCGGTGCCCGAGCAGAGGGGAGATCTGTTGTAGCTGGGACAGCTGTGTCCATCGTTGCAGGAAATCCTGCTGTGAGAAGGGACCGTGTCTGGGAGAGGAAGGAAGGCAGGGGAAACGGAGCTGTCAAGATTCAAAACAAATATCCTGTGCCAGCCACGTTGCAGGCCCTGTGACGCTCGTGTCCCCACCAGGGTTTGATGAGATTTGGCTGAGGGCCTAGCCCCATTTTTGGTCCTTTTAAAAAAAGAAAAATAAAAAAATTTGCTTTAAAGCTCCCTTCTGTGGAAATCTCTCTTCCGTCCACTTGTTCCCGCCACTCTCCCTCCCATTGCTGCACTGAGTTGCCCGGTCTCCTCTGCAGAACATGGTTCCAACTACTGAACCCCAACAACAACTGGCTCCACTCACCCCAGATATGACCCTCCAGAGATGCTTCCCATCGCTTGTTCCCCCACGACAAAGCAGTGCCTCCAGCCTGGCACAAGGCATGGGAAGGGGGCAATACTCAGCGCTCCGATGGATCTGAGAGACCTGATAAAACCCTGGCTTTCCGGAAGACAAGAGTGTCACATTCATATCTAACACAGCTCCTCATTCCAGAAAGTCCACAGGAATTTACCTGGATGAATAAAGTTAGTAACTGGCCCCCAAATCCACCTGTTCTTGGAGAACCAGACCCAAGAAATGTAGCCCGTTGAGGAGCTTGGTGTCAGCTGCAGACATCAGTCTGGACATAAGGCCTGTTACAAGGACCAGCCTGCAGCAAAGCCTGTGCTTGGCTCTCTCGCTCCAGAGACTGTGCAGATGATGGTGGGGTAAATATACTGAAAAACTCATCAGGGTAGCTCTGCTGTCTTCACCCTTAGCAGACAATGCAACGGTTCCTTTTATGCTATTGACATGGACCAGGGAAAACCATCAGTCCCTGAACAAAGCATTTCCAGAAAAGCAGAATTTTAAACACAGTTTTCCAAAGCCTAGTAGTAGTGGTAGAAAGGGCTACAGAGCCATTTTCATGTAAGAAAACTGCCCCCTGACCTTCACTGTTGATGGAGGAAGGGGAAAGGGGAGCATCCATGGATGTCCTCCCAATCCCACATTCCCACCTACCCAGAAAAGAGCCCGCATGCCCTGCATGGCACTTGCAGTTCTGGAGACATCCTTGCTCCACCAGCACTGCTGTGCTTCTGGATATAACCACTAGAGGATGACAATGTCCTAGGCCACCCGCCACACACTGGAAATCACCTAGATACAGCTTTGGAAACTGGCTGTACAGGGACCCCACCAGCACCACGGCCACCAAAGCACCTATCCCACATGACTCAAGTCCAAATCACAAGCTGAAAATCCCCAGCCCTCAGCTCTGTTTCACATCCCAAGCTAAGGCAGCCCCTTCGGAGACTGGTAATTGATATTTTACAGGGGATCAGCCCACATGTGCTCCTTGGTGCCCTTGGGACATGGGTGGGTAGGTGTTTTGCTGAGGTACCTGGTGCATTTCCAGATGTTACTGTCGCCCCCCCCCCCCACCTCCCCAATTTTTTGCGATCACAGGATGGTCAGAGTCCCGTCATTAAAGAGTCCCTGCCACCTCCACAGTTTTCTTGCATCTACCATCAGATGGTTTAACCAGAGAAACTACCCTCTGGGCTCTCCATGGGACTGTGATTTCCAGCAGAAAGCAAGGAGCTTGATGAGTCAAGGAGATGGAGGCAGCCTGGCACCTCAACCCCAGCTTTGCAGGGGAGTTTCAAGGCAAACAAATGTCTGGGAATGACAAATACCAAAGTAAAAGACCAACTGTGCCAAAAATGTCCTGTCTGAGCCACAGCTTGAAGAAATATTCCTCCTCACAAGGAAGCATAAAAACCAAGTTGAGCTGCAGAATGAGATGGGCTATATTGCCTTTGAACAAGGACTCGTTGGGGAATAAAACATCATCAGCTGTTTCAAAATAAGATCACAGTTATCAGTGTGATCAAGCTTGAGGCTGTGTGCACCTTATTCATGAGTGAGCACCGCCCTGCCATGGCCATGGAGCAGGTCATCCCAAACGATTCACTGGGAACCAACCTCTCCTCTCCCCTGGGGCTGAATTCTGTCCAGTGTTGCGTTTTGCTTTAAGCAGAAAAGAAAATATTCAGTTCCTGGCAGGTTTGAGCAAAGCAACCAGGATAGCCCTCCTAAGACATTGGGAAGAATTAATTATCTCAATATGCAAAAAGATCTCAGTATGCAAATAGATAAAATTTGTCCATGCCTGCTTTAAAGTGAATATTAGCAGTGACGATGACCTCTTCACCCAGCTGGGGCACAACTGTGGTTTCCCCTTCCCTCCCACCAAGAAGACAGACCCAGCTACCCCAAGCGTTTCCTGGACAGCCTGCTGGATCTGCTGGGCTAGCCACAGTACACCAAGATCTCTCTTAGGCTGCAGAGCCCAAAATGGAACACGGTCTCCAGATGTGGTCTTGCAGTGGTCCAAGATCCTGCTCTGCAGGCATCAAGCCTGTCCCAGGATGTGGCATTTGCCTTTGCTGAACTTCAGGCAAGTGCTGTTGGCCCCTTTCTCCATCCTGAATATGGTGTTAGCCATGAAATGCAAAGACCCGCCATTGGCTCTGAGAACTCCTGAGACAAACCTCAGGAGGCTGGGAAAAAATAAATAAAAACAAGGAATAAAGCTCCTCGAGTACCCAAGGGCGCCCCATACATGGAGGACGCATTGCTTTGGTGATCTGCACCAGCCGTTGGGTGCTTTCAGGGGCTGGAGGGGCACAGTGATACCTCGTCCTTCTCAGGTCATATCCCAGCCCCGGAGAGGGGGACCTGGCAGCACAGCACCCGCCCCCAGCATCCCTGAAACACTTTCCTGCTGTTAATTAAAGCTTCTGACGTCAGTGTTTTGATATCAAGTGGTTGCATAACACCTGGGGATGTCCAGGGCTCCACACTGTGCCAAGAGCAGGGATGGAAATAGATCCCCCAAATCCCAGCTCCCTGCTCCCCTCCTCCCTCCTCACGGCGATACCAGTGGCCTCCAGCCTGGCACAGTCACGGGAGGACAGAGGGAGCTGCTGGTACCAGGGAAAAGATTGTCCTCCTCCAAGAAAAAGGGCAGGTGGTAGCATAAGCAGTATGGATCAGCACTGCTGATCTCCCACCCTGTGCTGCCTTCAGAGGTGGACCTCAGCTCGATGTCCCCTCTCACCCTCGTACGGACTGTCTAACCAAGCACCTGGACCCCATTTCACTCCAGTGGGGAATTTTACATGGTGTCTCGGCTTTCTCCACCCCAACAAGGACACAAAAAGATACAGAAAGACCTGAGGTTCATCCAGCAAATTCCTTCCAACGAGAAGAGTAGATTTTCACAAGGGACAGTCTGAAGCTTCAGACCCAGAGCCAAGTCCAGCTGAGTCAAAGCTCCTTACCAGCTTGCCAGCTGGACATGTGATGCATCCCAGGTTTATGAGAAAGGCATCCAGCCAAGAGGCTTATGAAGCATTGCCCAGGTCAAGTGCTCCTCGCCTGTGCATAAAATGGGGCATCGGCTACGTGAATGGAGGCAGGTGCCTCTTCCGTCAGACCGGTCTTCTCCATCAATCATAAATAACGCCAGAGATGCTCAGCTTAAAAACTCCTGCTATCCCTCGGCAAAGCCCTTGGCTGGAAGGACACTATGAGCTCTCCTGGCTCTCTCTGGGGCTGGTGGGACAGCCCGTGAAGAGCACCTTCTGGAGCCACCCTAAGGAGGGTGGCTCTGCTGCAGCACCCAGGTTCAAGATGGACTTTGGCCAAGTGCTGAGCAAGGTTACCCAATGTGACTGCCCAACGCTGGCCTCAAACGTCTGAGGACACGTCCCAAATTTTCTGGGTCAACCCAGCGAGATGGGCCTCTCCCAAGGCCTTGGGACAACTTTGCGTTGAGTTGCAGGTCTCCTAGTCCTGCTCTGCAGAGGTAATATTGTTCTCCAGTTCAAGCCAAAGTTCTCACTTTGAATTCTCTAATTTTTGGGGAGCTGCAATAGGGTTTCCAGAGCCTCTTGCTCTCTATTCTCCATGTGATGGTTCCCCATACATTTCCCACGGGACCTGCTGATCTTTTCTCCCTCTATTCCCAAGGATAATGTGAAAAACCATCACTCAGTGACCTGAGAAAGACAACATTACAAAGCTGGATGTCTCTAAGGAGAACAGATCACCCCAGTGGGCTGTGCCTCAGTTTCCCCAACTATCAAAAGAGGATTAGTTCATTTCCAGAATGTTGTGAGGCTCAGAAATAAACATCACTGGGGCAGACCCAAGCATCACACAGGTACAGCTTATCTGGGCTGCTCCCAGCACTGCCCAGGAAGAGGAGATCTGGTGAAGCCTTTTTTCCCCAATTAGCCTGGTGACAAGCAGGGACATCACAGGGGTGGACATGTGGCATGCTGGGTTTCCCTACGCCCCGAAATTACTCCAATTGTTGAGCCCTGGTTCTTCCAGTCTCCCTATTTATCTGGAGGGTAAATGCAGACAGGGTTTATAGGGAGAGTCCTGGTGCCATACCTGCCCTACAAGACCTGCCACCTGCAACGTCAAGGTGGGAGGACAAATGAAGCCCTTTCCTGGCATGACTTCCACTTTGCAAAGGTGCTTCTGGGCTGGGATTTCTTCTGCTGGAGAGGTGTTTGCAGGACTATTTCACAGCAGAGTGGAGAAAAACACGTTAAGCATCCACACCATATCACTCTATCGGTGAAGCCCCAAGCCCACTCAAGA
Source organism: Limnodromus scolopaceus (assembly GCA_028565335.1). Taxonomy (NCBI): domain Eukaryota; kingdom Metazoa; phylum Chordata; class Aves; order Charadriiformes; family Scolopacidae; genus Limnodromus; species Limnodromus scolopaceus. The sequence continues at coordinate 43,591,360 of JAOXNO010000033.1, read as the reverse complement.
GCAAGGAAATTCCCCTCAACAGTCTTCATCCACATTTTACACCTGGGGAAACTGAGGCACGGGAATGCAGCTTGGCCAGAGAGCTCCCAGAGGTTGTTTCTCTGCGAGCATTGGAGGATATCAGGGTGCAGCCAGGATCTTGTATTTTTTCTTGCTTTCTTGGCCCAGACAGTGCAGAGCGGGGGATGCTGACGTCCCCATCCACTCCCCCCTTGCGCAACTGCCTTAACTATGGCTTCGGCAGAGGATCCCACCTCTCCCTCCTCACCTACCGCCATTTCTACTATCTACCTGGGGCATTGCACACTGATTTACTGCCGCACGAGCAGCTTTAATCCCCAGCAAGGAGCTAACCTTCTCCCGTTACAGGGCTGGGGTGGCTCGGGGGAGATCGCTTGGGATCGTTTCCCACAGCGTGGGGTAATGAGACGTCTGGGCTTCTCTCCCTGGGCTCACGTTGCAAACCCTGCTCTGCCGCTTCCCACTGGCATCCCACACTCAATCCCAAAAATTTCCAAGTCCTTATGTGGCACTGATGCCAACCTCCCAAAAAAAGCATCCGTTCTCCACGGCTGGCCAGGGCCAGGGAGGCTTTGCAGGAGTATCATAGCTGTTGTCCGCAGGTAGCACAGGAAATCCCTTATCACCCTGCTTTGGTGACCTGCAAACTCCCCTTGGGGCATAAAGGCAGACCCAGAAGCTCAGCTCAGATGGTCAGGGTGCTCTCATGCTGCTCATGCTCTCATGCTGATGGTCTCATGCTGCTGCCAGTGTAACGTCGTGTTTGCAGGCTGCTTTGGTGTCTAGGTTCAACAATGAGGTTCAGCAAGACAGAAACCAGTTAGAAATGACCCATGAACAGGATTCACTGACCCAGCAAGTCCTTATCTCCCTCCTTGCACACCGGGAGGTCCTCAGGGCAGGAACTGTGTTTTCCTATAAACGGGGGTAAAATTTCCCATAACCACCAGGCAAACAGTTCTGAGAAAGACCAAGACCCACAACCCCCTCAAAAAACCCCTTGGAGCAGTGAGTGTTGGAGGAAGGATTAGAGAAGAGCCATTTTGGGTGGCTTCTGCTGATGATGCTTCCTTCTCCTCACTCTCAGCATTTCCTTCTCCTCACTCCCCGACCAGGCTCGGCCGGCTCCACGGGAAGGCTGTGCCGGCTCCCTGTGTTTACTGGCGTGCGATGCTATCAGGAGTCACAGCTCTGCCCGTACTTGCAGGAGGCAAATCTGCATTTGGTACAAAGGGTGGGGACTTTCCTCGCTCCCAACCTAAAGGCAACTTCAGAGAAGCAGCATCTACCTCTCATCAGTGCACAACAGGAGCGGGTGTTTGATGGCCACTTCACCAGATTTCCGCAGACATGGAAGAGGCAAGTTAATTGGCCCCTCTGGCTAGGGGTCAGTGGTAGCCATGAGAATGGGGCTGGAGTTGACATTTCTTGCAGAGGCTCCAGGGGATTTATTTTCCTCTTTCTTTTTCTTTTTTTTTTTCTTCTAAATTCAGTTCAGAAATGCTAATTTGCTCTGCACACGCATTTGCCACCTAAAGCTCACTCCATGCAGGACCCACTCTTCATATGGGGCAGGAGGGTCACCAAAAAGCATGCTGAGTCCCAAATTCAGTATCCTCAGCTCCAAAAACATTAAGCAATCAGAAGAGCTCTGCTCATCCCATCTGCTGGATGTTGCAGAGGTGGCCCTCCACACCCAGAGGTCTTTGACGCTGTCCATCGCATGAGCTCCCCTCTGATTCCTCCCAGATGCTGCCATCCCCATCTCCTGTTGACCTGCCATGGGACAGGAGACATCCCACACCCCTGCCTGCCTGTGTCCTGATTTATTTCCGATGCCATGAGCCAAGTAGCATCCTATCACCTCCACACACAAGTGAATCTCCTCCAATTCATCTCCCATGCAAAGTTACCCCTGGCCTTACTCAGGAGCACCTCTCCCTGCAGATGCCGCTGCAAGGCTTTTCCCAGCTTAATTTTAAATCAATCCTAGCTGATCAAGTGTTGTCCCAAACTGAAGCATCACTGCAAGAATCTGAGGAAGGAACACTATTTAATAGAGATGCTCTGAGTTCTCTGCTCTCTGCCTCCTGCTTTGATTGCAAGATCCCTATTTCCACGAAAAAAAAAAAATCCAAAAAGCAAATCGCCCTCAAAACCCCTGGGGTGGTGATGAATTTTTGCCCATCGTTCTGACTTACAGCTAAATTAACATGTTAGAGGGAAGCAGCTGCTCCTGGTAAGGTGGGAATCACCTTCTCTTTACAACAAAGCTGCTTGGAGGGGTGTAAATCCCCAAAACTGCTGAGTCTCAGGGAGCTACCAGTGAGACAGCAGGCGGCAGATCACAGGAGATGAGAACTCCAGGACCCACATAGAGTCGCAACCGAGAGTGCCCCAAGAACATGCCTGAGATGGATCCCATCTGCAAACCCAAACACTCCTGGATGGGATGCACCTATTGCAAAATCCAAACTGAAGCCCTGGCAGAGCTTCAGGGTGAGACAGTGTGTGTGTGTGTACGTGTGTGTGTGACTGTCTGGGTCTGCGAAGGGCAGTTTGGACCCGTTCCTAGTCTGGAGCATTCCTGTCTCTTTATGGCTAATGTTCTCCAGATGTTCTGTATTGCAGCCTCATGTGGAAACCCACTGGCCCCACAGCTGAATCCTGCTCAGTCCTCCATGTTACACTCGGCAGAGAGGAGGAGGGGGATTTTGTGTCACTGAATGCATGGCATTTATTATATTTAAAGCATATTTAAAGCAACCCTGGGGCTGAACCACAGCTGCACAGAACTGCCTACTCCGATGCTCGCTCTTACTTTTGAACTCTTTTTCCCAAGGAAACGCTGCACTTGTGATCACCCCCCCTCCACAAGCCCATCAAGTGCTGCTAAACAGAAAGATACGGATACAACCTCTGGCTCAGGAAGTCCCAAAGCAGCAAATTGCCGGAAACTGAGAGAATATAATGTGGAAAGCATTACCCTGGCTTGGCCCTCGCCTTGCATTCCTCCCGAGCAGCTCCCCTTGGTCCCAGCCAGCGGACTGATACTAGCAGAGACAGAATGTGGCTGTGAGCCAGGAGGGGATCTCATCCCACCTTGCATGTGTGTCCCTTGCCTGTGTTGTTCTGTTTTGGTGGATTTTGTTGTACGAGTGGAGGTTGCAACCAAAGACCCAGCCAGTTTCATTCTCTGCCTATATCTTCTAAGGGTGGGATGATGTGCTTGGTGCACTCCTAAGGGATAAGGGGGAATTTGGTTCCCCTCCTTCATCTCTCATCTCTGGTTTGGTGCTTGCAGGCAATGAGTCTGGCAGTTCTCAGCTTGGTCCCTGTTGGTAAATGCCCCATCCCCAATGGGGGCAGGTCCTCAGCCATGGGACAAGGCTGTGGTGGCCCTGGCAGCATCGATGCAGCAGGGCATCACATTTTCCATGCATTAGTCACCGTGCAGCCCATGCACACGCTGTCTCAGACAAACCGGTTCAACCTCCATTTAGGGAACTTTCTCATTTACTATTTATAGATATTTTTTTTTTCTTTCCAAAGACATCCCTCCCTCCTATCCTTCCCAATCCTCATCCCTTCATGGTCTGTACATCACCAAGAGTGCAGAGCTGCCCTGGACATCCAGCCCTGTAGAGATGTGATCATGGAGGCTTTGTGGGCTTTGTTTTGCCCTTCTGTCCTTGCGCCGGTGCCGGACCCTGCACAGGACAAGGACGGTCAGACTGGCTGAGGATCTTTTTCCCGGGTCAGGAGGGGAGGCTGCAGGCAGAGCCCAATGGTGTTAATGGGGTCAGGGAGGATGTGGCTGCCTGACGGGAATTCCCAAGCCCTTCCTCACTGCTCAGGAAACTGCCTGCATCCACCAGCAAGTGGTCCCTGCTCCAGAAGAAGGCACTTGAAAAGTTTTCGTCATCTCAGTGGCAGGAAAACACCCGTGGCAATTGGCTCCTCATCCTGACCAGGCTGCGCCCAGCTCCAGGCTGTGATGGACATCCCAAAATGCCAGGGACTGGGCACTCCTGCCAGGGTCAGTCCCTGCCTGTATCTCCAAGCCCTACAGCCACAACTCACCCGGCTTAAGCTTCCAGCACTGCTGAGAAATGTCCAGGTTGTTTATTTTTCCCTGGCACGTTTTTGGCATGGCCTGGGGCAGAGCAGGAGGACGAGGATGGACCCATGCAGACGCAGGCTGTGCCGTGTCACCTCCAAGCACCTGAAAACGGGACCCGACCCCATTTACTTCCCAGCTTGGATGCAAGTGGTGATTACCCGAATTCCCCTCTCCTATTTGAACAGGCAGGATCCTGCACCTCAGCTGAGCCCCACAACGCATTGACAGAGTGGAAGAGCCGCGGGGTTTGGGTTGCCACCCAGGAGCAATACCTGTTCCGCTCGTTAAGCTGGACGTGATGCTCAGAGCAAGATTGCCCTGGGTGGGTGCAAGGACTGAGGAGGTGGCTCACAAGGTGGTGGGTCACCCTTGGGCAAGCCCTGCAAAAGGGGCGTTGTTCCTTGACTCACAAAGTCATTCATGAGTCAAAGCTCCTGGGTAATTGTGCCCTGATACAAGGAAGAGGAAGAGTCTGCCCTGCTCCACCCCGCCCCACATCAGTCTGGCAAGGGGCAAAATCAAAGTCCTGCTGACGCCATGGAAGGCGTGGAGAAGAGGTCTGAGAAAGCACTCCTGCACTCCAAGCGTGGAGCAACGCCTGTGCTACCGGCTGAACAACACCGCCTCAGCAAGGATGGAGGCAGGGAGGTTCCCCGCATCCCGCTTTGGAGGCAGAGACGGGATGAGCACACTCTGCACGTCTGATGTTTACCAACAAGTGTCCTTTGCTGGCCACGCTCCCTCTTGGATCAGCCAGCAAGGCCAACCCATAGACATCAAGTGAAAGGAGGGAGAAGGCTAGGCAAGGAGCAGAGAGATTAAATGGTTATGGTGGATGAAGAAGGAAAAAGGGGGCAGAGTGAGGGAGGTTTGTTTCCAGAAAAGGAGCTGGAGGAGGACACTTTGACCAAGAAGGTGTCCAGGACCTGACAGCAATATGCCATGGGTGCTGGAACCAGAGAAGTGGATGGTGTGCAAGAGCCCATCTCTTCCTCTGCCCACCAGGTCTCCCATCCTCAATACCTGTATGATTAGTTTGGCCAGGTCAGTGAGGCTGAAATGTCCCTTGACTGGGTAGAGACAAAATACAGGGATAGAAGATCGAGGTAAGCTGTTTTTATGTCCTCTGTAATGCTGACGCATGCTAAGATGACCAAAGCCCATTTCTACCAGCAGACTTGAGCCCACACCACACCTTCTGCCACTGATGGGCGGGCTGAGAGCTAAGATTTCAGCAGTGTGACCTTACCCAGTAACACAGCTCAGGAAAAAGCCCAAGGGAAGAAGCCAGAGGGTGAATCTCAGTGACAAGAATGGAACATCAAACAAGAGTTCATCTGTGAGACCCACTAACACCTTCTGTCTCATTTCATCAAGGCCTCAGCCAAGGATCAGCCCTTGATGAGCCCTGTGAAATCCCTGCTGCAACCAGGGAGAGCTTCAGGGGCAACATGTCACCGGCAATGATAACGCTACGGATCTACACCTCCCATCACCTCCTCTGTGCTGGCAATCAGGGGGTGTCTCTCCCCACAGCCACCTCATTAGTTTCCATCCCAAAAGGGACAATTACACCCAAGCCCTACTGAGGTAGGTGTTCCCCTGCCTACCAGACAAACATTGGATTTTCTGCTCCAATGAGATCCTTGAGAAGCAACAAGTTGTGTATCAGCCTTTGCTTTCAGAGGGCTTGAGAGCACAAAAAGAGCAGGTACTCACCGGGTTCACCCAGCTAACTTCTCTATTGGGACCACACTGGGTCCACCAGGCCCATGGAGTGGACCATGGCTTTCCTTGGGCTGCGCGGGTGGATGTAGGTCTAACTGATCACAGGGAAGCCAAAAGTCTCACACCACCTGCAAGCAAGGCTGAAATGCCACCAGAAAAGAGTTTGTATCTGTCCCACAGCCCAGTAGTGATCCACCCTCAGAGGAGCCAGATCCTGGCAGGATGCAGGAGGTGGTAAATCAGGGAGGCTACCTGGCTGCTGCCACTAGTCCAGCCTCCACTCGCTTCACAGAGACACACATCCATGGGCTTGTCACCCTATTTGTCTTGGGATGACAACAGATCTGCTGTGGCATTTGTGGTCCAGCACCACCTGAACTCAAGATTGGACTAGGAGGAGAGCTTTGCAACTGGCTTGGTTCACATGCCATGAGAAAAGCTTCCCAAAGACGAGATGATCCTATAGCACACACACACACACACGCCTTAACTCCCTCTGCTTCCTCCCCAAAATCAGAATAAAGACTTCGTTGTATCTCTGCAGGCTGGATCAGTGCAGAGTAACACCATGTGCATCCTAAGAGGAGCAGGAGATCCCTTGCCCAGCAACAGGCAGCCTCTGCTCCATCTGTTTCATACATTTTGCTAGCTGGGGCTATGCTTGTGCAGCGCAGAAGCAGCTTTGCAATGGGGTGGAAGGAGGTGGTTGAGGTCCACCAGCTGGCCTGTGAGCCCTCCTATGATTGAGGGTAGGTGATTATCACAAAGCAAAAACATCCCAGAGAAGAACGAGAGGAGAAAGGAGACATCTTTCACCTTTCCAATGAGACAGACCCACCCTCCCTTATCACCTCATCTCTCTGCCATAAGGTCCGGGCATGCAGCCGTGCTGGATTCTCAGCTGCCTTCACTCATCCAGTAGGAAAAACTGGATCTTCTCATACATAAAGTGGGATGTTATTAGCAGGAGTGCACAGAGCAGGGAGAAAGTGAATGGCATGGTTTCCCCCGCAGTCAGGGTGGTGAATCAGAGCTCGGAGACGTGTCCCTGCTCCCCTAGATGATCCGGTTTTGGGTGCCCCGGTCCCGCAAGCCTCACACCACCAGCCGGCAGGCAGAATATGGCTCATCTGATCCTCCCCCTTCCGCCAACGGGACTTTCTTGGCCACGTCTCCACAGAAGCAGCAGCATTTCCCAAAGGGGAAAGAGAGGCAGGGAGGATGGTACATGACAGGGAGCTGTTTGCTATAACCAGCAGCAGAGCCTGGGTGTACGGCTGTGACTGGGAGTCCCAACAGCCACCCCGCCACCCTGGCCACCCTGCCTGGCAGGGAGCTGGTGTACAGAGGCAGAAGATCCCTGGCTGCAGGGCTGGTTTGGGGATTTTCCTGCTTTCCAGGGAATTTCTCCCACTAGTGAAATGTCACAGCATGGTTTGCCCCAGCACCCCAAACTCCTTCACATCTGGGTTAACTCCTCAGGGTGGATGTCATCTCCTCTCAGGTCCCAGCAGCTCAGGACAGCTGGAGGAGGAGATGGCATTTAAGGAGCCACGTACCAAACATGCCAGTCCTCAGCTGCCTCTGGTCCCTGATCTGGTTGGTCAGATGGAGTTGAAGTCCTACTCTCCCACATGCAGACCACCCACCCCAGCACAGCTCCTGATTCCCCAATCCTTGCAGACCTCCCAGAGGAGCAGCCTGTGGGGACACCCTGCCCTGTGCATCCTTGGACCGCGGTGACAGTGAGCGGGGCCATGCCATGGGGCTGGTCCGGATCGGTGGAAAGCCTGTGCTCACACCCTAACCAGCTGACAGCATCCTCTGTCCAAACACCGCTGGCAAATTTGGGCTGGATTGTTTTTCCCTCTCCAGCCCCTCAGGCAAATCCCAGCGAAGCACCGCAGCCAGTATATGTCCCAGCAGCTCTGCGCTGGCTCCACCAACCAGCTCAGGAATAATGATTTATTAATAAGGGCCAAACTCTCTCCTCCTTGAAAATGGATAACAGAGGGGGAAATGCGATCAGATGCAGCACATCGCTGCCTCCGTGCGTTATCACAGCCGGCCGTGTGTCACCTGCCTTCATGTTCATTATCACAGCCTGCTGTGATGAGCGCATTGAAAGCACCCTCGAGGAAAAGGACTTGGGGGTGTTGGTGAATGAAAAACGACACGAGCCAGCAATGTCTGTTTGCAGCCCAGAAGGCCAACTGCATCCTGGGCTGCATCAAAAGCAGCAGATTGAGAGAGGTGATTCTGCCCCTCTACTCTGTGCTGGTGAGACCCCACTTGGAGTACTGTGTCCAGTTCTGGAGCCCTCAGCGTAGGAAAGACATGGACTTGTTGGACCGGATCCAGAGGAGGACCATGAAGATGATCAGAGGGCTGGAACACTTCTCCTATGAGAACAGGCTGAGAGAGTTGGGATTGTTCAGCCTGGAGAAGGCTCCAGGGAAACCTTATAGAACATTCCAGCACTTAAAGGGATTCTCCATCAGGGAGTGTAATAATAGGAAGAGGGGTAATAGTTTTAAACTGAAAGAGTGTGGATTTAGATTAATTAGGAAGAAATTCTTTATTCTGAGGGTGGCGAGACACTGGAACAGGTTGCCCAGAGAAGCTGTGGATGCCCCATCCCTGGAGGGGTTCAAGGCCAGGTTGGATGGGACTTTGAGCATCCTGGTCTAGTGGAAGGTGTCCCTGCCCATGGCAGGGGGTTTGGAATGAGATGGTCTTTAAGGTCGCTTCCAACCCAAACCATTCTATGACTCTATACATGCCAAGGACAAAGGCTGTGTGCACAGCCAGCACTGCTCCTCTCCACCAGCCATGGCCCTGGGCTTTGCCCTGGGGTGCCAAGGGCTGGCCGGTGTGGGAGGAACAGCAGAACCTCATCTCCAAGTGCATTTGCTTCCCAAATTCATCCTGTCAGCTGCTGGCAATAGGTCCCCCCAGGGCCCCAGCTCTGCAGTCTCTTCGTCGACACCAGGACTCCCAGCTAAAGGCAGCTCCAGCATGTTCAGGCAAATCCCTCCCAACGCGAAGTGGGGATTCCCACAGCGGGAATAAGGCTTCACTCAGTGCAAACACCCAGCAAACTGTCTCATCGCTCAGGCATCCGGAGGTCAGGGCCAGCATCGTCTCCAAAGATGCTGCGAGTCCTCCCACGACAGCTCATTAGAGCATCCTGCACTCACACTGCCGCCTTCCTCTGCTGGCGAGGGGGACGAGGTCGCAGCTGGGATTAGTTCATGCTCCCACGGTGCCCGGGGACCCTCGTGTCTCAGCCCTCGGCAGACCCTGGATCAAGGTGAGGCAAGAAAGTAGCATCGCTCCCTGCTGCAGGAGGAGCTTCCCACCACCACATCCTGGCCAAGGCCACCCCATTTCCCTGGGATGCGGCTACTGCCACGGCACAGCCCGGCTTGTGAGGCTGAGGGATGGAAATCCCAAGGATGAACCGTATTCACAGGTTTCTCATTACAGCCTCACAGCTAATTACAGCCCTGCCTCCCCTCCCAGGCTTGCCCACCACCGGATCTGGCCTTGCTGGGCTTCACCCGCCCAGCTGGGAAAAAGAAGGAGGAAGACTTTCCTTGCAGACATCCTCCAGACGAGCCCAAATGCCTCAGACCTTGTGAGGAGCTCTGATAAGGTTGAGATGAATCACTGAGGTACCCGAGATCCTGCACTCAGTAGATCGCTGCCACTGGTGACGCAGGTGCAGACGGGCAGGGCGCAGGCCACCGTCACGCCAGGCGTCACACCATCCCCACTGGGCTGGCACACGGAGCCCCTGATGGTCCCTCTCTTCCCGCCCGCTCGGTTCATCTTCAAAGCGGGGAGAGGGAAAACACGTCCTCGGGAGAAGAAGAGTTCGTCCCAAGGAGGTGACGCTGGCTGGCTGACATCCTGGCACTGGGGGGTGACGTCATTTCTCTCCCAAGTGATGTCAAGTGCCTGGGGACGGGGACAGGGATAGGGACAGGTTCTTCTCTCTTCTCCCCCCGCCCCCCCAGTAAAGCCAGCTGGGTGTGGATGCTGGTGGAGACAACCAGAGCAGGCCAGCCCCCAGCTCACACACTGCCTGCCCCCAGTGCCACCTCCTGTCCCCTTTGCACCACCACTCTCGGTCCCACTGCCACCCTGTTCCCACTACCACCGCCACCTCATATCACCTGCCACCCCACCCCAGCTGCCGTGCCCTGTCCCCATTTTCACCCACTGCCACCTCAGTCCCTGTCCCCACCTGCTGTCCCCAATGCCACCTCATGGGCCCATCCCCAGTCACCTCATGTCTCCACACTAGCCCCCTGTCCCCAGCGTCACTGCCTGTCCCCACACATTTTCCCATCCCCACAGCTACCACCTGTCCCCGCTACATCATCCCCTTGGCCCTCAGTGCCACCCCGTCCCCACTGCCACCCTCTGTCCCCACAGCCCCTCTCCCCAGCCACCTCACATCCTCACCACACCTCTCCTGTCACCTCCCCAGTGCCACACCGTCCCCACTGTCACCCTCTGTCCCCACAGCCACCTCACATCCCCACTACACCTCCCCCGCCACCTCCCCAGTGCCACCCCGGCCACACCGTCACCCCTGGCCCCCACAGCCCCTGTCTCCATTGTCACCCCCGCACCACCCACGTCACCGCTTTCCCCCGCACCACCCCCGTCCCCGCTCCTACC
>JAOXNO010000033.1:43566225-43580605 GCA_028565335.1 Limnodromus scolopaceus | reverse complement strand
GAGTGCGGGGCGGCGGCGGCGGGGCGGGAGCCCCCTGGGGGGCCGGAGGACCGGGCACCCCCTCCCCGCGCACTACTCTGTGGGGCAGGGACCCTCTCTCAGGCCGTCCGGTGGGGCAGGGCCCCTTCCCTGTGCGTTGTTCTGTGGGGCAGGGCCCTTCCTCCAGCACCCCTGTGGGGCAGCGCACTTCCTCCAGCACCCCTGTGGGGCAGGGGCCCTCCTTGTGCACCGCTCTGTGGGACAGGCACCCTCCTTCAGCAACGCTGTGGGGCAGGGCCCTCTCCCTATGCATTGCTCTGTGGGGTAGGGACCCTACTTGTGCACCTCTCTGTGGGGCAGGGCCCCTCCTCCAGCACCCCTATGGGGCAGGGACCCTCCTTGTGCGCTCTTCTTTGGGGCAGGAACCCTCATTCAGCACCGCTGTGGGGCAAGGCTCTCTCCCTATGCACCTCTCTGTGGGGCAGGGACCCTCCTTTAGCAACGCTCTGTGGGGCAGGGACACCCCCTCCTCAGCAGCCCCCGTGGGGGACAGGCTGCCCTCCCTCGCAGCTCCACAGTCCCCTCCGGGGCAAGGACCTCTATAGGGACACTGTGCCCTGCAGGACAAGGCCTGTCCCTGCTGCTCCCCACACAGACCCCTATAGGGCAGGCCCTACTCAAGGGGACTGGGATGTGCCTTCCAGGTGGCTGGCAGCACTGTGGCAGTGCCACAATGTCTCCACTTGTGGGGCTGAGGGGGACAGCCCAGAGGAGGGGTCAGCAGAGGCTGGAATGTGGCCTGGGACCGCATTGCCCAGGAGTGATAGAGGTGCAAAAGGGACAGGGTGCAGTGCAAAGGGATGGGGGACGTGTCCCCACCCAGTGCCGATCCTGTCTAGACCCCCTTTATGAGGGGGAGCTCCTGGGGATCCCACCCAATGCTTGGCTTGGGGTCCCTGGGTCACCCCCAGTAGCTGCTGGCTTGGAATCAGGCGTGTTGCCTCACTTTCCTGAGGCCAAGACAGGATGGTACAGCTTCTTGGGCTTAAAAAAAAAAAAACCAAACAAAAACCACAGAAATGGGAAAAGCTGCTTTTTGGAGTTAAATGAGGCGGCCGTTCCTGCCGTACAGGCACGTACGGAGCCCTCCCAGCATCCGCCTCTTCGTCCGTTTTGGCAGGGGACGTGTGAGAGTGCCACGGGACTGAAAACCGACGGGTAAAAATGTACCTCCTGTGGTTTTGGGGTTTTTTTTGTTTAGTTTAGCCTGTCTTTGTTTTGGCCCGGGTGCACAGAGGAGAGCATCTTGGTGGGTCCTGCCACCCCGTGCACCTACGAGCAGTGCTGGATCCTTTGGATGTGGCAGTGTGTGTGTTGGGGGGGTTATTTCCCCCCTCCCTTGCGCACCTTTGGCAGGAGGTTTGGATGACATCTTGCTCTGGCACGCTTCTCTCCTTTGATCTCAAGTTTCCTGCCATGTATAACGTGTTTGGCAACACGCGAACCCAGCTCCGCGGCTGCCGGGGAGGGCGATGTGGGTGCCTCCTCTCCCCGGTTTTCCCCGGCCGGCTCCTGCTGACAGCTCCTGGCTTTCCTTTGTCTCGGCTGCCTCCAGGACAGGCTCTTGCAGCCTGAGGATGCTCTGAATGGAGCAAAGACAAGCACAAAAAAAAACCCTGTTCCTTTGTTTCCAGCCATTTGCGGGCTCAGCTGATTTTATGTGGCGTTTCATGTGCCCAGGCAGATAAACCGACTTTTCACATCTCTTCTTTTTTTTTTTTTTCCTGGGTTATTTTGGGTGATTTGGTTTGGATGGAACATATTCCAGCTGCAGGCTGTGCCGGAGGGATGCAGCAGCTTCCTAGAAACAGGGTGAATTAGCCAGAAGCGTAACTGGAGCATCTCGTGGTTGTCCTCTTGTGTCCTCCTCGCGTCTCCTCCAGTGAGCAGGGCCATAAGCTCTCAGCACCACACACTAAAATCCGATTTGACCAACCCTTCTTCCTTCTGGTAGGAGAAGTTCAAACCCGGTTTGCACGACCCACTGCTGACAGCAGCTTTGGGGCCGGTGAGGACATAGGAAGGTGAGTGAAACCCAGTTCCAGACTCAGACCTTGATGGCTGAAATAAGTCCCTTTTTTTATGCTTGACTTGCGAGAAAGCAAAATACAAGTTTTTATATTATTACTATTTTTTAGATTCCTGTTGTTCTTTCCGTTCCTGTGGGTGTTTGGTTTGATAGCGAGACCGTAGCCTGAATTCATATTAACGCTTCTTTTTTTATGATGGGTGTAAACAGAGCTACTTTAAGCGTGTCAAACAGCTCCTGAGTAAATCAGGTTATTTGCTCTATTACTTTATTCATACAGGTTAGATGCTCCAGCTGATGCATCTAGAGTGCTGTGCCATCTGGAGCAAAAATTAAATACAAATTTGGCCCTCAGCCTGGAAAAATAACAAGCCTTTGCCTCTAATAACTGGCAGTGGAAGAATATAGCCCCTTATAGAAGAAATGCTTGGAGGCAACATGGAAGGAACCCAAAATGCACTAATTGAGGTATTTGAAACACACACAAAAAAAGGGAAAGTAAGTCCTTCCAGCCCATGTGTGCCGAAAGCAGTCAGAAGAGATGGTGTGACCCAGTTACCATGTCATGGCATTGATGCCTGCAGGTTAAGATCCTTGTCCTTAGTGGGTGGTGGAGCTGCTGGAGGTGAGTGTGGTGGTGACCTCCTGGGTCTCCCAGTCTTCCTGTGGAAAGAAATCCACTCCACAACCTCCAGAAGTTCCACTTGACCACCTGCTTGGCTCAGGTTTGCTTACTTTATTCCAGCTCAGGCCAGTAAAAGTTTATACCAAGGCTGGGCCACTGGCTGGGACATTCCTTCTCATCTCCAGCTGGGTTTGGACACTGGATCTGCTAGTTGAGCGTTGTCATTTGGTCAAAGGCTGTCTCAGATTTGGGGAGAGAAAATGTGGAGGTGGGTAAGCTGTGGTGGCACTTCTTGCTTGTACAGACCAGGCTTCAGTTCAATTGCCTCCAAGTGTGACTGGAGATACTTGAGATGAACCAGACAAGGACACCTTGTCAACATGCTCTGGATTTTAGTGGCATCTGTCAGACCTTCAAATACAGAAGACCATATGTGCCAAATGGGAAGTAAGATGATGACCGCTGGTTGCTACCACCATTCTTGGCCGGAGGGTGGTCCTGGCCATGTCCTGAGGGAGAGGCAGGTGATGGGGAGGAGGAGGTTGAGGATTATGTGGCAAGGAAGCGGCAGAGCTGCTCATGGGATGTCTCTACACCGTGAGACTGAACTTAGCCTGGAGGTTTTACCCGAGAAGGACTGATGTTTTCAGCTGATCTCCTGGACTAAATGGTATGTGGGATGATACAAGGACACCTGGCTTTGTTAGGAGGGCTTTCATGCTTACCTTCATGGACCACCTCTCCACATGTTGCCTCTTGGGTCATCACTCCCAATGATCCGTCTGTCGCCTCCACATTGGTTGTATGGCAGAAGACAAGTTGCAAGTGATTAGCTTGTAGCCATAAAACACCATCTGGATGTTGAAGAGGTGGGGAGAGGCACAGCTGGGCACACTCATCTCCTCCTGCTCCCACCTCTGTGACCTGAAATGCTTCTGCCATGGGATTGCAGGGCTTGGCACGGGTGAGACAAGGTCCTGTCCCACGAGATCAAACTCTTGCTGTCTCACCCAGCTGCTCCGTAAACCCAGGCAATCTCATCACTCAGGCCAGGGTAGGAGGTGCAGATGTTTCTGGTGGTCTTCAACCACCTTGAAACCATTGGTGTCAAAGGCCAGAGGGTGTTTTTTTGGGTTTAAAGCTACCTCTGGTCTTTGGGTGTCTCAGTCTCAGCTGTGGTTGGTGTCACAGAGCTGGGTTTCTGTTTATTTTTGTTTCCTGCAATCATTCATCGTAAAGCTGAGTCTTGTTGACATAAGATAACGTCTACCTTGTGTGGACTTCCCTCCCCTGTCACTTCATAGCAACGTTGCCCCGAAGCCATTCAGACTTTGCATCGGGAGGAGCCGTCCTGCCTGTGTTCCCGCCCTGACTCATTGACAGTGTTTTAAAATGACATCAGCGATGATGTGATGCGGGGCTTATCTGCAAGAGAGCTCAGCCGTCGTCTGACCCTGGCGGTGCCTCTTGCTTGGTTGAGAAACACAGGTGATCCCATTGAAAATGTGCTCGAGGAGAGTGTGCAAAATCCCTGAAATTTCATGATAGCAATGGGCAGAGGTAATTTGCTTCCGGACCTGAGGAATGGGAAAACCTTGGCATCTTCTCCGCAGGGCACAGTGGTTAGAGCCATACCTGGTTCCCCCCATCCCAGGATGCAGCGGTACCCGAGTACTCCCTGGGGATGGAGCTACATTGGTTTTGGATGCTTTTCCCTTCCTGGAGCAATGACACAGCCCGTCTGTGTCATTTTTCTACCTGTACAGCACATTTAATTTCCATCAAAGAAAAAAAAAAAGAAACAGTTCCAACCATGTGCCAAGGGCTCCTGTGTCCTGTTAATGAGCTGATTAAGGTGCCAGAGGGATGTTGACAGGAGGAAAGAGCAGCCATCCAAAGCACCTCGAAAGGATGCCAGCAATAGCATCGGCAGTCAGGATGGAGCTGCTGTGAAGCCTCCAAGATAGGGATGCGTGGTGACGGGAGCGGAGAAGACATGCCTGGGGAGTATGGACAACCCAGCACCCAATCTTGCTACTCTGAGAGAAGCAAAAAGCCTCAGTGCCGATGCGTGGACGGGCGGCAGGAGCTGGGTGCCAGAGCCCACAGACCAAATTAGCTGCGAGCAGCTGCCTCGGCCTAGCCGAAAGCTGCGAGGTCTCAGGTTGCTCTGATGCCGAAGCTAAAACTGGATCGGCCTTCGGAAAAAGCAGGGGAGATGCCGAGAAGCGGGAGGAGGAGCGAGGGCCGGCCACAGGAAGCCCAGACAGGGAAGTCCTTCAGTCAGTAGCTTTTTTCTGCTCCAGCTTCAGGACTGTGAATGTGAGAAGCAAGCAGGAATAACTTCTCCCGGATTATGTTTTTATCCCCATGGAGGATTAATCTTGCTGCTAATACAGCTTTTAACTTGCAAAGCGCCTTAGAGGAAACCACACCAGGAGCGCGTTTGCAAGAGAGAAACTGAAAGCGCCGAGCGGGGAGAGCAGCCACCCTCCCGATTTCAGCCATCGGCCAGCTCGGGGCCGTTACTGCTCTTCCTGCCAGGAAATAGTGCAGGGTTTCCCGACCCCTTGGCTTGGAGGAGTATTTAGGGGAAAATGTAAGAGGTCCAGGGCCATGCAGATTCCCATCCTGGGAACCCACAGGCGTGGAAGCAGGAGGTTTCGGTTCTTCAGTCGGTCCATTTGAAGCCAGGAGGAGCAGTTCGGGAGGTAAGATGATGGGTGAAGCCAAATTGTCTATCAGAATTGGGTGGCAGGGAGCACAGTCTCCCATCTGATAGCTTCCAACTAAAAGAAATTCATCCGAGCGTCGTGCCTCCCCCCCCCACTAGGCTCTTCGTGCTTGCAGCCTGCACAAAATTAACTTGGTGGCGTACGTAAGGATCGAATTAAACTTCTCTCCATACAGAGCTTTCTCACAAGCAGGCAAATATTTTGCGGTGCTTTAAAGACTCTCCTTTTTCTATTGTTCTATATAAAAACCCGTTGCCAAGCTGGGCTTCCCCCAGGGCGATTTCCTGGCTCGTTGGTTATTAATGCAGCTGCGGGGTTGGTTTTTTCTTTTCCTTTTTAGCTGAGAAGTGCCGGATTAAGACCCAGCGCCTCACTCTCTTGGTGTCTGAAATAAAAGATGAGGCAGTTGGAGACTCTGTGAACGTGGTGGCCATCCAGAATGGGACAGGATTGTGCAGCGTTGGGTGGTTTTGTGGCTGAGTAAATAGTGATAATCTCGCCCGATAGCTGGCTGGGGCCCGTCCGCTGGCGCTTGCGTAGGTGGCTGTCTGTCAGCTGAGCCCTCCACCACCGTCTCCCTTTGCCTCCGCACCAAAAAAAAACCCTCACGTTGCACTGGGTGTTGTCTGGAGGCGGCGCTTTGAGCTGTGGCTTTGCCTGGGGGATGCTGAGTTGTTGTGTGTTCCCAACCACCCTCGAAGCTTCCCCTGTCACATCTCCTCCTGCATCGCATCTCCTGCAGGGTCTCCCCACCCCTGTCGCATCTCCTGCAGCGTCTCCTCCCCTGTCGCATCTTCCCCATGCATCTGCGGTTGATGCAGCAGGAGGAAGAGGTCAGGGAGGTGTCGGTGAAGGGCTGGGATGTGTTGCAGCCGGGTGAGAGGGATGAGGCTGAAGACAAGCCTGGTGTCGAGGGGTTTATTTCAGTCTGGAGGAACTTTGGATGCTAAAGCTGGGAGCGGGTGAATTGAGTTAGGAGTTGGGCTTCATGGGGAAGCCAAGAGAATATTGTTCTGTGCCTAAGCAGAAAAAAAACCCGTGGTACCCCATTAAAATGGGCTGGAGAAGAGGGACTCTGCTACCATCCCATCAAGCATCTCTGAAAGTAGTGGGTTTAAGACAAGCCCTGATGAGATTGAGTCCTGGTTTAAACTGAGGCTGAATATTAAATCTCTTTAGGTTTCTTTTCTGAATGGAATTTAGAAGAGGAAAGAAGTAAGCACTAACAAAAGTTTGCTTTCTTTGTTGGAAAACTTTTGTTTTCTAAGAAAAGTGGCTTTTCCTTGCTAAAGGATCACCTGAATCCTTTTAGCCTGAAGCCTCCTTTGGGTTTTGATTTATTTCAGCTATTAACATTTCTCTAAGGAGACAGAACATAAAACTTTGGAGTGAACTGAGCTTGGTATCAAAAACCAGGTTGTGTGTTGCCTGCTTCATCTTCTGAACCAAATAACTTATTCTTTAGTATTATAAATTATTCATGGCAAGCATAGCAGCAGGTGACGGACTGTTTACATGGGGATGCCGTGTTATATTTTTCCACCTTAATAACACAGGTCCTCGCCGCAAAGCTGTGCAGACGAAGGTTGCTGTGAAGCAGGGCAAAACTTGGGTTTTGTGTGAATTACCCAATTTCCGCTTGAAAGTTTGCCCTCTTTTTTTCTTACTATTAAAATAACGTTTTCCTTAGCCAGTGAAGAGCAAGTCAAGGGTTTGGGGATTATTATTTTTTTTTAGCTGGAGTTTCATTCCTGTTAGAGTGCGACCCCAAAAATGGGTTGCGGTGCCCCGTCGGGATGCTTGCCTGGGATGGGATCCCACCTTTCAGTTGCAGCCAGGCAAGACAGTCAGGGTATCCTCAGACGCCAGCATCACTCCAGACAACCCTCGGCAGCGCTGGGATGGAAATTCCCCTTTTCCACCCCAAACCCAGCCCCAATGAGGATTTCTCAGCGAGGACTCACTGTGTGGCAGCCATCTCCATGGGCTGCTCTCCGCTTTTGTTTACATCTGGTCAAAAACGTCTTAAATTTACTGGTGAGGGAGTAATTCTAATCCTTTTCAATGAGATCAACGGATTAGTGTCTCAGATGCTTATAAAATTGCAAGGATTAACCGAGCCTTTTTTTTTTTTTTTTTCATTTTCTTTCTGTGCTGTGTAACGTCATCGCTGCATTTAAAAAGGGGATCTCTGTGCTGTTACTAAGAGCTGAACCAATTTATAGGAGCCTTTGCAAATCAAAGCATTTAAAAACAGTATCTTCATCCTCTCCCTCACTCACTCTGGCTTTTTGTGCAATATTAGGGGTGTTTTTTTTCTTTTTTTCCAGCATCCCTGGCACCAAACCGCAGTAGCCGTTCAGCAGATACGTTGGGTTTGCGTGGCTTGGCTGCATTTGCGGCACCCGTGCGGGTAAGTAGGGAGCTGCCCCAAAAGCTTTCCTTGATAGAGACTTGCAAAATCACATACTGAGATGAGCAGATCCTTAAAACTATGTTATTTTATGAGGTTCCCCATTATTGCAAAGGACTCAGTCTTTTGTGGTCCATCCCCAAAGGGGAACGGTGCTTCTGGCTCAATGGGATGCTCTTGTCCTGGCTGTTGGGAGCAATGGGAGCAGGATGAAACTCCATGCACTCCCCATTCCTGCATCCTCTTAATTATAATCTGCGCTTTCGTTAGGATGTGATCACTAACAAGTTTGCAAGGAAAACCGCGCGCGGAGCTAATGTGGAGGAGGGTTTAGCTCAAACCCTGTTGCTCTGCCTCCTCTTGCAACGCTGCCCCGCACCTTTCCCCGCAGGGTATTTTTTAAATGCCTTTTCTCCCGGGTCGATGGCTGCGTGGTTGATTGACCTGTGTGAACAAGGCAATCCCGAACTGTCGAGTGGTAGGAGCTCCAGGCCAGGAATTTCTGGCCCCAACCCAATATACTTTCAGAGGCAAGCTTTTAAATATATACAAAGACAAGCTCATAATTTCCACTATACTAATGAGGCCACGGCGTTTTCATTGAAATGTGCCAATAGCCGCCGTGGTGGTATTTTAGCAGCCTTGTACTGTGAATCCAAATGTGATTTAACATGGCAGCCCCCGCGGAGCGGAGGAAAACCGGCTTCTTCCACTGAATTTCAATGATGCTTCTTGGCGGTGTTACCCGAAAATCCCTGTGGTGGTGGGACCTTTCTTTGCGTTTCATCTTGACATGGGTTTCCCCCTCAAATGCTACCATTTTTGTGAAGATGGGAAAGGGTAGGAGTGGGTTGAAAGAGGGATAATGATCTTCGAGGAGGGGGAGAGCCTTGGTTTTAAAGACTGGTTTTAAAAGATTGTACGGCTGCAGTTTAATAATCAGACTTGCTGGTAGTATCTTTAACTCGTAGTAAAAACCAAACAGAAGGGCTCCCAGGCATCATGTACTCTCTTGACCTTTAAAAAGACACTTGAGGCAGCCTGCCTGCTCGTTGCTAAGCCGACTCGTTAGTGCCACTCATATATTTTGCCTTCTAGTAGGCAATTCAGTGCCTGGGAATTTGGAAGAGTCTGACAGCAAACTATTGCACGCCTGAAAGTTGTGTTGGTGGTTTTTAGCTTTGCTGCCTGAGGAGGCCTTGAAGCAGTCAGAAAATACTTAGCAGGTTTTGTTCAGTCAGCTGCAAAAAAAAAAAGCAAACTTTAGGTAACTCTCGCAAAAGTTGTTGTTGTTTTTTTTTTTAAAAAAAAGAGTCCTACGTCGGCAGCACACCTGTAACTTGGGGTTTTACTTATTTAGGGCTCAATTTATGAGAAACTCATGTAAGAAGCAACATCCTTTGGCAAAGCAAGGGTGTGGGTAGACAATGCTAAAAATTCATGCATGGCTATCCATCATCCCCCAGTTACGGACCCCACGTGCTGCAGGTAATCCTGAATGTTAAGGTCCCTTTACTTTCTCCGTCCCATTAAAGTCAGGCCATGATGCCAGGGAGAACAGGGGAGAAGAACAGTATCCCATGGCATTGCCTTCGGCACAGAAACTCTCCACAGAGGAGGGCATGTGTTTGTTGGATTTGTGTGTATTTATCTCTGTCAGGCACCTCGCTTGGTCATGCAAGTCTGGGAGTGGAAAAGTTCAGTTTTCCATTACCGGCTACATTTGGAGGGTTTTGTGATCCTTGGAGCCACCTTTGCTTGTGCCAGTCCTGGGTGAGTGAAGCAGTTTGTATCCTGTGTCCCTATCACTCCGGGGAGGATTTTTTTGCTGGACTCTAAAGCATTGCAAAATCTCCCCGGTCTCTGTTAGCAGAGTAGAAAGAACAATATTAAAAAAAGTTACTCCCCCCAAACCCAGTACTTTTGTTAAAGCAGAGGAAGGGCGAGCCGACTGCGCAGCTCATTTTTCTGTAAGTATTAGGAAAAATAGCAAACGGTGGTGACGTGGCAGTAGTGTAAATTCCCAGCAGGCTGGGGTTTGGGTTTGTTTGGGTTTTCCTGAAGGCTTTTTAATGCTGTCAGCATCTTAAAATACAAACCTTGCAGAATCTGTGTGGGCTTTGGGGGACCACTTCTCTTTTGGGGGAAAGCTTCTCTGTAGGATTTGTTTTAGGGACTTTTTTTCCCGTATCCAACACCAGCTTTTTCACTGTTCTGCATCCAACTGCCTCTTCTTAATTTTTACCACAAATGTAAATGGTGCAATTAAAAGGGTCGGCGGAGAGCATTCCTGAGAACTGAAATCCAGGATCCAGGAGCAGACGGCAGCAGCATAAAGAAGAATTCTTCCCTCTCTGGCCTCATGCTGCTTTTCCACTGTGAGGCTTTGCAGCCATCTGGATCCCCTTTCAGATTATGCCCCCCCTCAAAAAAATCCATAACCTAGCAACCTTATTTAGTGTAAATGAGAGCATTATGCCTTCCTGCATCCCAAATTGCACTTGGCTCCTCTTACTGCCTTTATAGGATGGCGGCTAGCAGCTGCGATTCCCATCACCAGCGCAGGGTGCCTACCTCCAGGAGGATTTTGTAAGGATTATTGATCCCTGGATGTTGCACTAATTTTTTTATTTTTTTTTCTTCCCATTAAAGGAGCTTAGGAAACAGGGAAAAAAGAATTTCAGGAGGTCATTTAGTCCATCTGCTTCTCAGTATAAAAGAGCTGGTCGTTCTTCTGCGCTGCAGAAAGTGACTTGCTTTTTTTCAGCCTGAAGATGACTTGATCAAAGCAAGATTTTCTTACAGATGTGATATTTTGGGAGCCTTCGTTGCTACCCCCAGCTCTCAGTGTCATCGCCCAGGAATTTGCAAATTCCCTGGGGTGTTTAGCACCAACTTCTCTGATCTGGCCTTTTAACGGCGTGGGCTGAGCATTTCTCATGGGGTTTCCAATCCACTTTCTCCAAGGGAACCCATTAATTGGGGAAGACTCTGCAAATGAGGAAAACCAACCACAAATGAAGGGCAAAAGATTATTTCCAAATTCAGCAAAGGGACACTGGGGCTGCAATATGCAGTGTGAAGCTGCCCATCCTACAGTGACGTCTGACCATGGTCTAAAATAGTCCTGTTTTTAATAACGTGCATGTTATTAAATTTTTTAGCACCTGAGCTACATGGTACAGGGCAATGCTGCTCCGTTGTGTGCTGTGGCGGCAGGCAGGGATGGAGGCAACGATGAGGTGATGTGATCCCATCACCGTGACACTGTGCAGGGTACGGGGGGGCTGCTGCCTTCTGCTTTCACCACGAGGAGTACAGACGGGACTGGGGGCAGGAGAAGGCAGCAGCGGATCCGTTCCCACTGCACTTTTGGGAGGAAGAGTGAGCTCAGCGGCTTGTGACGTTGGATCTGGGCTGGAGCTGTGTGCCAGGAAAAGTTGGGGGGGGGGAAGAAGTTAAAAATCCCCAGGGCCAAAGGGAAATAATTCTTCAAGTGTTATTTCATTGCCGAGAAGCAAACTGAACCATACTCGGACAGCTTGTATGAGCTTTTCAAAACGAGGAGCTGTTGACTCTGCCTCAAACCCTTCTGATAAGTGATTTCCATTTCTCATTTCTGTGATATGATGGGAGCCCAAGCAGAGCTCTCCTCCAAACTCCATTTCCCCACTCCTGCAGACCGGATTTAAAAGCGCTATTGATTTTTTTTTTTTTCTGTTTATTTTTGCCTTTTTTCCTGGAACTTGCAAAATCAACCCTGAGCAAACCTCTGGTTTGCTTTCCCAATGGTGCTGGGCAAAAGCACTTGACTTTAAACTCGGTGATGGGAGCTGCAGCTGACCTATTTTCTGCACATTTCTCTGCCAACGGTAGCAAAAACATTTTCGCGTTTAAAGGTGGTCTTCGGTATTAAGGCTGCGGGTTCATTTATCTGTTAAACTGTCCAGAATCAAAAGCGCTTGCTGAAAATCACAGTGGTACCAGTTTTACTGCGGGGTATTTCTTTTGTTATAAAGACTTTTCTATTTTTTTCCAGTGGCTGATTGCTTCTTTGTGTTGTCACATTGCTCTTGTCTATGTCCCTCCATGGCCAGGCCACGGCCATGGCCAAAGGCGGTGGAGAGGGTTAAGGTTTTGTGTTCAGTGTCGGCCAACTGGGGAATGCGGCCAGGAAATTTCCTGATTCCAGTTCAAAAAAAGCATCATATTCGCTCATGGGGAGAAGGGATCAAAGGTTCAAAGTGGTTCTTGGTTGGAGGTTAGTTTGCTTTCTTGGTTGTCCAGGCACACAACAAAAATCCAGGTATGTCCTCCAAACCTGCACGCAGCTGAAATGGGTAAAATAAGCAGGTTTTGTTCCATTTCACACCTAAAAGTTTCCTCTGTTCTCCAGCTGCAGTACAGCATTGCCCTGGCCAAGATTTGCTGGGCCTGGGTATGAGACTGCCCTGTGGTGCAACAGATCATGAGGGACTTTTCAGGATGCCGAAGTCACTGGCCATGTGTGAAAACACCCTGGGCTCTCCGTTCTCAGCATGCTCTGCTGCGCAGTCATTAATCCTGCTAATCAATAATGCTGCCGAGCCATATGCCGTCGCTCCCGCTCCTCCTCTGCTTGATACCGACTTTTTGTGGTGAAGGAGGTGGGTCCGCTTGGATACTTGGAGCCAGCACTGGATATGGCCAGGCTTTGGCCTGACACCATCCCCACAGTAGCGTCGTAGCTCTAATAAAATCACAGCATGCCAAGATACCTTTTTTTCCCCGACTCTCAATCCTATTGCCCCCTGTTTTTGGACAGCAAAGGGCGTCACTCCCGTGCGGAGCAGTGTTGAGATTTCCCCCGGCTCCATCCCAGGTGACAGCGATGCAGCCATGTGGCATCTCAGCATCTCTCAGGCGACAGTGATGCCGGGTTTGGGGGTTGGCGCTGCAGCTGCTTACAATTTTCCCACCGCCGCGCTGCAGATCCTCGTGCTGGACCAGCTCCAGAGGTGGAGCTGAAGGAAATTCCTTCCAGCTGCTTGAGGTCTGGGCTTCGCTTTTCTTTTGGGGTTCATGAGGGGTTGGGTTTTTTTGCTTGTAAGTTAAAAGCAGGCATCTCTCACCGCTGCTTTTTAAACACCTAGAAAAATCTTACTTTTTAAAGAATATTATCCTATTAGGCATACCCATTAAATGACCTTTATGTTGTGGATTTATTGCATGGAAGAATACCCCGCTTCGCAATACAACTAGGAGTATTTCAGAAAGGTCTTGTCAGCTGCTCACAGTTTAACTTTCAACTGAGTTAATAACCATTTTGGTTAAACCTGTATAAAACACGTTGCGGACTTGCGTAACACCTTTGAAACTCAAGACACAGTTCGCACCCGCTTGAAATCTTTCCCATCGATAAAATATTTCAACTTGGAGTTTTGCCACGGCTTAGCATTTTCTTTTCCTGAGATTCGTGGTTTCAGTTGGGTGATGGGAACCTGTATATGTCTGGATTTGTTGAGTATTTAAAGCTCAATATTTCCTGGGGATGCATTGGCTTTGCCAGTTTGGCCACTGGGATGTGGCGGGGGCTCAGACCACCAGCTCCATCCAGCTCTCCCAGTTAATTGTGCAGGAGGTTCAGACCAGCCTGGGTTTGATTTGAATCCCTGTGGAGGAAGTTGTTTGTCTCAAAAACATAAGGTAAATCCCTCTGAAAATGGGTTTTTATTTACAATAGCAGAGGCGGAAACCGCCCCTCTGCCCAGCACGTAGGCTACATTTAGGTGCAATGCATGGCGCTTGCATGGCCCCTTTATGTGCTGGTGTTATAAATAAATTATAATAAAATAAATAAAAAAGTGCAAGTGGCTCCTTTTAGTAAGTAGAACCCGGAGAAGGAGCACACCGTTCAAATCGACACAGCATAGCAGCAGGAAAGAAATAATTTGCAGCTTTCAGCCTGTGAATGATGCTCATGGTGTCATCTGCAGTGGACCACAGCATCCCTGGTGTCACCTCCCAGCCCCAGCGACCGTGGCTCTCCTGCCTCACTCCCTGCCTCAGTTTCTCTGCCTGTAAGAAGATAATTGCCTCCTTTATTAAGCCCTTTGAGATCTCCTGATGAAAGCTCTAGGTAAGAGGTTGGCCTGCTTATTAAGCACATTAAGTGCTTGCTATGATTATAATAGGGATTAATTTGGCTAGGTGGCTTATTTAGGTTTGCCTTTAACAGCCCAACTTGTAATCAAAGCACTGCGAAGCCGGCGAGTTAATGCTGACCTGTAACACTTCACTTCCTGACTTCTCAATAGGCCGTGAACCGTAACTCGGCTTTTAATTACACCTCGTTTTTGTAGTCGTCGAAGAAAGGTGACGTGCTCCGCCCCATGCGGCTGATTCATTGGAGGATGTAACGAAGGAGGAGGCGCAGAGCTCGGCTTGTTCTGCTTTGTGGCATTGCCATCCCCAGCTCTCTCGGCGTTCCTGCGTATGGCCCCATTGTGAGGACACTGCCGTTCCTTTTTATTCTTGCAGGCTGTTGTATTGTTAAATAA
>JAOXNO010000033.1:43529308-43566125 GCA_028565335.1 Limnodromus scolopaceus | reverse complement strand
CAGCCCAACTTGTAATCAAAGCACTGCGAAGCCGGCGAGTTAATGCTGACCTGTAACACTTCACTTCCTGACTTCTCGATAGGCCGTGAACCGTAACTCGGCTTTTAATTAAACCTCGTTTTTGTAGTCGTCGAAGAAAGGTGACGTGCTCCGCCCCATGAGGCTGATTCATTGGAGGATGTAACGAAGGAGGAGGCACAGAGCTCGGCTTGTTCTGCTTTGTGGCATTGCCATCCCCAGCTCTCTCAGCGTTCCTGCGTATGGCCCCATTGTGAGGACACTGCCGTTCCTTTTTATTCTTGCAGGCTGTTGTATTGTTAAATAAATACCCTCCAGTTCTCTCTGTCCTGCAGCCTGGAAAAATCAGATTTTCTCTCCTTTGCTTCAGTCAAAGGTGATTTTTTTTGCAATATATATATATATCAATGTATTATTTGCAATATATTATATATATGGTATATTGTAGTACAATATATTGCAATATATATATTGCAAAGAAATATGCATGTGTATATATATATAAACTTTTTTTTTATGTGCACTGCGACGATCTTCCTCCAGTGAGCCCTTGAGAGTCTTATAGGACTTCCCTGGTTCAGGGCTTTTTCTCCACACTCTTTCCCTAGGTTTATCTTTCTTCAGCAAACTTATCTCTTCTGTCCTGAGTGCTGTTGGATGGCATGTATCCTTCCCGGCCCTCGGTGTTTGACAGTTCTCTCCCCGCAATTTTGCACTCTGTGAGGACATACAGACCCCATGGACCCAGTTGCTGCCAGAGACCTCAGCAGAAATGGGGCATCAGGCAAGCGCCTGCCCAAATTCCCCACTGCTTCGTCCCTGCCGTCACAGCAAGTTCATTTTATATTTGAGGAGCAAGTCAGCATCTTCCTCCCCTCCCTGATAACCTCACGCCACAGAGAGGGTTGCATCCAGCCCTGGGGAAATCCTCCCCTACATAGGGTTTCTGTGGTACCAACCTCCTTTTCTCCAGGCAGCTCGTGCCCCCCATCCCAGGGGCTGAGGGGACCTGCCAGGGGTGGTGGGTGCCCCAGGAGGGGCATCTGCCTGCGCTGAAATGCCTTGGCCATGGAGAGAGCAACAGGGAGGCTTTTGTTAAGCACCAGAAAGTTTTCATCCTTCTTTATGGCTCCTTTTTTATTTCTCTTGGCTGCAGTCTCACAAATCTGAAGCAGATTAAAATACAGTTCCTCCCCCCGCCCCCCTCGACTCTCCTAAAAAAAAACCCAACCCTAAAGCTTGGCTGCTTAAAATCATCAGATTTCAGTGAAGTCTTTTAAAGTTAACAGTTTCCTGGATCCTCTGCAGGCTAACTTATTTTTTCCCCCTAACCTCCTTGTTTTTTGCCATAACATTTCTCAGCTGTTGCAGTGGGAGGGAGGGAGGACCAGGGTAGCTCCGACATAGAGAAGGTTATTTCACACAGGGGCTGGATGAATCTGGCGTGGGACTTGCTGGACTTGCACTGTAGGGAACTGAAGAGTTGTCCCCAGGAGGGTGAGCTGTGGCGGTATGGCTGGCAGGTAGGTCGTGGCTGCAACGGTGACATCCTTTTGGGGCAAAATATTAGGGAAATGGTATCGTTGGAAGAAAAGAGTAGGATGCTGTGGGTGGGATGGAACTCAGTTTCCACTGGCTGACTGACTGCCAGGGGCTGTGGAGGTTTGTAGCTGGTCATGGGGACTGGTGGAAGAGCTGCATGGCTCCAGCTGGACACAACTGTAAGGAGTTTTTCTGGCTTGATGAAATCACTGCCCTAAATGCAGCCTGGATCTTCCTTATCTGCCGTCTTTGCTTTTGTCTGCTGCTGCATCTCTCGGTGGGAGAGCTGGACTGAAGGCCCCAGCTCTGGCAAGAAGAGTGTCACAAGTTAAAGGATTTGTAAAGAAAAGAAAAATAATAGTCTGGTGCTGGTTGGTTTTGTTGCCTCTTCCCCAAGAGTGGTCTCTCTTTCCTTGCAAAAAATCATCCAGAGCTTTCCCAGATGGAGGACGTTTGACTTTCTCTTGGGTGGTTGAGGAGCTGGAGCCAGCCAACCTTGGCCAACGCCAGTGACTATCAACACAAGCCTGAGGGCGAGTGGGGGCAGCCGTAGCCTTATCCTCCAGCCGAAACATCCTCTGTCACATGAGCGTGACTGAGGGGAGAGTCCCTGAACCGTCTAAAATCCCTTTGACCTAGCAAACAGCGTGGAGATGAGAACCAAACCCAACCCTACGCAGCAACACTGAGCTGCGCATTAACTCTGCTGGAGCCAGGAACAAAGGTTTGGGGGCTGGTTTTGGCTTTTTTTTTTTTTTTTTTTAGTTTATTTGCAAAGTAAACCAGCTTGGCTGAGCAGAGCAAGCATTGGTGGAGGAGTGTGAGCTGCTGGGTGGTTCTGCGCTATAAAATCACATCCCCACCAGCGCTCGCAGGGGGGTGTGCCGGCTCCCCGAGCTCTTGTAGCATTTCCATGTTGGCCGGGAGAGTTTCTGAACATGCGTGTTGGTCTCTGGAGGCTTTAATCAAATCCAGGCTCTACCAGAAATCGCCTCGAAACTTCCATTGAGCTGAGGAAACTGAAAGCAGCCAGAGCGAGGAGGCTCTCGGACGGGCATTCGGCACCAGCAGAGATGCTGCCTTTGGCGAGGGGCACGAGAAGGGTGCGGGTGAGGGGCTAGTGCTGGTGAAGTAGCCGGGATTAAAGGTGAGTTTGCTCCCTCCAGAGCAGCCGGGAAGCATGTAGCCTGTGTACGAGCAATGTATACACGATGGGAGGATGGAGGAAAGCCCAGGGGGCTTGGCAAAAAAGGAGTCTCAAAGTCTCAAGTGGGAAAGGAGATGCAGGAGCAGGGCTGCTGCTTGGAGGAGTGGGACATTCAGAGGATGCTTTGATTTTTGGAGGATTGCTTCCTGGCACGTTTGGCTTCAGGTCGTATAGTTTCACACTCTCTTCTCACCCCGTGCAAAAATTGGGAGCTGCGCAATTAACGCGGTGTTGAAAGCTCCCCAGTCCAGGGGAGAGTTTGGTTATCCCTTGGTGGGAAACAGGTTCCAGACTTCAGGTAATTTCCCTGCTTGTTGTGCAATTTAATTGGGCGTCCAGCCCTCTCCCATGGGCAGAAAAGAAAACAAGTCATATTTTTTAACTTCCTTTTCTAAGCTGGGAGTGGGTGAACTTTATGCCTGGCCAGAGATGGTTGTGATCATTCAAGGGTGAATGGCTCAAAGAATGTTTGTGATGGAAAGGAATAATAATAGGCAATAATAAATATGTGCTTTCCAGTTAAGGGTTTCACGTGTCAATGTGGTGTTATGGTGGCGAGGGGTTTTTTACAGCAATATAGAGACATCGGGCTGGTTTTCTGCCTGACTCCTGAAAAACACTCCATGAGGGTTATTGTAAAATATCAGTGTCCCATGCAATAAAACTAAAATTATGAGAGAGATCATATGCTGAAGTCGTTATCCCGGGCAGCTGCTTGTTGTTTAATTGGGTCTCTCTGAGAGGAGGAAGGTTTTGGTCACACGTCTGAGACGTGGTATGTCGGCAGCCAAAGTTGTTGCATCTTCTTTGCCGCCGCTCGCAGTTGTTTCGGGGTTTTGCTGGGGGGAAGCAGCGTGGGGTTATACTAAGGAATGAAGCTGAAACCTATGAAAATGCTCTTAAACCGCCCGACCCGGATCTCACATGGCAAAAACAAACCAAGCCTCTTTTATGGCCCCTATAATTTCCAGCCGCGCTGCCGTATGGCATGGGAATGTCCTTGTCCTTTCCATCCTGCCTGGGATGCGCTGGGAGCGTGTTGGACCTGCGCCAGTTCACGTGCATGCTTGATGGTTTTGGAGGGGGGATTTCTGTGGAATGAGGAATCAATCTTGGAAACCACGGGAGGGGAAGGGAAGAAAAACCTTCCTTGCTAAAGGCTTTCTGGTTGCTTTCAGTATTTTGGCCTAATTAATGAGAGTTTGGGGGCAGTGGCTGCAGCTGGGGCTGCTTGGATGCAAATCCCCACTTGTCCATCTGATGCAGCACTTAACTTAAAGGATCATGTGTGTAAGGAAGAGGGGAAAATAGCCGGAGGAGAAGCTTATCGCAGGAGAAGAAAAATCCTAGCCCTGGCTCATCCAGCCCTGCTTTGTTTTCAGGGTTACTGAGCTGGGGGCTCTGTTTCGGGCCAGGATGCCATCACCCCAGGGTTGAGGAGCAAGCAGGCAGTGCTGCTGGCTGCCCTCTCCTTCTCCGCCACCTGCCTTTGGTGGGACCGTTTGTCTCCACTGAAGGGCATCCCATGCTGCTCTAGGGGCATCCTATGCTGCTGAAGAAGCCTCACATCCCTGTGTTTTCTCCCTGTCTCTGCAGCCTACCCATGAGCTCAGACTTCCAGCATTACAGTTTCAGGATGCCGAACATCGGATTCCAGAACCTGCCTCTGAACATATACATCGTGGTTTTCGGAACAGCCATCTTTGTCTTCATCCTCAGTTTGCTCTTCTGTTGCTACTTGATCAGGTAAGGGAATTTTCCCTAGCTGCTTTCAACAGTTGCCTCGATTCAGACCAGGCCCAGCATTGATCCCTCCATCCCAAAACAAGGATGGCATCACTGTGTCTTGCCAAACTGATGTGACCCGTGGAAGAGGTTTAACTTTCCCTCATGGTTGTGCTCAGCCCAGCTTTCATCCCTAACAGAGCCAATAGACCCAGAGCAACACAGTGAGCCCAGCATGTTTTAGAGCTAACGGTCCCACAGGGCAATTACATTATCCGCTTTAAAAATAGGAGATATATTTATTTGTATTCTCAAACAGGCATGAAAACATGGTTGTCTTCTCAGAAAAGATTGGAAAGGGATGTTTTATGGTTCCTGCTTTCTGCTTAATGTTTCAACACGTTTTCCTCTTTAATGAGTAACTTGTGTACTGTGTGCTTAAGAAATGTTTAATACCTGCTCTGTTCGTTATTGTACACAAATTGCTCATTCAACAGCGCAGTTTAGAGATTAATGATGCAGAGTTAATTTGTTAATCTGAACGATGGGGTGTGGGATGGGAGGGTTAAAGGTTGTTCTAGTTTGGGGCTTGCTTTAATTATTTTATGGGCCACTGGGGAGAGAGATGGGCCACTAATTGAGAGAAGGAACTCTTCCAGCTGGAGGAAAGCAAGAGGCAGGTGTGGAAAAACACAGTGCCTGGGAATTGAGGTGGTGATGGGGACAAGTTGTGCTGATGACCCAGGATGAGGGGCTGGCTGTGCCTCTCCCTGCAGCTGGGAGCAGAGGGCATCACTCTGCCAGCAGCAGCTGCTGAAATCTTGCCTACCCAGAGCTCTCCTGCCAAGTTGCAGAAGAGCTTTTCTGTCCCCTTTCCCTCCCTTCTGGCTTTTTGGATGGCCCACCTTCCTGCTAGCTGTACATCCATCGCATCCCCTCCCCTCTGTCCCCGTAAGACACACACATGGTCTTCTTGCACCATGGAGGCAGCATCTGGCTGGCTCACAGCAGCCAGTCCCACCAGGCTTTCTATCCAGAGGATGTTGGAAGTGTTATGCCCTGCTTTTGTAGACCACAGAAGCAAGATTTCAGTGACGCCTTTGAAATATTAGATAATTTCCACCTATTTTCAACTCTGTGTGAAGCAAAGCCTCACAAAACTTGCAGGTGAGCCCAAACCCAGGCTTACCCAGGGGTAATTTGCACTGCCTGGGCATCAGATCTTCACTTTCCCATAATTATGCACAAGATAAAGTTGTTTGAAGGTGCAACACATCTGTCCACCCTGGCAGACACAGCAGAAACAGATCAAGGGGTCGTTCCCGACCAGGTGATTTGTATCTCAGTGCTCAATGTTAACAAGGTCTGTGCTGGGATATTGCATCTGTGTCCAGTGTTCCCATTTTAACTGGGACACCGGAGGGAGGGGACACCAAAAAAAAATAGACAAATGGTGTTCAGAAGACTCAAGGACATGTTTTGCCCAGATTGAGCTTGAATCTATATGGCTTGCTTGCAAAATGAAGAGGTGTTTGGACTTTCAGAGTATTTTCCTGGGCACCGGGTCTTGCTGGGTGTGTTCTGCCCCAAAGAAGAAATAACAAGTAGTAATGTCTGGAAGATCAAGCCAGAAAACCTTTAAATTTAGCATTGGAGGCATGTTGTAAGAGAGAGGCTGAGTAACAGTTGAAACAAGCCAGCAAGGGGAAGTGGCAAGTCCTTCGTCTCTTCATGTCTTTAAATCAAGACAGAGCGCCTTTCTGGATGAGACGTCTTGGCTCCCATTCCCGGGAGTAACGAAGTGATATTTAACGACCTATGATAGATGGGAGGTTGGATTAGATCATCTAATGATCCCTTTATAGCCCTAAACTCTATAGGGACTCTATGAACGGCTCTTCAAACCACCACCCCCAGCTCTATTATTGGCAAAACAGAGCCAAGCAGGAATCCTCCAGCCCCTGTTTTGGAGGGTTTTGCTGTGCCGTGAGCTTTAGCTGTGCCGATGTGCCCCAGGAGTATCCACCTCCTTTGAAATTGCTGCGTAATCTCAGCTTGTGCTTCAGCATGGTTTGGAAAGCCTTGTAGATGGACAGCAGGATGAGGACCATGTGCCTGCAAGTGCAGAGCATCCCAAATGATTGCACTGGGAAGGGTGTGCCGTGTCGCTCCCCTTCAGTGCCATTTAACATATTAATATTGTTGGTACCTGTAGTACAGCAAGTACCCGTAGCCCTGTGGCAGGAGGATTTGGTGCACAAAGTAAGATATTCAATTTAAATTTAATTTTTCCCCCTCCCAAACCAGCTGCTAAAGCTTCCTGGATTACCCCATCATTCCTGACCCCTTCTGCAATGAAATGTGTGGCTTTAATACAGAATTACATCTGGAGGCTGTATAAAAGAGAGGTGTTAATTTAATAACCAGATGCAGCAGGGATCACACCATGTTGCCTCAGAGAAACCAACCCGGGGCGGAGGGTTGTGGACAAGGACAATCCCCTCGGGAGCTCCAGGGCTCTGCTGTCACCTGCAGGGGTTGTTTGCAGGTAACAGCGGATGGTGGCTTTCCCCAGGCCCTGCTTAGGTGCAGAGGCAACACAGCCCATCCTCTCCCTCTCCCTCCTCTCTCATGACTCACATATCTCTAAATATTTGGCAAATAACAAGCAAAGCTCGTGACACTGTCCTCCGAGCCCTGGTTCTCATCACCTGCTCCAGAGCAGAGCATCCCATGCAGCCCTCCTCCACATCCCTGGCTGGGGAGGCATCCGGAGCGTGGAAGAGCCAATATCTGGTGTATTTACCCCTAATCGCAGAGCTGACAGCACTAAATGAAGGATGCGCTGAGGAGGAAGGCACATGGGCTGCACTTTGCAACTGTGTCAATACAGAGCGTGCTGCCCGCTCCGACGGGAGGAAGAAGTGATGTTTTTAATCGGATTGGCTCAAACCGGAGTCCTGTAGGAATTTCAGCCAAAAGCAAAGCAAAGGTCAGCATCATCTGTGTGCAGTCCAGGCAAATCTTGAGCTCTTCTGCTGCTGCAAACCACTCCGGTACAAAGCATGGGTCCCACCCTCACGGCTGCTGCCTCTGCTTGGAATCATTAAAAAAAAAAGAAAAGGAAGAAAAAGGAAATTAAATTTTGCAGGCAGCCGTTTGTGTCTGATCTCTGCTGAATTAATGAAAGCGATCACCTCATTTTGTCTTTGTTCCCCTGAAATGCAGTTCAGAAGGGTGCTGAACCCAGTGTTTCTCTGCTTTCTCAGCATTTGCACGACGTGCACGCTCGCCCTTTGGAAACGCTGCCCTGTCCTCTCTGCCTGTGCTGAGCTGCGGGTTGCGGGGAGCTCCTCTCTGCCCAGACCAGCGGCCCAAAGTCTATGGGAGGTGCAGCCTTTAAAAAGCGCTTTATTATAGGGCTCTCTTCTGCTTTCAAACCTGCCAGGATGAAACACAGTGGTTGGGTTTGGAGAGCCCCAGGGAGCCCACCTGGGCTGAGGAGAGCGATGCAGTGATGGGGGAAGAGGCAGCATTGGTGCCTTTCTAATCTTTCTACTCCACTACGTCAAATAAGCAGATCTTGGAGGTAAACCTGCAAAAAGTAGTTCCTTTTGCATTCTATTCCCCTAGTCGTTCACTTGCTACAGATGATTCAGAGTCACCCAGAGAAATGGGATGCTCCCTTTCCTTTGGGAGGTGTGGAAAGCTTGGGAAGAGTTCACAAAATGCGTGCGAAGCAGTTATTAAATTCAGAGATGGGTGCCGGCGTGCGCGCACGCGTCGTCTCCAGCTACGCATTGGCTTTTAAGACGCTGTGTGGTCCCTTATCTAAATCAGCCATCTGCCAGAAATTCCTCCAGAGTCGCAGCTCTTGACACGAGATGGATGAAGCCCTGGGTCTGATGGGGAATTACGCTTGCCAGGATCCGGGGTCTCGTTACGACAGCTGCACTAGGTCCGACCGGGATCCATCTGGCCCAGGATCCTGGCTTTGAAAGGAAAGCGTGGAGGAGCAGACGGAGCTCGCACGCTTTGGGACCAGATGTGCTCGTGCTGTTCCCCGTAACCTTCAGGGAGGTGGGATTTTTGGCAAAGTCTCCCCATGTAGCTCAGCACCAACTGATGGTGTTGAGCATCCGTGCTCCTCCGGCAGCGCAGAGCTGCAGGGATCTATGGCCAGGTGGTCGCTTTGTCCCCATCGCTGGTCCAGATGCCACCACCGCTTCCGCAGATGCTTGGGCTTGTTCTGCCTGACACCTTCCCTCTGTTAGCTTTGGCTCATTAGGGCCAAAGCCTTGGCTACTGCTCAGTGCTCCATAAGACAGATGCTTTTTCCCGTGCTGGAAAAGTTTCTCCCCTTGTATGCGGTCTCCAGCCACGCATCTTGCTCTACCCCATCTGTGTTTCATAACCGATTTCCCAGTCGCTGGGATCCCTGCAGATCAGGCTGGTTTCATCCTGTTTTCTCTATTGTTCGTGCATCTTCTGCTCACGATTCTGCTCGGGGTTGTTGGCGGAGGGGTGCGACCCCAGCCTTCTCCTTCCTGCCTGCTGCAGTTTTATCCGTGACTCTGCAGGCAGGTTCCCTGCCAGGCAGCAGCATTAGAGAAGGAGGGATGGCTCCCCACTAAATTCAGGGCTCATGAGCTGACTTACTGCAACTCCAAGCTCTCTCTGCAGCATTAAAGTGCATTTTTATATTTTTACCCATTCCTCAACTTCTAAGGCCCACAGCATTTTGCAGGGAGGAGAGTGTTTTTGAGCAAAAAGGAGAGGGATATAGTTTTACATCCTATTTTTGTAAGTCACCCGCTTCAGCCTTGCAGGACCAGAAAGCCTATGAGACCTCGGGGTGAAACAGCTGGGGTTTGAGACAACCCCTAGAATATTTTTGGAGAAGTGATATTACCAACAAGGTGGTTGCCCATCTGAAATCACGCTTGAGGCTGGCTGGGGAAAGTACTCCTACGGCTGTCCAAGCCCTGCAGACGCACTCTGACTTCTTGTTAAAGTCCTTGGCCAAGTCTTTAGCCTTGATGACTTCCCTCTTGAGTTTTCAGAGCACTTCACTAAACGCCATGTCTTGTAATGAGAAGCAATATTAGTTATTCTTTTTTAAAATGGATTTATTGTCAGAGCGTAATCAGCTTCTCTGGCCAGCTGGTGCCTGCAGAGTGCTCCGCCAGGCTCAGAAAACGGGCTGCTGCTTGTTCTGCTGTGGAAAGATGTTTTACTAATAGTAGGTTGAACTGAAAACTATGGAGGGATGTGATGTGGTTTTGTGTTTGCTGTTTCACTTGGTCCCCAGGAATGGGGACAAGTGCTCCCACCTGTGCTTCCTCGAGAGGGAGGGGCGGGACTGGCCCTTTGCTTGTGGTCTCAGATTCCTGCTGCTGCCACCAGCTGGACTTGCCACTGCAGCAAGAGGTTTTGGGATAGCTTCATCTCCTCCATCTCCATCACTTGATTTAATCCAGGAATGGATGCTATTGGGGAAGAAAATCCCCCCAAAAACCCAAATTGTGCTGAGCACAGTGCTTCGAAAGGTAGGTGGGGGAAAGTAGCTTACGCAGTTTATAATCTTGATTTTTCTCCACTATGGCAATGGCTCTGGCTCCTTCCCTGGGGCAGGGAGTGCCCCCTGTCATAATGTGGGCTTGTCACCTCATGCTTTAACATAGCACACCCCCATCTGCTCTCCTGATAAAACCCCCCAAAATCCCAAGATAAAGCTTCATTCTCAGGCTTTTTTTTTGGCAGCTCGTTATCTCTCTGGTTATTAAATTGCCCCCTGTGATAGGAAGTGAGAGAGGGAAGACATCCCATTGCTTCTCTTCCAAAGCTTTCTGCTCCACTGTCATCTTTGGATAAATAGCCGTCCTCTGCTCTTCAACCAGGTGGATGACCTCTTCGTGAATGAAAATAGGAGAAGGTTGTGAACTTTCTGGATGGAGATGTTACCTCCCCAGCTACAGGGAAAGCTGGTTGTTGCTGAAATGTGTTGGGTTTTGTGTCCATTCTTGTTTCTGAAATGAAAAATTAAAATAAAAATATTAAATCTGGAAAGGAGAGAAATTAAATGTTTGGAGTATTACAGCAAGACTGGTGTTTTGGCCTGTATTCACATTTCTCCTTGTTTTGATTGCAGGCTCAGACATCAAGCACACAAAGAGCTTTACGCCTACAAACAGGTAAGATGATACACAGTAAGTTGTCATCTTCCGTCAGAGTGGTCACTCCTGCAGGTTTCCATTGTGGTGTTCTTCTTGGGAGGCTTTTGGTCTTCCAAAAGAAGTTGTAATGCCTGGGCAAACCTCTATTCCTGCTGCTTTAAATTTTTTTCTGCTAGCTGGGCACCCCAGGAGGTCTCTGCATTTTCAGATGAGGTTCCTGAGCAGTGGAGATATCTCCACCCCTGGAGCACCTCAACTGGGCAAATCCTCACCTTATTTTCCGGTGGTGAGCAGTAATGCCGTCACTTCCCCAGCAATCAAACGATGTTTTGTGGGGTTTGGATCTGCTCCCCAAGTTGGACCTGGCTGCTCCGAACCACCTGCAACCATGGGGCTTTCATAGGGACCTCTTGTAGGGACCACCTCCACGTCACCTTGGCAAACCCAGCCATTTTTTGTATCTGCCAGTGCCTGTGTTAAAATAAACACAGCCAAGAGATCCATGTCAGGTTGCTGCTCCAATGTCCTGTTTTCTCCAGGGCTTGTGTAATTTTTTGCTTCTGATCTGTTTGAGCAGGAAACTGGGTGGAGTTGGGCTGATATGATACCGTAACATGTGGTTGTTCTGAATTTATAGCCCTGTCCAGGTGTTCAGCCTGGATGGAGTGAAAATGAAGCAGCAGACGTCCATGGAGCAGCTTGTTGCAGAGTGTGGGAGCCCAGGAAGTTTAAATTCGGGAGGAGACCTCCTGGGTTTGGTCCTCATGTTAGTGGTTATAGCTGTGCCAGCACTGCCCTCCTCTTGTGCCTGCACAGGGGTGAAGATCTGATGTGTTCCCTGGCTGTGCTGGGTTTACTGAGGGTTTCCAGTTCTGCTAGGAAGCTAAATGGGATCTTTCCTTATGGAGATTTTTCCTGCAAACACTCATGGCAGAAGCTGTGTCCTGATCCCGGGCTCTCTGTCTTACAGGTTATACTCAAGGAAAAGGTGAAGGAGCTGAACCTACACGAGGTGAGTACATCCCATGGACGGTAGCGTTGCAGCAAAGACTCCCTCACCTTCCTCTTCCTTGAGCTGGGGAGGGGCTGGGGGACCGACTAAGGCTGGCACAGGCAAGAGGATGCAAAAACTCAAATTTATCTCCTTCAGGAGCAAAACACAGGGCTGGGTGTGCCGGCACCGCTGCCCACTTGCTGCCAGCAGCGGGGTTTGCTCTGCGGCCTCTTACCCCGTTACAGGGACCGTGGATGGGGCAGGTTAACGGCTGCACCCGCAGCTCCATCTCTCCCTGACGCTGCTTTACCCTCTCAGAAAGTCTAATTGCTTGTTAATGCAGCCAGTAAAAGCACATCTGCAAAGCGGGTCTGGATTAAACCTCCCCCCGGGTCCCCTTTAGCTTTTACAGCATCATTATTATTTCTATTATTATTATTATTGTTGTTGTTGTTGTTATTATTAGCATTTTAATTATTTGCATTATTATTCACTGCATTACTACTTTTATTTTTTACTGCATTATTATAATCACTGTGATGAAAAGCTGTGGATAAAAGGGGAGGCGGAGGCAGGCTGGGCTGGGTATAAACAGTGTCCCTTGATGGTTACGTCCCCTCCAGCTCCGCTCAGCCTTGCCACCGTCAGAGCGTGACGATATCCAGCACATCTCTGCCGGCCACGTTACTCGGGCAGAGTAAACTCTGCTGGGATTTAATTGAAATCAAAGATAAACACGCTCCCCAGGCTTCTGCCCCTCACACTCCCGCTTTGCTGGCTGGAAGAGGCAGGCAAAGGGGTGTCTGATTGGAGGTGTTAAGAATTAAACCCCTTTTTGCCACTCCCAAAGACACGGACGCTGCTTCTCAGATTCAGGAGCAGAAAAGCCAAAAAGCAAAGCCCCGGCCATATTTGCATTTAAACTTTGTGGAGGAAGTTGTGCCAGTGCCTGCCCCGTCCCCACAATGTGGGCACAGAAGTGGCTCCTTGCTGGATTCCTCTGTGTTAACGAGTTAAGAGAGGGCTGAAACACGGCTCGGAGTAACGATGTCACCCTGATCCACCTCTACCTGCCTGCCTCTTGAGGTTTAAAACCCATTAGTTGTTCTCAGGTTTCCAGGCAGTTTTGGGGCTGAGTGCCCCTACTTACAGACCATTTTTCACGCTGAAGTTGAGCAGGAATCTGCTCCAGCCCTGCTTCAAACACAGGCTGGATTTATTTCCCCTCATGACAACAAAAATGCCCACCCGCATCCCAGACATGAGTCCGCTCGTCTGTTAAATACCAGCTCCATTTGTTTATAAACTGCTGCTTTTTTTTTTTTTTTTAATTTAATTCCACAAGCTGAGCAGCAAGAGCCCATCCCACGTTTCATCCTCACCCTCCACTCCCCACAGCCGAGGGCCTAAATCCCACGGGCAAGAGGGCGGCGGAGGGATGGAGCAGCCCCTGCTTGAGGCCCCTATTTCTGATCCACTCACATATAAATTGACTTGCAGTGGGTTTTTTTGCCGGCACGCAGACTTAAAAGCATTTCCCGGGGTGAGAGGCTCGTTGTAGGAGGGATTTGGGAGTGTGCCAGAGCCGGGAACAGCAGTGATAACCCTCCATCCTCCTCCTCCTCCTCCATCACCTCTGTTTCCAGCTCTCTGCGGTTCTCCCAGCCCAAACTCTTTCGGGAAGGACAAGGGGTCCATGGGGAAGGGGATAGAGCAGTTTGTGCTCTTCCCTGGGGTTTAGGAATGGCTGGAA
The DNA here is from genome assembly GCA_028565335.1 of Limnodromus scolopaceus. NCBI lineage: Eukaryota > Metazoa > Chordata > Aves > Charadriiformes > Scolopacidae > Limnodromus > Limnodromus scolopaceus. Next base: position 43,552,710 of record JAOXNO010000033.1, on the reverse strand, counting down.
GGGATTTGCTCCAGCTCCTTCCAAAATATCCCTTTTTGGGCATTTGGATTGCGGTATTTACAGTAAGTGGTTCTGGAAAGCAGAGCATGGGGGGGATTTTGCAACATCAATGGGCGGCTGCCAGGGATCGCCCGGAGCCTTCCAGAGGGGAAAGTCCCTGCTGAGCTCTTCAGCCCCGTGTTTCTGGGTTTGTTTTTCCCCTTTTTTTTCCATCATGCCGCATCTCTCAGGCTTTTCATGGGGCACAAGACGTGTGTGTTCCTTGGGGGCTGACCTGAGCAGCTACGCCAACATTTGCTCGCCCAGCTAAAAAAATAGTCTCCGACAAGATTTGGGTGGCTGGAAAGTATCGACGGGCGCCGCGTTCCTGGGAAAGCCGGGAGCCTCCAGCGGCGCTTGCCAGCCGCCCGCCTCCTCCCGAGGGCTTTTGGCAGCAGGGCTGGCCCTTGTTTCGGACTGCCGGAGACTTCCCGGCCAGGGGAGGGGGGCTGGGAAAACCAGCCAGGAATATCCAAAACCCCCAGGAATATCCAAAATGGGTCAGGAAAAACCGGCAGCGTGGGGTAAGGAGATTTCATCTCAGTCTCTTGCCCACCGGGAAAACGGCCACCAGCCTTCCCATCCCCAAGGCAGAGGTGCACCCTTTGCCTTTTCCTCTTCCCAAAGTTATCCCCACGGATGCAGCTCGGTCACAGGGACCAAGCAGCAGTGTGGACCCATCCTCCTCCATCCTAAAGCCTCCTGGCACATCAAAACACATCCCAGCCTTGTGGCTGCTGCTCCGGGGAGGCTCCAGCATCCCCCCACTGGGAAAGGGAAACCTAAGCCTCAGCCTGCGATCCCAACGCCTTGGCAGCAAAGTCTAGGAAGGCTTTAGGGGGGCAGTTTCACCCCTCTGTGATGCAGAAACCTCCCAAACTTTTCTTCTGCAGCACGGGGTGGGGGGAGAGGGAAAAAAAAAAAAAAAGGCAGCTTTTTGGTCAAAACGGAGCATTTATAGCAAAAGAGGAGTTTGCTTCCCCTTTGGTATGGGGAGGTGTTTCTCTCCCCCCCACGCAGTGTATCCTCACTGGCATCGGAAGTCAAATTACCCTTTTTTTTTCCCCAACCCAAGGCATGGGCGAGGTGAGCGCCAGGGAGAAGATGGAAACTGGCTGAGGGCATGACTTAGGGAGAGGTTTTTTAGGGGCTTGGCTTGGTTTGGTGTTGTTTTTGCTTCCCAGCAGCTGACTGCTTTCTCTCCTTGCCTCTCACGTCTTTCAGATCTGCGCTGTTTGCTTGGAGGAGTTCAAGCCCAAGGATGAGCTGGGGATCTGTCCCTGTAAACATGCCTTCCACAGAAAGTAAGTCCCTGGAACAGGAGGCTGAAGCTATATATGCATAATTTAGATGTATTTATAAAATATATATACAGAACCATGGGAACAAGCTCCCCAGGGAAGCGGTCACAGCCCAAAGCCTGTTGATATTCAAGAAGCATTTGGACATCATTGCTCTTGGATGTGGGGTTTAACTTGTAGCTTGGCCTGTGTTGAGACCGAAATTGGCCTTCATGATCCTCAGGGTTCCTTTCCAACTCAGGATAGTCTGTGATTCTGTGAAAAATGTGTGTATATAAATTTTATATATATTTTTTATAAAAATGTAAAACACTGTGAAATTTGTAGGTATAATATATATGCGTTATATATGTACGGTATATATATATGATGGATATGTACATTTTTATACGTATAAAATGCATATATATTCATATATACCTTTTTGTGTATATATGTATTTTATATATTTTTGTGTAGGGACTCTTTATCAGGGAGTGTAGCGATAGGAAGAGGGAGAGTGGTTTTAAACTGAAAAAAGGCGGATTTAGATTAGATATTAGGAAAAGAATTTTCACTCTGAGGATGGTGAGACACTGGAACAGGTTGCCCGTAGAATCTGTGGATGTCTCAACCCTGGAGGTGTCTAAGACCAGGCTGGATGGGGCTTTGAGCAACCTGGTCTAGCGGGAGGTGTCCCTGCCCATGGCCGGGGGGTTGGAACGAGGTGATCTTGAAGATCCCTTCCACCCAAACCATTCTATGATTCTATGTGTATACATTTTACATCTGTTTTATAACTAGATATAAAAAAATCCACGTATGTATATGCATGCCCCCAAAAATGTACTAATAAAATATAAAGTCACCTAAATGGTGAATTACAAATTCAGCAGTGTCAGTGCTCCAGGGAAGGCGACAACAGATCAGACCTGGTTCACAGCCCCCAGGCCACAGGCTGTCACCCACCGTGGAGGGGCAGGGGTGCCTGCCACCCCAAAGGGCTGCACGGGGCACTGAGTCGGGGGGGGGAGGGGGGGTTGCAGCACCCCTGTGATGTCTGTGTGTTCCCCCCAGGTGCCTCATCAAGTGGCTGGAGGTGCGGAAAGTGTGCCCGCTCTGCAACATGCCGGTGCTGCAGCTGGCCCAGCTGCACAGCAAGCAGGACCCCGGACCCCCCCAGGGCCCCCTCCCTGGCGCAGAGAACATCGTATAGCTCCACCACCCTGGGGACTGCCCCACCGCGGGGGGGACCCTGCCGCTGGCCTGGGGGACTTGGAGACAACCAAAGCACTTCGGCACCAGCACGGAGGGACAGGGGAGGACACAGGTGGCCGGGCGCAGAGCCTGGAGCACTTTATAAGGGGGGCACGTCCCCGCCGGCCGAAGCAGAAGAGCCTCACACCCCACAAACCTGCCTCCATGGAGCTGTGCCGAGATGAAGGGTCTCACACTCGAGCCTGGGCTCGATTCCTCTCCTGGGGCGAGGAGGGGACGCAGGGTCCTCGGCAGCCACCCTGCACAACATCCTTCTTCCAGCACATCCCTTCTCCAGCACCACGTCTGACAGGAAGCAGCGTAGGGCATGATGGAGCAGTATCGAGCCACCCAATGGTGCCCATCAGCCTCCTGCAAGGCCGTGACATCCCCCCTGAACGCCCCGGTACGCTTCCTGCACCTGCTGCCCCCCGTGCCCCTCTGCAGCCATCCAAAAAACGATGCCCAAAATGCAGGGAGTGGAACCCGGAGCATCACGGCTGGTCCCTGGCCCCTTCTCCTCTTTGCCATTATTTTCATGGGGTTACCTTTGCCTTTGCACTCCCTGCCTACAAAATTGGGTCTCAGCTCCCCAGGCGCAGCGACACCGGGGTTCATGCTGCGGTGGGGGTGCCTCCTGGGCACCCACTGCTCCTCCCAAAGGGCTAACCAGGGCGGGGAAGCTGGCGTCACCCACAGGAGATGGCAGGGTGGTAGTGGCGTGGGCTTTGGTTACCCCATTCACCCTCCCCAGGGGTGGCTGCCCCCCTCCTGGGCGCGATGGGCTACCTCAGCGGGGCCATTAGTCCCTTCGACAGGCACAATCCTGGCGCAGACCATCCGCGGTGAGAGCTGGTGGCCACCGCCACCTCCTCGGAAACCATGGCACGGGCTTGCTGGGATGGGGGTGAGGGGCAAAAATCCTGTCCTTTGGGTTCATCCTGTCACTTTCAGCCTGGCCCCGGGGGTGTTCTGGGCGAGGGACGGGTGAGCCGGCCGCGTTTTGCTGTGCCAAAACACCCCAAACCCAGCCATCATCGAGTGCAAAAGCTGCTGGGGTCAGGGGGGCCTGTGCCACCCCCTCACCTCTCTGACCACCTCGTGGGGCAAATTTGGGCACCGTAGCAAAGTCCCTGGTGTCCCCCTCCACCTTTGCAACTTTTCCTCCCTTTTTTTTTTGGAGGGGTGGGGGAGGGAGGGGTGTCAGTATTACACAGCAGCGGCTTTCCCAGCCCCCCTCCCCTGGGCATAGGATGGGGCACGGGGCTGGGAAGGCTACGGGTGTCCCCCCCCTTCCTGTAAATACCCTGCGACTCCCGAGACTGTTTATGGAGCGAGGAGCCTCATAGACGTGTTTGTACACTACGAATTCTGCAGCAGAATATTTTTTAAAACATTCGCTGTTTTGGGTTTTTTTTTTCTTTTTTTTTTTTTTGTAAGCTATATTTTTGTATATTTAATTGCTATTTTAAAATTCTAATAATGCGTCTTTTTTGCTAATCACACTATTCTTAAGGAAAAATGAGGAAAGAAAAAAAAAAACCACCACAACAAAACAACGGTTTGCATGTGATTTGACTTGAAATGTAAATAAAAGCAGGTTTTGGAAGCGGTGGTGTGTTTGCGGGGGGTGGGAGGGAGCCCCCGACCGTGGGACCGAGGAGGGAGCATCCCTCCTTGCTTATCACTGTCACCCCAGGGATGTCCCCAGCGGGGCTGGGATCTGCTGTGCTATGTCTGGCCTCAGCCCTTTCCTGGAGGAGAGCCTGGAAAATGGGTTTTTGGGGATTGTGTGTGTTTCCCATTGTCCCCATCTCCCTGGTCTGGAGCGGAGCCCAGCCGGTGGACTGGGGAAAGCGGGAAGAGGAGGTTTCTCCCTCCTCTTGAACCACCTTCCAGCCCAGATCCCGGACCAAGGGCAGGAGCTCCTGCCCAGGGCAGGCAGCGAGGCCCTGCTGGGCTATGGCCAACCTCCCACTGGCCACGGGAGGTGGAGGAGTTCAGCCCCTCCAGCCTCCACGCTATGAGATTTCTTGGGGTCCAGCTTGAAGCCCCATCTCCTGTTTGCCTTGTTTCACCCCTGCTCTTCCTCCAGGCATCACCAGACAGGTGGAAAATCCCCTTTTCCTCAAGTCTCCGCTCTCCACCACTGCCTGTCCCCATTTGGGTTGCTCAGCTGAGGCCATCCCAGGTTACGATCCCTGAAGAAACCTGGTGTGAAGCAAGCAGGGCTCCCACCTTGCCCTGTCCTGCTGTGCCACCATCCCTGCCCAGCACAGAGGGCTGCTGCCCTCTAGTGCTGGCTGCACCCCCAGAGCCGGGTGCTGGGGCAGGTCCCGCCTGGAGATGTTCTGCTTCACCTTCTCCAGAAGGAAACACCAGGAGTGACCTTCTTGCTGCCCTCCTAGTCATGCACTGGAAGCTCCAGGCAGTCATGATCATGAAGAGCTGGTTGGGTGAAGATTCCCGCTTCACCCAAGGGTGAGGACTCCACAACCTCTGTAGGCAATGTGTTGCACTGTTTGACAACCCTTACAGCAAAAAAAAAGTTGTTCCTGTATTTAAATGGAATTTTCTGTATTTCAGTTTGTTCCTACAGCCTCCTGTCTTTTCACAGGACACCAGCTTCCAATTCTTGTCTCTCCCATCAGTTATTTATACGTGTGGATAAGATCTCCCTGAGCATCCTCTTCTCTAGGCTGAACAGTCACAGCTGTCTCAACCTCTCCTCATATGTCAGGTGCTGCTGTCCTTTAATCATCTCAGCAGCCTCTGCTGGGACAAAGCAGCAGAGGGTCTGGCCAAGCCAGTCTGGATCCAGCACTAAGAGGAACAAAATACAATTATTTTTGTTACTTCCACCCCACGGTTCCTGCTCTGGAGAGATCCTTGATTTGACCTCCAACCCAACCCATATCATCCATTAATGGCCAAAGGGCCTCCAAAGGCGGAAGGGCCTGCAAAGCACTGATCATCATCTACCACAGCCTTTCATCAAACCCTAAAAAGCTGCAATTTGCCCCAGAACGATGCTAGAAACCGCCCTTGCCGGGCTGAGGGATGCCGGGAGCCTCCCGCTGCCCACAGAGCCCTGCGACACCCCTCAGGAAGCCTCGGGGCTCTGAAGCCCCGCTGCAAAGTGAAGCTCAGACCCAACCCCAGTCAAGCACAAACCCACCTTCTCTGGGAAGCACAGGCCCCCACCAGCGTCCGGGTTTTGGTCAAACTGGGCTTAGAAACCCGCTTTTAAGGCACCTGGTTAAGAACTGCCCAGGGCATTGCTCAAGCAGCAGCCAAGCACCTAGAAGGGATTTTCTCACCACAAGCAACAGCCAAATATTGATTATTTTTTTTTCCCCTCCATTAACGTGCTTTGCCATGCCATTTCCAGAGAGCAGAACACACGCAGGGAGTGAAAAGTAATTAAGGATTGCTGACAGTTAGTGTTAATGAGCTTCTAAAATCAACTGAAAGGTGAAGGACTCATTTACACCCATTTCACTGGCACGTTCTCCATGCCTGTTCAGATCAACCTTCACCCCTCGGCTCCGTATCTCGCAAGAGTGAGTCAAGAAGCAAACAAGAGAAGAGTTTCAAGTATATAAAAAATAACTGTAATATTTTATTACAAGAAGAAAAAAAAAAACCAACAATTTACAAAAAAATACACACAATACATCAGAGACTTTGGTGTCGGACATCAGACCACACAGATCTACTCAAAATCCACAGAAAAAGGCATTACACACACAAGTGCACAGAACGAACAGCGGGAAAGGCGCAGGACGCTGCTCCCAGGGCCACCAGCCTGGCACCTCCTCCAGCGCCGCAGGGCAGGGATTCCCCCAGAGCAGCTGCGGGGGCTTCTCACCCTCCACAGCCTCCCTCTGCCCCGCAACATCACCTCACCCTACCTTCTTCCTTCTCCCAGGCTTCAGCTCCCAAAGGCTGCTGCTATTAAAAAATATTAGCCCCTCTTCTGCGCGAGAGGAGGATTCAGAGGAGGTTTAATGTACCCTCCCCACACCAACGTGGTCTGTGACTAATTAAAGCTGCCAAGCCCACACCAGCCCAGTGCACCCCTGGAGTATTACACCAAGGAGGGACGCAGGTCCCGGGCACAAGGAGATTTCAGAAAGCCAAAGTGCGTTTCTCTTTCTTTTCCATGAGTCCAACCAGGGCCTGAATTTTGACTGTGAGGGTGGGTGACCTGGCTGAAGTGACAGCCGGTGACGTGCTGTGTATGGCAGAGGAAGAGTTAAGTCTAGAAAACCTACAATCAGCAACTCAAAAGTGGAGTTGCTTTCAGTACACCTCCTTGGGGTATCTTTGATGCGATTACACAAGAAATGAAGAATAAATAAGAAGGTCTCAGATGCAACAGATCCCAAACAGGTCACACAGAGAAGGTATGGATGCCCACCCCTGGTGACATTCAAGGTCAGTTTGGACAGGGCTCCGAGCAACCTGATCTGCTGGAAGATGTCCCTGTCCCGGGCAAAAGGGTTGGACTAGATGATCTTTGAAGGTCCTTTCCGACTCAAACCACGCTATGACTCTGTATTATCCTGCTCGCCCCCTTCACCTCTAAAAGCAACACGTTATGTTGCTAGCAGAGCAGGATACCAGCCCTGCGCTGAACTGCAGGAAAAGCACACAGATTTTCTCCTGCAGGCAGCACGCAGCAAAGATTACCTTTCAGGCGCACGCTACTCGCCCTCCCTCCACCATATTTTTTTTGCGGTTGCCAAATTCCTGGACCCATTCAGGAAGTTCCAGGCCCACAACAAAGTTTAGAGAATGCCTTGCTGGGTTTTACGCTGGGTCTGCTGCCTGGAACGCTCACCTGGCAGAGCTGACCGGGCAGGCTTCAAGAGAAACATCACGCAGGATCTAAGCTAGCAAAGAGTACGTCTTCCAAATTCATCATTTCTTTCCAATTTCAGGCCCAAAAGAGAGGCAGGTACCACGCAATGAACCCAGCCAGCTGTGGAGCACCTTGAGAGCACTTGGCTCTTGGGCTGCAGCAATGGGTAGAGCTGGACATGATTTTACTGCTCGTTCCTGCTGCCAAACCGGCCCGGGCTGACCAGTGCCCCCATCCGTCACCAAAACGTTCATCAGGGTCAGAGAGGTGAAAAACAACTCATCTGAAAAGACACCAAGACTTTAAAGAGGCCTTTAAGTCAGAATAAGGGCCACCCCGGTGTCCTGGGATAAACCCCCTCCAGCGGGAACAGCAGCGACCCACGCGTGCGTTTCACGGGGGACGGGCTCCACGGAGAGCTGAGCCGCGCAGCCGGAAAGCCCGAGCACCGCATTGCGGAGCACAGGCTGGAGTGGCATCTCCCTTCAGCTGACATCATCCAGGGAAGGTGCAGATGGCTCTTCACAAAAGCAGCTTTTTCACGCTCCCCGGCTGGAGCGCGGTTATACCCAAACAACTTGCTGCCGGTAGCAGGGCAGAAGAGAACGCGACCGCCCCTCTCACTTAAAGATCCTGTTCGCTCCGTGACGCAAGACCCGAGGCTGGGAAGAATTTTAGAATTTCTGCAAAGAGCAGGGCGAAGCAGAGCCAGGAGGAAGGAAGGGCAGAGCACACACCACGCGCACGCTGCTTCTCCTTTTTTTAAACCCCTGTCCGCTACCAGCACCTCTGCTGCTTTGAGACGGCGCTTATTCAGTGGGCGATAAGCCGTTTCTAAATCCACCTCCCGAGATCTGCAGGGGTCCCAACCCGCAGCGGCCCACTTTGCAGGCTGCACGCAAGAGCGCATGCACGGAGGAAGCAGAGGAGAGCACAGCATGCACAGCGGAAGGAGAGGTCTCCCCCGGAAACTACTAGTTTTAGCGATTAATAAACATAAAATGGAACATATTACAGAGAAAATCCAGAGCGTATGACTGAAAGAAAAAGTAATCTCTTTGGTATTGTTATACGCAGCCAGGTTTTACAACAGAGAAAAGAAACCCTGAACACAAAAAAAACCCCCACTATTTCCATCTTCAAATTTGCTTTTAGCAGCTCTCAAGGTCTGAGGCTGACAGACGCTCCTAACACTGTGCCAGCACTGTGGTGGACACCAAAAGGTTACTGTGGTCTGCATAGAAGTGTTACAGGCTGAAATGGGGATCAACCTGAGCAGATTTGGGGTGCCCGAGACACGGGATTTTTGCCTTACCTTTTGTCTCTAATAATCTGCGTACAAAGATAAGAAACTGCAATAAGAGGAATAAAGCCTCACTGATAGCACGACGGTGTCTGAGAGGCCACTGCGCGGGTCAGAGGGGACAGAGGTGGTCCGGACGGATTCCACGTGCCAGGGCTGCGCTGACGGTCCTTCCCCGTTACAGAAAACTAACGGGGCAGGGCGAACGCGATGCCTTTCCTTCGCGGAACGTAAAACGCTGCAGCTGAACCCTATAAACTGTGAACTGGGCAGACACTCCAGCACTCAGAGGAATCTTGATGGAGGGAATAGAGTGCAAGCCCTCTGTCATGTCACCACCTTTAAACATATGTAGAAACTACATAAAAAAGGGCTATTCGGTGTCAGCAACTAAATGCCCTACAGATGTTCCAGATACAACCGCCACCTGCCCTCAGCGTATTCGCAGATACACTCCGTTTGAACAAACCTGTGCTGTAGCTGATGATTGGTTTCAACTGTTTACAGACAGAAACGCAACAGTCCTTTCCTTTTCTCATTAGTTCATGCACAATTAGTTTAACAGTCACTCAACAGATGCTTTGAAGCGGAAGGTGACCCAGGAAGCGCCCTGACTTCGTAGGTGCAACGTCCAGGATCTGCACAGAGTCAGGCTGAATCCAGGAGTTCCAGAAGAGCACCGACTGCACCAAAATAACCCTGAAGAGCAAACAGACAGGAATTAAAAACTCAAACATGGGCACGCACCCAACACAAGAACAGTAATATTACACATATGGTGTCATTTTAACAACTTATAAAGGACAGTGGAAAGAAATAACTATAGGTAGGTACGTCACGAAACAGATTGTTACTATAATCACTGTATTGCAAAGCAGAGCTGCACAGAATCATCTATACTGTCAATAGTCTTAGAAGAAAGTCCACAAGCAAGATGAAAATGGTAGTAAACAATTCTGGTATTAGCTACTGGAACAATATACATGTGTTTTCTGACCCTGCACTGGGAATGGCAGTAACTGTGGCTGCAGTAACAAAGCACTGGGAACCTGCTGCAGAGCATGTATCATCAACAGCTACAGACCCCATACAGCTGTTTCACAAAGGATTTGAATTTTGGCACGAGAAGATACATTTTAAAAGTAATTTCACCTCATGTTCCAAGAAAAGTGCTTTTAACTGTCCCTTTGACCAGTAGTCCAATGCATATGCCAGAAGCCTCATGGAGATTGTATTGATCCGAAGGAAATTGCCAACAAACACCACTCGATTAATGTTCTGCAAGTATCAAGGAAAAACAAAAAGAACATTAAGGCTGAATTCCATTTTCTGTTTGCAACAATGAAACCCCCACCTTAGAGTAAGAAGAAAGAATGTCATATGCAGCTTTTCAGGTACACTTTCCAGTGAAAGTTGATGAAAATCAACCAGCTGAAAGCAGAGGGAAATCACCGGTCCACGTTAAAGCAACCATATCCTGAGGAACCGCATCACCCCGAATAGCTGTTCCGGCAGCTAAAGAGCATAACTGCCTTGGTGAGCGGAGATGGGAGCTCCAGAGAGAAGAGTTAGTACGGACTTGCAGCTTTCTGAATTTAGAATTTTAAAACTGGACCCAAAAGAGCTGATTTGCAAGCAAGAGATGACGCTGAGTCAGGCTGGGGTCTGACAGCAGCAAGAGACGGTTCAAAAGAGCAAGGCGAGGTCAAAAGGGGTGCATTGAGATGGTCCCTCAGGCTCAGAGGCTACAACCAAACACACACACAAAAAGAACCAAGTGAATGCTGCAAGTGTCAGGCAGGATCTACAGAATATTATAAAATCCACAATTCTATCAGAAAGCAGTACTGGCCAGGTCATGTTAAGACACAGGCTCTTTTTCAGACTCTACCAGACTACCCAGAAATGCACAGGTGTAACTACAGACTTTCTACCTGTGGAATTTGAATAAAACAGCTGATTTTCTGCTATGAGATTCTTATACTGGCTAGGAACTCTGATCATCAAGTGCCATCTCCTCTCTCTCCCCCCTCAACTCTGGCCTTTGGCTCATTATTAAAAATGCTGAATGGCTCTCTACTGTTAATCTGGAAAAAAAAAAAAAAAAAAGAAAAAAAAGATTTAGAAACCCACAACCAACACAATTCTGAAAGAAAGGAAAAGACCAACCAAGTAGTGCTATTTTGGATTTAAATTAGACTTCCAGCCAAACTTTTCAATCCCAAAATAGTTCTCCTGAACCAAGTGATGAACTCTGAAGCTTTCTTGTTCCCCGACAAGAAAATAATTTTCAGTTCCTCCTCTTACCGAGGAATCAGGATCAAGTCCTACCTGCTCCTTCACTCACTTCCTTCTACAGATTTCCTTCCATCCCCACATTCATTAATGCTTTCCCCTAACTATTCAGCATCCTCTCTGCATTCAGCTGTGTACTCTAGAGTGAGGACCCATCAGATGTATGGTGGGCAGGCCTGTTTATAATGTATCTTGCTATGTTTCAGCAGTAAATGAAGGTAAACAGTGAGCATCTGCCAAGAGCAACAGGAGTCAGGAGGATGCTTCACCCCGTCAGCTCATCCCAGAGCAACGAGCTCGGAGTGGAGTGGAGAGCGTGTCTCTGCTCTTTCATAGCCCTGTACAATGCTGCTTGACATGAATGCAACAAGGCAGCACTGTAAAGAAGCTGAAAGCACAAAGATACTGGAACGGCTGTGGAGGTGGTGGGGCCTGGCCAAGAAATCAAGAGCAACTCATAAAAACAACAAAAGAAAGGTATCCAGCCTCCCTGCCCATCCACCCCACCTCTCCTTCTCTCTCAGCAGTCCCAAGAGCTGTAGTTCATCGCACACCTTCTGTTCCTCAAACCACCGCGGAGCAGCTGTTCAACTCCTGGCCAAGCACAGGACCTAATAAGACCAACAGCCAACCTCTAATTCACTCACAGCTCTTCAGTTCACAGCACAATGACCTGGCTCAAACTACACAGATGAGCAAGGACAAAATTTAGCGAAGAATCCAAAATGAGCCAATTACAACTTACTGAATGTCCAAAAAGATGAGTATGAACACGCGTCTACAGAAGCATATGCAGGGAAGGAGAGATTCTGTGTGACAGCAGCACACGGGCGATGCTTCAGACAGGAAGCTATGAAACAGATTCCCCCTTAATACCTCGTTAAGTGCACACATCCGTGCTATGGAGCCAATGTTATTGGTGATGGTTATTAAAGTAGCCTTCGCGAGGTCCTCTTTGCTGACAGATTCCCGCTTCTCCTTGCTCATCATGTTTCCAAAGCTGTAAAAACAGTTTTCGAGTTAGAAGTTCATTTGCATCAGAATTCCAGGAGAAAATGGGAACTGCTAATTTAACTAGTGATTAGTCTTCAAGTATTTCTTTCTAACTTTAAAAAGCATTGCTATCAGTAATTTAGATCTGGTAGAACAGAACAGCAGAAGGAACGGTAGCTCTCCTAAGAGACATAAATCCATTTTTTCATCCTTGCAGACTCTCCCATGAAAATAAAGATCATTACCTGGAAGCTACAGCCCAGCCTGGCAATCCAAATCGTTCGTAGTCTCCTCCGTAAATGTCCCGCACTAGTTTGTCCACTTTGGTACTGTCTCCATGGGAGGCCATCTCTAGGGCCTCTTCAAAGGTGGAGCAACCGGTAAGAAGGCAGCAGAGACCAAAAAAGGTTCCCCCTCCAAGGCTATAACATAAAGCAAAATGAAAGTCACCCACTTTGCTTCCAAAGAGACAGAGAAAGAAAAAGGCTTGTTCTAGGGAAAGCTGGGATCACTCAGCTGTGCTCAGTTAGCTCAGGCTGCCCCGTTCCTTCAGCTGCTTCTCTTTTCAGTGAGAACAATCTTAGAAGAGCAGCAATTTTCTTTAAATCTGTTACTTTCAAATAACTTACAGCCTATAAGGAATCCCATGCCCTCATAGCCTTCTGCAGAGGGCATGTTTCTAAATGACAAATTAATTTTCTTATTTTACAATATCTACCTTCCTCCCAGCACTCAGACAAGTCAATCTTAAAATAAATACTAGTCCCAAGGAATAACTGGAGCATTAGGGCACAGACATTCAAAACTTAAGGGAAAAAACTACATCCCTGTTCACATATGATGAACATATGCCAATAACGATCTATAATAAGATAAGAGTAAGATCTGTACTGGTGGCGGGGGGAGTTTATTATAATTATTGCTAACTTTCAGGAAATTCAGGAAAGCTTAAATCCACAGAGCTCGTTGGCTTTGCCTGGCAACAGGAGTCATATCTTCAAGAAGATGTGGGCTGCTGCAGCAGCCCAGCAACTGTCTGGGGGATTACTGCCGTGCCAGCATCTTTTCCACCAAAATAAAGTGACTTTCGGAAGTCAGGATGCAAATCTCTACTGCTAGGATCAAAGCTAACAGTTGTTAACAAGATCATGATGAGTGTATCTGGGATAATCCCAAACTATGGGATCTCTCCAATGGCAAATAAAACAGTTTAGAAGCTGGTTTTTTCAGTTGCCCTGCTGTAGGACTTAGAGAGACTGGTTGCAGTAGGGAAACCAAAGCATGAAATTCAGATTTTCTCTTCCAGGAGTGATCCTGGAAGTAATAGCAGAAGCTCAGTCATTCCACTCACCAGCTTGTCCCCGAAAATGTCATCTACAATGAAGAAATACATTCCAGATTCTAAAACAAAACTAGAAGTGAATTTACCCCCTTCATAGCACTCACCTGGTGCCCGTTACCCGTTTATAGTTTTCTTTTGAATACACAGCCAAAATGCTGACCCCTGAGCCAATGTTCACCAAAAGGAGAGGATACGGATTCTCCAAGTTGAATGGGAGCTTCTGACATCTTTCAGCATCCGTCGGGTTTTCAAAATAGTAGCACTCTGAATGTCCATTGAATCCAACTGAATCAATGTACAAAACTCCTTTAATAAGGCAATCGAGTTCATCTAGCTTACAAAGCTGAAGGTCACCCATCTGGCGGAAAAAAAGAAAAAAAAGAATATTCAAGAAGCAGCTAGGGGTCTGAAGTGTTTATGCTCAGGGCTAGAAAAATGCATTTACTGCCAGCTAAATTCGGCTGTCTCCATTACTCCCTGTGGTGGCTGAGAGAAGTACCGGTCACAGGAGGGCTCCATCTTTCTCCACACACGTGGACTGCTAACTACCCTGGCCCTAAAGTGTGCAGACATGGAAGAGGGGGGAAACAAACAACTAGATCCACAGACGGATGCCAAGAGAATCCCATCAACTTCCACTGGCCTGATTTAGGCCCTGACTCTGAGGTATTAGCAGGCAAAACAAAGAAAAATGAGAAGGGACTTAAGCGTTGGGAAAAAAAAGAAAAAAAACCAAACAACCAGAACCAAAAAAAAAACCCCAAACCCAGCCAAAAAACCACCCAGAAAGCAGAGGAAGTTATGAAATTGTTCTCCCCTCGTGTCACTGCCTCAACTGTACAAAAAAACCTCTTTATTTGGTGCATTTTTTTCAAGTCCTGGTTAAACAAAAGTATTTGTCACACATGTTTTTCACCTATGAACAAGAATCAAACTTATAATGAAGCCACATGATGATGTCAAACTCCAGCTACTAACCTTTCAGTTAATTCACCACCAAATTTGACTGAACCTCAATCAGCTCACTCACATGTGTGTTAGAAATGAAATCACATGAGCAAAGGAACAATAAAACAAGCATGAAGCATGTGAGAAGACAGCAATGAGAAAAAAATGCACATGACTGACATCAGCATAATCAGAGATTATTAAAACAGAGAAAGTCTTGTAAGAGCACACGCCATGGAAGTTAGAGGATAATTTTAGAGTTACAGGAATGTTACATGCACTTTCAGGAAAGAAAGTATCCTAATTTGGAGATGCAAACTTCACTCCACATGCTGTTCCCTGAACAAAGTTTAATTTGAGTTAGGTACACTCTTCCAAAGCTAATATTTAGAGAAGTTTTAGAGTCTGCAGAGAAAGTTTTCTAGTTTTCAGCTTTAAGAAAATTTCACTACCAGATCCTAATCGTATAGAAGCCAAAAATGCATACTGTGAGAAAGTCCTGCTCAAATTTGTACGCTCCACCTCCCGTGGCACATAAGGTAGTATGGAGGCTTGAGAAGTGTTTTTCGCTTCCCATTTGAATAAAAGCAGGCATGTCATGAGTAGGAAAGCGTATAAAGTGCAGATTGCCTTTACGTCCACACAGGGTAAGGTCCTTTAGTTCAAGGTGCACATCCCGAATGCCTGTAGATCCATAGGCTACATTTGATGTCAGGTATTTGCGGATGCTTTTGAGATTTTCCACTTCTTCCTCCTCTTCTTCAGCAGTGATATCCTTTGGTTCAAAATAAACAAGTTTGACCAAGGTCCCTCCAATATCCAAGCCAAACCAAGGAAAGACTAAAGAGAGGAGAAAAAAAAAAAAAAAAGAGAAAAAGAAACAGAATATGATACTGTCATACCACCAGCAAAATACTTATAAACTGAATCAATTCACATAATTCTCTAGGGACTCCAAAACACAGGCCCGTTAGATCTATCCATTTCTAATGTGGAAAACACACGCGAAAATATTAGCAGTCTCATCTGTCTTTGACAAGTGTGGCTGAGACTCCTCTGTCAATGGACTTAACTCCTGTTTTGAGATACCTCGTGTTGAGGAGCTCCCAACATTTGATATGCAATCCTCAACACACTTACACCACCACCGCCACGCAGCACTGGAGATACACACACCACAGGTCTGACAGCATCCGCACACCCGCTAGATACTGCTGCAATTTTAATCCCCAGCTATTTCTTTTATAAAGTTCTGATCCAGAGCCAGAGCCAAGGATAATACCAGTGCTTTTACATCAAAGGGATGTACAAACGTTAACTAATTACAACACATAACTGAGGTAGACAAGTAATCTAAGATGCCCCAGGGAGACAAAAACAAATGTCTAATTGGATTATTTTATTAGTCAAATTCCCCCATGGTACAAAATATGCATTAGTGTCAGGCCCAGCAACATTTACAGCTGTATTAGATAATGAGCTTCTTGGAATAGATCAAGAGAAAACCCTGATCAGATGGAATCTGCGATTAGAGCTGAGAGCTGGAACAGATTAATATTACTATTAATGAGCTAAAGGATAGGCTAGAGCTAACAAGATACACAGGCTCCAGAGCACAGAGAAAAATGCAGCCACGTGTTATGGCTTACGGCAGCAGGATTAAGCCCTTGCAGTTTTTCCAAAAGGAAAAAAAGGAATTTTTAGAAAAAAAACCCAAATACAGCATAGAAGTTACTAACGTTCCTCTGGAAAGAAGGATCTCAGGTTTTAGCAAAATTCTTACATGTCAGAGACAGGAATGATAACATGCTACTGTTATTTTTGCAAAATATGTTTGCCTATCTGCGGACAGATAAGCATGCAACACGAAGAAGCCATCGTTCCTACAGCCATTTGAAAGTGAGCATCCCTCTGGTAAGACTCAGGGAAGCAGCAGCCCCCCCATGAAGGCAGAACTGTCCAAGCGAGGGCACGTTCCTTGTCCCTTCGTCCCAGCAGCGCAGGAGATGCAGGCTGAGGCCCCACCACTGGAGCTGCAGGAGCACTGTGCAGTCAGAAAGCAATACCTAAATACCCAGAGGCAGCACTTAAGAAAGCTGAACAGCAAAGAAAACAACCCAGAGGCACGAGGGGAGCTCGTTCCCAGACCAAACCATCTTTGAAAAGCCACAAACCCGACAGGCAAGCACGTGTTTGAAGAGGATGTATTCTCTCCTCGGTGGGTTAACTTGGTTGCTGTACAGAGCGGAGATAAAACAGCCCTTTTAGAGCATCACAGTTCCCCAGAAGCTGCTACAGCCATCAGTTACCCACGTTATTTTTAAATCGCTGAGTTATTTTTATATATTTACATAGAGGCCACCCCAACCACCAGCAAAAGAAATCTTGAAAGAAGATGCAAGCTCTATTTTAGGAGGCACATCCACATCTCAATCATCCTCTATTTCTAATGCATTTACTTCAAACAAGAACAGACATAAAAATAACTCTTCATGAATGAGAGAGAGAGAAATTTGAATCACAATCCAACAGAGAGAGAAAGCAGGAGCAATTCAAGGACTTTTTTCATC
Source organism: Limnodromus scolopaceus (assembly GCA_028565335.1). Classification (NCBI taxonomy): domain Eukaryota; kingdom Metazoa; phylum Chordata; class Aves; order Charadriiformes; family Scolopacidae; genus Limnodromus; species Limnodromus scolopaceus. The sequence goes on along the minus strand of JAOXNO010000033.1, from coordinate 43,535,816 downwards.
ACAATTTCTCATTCTGTACTCCAGAATTCAGAACTACAAACTCTACCAGCATTTCAGGATGGAAAGTCTACCAAGTGTTTTACTTGGGGAAAAGTTTAGCATAGGTATCTTTCTTCAAGAGTCCCTCATTAAAATCTTACTATAGCTAAATTAAATAGCTAAGTTACTTCTCAAGATAGGAATGCTGGCTGCCTGGGTCTCATTATGCAACGTCAGGAGAACCATACCCCTGGGGATACCACACCAGGAAGAGCATCCTCATGGAAAGGGGAGTCCAAGACATGAGAGCATAAATGAAGGGAAAGGAAGGACAAACTTCAGGGGGTTTGTACCCCTAAAGAATGGGCCTTGTTGTGGAGGAGGGTGGCAACAGCAGCTGAGGTGGCAAACAGACACAACAGAGACCATGACCACTCCAACAGGGAGATGGACACCCTACTTCTGCACGGCAGGCATCAGGGCAGCAAACACCACTGGGCTGGGCTCAAGGTTTACTAGTCTTTGCTCAGCACTGGTCCTCCTGAAGCCCAGCTGGCCCCAAGATGAACATCCAACCCTCCACACTGGGACAGAGCATCAAACTGCAGCTGGCTTCACACATCTGTGCAGCACCAGCTGCAGAAAGCTTCTGTGTGCAGCAGCTGGTGTTCTCAATCTGCAAACAGCTTGGCTATACCTTCAGTTACTCACCAGGGATAAATTCTAGAAGATAGCCTATTAAAGTAATTAACTTGAACCAAATGATTCTTAATTATGGATCTCTCATAATATACATGCCAGCCACAGGTTAAGAATCCAAGGAAGAAGCGTGCTAGCTCAAAATTAAGTACTTCTTTAACATACCATAAGGGATTTTCTATGGAGTAGAACCTGCACAGAGCACTCAGTTTGGGACATGGAAAAAACTTCCCCTATAAACCCATTTTTGTAGGAAAGGGGTGTGGCACACAAAAAAAAATAAAAAAGAGGAGGAAATTATTTCAATGACATGGAGAACTGTGGGGTTTTTTTCTTACACTTACAGGAAGTCAGCCAACACGAACATGCAGGGCAGCCACAGCTCCTCCATATCTGAGAACTAGAAAAATCCATGCCTTCAAAGGGAGGAAGGAGGAAGCTCTCTTGGATGAACGCCATCACCATCTGCTACCGAGGTTTCTCTTAAAACACTGATTTTTCCCAGCATCTACAGTGCAGTTGAAAGCCATCCAAAGATCTCTCTCTTTTAAGCCTCTGAAGCATTTTTTCCAAGAGAGCTGCTGCAGAAGATGGCAGTTCTAGAGCGGTGTGAGAACTGGTGGCATCCAGGAGCTTTTGGGCAGCCCAGAGGCTGATTTTTCTCAGTCAGAAGGTTCTGCTGAAATAATAACCAGTGCAAGAAGATGCCAACTTTAATGGCCAAGGCAGAAAATGCAAACGCTGCCTCTCTTTATCACCTCCCTGCTGCTACTTGGAGCCCGTAGGCAGAGCATGGGAAGAGCATCATGGTGCAGACCTCTGGACTCTCCTCTCACCCAGCACCTGGGGCTGAGGACAGATTTTTTAGCAAGGCCTGTAGCAACAGGACAAGGGGTAATGGTTTTAAACTACAAGAAGGTAGATTCAGACTAGACATAAGGAAGAATTTTTTTACAATGATGGTGGTGAAACAGTGGACCAGGCTGCCCAGAGAGGCTGTAGATGTCCCACCCCTGGAAACATTCAAGGTCAGGTTGAACGGGGCTCTGAGCAACCTGATCTAGTGGAAGACGTCCTTGCTCATTGCAGGGGGGTTGGACTAGATGACCTTTAAAGGTCCCTTTCAACCCGAACTGTTCTGTGATTCTCTGACCTTCCGGGAAATTTTTAGTCTCTCCCTGAGTATTTGAACATGTAGAAGAAAGGCAGGAAATCCTCTTCTCAAAGCCTAAACTGCTCTCCATTCAAAACCTTCTACAGTCTTTTTCCTTAAAAAAACTCTCTATATTACTTTGTTAGCCTGGTGACAGCCACTAATCCCATTCTCGAATTGTGTAAAATGAAAAAATAAATCCTATGGTATTCAGTATGAAAAGTAGCAGGGGTACAAAGGAGGTGACTTAAGGAACTGGCAAGATTGTGGCACCACTCAGCCTTATGTTCACTTTCTTCCCTAATGCAACATATTGCAACAGCAGTTATAAAGTATCTTAAAGCAATTTTTTTCCAAGAAAAAAATTCTTCATCTTTTGGCCTGACAAAATGTTGTCTTCTCGCCACATAGATGCTTTTAAAAAGCAGGTCTATACATACATTTTCATACACACGATTTATATACAGCTCTTTGCCTTGAAAATAAACCTTCTTCTCATGGGCAAATCTACAGATATTCAACAACAAACAAAAGAGCAGTCTGCAAACAAAGTTAAGGGCTTACAGCTAGCACTAAATAATCTCACATGCAGAAAAAGCTCAAGGATACTATGTGCTCCCACAGCAAGAGCACTGCCACCCTCTCTTCATCTTCAAATCCCTTTTAGAGTTAGACTGTAAGCTCTTTGGGGCAAGAAAAATATAATGCCATTATTTGTTATGTAAATTACATTATAAAACTGGACACTATATAAATAAAAAAACTAAACAGACTTATTTTGAAAGCTGCAGAAATGTCAAGATGAAAGAGGCGATATAATTAAAGATCTCCATGGTGGATTTTCTTCATACGACAAGAAGCTCAAGTTGTATTTCAGACTGATCCTTAAGTTAGGAGCCAATTATACCAGAAGCTAAAAAGATTTGCCTGTAGAAGATTTAGTTGAGCATATGACAGCATCTTACACTTACTCTAAAACATTCAATGTTATATTTTAATAGTGTTATACCACGATGAAAATTTTACAGCTGGGAAAAAAAACATTCGTCAGCATTTAATATAAAGCGACACTAAGTCTACATATCCTCCCATCTCTAAAAATAGGCTCTGCTAAGAACTCACATTTCATACACAATTCCAAAACATAAAAAGGTATTTAAAAATCAAAGCTTAAATTTTGTACTGCAAGGGAGCTGCCAAAACAGTCTTTTATTTGTACCTCTACTTGGGTACTGTGTGTATTGAGAATTTAAAGCAATGTGTACATTATGTCTTTCCATGATTCTGACAGAAGATACTTAAAACTTTTTTTAAAAAGTAATTAGTTGACAGGACTACAGAATGGCTGAGGACATGCTTTTTTTTTTTTTTAAACCACACATGCATACATTTTTAGGAACTGTTTGCAGGATGTTCTTGACATTTTAGCTCTTGCCTTTATTTTGGAACTCATGAATACCCTACAATACAAATACACTTTATGCAACTTACTTCCCCTCCCTTTTTGTCAAACAGTAAAACGTTATGGATGATGCCTAGCAAAACCATCAAAGCAAGCTTCTTTTTTTTTTTTTTTTTTCCCAAAGAACTAACAAACAGGCTACAGAAAGGGTAAGTGTACTTTGTTGCCCAGGGAAATAACCTAAACTCATCTCTGCCAAGGAAACCAGGTTTTCAGGAAGGAGCAGACGAGCGGTGCGGCAGTAAAGGAGAGCTAGGAGAGAGTCAGGGAAGGGGAAGCGGGGAGAAGCTGAGGAACTGAATCACCGACCTATTTCTCTTATCATAAGGAATATTCATTACAACAAAATATTCATCTGCTCATTATGATGTGGTCATCGGTTTTATGCCTGGCACTTAAACCTCCCCACAGCAAGTCATTTGGTATCCCACAAATACGTTAATGTAAATGTGAATATCCCTCTTTACTCATCTGGGGTATTTCCAGTCCAGTTTTTAAGTGTAGATTTCAATAACGGTACCAATAATTCATTACCAGAAAGGAATTCTTCTGTATTGACTCCGGAGCTGATAAAGCTTTTTCTGTATTATTATTTCTGGCTGTACCAATAATCCTCTCAAGCTCCTCTTCACCAACATAATACTCCAAAACAGCTAAGACCTTCAACCAATCTCTGCTTCACAACATTTTCAAGGACACCTCTCACTCCTTTCTGACAGCAACAGCGTCCTTGACTTCTTCTCCTTTTGCCTGTGGCATACTGAAAATCACAGCGCCTGCAATGAAGCGCTTTAGTTCCTGTGAAGTGCACCAAGAAACATTTAACAGCCTGAGATGCACTAAAGCCCACAGCTCGGAGGTCAACTGTACTGTTGCAGGTCGGGTTATTTCAGATATATCCAATCTGATGCCCCTCGGTCTCAGACCTTCCTGATCTCTGCAGTGAAACAGTCCTCACTGCACATTCCTGGTACAGACAGACGACTATGGGGGAAGAAAGATCACGAGCTTGAACTGCAGCCGGCTGAAATCCTTTCATTCCTGGGGACGCAGGGCTCATCTGCCAGGGCATCTGCCAGCACAGGCAGCAAGACAAGCCTCAAGGTCACCGAGCTTGTTTGCCACATACCAGCAGCAGACAAGTGGGAGCTAAAGCAGGACATTTTTGATCATACGCCCATTAAGCGGTTTGCTTTCATTTAGGCTTGCTTGAATCTTCCTTAATGTGGGATCGGGCATTTTAACTTCAAAATGTAATTTACTCTGACACCAGACATTGTCCCTATTAAGGGATGTACTCGCTCAAGCACTTTTCTCTTCCAATTATTACAAAAATAATTTAGGAAAGACAGGCTATATTGTAATCCCAAATCGTACTATGCTGACCTTCCAGACTGGATCCAAATCTTGTCTTGGAAGCTGCCAGAACACCTGTTTTCCTAAAAGTATCCCACGCCACCCCCTGTGTTGAACTTTACCGCAGCAAACCAGAACCTCCATGCCCAACTTTAAACTAAATTTTCCATAGAACACACAGACACTACCCTCAAGCAAGGCGGAAGAGTATTATCACCTAATGGATAGCTCCATCTTAAGTACAACCTAACTTTCATGTTGGAGACCTCCCTCATTTCCCTACAGCTAGCTGCAACCTATTAACTAGCATGTCTCTAATTAACAGCCCCACAGCTCCCGTTGATATGTTTTGCTGTGATTTCCTCACAAGGACAGCCACGCAAGTGAACTTTCACATACAAAGCTGGTTTTGTCGCATCTAAATCACAAGGCTGCTCCCCACTGCCAGTGCCATTACACCCCCCTACTGAATTTCTCCTTCATTGTATCAGTTCTTGGGTAAGCAGAAAGGCCCACAATTACCTCAGTTATTCAACATTAACTTTACAACCGTTTCCTGGTGCAGGAACTGTAATCCAGCACGATCTGGAAATGAAAGGGAGGGAGAGGCGCAGGGAGCGCAGGTTAGCACAGCCCCGCTGACGCTACATTAGCATTGCAGAGCTGCACTTGCCTCCAATTAGTAAGACAAGCAGCATCCCGCTCAGCAAACGTTTTTAGGAGTCTTTTGAGATATAATTCCTATTTTTTCACACTAAGACAGGGCAAAAGAGATGCTTCCTTTTTTTTTTTTTTCTTCCCAGCAACCAAAAAACCCAGAAAGAACACTATTTAAAGCATTACATGAATATGATAACAATAACATCTTGGCACTGCCAGCCAACAGACCGAGCCTTGCTACGAGATGCAGGACAATTTTGATTCCTGTTCTCATCCTGGACCCATTTGCTGGTGTCCTTTAATAGCTGCGCTGGTAACGGGGAACCGCGCTGATGCCATTTCATTGTCAGGGTATGGCAATCTCCTTCCAACGGGAAGGACTCCAGCGCGAGTAAAGAAATAATCACTTGGTTCCACTTCAAACATGGCTGAAGTAAGCCACCAGCCACAGCCACCTGAGCGGCAGCTCCTGCTGCTGCCAAAATGAAGGCTGCCATCCATTTTGCGCCTAACTCGCTCCACAGACCGTTTCCCATATGGCATTTAAAAACATGGTTATGGGGATGGTTTTTTTTCCTTACAAAGCCTGGTTCAGTCTGTGCCCAGTCCCTGCCAAACTTGCAGGGACTCCCCTCCCAAAATCTACACCGTTCTCATTGCTCTCCATTGCTTTTCTTCCACCAGTTACCAGCCCAACCACACAGCCTTCACCCCCTGGCCCCTCCATCTGTCCTCTGTCTCCTTTTCCTCACCCCTCTGTCCTTACCAGTGACCTTCCCTCCCGCTCTGGTCCAAGGTCCCTGACTCGGACAGCCCAGCACCCGCTGCAGCCCCGACCTCAGCCTCCCACCCCACCAGCCCAGGGACCACCTCGCCCTCCGTCTCCCAGAGCTCCTGCAGCTCAGCTCCTCCCACCCCGACCCACTCAGCCCCTGCCTCACTCTCCCACCACATCCCCACCGTCCTCTCCCCAAACAGGACAAGGCATCACACCCACTGTGGTGCCCCCATACTGGGCAAGGCATCACCCCACCGTGGTGCCCCTACATTGGGCACACTGGACAAGGCATCACACTCACCATGGTGCCCCCACACTGGGCATACTGGGCCCATTCTCCCGACCCCTGCATCCCTCCCTACCTCACCCCACTACCGGGCTCCCCCTGCCCCCCGACCCCCCCAGACCCCGACAAAAGGGA
>JAOXNO010000033.1:43517527-43529030 GCA_028565335.1 Limnodromus scolopaceus | reverse complement strand
CACCGCCGCAGCCGCCGCCTCGCACCGCGCCTGCGCCAAACGGCCCCCTCGCGCGCCGCGCGCGCCCCCGGCCCCGCTGGGCCTCCTCCCCCCCAATCCGCGCCCTCCGTCGCACCGAGCGACGGGAGGCTCCGCCAATGAGAGCGAGGTATCGGACGGCAAGCGGGGCGAAAGGCCCTCCCCCTGCGCTCGGCCGCGGGTAGTGACAAGCGCGGGTATCCAATCGCATGTGCGAGCTGGGTACGGGGCGGGGATTAATACGCCCGCGGGGGCGGGTCATTATGCGGCAGCGCTGGCCTATGGTTTTCCTTTGGGAAGAGAACGACACGACTAATATCCAATCATGTGAGACAGCTTCCCGAGCGGGGCGGGAGAAGGCAAGCTGATTGACAGGCCGGGTAACTATGGCAACGCAGAACGGGTCTGTAAGGAAGACCGCAGCAGGCCCGGTTGGACTGGGCCGCGCGGAGGGCTGCTTTGCATACGATTTGCATATGCAGATAGCAAGGCCTCCTTCATCCTCTCACGGTGGGGTGGCTCTGTAGGCCCCTGGTTCCCGCCATGTCAGGCCTGCGCCCCACGGCCTCTGCCACAGTCTTCCTAAGGGCCTGGGGCCTAAACCTCATTCTGTACCTACAACTCGCCCCTTCCTCCAGCTCCTCCTTCGTCAGCCATCTCTGGGGAACTCCAGAGTGTCACTGCTGATGCTGCCCATAGGACGATCCGTCCCAAAGCCGTGCTGGAAGGCTGCCTCTCTGGGCCACAATAACCACACTGACATGAAGTGAAACAGCATCAGATGTTTCTGAGCTCGACATGTCCTGGACGACAACTAGTTGAGCTCTGGCCTTGGTGGAGAGGGCTACAGTTTCCTTCCTAACGAGGAAGAGACAGATAGACAGTAGAAAGAAGTTATTTTCCCCTTCACAGGGCCTCAGAGATCAAGTGGGATCCCGATCCCCTCTTCCTTCCAGCGAGGGCAGATGGAAATGCTGGAGTTCCCCAAAGATCTTGCGAGCTCCATAGAAAGGACAAACAAAACAAAATGCTAGACAGATTTAGGAGGATTTTGGAGGAAAGACAATGAAACAAGAGTCAAGGATTCGGGATGCATCTGACCCAATCTGCCACAATCCAGCTGCCCTATAAATCACAACGTAATTTAAGTTAAGTGCTGATGCATCCTGTTCTCTAAACTCTGGCCCTACATTTATCAATTCTGTGCTAACAACTACAGCAGGAACCATCCAGGCAGCAGAAAAATTGAGGTGACCATAAAGAGGGGCGCAAGCAACAATCAACAGGATGACATTCAAGAGGAAAACAGACTCCCAGGCTATATTATGCCACAACCACTCCCGTTGTAACACAATGCAGGCTCCTAGGTGGAATGTTAATTGGCATCTAACATACCTAGAGTACGGCCAAGCGTGGAACTGCAACCCAGTGACCCACAGTGCTCTTCACCTGCATCGCGTTAATCTCAGCTCACCACAATCCCCAGGCATTAATTCGATACCAAAGGGATAAGTGACTGACATTCAAAAAAGGTGTAATAATTTCAGCAAGAATTTGCTGAATTCTGGTTGCTGAGGTGAGAACAGGACAAAGAGATGGGTCAAATTTCATCTGTATAATTTTAATATCCTGTTGGGCAAGTGCAGGAAGCCTACAGATGGGGTTGGTACCAATATGAGATAAAGCATAACCTCTCTGAATAAAAATAACCCTTCTTCATAAAAGTGTTGCCCTCATTTTGTCAAAAATCGAACTCACTGAGCTTCGCTGCCTGAAGTTCTGGGTACTGTCAGTACCGAGCCCTGAGTGTGTCTCATATAGCTGAGTTGTACGTCAAGAGTTCTAGCTAGGAGAGCAGAAAGTGAGGGGAGCTAGCAGGCTGTCTCAGCTGTGAATACACAGCGGAGCCCTTAGGAACCTCTACTGTAAAAGGCAGCATGGAGAAGGCACGTAATGCTACTGAAAAGGGCTGTTTTCATCACGCTGTCCCCTACCTGTCCCCAAAAGGCATACGGTTCACTCCTAGGGCTCCCTCATCAGCCAGGGGTGAGCCAGAGCTGCGCACAGCGGTGTTCTTGGTGTTGCTGGTATCTCTTTTCTGCACGTCAGGCCGAGCCCAAAGCTGTTCAGCAGATGAGGAGTGGCACCTGGGGAACAACCACCACTGCACACCAGAGCTGAACCTAGGGTGGCAAAGGTGGCCCAGCTCCCTTTTTTGTGCAAGATAATGGGATCTGATTCAACCAGACCATCTGGATCATAGAGGAAGAAGTGTGAGGAGTGTGCTGGGCTTGCTAAATACTGTCCACCTCAGCACGCATGTGCTCATGGTGTCCACCCGGTTACATCCAGTCTCTTCCCTCCCAGCCTGCCACCTCCCAGCCACAGCTGCCTATGGCCCTATTTCTCCCAGAGTCTTCTAGCTTGCAATAAATGTGCAGCTCAGACCTCAGCTTAAAAGCCTTTGGTGCATTTCTCTTCCCAGAACTTGTCCAGTTCCTCTTTGTCAACCACAACATCCTGACGAGATGACTTCCGCAGCTCAGCTATAAGCTGTCTCAAGAACCACACATCCCAGCTTCATCCTGAACCTGCTGTCTGGGCTTCCTATGACCCACCATGGTGGGCATCCTCTACACCAGGAATTGTGCTTGTTCCAAAACGGGGATGGAAAACTGTCCCCAAATCCTGTCTGCCTCTTCCTGATCTAGACTGATGGCCTTAGTCTCGCTGTGTCAGTGCCAGTAGTGCCCTTCAAAGCATTTCCTCTGGCAACGGTTTCATAAACCTCCTGCTCCTCAAGACCCTAGATCCAGATGTTGCTATGAGCAACAGAGAGGGCTTTACCTGCCCCTTTTACCAGAGAGAGGAATTCAGTGGTTCTTGGCACTGTCTGAACATACCCCCAAACTCTGGGAGGTCACCTCTAGTCACGGATGCTGAACAGGAGGCATCACCTCGACATGCGCAATACACAACCCCAAAGATCAAAGGGTCTTACTGGAACTGGCTGCCCAGAGGCGGGCTGAGGAAGAGACAAGGAAGCCAAATTCCCAGCAGATGCTCCTTGATATGCAGGCAAGGGTTCTCCAGGAAATCCAAACACAGCTCCACAGCAAGGGAAACAGCCCAGCTCCCACAGATGGAGTTGCCTGAAATTGATTATGGCAGAAGTTTGTACCAACAGCCTTCCCTAATTAAAAGCACCTGTCTTCTTAAGTGGGAAAACCAAGGTGGATGAACTTGAGCAACCCCCCCAAAAAAGCTGAGGAGGGCTGTTTGGATCCTTCTTTGCAGCCTCCACTCCCTGAGCAGGTAAGTTAGTGGATTTAATTCTGCAGCCAATTTTTATGTGAAAACATCCCTTGCTCTACAGAGGCTTCAGAAGCTGAGATCCGTCTCCCTCATCTTACAAACACACACGGCAACCTCACAAGTCGGGTGTGAAGTGGCAAACGATTTTATTAAACAGTTAGTAAAAGGCTTTTTTTTTTTTTTTTTTTTTTTTAAGATTTGCAGGGACACAGTTCCCTTCTGCAGGTTCACCTGCTGATCCCGCTTTTAAAGTGCTATATCACAACTGTGAAAATACCGGCACTTCACAGCAGAAAGCTGAAGGTGTGTTTTTATCGAGCCTGAAGTAGTGATAAACCAGCTGTTTCACAAGAGTAATTTGGTGTGAAAAGGCAAAGCATACAAGTTATTGCTAAAAAGTAGTGGGAAAATATGCGAATAATTTTGCAGACAAGTAAAGCATCAGAGAAGAGGGCCTTGGTACGGATGCTGCTGGTTTGGGATCTCACAGGCTTCCTTGTAAGTCACGCAGAAAGCGCGTGAAGGCACATGCCCCCATCTCTTTAATGAATTTGGGGATGGATTCTGTGATGTGGTTATGCAGGCTCACATACTCTGCTTTAAGACATGTATTCTGCTTTATTTTGGTGCAATATTCAGTAGTAAACATGAGCCTTTTAACCAGGTGAAAGGATCTGGGGAGGTTTCCTTACCCACTGCAAATAAAGAGCAATTCTTAGCGCTGAAAACTGCAGCTTTCACAGGGGGGTGACAGGGCTCTACAAAGCCCTCACTGATGAAACTACAAAAGCTGAGGAAAAACTACTGGCATACTGGGGAATGCTGATGGGGAATCCCAGGTCCTTCTCCCTGCTTGTGGGGAGGTTTTGGACAAGTCACCACGTTGTCTTCAAATGGGAAGGACAGTCCCCACGTTCCCTCTCTCAGCAGAGGAGGTCAAGGGTATCTAAAAGCACCATCCCTTCCTCTGAGGGATAAAGTGCCAGGCACTGAGCAAGTGATGAACATCTCAAGTTCACCTGAAGAGCAGCCTCATCAGACCAAAATCAACACCTCACTATCGCATACATTTATTGCCCTTATTGTTTAAGGGAGGCACTTCTTGCATTTTTGGGCAAAGCGGAACTGTTAGGAGGGAGGAGCAGCCGTGTGCCCTCTCATGGGACTGACAGACCCTTCCCACTGCAGGCTGAGCTCCAGGCACGATGGCTGTACTTTGCAGCCAGGTGTCAGGGAGTTCACCTCCCTCCTGCTCCCCTGCCAGCAGGACAGTTGTATTTTGGGAAGCTGTGCCAAGTGGAAGGAATCCAGGAGGAGTAAGTTACTGGACACAGTAAAGCAGAGAAGAAGCAACAGCCTGGCCTTCAGCACCAGGACACTTCAATAGTTTAATGCCCATGGCATTATTGCAGGCTTGATGGATCCAAACCATACCAGCCCATGGCACGAGCCTTCTGCTGTGCAAATCCACCACCAGATCGCCAAACGTTTTACTCAGTCCTGCCTCCTGCCACAGCTCCCCACTTGCCACGCGGCAGATTACAGGAGGGTAGGACAACCCAAAAGTCTGCACTGGCATCTTTAGAGCTTAAAAAGAAGTAAAAGTCCTCTAGCTAAATTAACTAACTACAAAAAAAAAAAAAAAGTAGTTCTGATACTTTTGTGCCCCTGTGCTTTTTGGGAGGGAACAGATGAGAGTAGGTGAACATCCTGCAGTCGCAGCAACAGAAGTCGCATCACTGAACTCTGCCTAGAGTTGGAAACGTGTGCAACAGCAACTGAGTAGAGTCGCTCCTGCCCCGAAAGCTGCCCTGGGCAGAGGGAAGCTGGAGATATTTATTTGGGCACCAGAATTTTTTCTTAGAAATCTTGTAGCCCAATCCCTTTGCATTCCAAGCTGAGAAGGAAAATTACGGGCTGCAATTTTAAATGGGACCTTCAAGAGAACCCAGAGCATCTCAACCACCCTGCAGTGCACAGGGTTGATTCTATTTGTGTCCCAGCCTGGATGCAAGCTTCCTATATTCCTATCCTATAGCCCTAGGTGCCAGGAAAGGCGAGAACTACATCCACCCTCCTAGCCAGGCTCCAAAATACAGCCTAAGGAGCAAAACCACCCAACAATCCTGTGTGGAACCAAGTCCACTTAATGCTGCCATTGGATGAAATATCCCTCTTAAAGCGTAACCCCCTTTCCCTGCTTGGAGGGGGGTGAAACAATGTCGATCCTTGAGAAAGCTGCTTAGATGTGGCTCCTTCCTGACCCTCAGCTTCATCCCCAGAGTGTCAGGGCTGCATGAATTGATCCCAGAGCCTATCCCTGATTCTCAGGACCAGGGGATGATGCTCCAAAGCAAAGCACCAAAGCAGGACAACAGCTCCTGGGAGAGGAGACAGCTGGTGCATTCTCATCACAGGGACATCTTGCTGCACCAGGGTCCTGCCCATGCACCCAGCACCTGGGGAGAGGAGCAGCAGAGATGAGTCAAGGTCCCAGCAGCAGAGCCAGAGACACCATGTAAGGCAAATTCAACATAGGGCACCTGGTGAAGGCTGCTGCACAGACTCTCGGACACATTTTCAAGCCAAGATGAGCAGAGCGAACAAACTCAGCTCCACTTTTATAGAACCTCTGCAAAACCTCTTCTTGCTGCACTGCCTGAGGGAACCAGGAGGTCACCCTTTGGACTACCTGGTCATGTTTCCCTGTGACCAAACAAGCAAGCCATGGAGAATTGTCACAAGAACTTTCTTTTTTGACCCAAGAGATCACTCCCTGAGCAAGAGCCTCTCTATGGCTGTAAAAGGAGAAGGCTACAAGAAGAAGATGCTTTGGAAATGGGCAGGGAACAGACCCAAACCCAATAGCATCACACGACCAAGGCCCCTTTCAGCAAAACTTCCAAAAAGAGATTTAACAACGCCCCTACTGCCCCCCCTGCTGCTGCTCTTCAGGCTTCAAATGCGTTGGCCAAATTCCTGCAAAAAGGAATCGCCCAGGCTGAGTGATGGTTGTGGCATCCCATCCACTCCAGCGCTATTTCTGCAATCGAGCATACACCAGAAATGCCACAGCTGAAATCACAGCAATGCCCACAGCTGGAACGATGTATGGCAGAGATGGTCCGTTGCTGTCCCCTGGGGGCACTCTGGCCTGAGATGAGCTGGTCGCAGTGCCATGGCCTCTGTTTGAGACAAAATCTGGAGGGTTTCCAAAGGAACCGACTCCATCTCGGAGGTTGCTGCCTGGCCCAAGCTGGATGCTGGGGTCATGGTCTACGTGGATGTTGTGGGTGCCCAAGGAGGTGCTGTCGCAGCTTGGAGGTGGACAGGAGTCTCTGCTTGCTCTAGCTGCCTCCTCTCCCCTGGGGTCTTCAAGAGCTGCAGGAGCCAGACATCCAGAGGAGACTCTGGAGAGCAATTCTCCTGAGCTTGAGCTATCTGTGCTCACCATGAGTGGATCGCTGCTGAAGGTGAGGCTATCAGATGCCCCAGAACAGGGGCTGCCGGGCCCCTGAGACCTCAGGCATCTGCCAGTTGCCTCTGGTCCCTCCCTAGCCATGGAGAGAAGAACACCTGGCTTGCTGAGCTCCATGTCGCTCTCCATGTTGCTGCAAGGAGCCCAGACGTCTGCGGCAGAGCTCACCTGGGGTGCCGTCCTCCCAGATGTGCCTTCAAAGCTTCCTGTGACAGTTGGGAGAGGGTCTGATGAGGCCAAGAGGACCTTTGGGAGAAAAGGAAAGGGGCTGGGTGTTACAAGGAGCACCCATTTGACCTGGTCTCAGGCACCCAAGTCATGCAACAAGCCCACTCCAGTGCTCAACCACATCAACTCCAGCGAGGCTGGGTCACAGGTAACTCCCAGAGCTGGAAGAGTGAGCAGGGCAAGGAGCTGTTAGGGCTTCGGGAAGTCTTTGGGATTTGGGGAAGAAAGAGGCACCTGGAAGCCAGAAGACTGACTGGCAAGTCAGGGAGGGGAAATAAGGAGTCAAAGCCTGACAAACCTTGGCTCTCTTGTCCCATGCTCCAAAATACAGCATCTGGACAGGGACATGAATGCAATGGGGAAAAAAAGCCCTGAATAAACTCGCCACCAGCTCAAAATCTTACACTGCAACAACAAATCTCTGTCCAGGGAGAGCTTGCAAGGACCTGAATGAAATGCAAGTGGCAACAGGAAAGGTCACCTACTTTCTCCTTCATTGGCATAGAGAATGTGCTGCTGGCTGTCTCCCCCAGGGGCACGTTTCTCTCTTGTACAGGAGGCTTCAGGGAGGTGTCGCAGGATAGGAAAGCATCGCTGGGTGCAGGGGTAGTGACTGGAGTAGTTGTTTCCATCCGAGTGTCTGTTGGAGACAAAACAAAATGTATTGCATTAATCAGGAGACCTAAAAGGTGAGTTTCGCTCTTCCTCAAGGACGCTGCAACAGATACTCCCAGAGCCGAGAAAGTCACACAGGGAGCAGGACCCAGCACCACTGGCTGCTGCCCGCATGGCCCTGGCACCAAAGCTGGCCCAGCAGGTGCAGGTAAATGAGACAGTACCAGCCAAGCTGTCATCCCCAATCTGTTCCTCCCTTCAGAGCGGAGCAGCTCCAGGCTGCTGAAATGGGGGTGCAGAGACATTCAGCAGGGTGTTTTACAACAGAAATGAGGCAAATGCCTCTGCCAAGTCCTGGTCAGGATGTTGTGCCAAAATACAGAAGCAACAACAACTGGAGGGAAAACCAGGGGAACACAAGCTGCCAGGCTGGATTTCTGCACAACCTGAGCTCTCTCCCTTCCTGGAAGAGGTCACTGCAGCCCAGGAGATGGGAGAGGAGAGCACAGAGAGCTGTTCTCTGCACCTCCATAAGTGCTCATGGGCCAGAAAGGCAGACACAACCTTGGGTTGTCCTGTACCAACAGCCACAGCTACTACTGTTCTTTGGGAGGGTCCCCATGGCTTCCCAGAGGGAGCCTACCCGACACTTGCATCTTCTCTGCCACGCTCCACCCTCACCGTCAAGCAGAACAGGCATCTGGCAGCACCTTCAAACCCTGCTCCTTATCAGCACAGTGGCTACACGTAACTGCTGGGAAGAAAACCTACCTTCATCTTCTCTGTGCTCTTGCAGCATCCTGACCTGCTTCTGCTCTGCATCGAACTGCTGTTGTATGAGGAGGGGGCTGCGCACATCCACGAAGCTGCCTGAGGGCTCGCCACGCTCAGAGCCAGACACAGCCTGGTTTTTTGACAGTGAGTTTGGGGGTTGCTGCCCCCCACTGTGAGTGGTCTCCTCCAGCCTTGGGGGTGACCCAGCAGAGACATAGACGTCCTCTTCGGGCTCGTTCCTGGGCTGCTCAGGGCTGCGAGCAACGCCTGTGTCCCTTGGCAGAAGAGACCTGCCCAGACCCAAGCCCGGTGCACCGCGGTGCAGGTGGTTGGCATTCCCGAAACACCCGTTGTCCACACACACTGGGTGCTGCTGGCGGCTCAGCCAGTCCCGGCCCCACTCAGAGGGGGCAGCCGATGGCACAGCCACACTGGCTACCACAGGGGTCCCTGCTGCCACCTGCAGGGCCTTGGTGGGGTGCAGGAGATGCCCCTCTACGCTGTGCCCATCACTCGCCCCATCATGGACCATGCTCCCAGGTGGAGGTGGCTGGGGACTCTCTTGCTCCAGGACATTTTTGGAGAGCTGGAAGGAAATGAGCTACATCAAATTGCTGTACCAGGGACCAGGGACCACCAGGGTGCCCCAAACCCTGACCCAGTGACCCACGCAAGCCTGGTGATGAAGGGGTTCTCTCCTTGGCACCCACCACAGGGCTCACAGGAGGTCTGCACGGGGTCAGGGGCTGTGGAGGGGAGCCTAACAGAGCAGACCCTGCACTCCCACCCACAGAGGGGAAGCAGGACAGGGGAGCAGTTACAGGGCCATACGTAAGCTGTAATTTACCAGATGCAGCAAGCCTGAAGTGGAGATCAGCAGCGAGAGGCTGCTTAGGGTGTCCCTTCATGAGCTGGACCCTACCACGGGCTCCCCACACCCCACTGCACCAAAACTCCTGTCCGAAAGGGACCTTTGTGTCCCCATCAGACACATGTCCCACTCACCGATTCCTGCACCGGGGCCCTGGCGTCCAGGTCTGTGCTTGTGGTGGTGGCATCACTGGGCAAGAGAGGTGGATGGCCGCCAGCAGGGAGGTCTTGGCTTGGCTGCTCAGCCAGCGGGGCTCCCGGAGCAGGGTTCGGCCCTGGGGACAGCGTCTGGGCACCGATGGAAGAGACAGCAGGACGGCCATTGCTGGCTATGGGAGGGAAGGAGGTAGCAGCAGGAGCCGGGGAACCTAGAGAAGCCAAGGCGGTTCATGAGCAGGGGCATCAGGGTAAAGCTAAGGAGGCAGAAGATGAGTGTTGGGTCAAGGCAGCCCTTTGCATACCCCTGCTCTGTCCCCACATCAGCCAAACCTGCAGTACCCCTTCATTCACCTTTCCGTTTCTCCTAAGACAAGAAATCCAGCCCTCTGGCAACCTAAGCACCTTCCAACAGGGACCGTGCCACCCTCAGGCACATCACTGTGGTGAGGGACATCCCTGGGGATGGTTACAGACACCCCCAGGCCTCTGGGAAGCCAGGGCAGAGAGAGAGGCCAGCAGCTCGGCGCACACCAGGAGATGTGGTTCAGGTCTGCATCTCCACCAGACCCCTGGGGCAGCACCCAGGGACAACGAAGCTACTTACGGGCTTGCCAGGAGTCATACACGTGCTGCAGCTCGTTGGCCAGGTGCCCCGCGTTGTTGTGGCGCAGCGCGTCGATGAGATCCAGCACCCAGCCCTGCCGGCACCTCAGGAGCTGGTAAAACTTATAGACGGTTGCCTGGCTCCCCCGCATTTCCTCCCGAGCATGAAGTTCATCCTAAATAAAGTACACACTGGATCTAAAAGAAGGTCTTATCTTAGAGGTAAAGGCAGCTGTATGTTGCCTGAGCTATACACGGGGGAAGGAGCCCGGCAGGACTCAGGAAAGCAGGGAATTACCCTGTCGGCATCGGTCAGGCAGCTCATGGAATCAGCCAGCGATGCCACGCGGATATTCCCGAAATTCTTGAGGTTTTTCAGAATATAGTTGTACACTTTGTCTTCGGCAAAGCCCATCCTGGCTCAGCGCCTGCCGTGAGACACAGAGAGAGAGACTTAACGCGAGCGGGGGCCTGCCAGCCACGCTCGGCTTCTCTATAGGCACCTAGGCTTTTCCATGGGCGCCTGGAGCCACGGCGGCGATTGGTGCAGGGGGAAACCCTGGGCGGAAAACACACAAGGAAAAAACTCTCGGGTTAAAGTTCGGCTCCCGACTCTGCCTTCACAAACCCGGCTCCCTCCCGCCGCTCCCAGCCGCTATTTATTCTCATTCTCTTTGCGGCCGGGTGGATCCCAGCCCGGCCGCACCAGGCGAAGCGGGCCCAGGCCGGGATCCTGCACTAGGCCGCGGATGGCGGAGGAGAAACAACAACGCTCCTTCCCCCGGGGAAATGGCGGCCCGGGAGGGGCAGGCTCCGCCGGGCCCCTGGCTGCTCTCTCCACCCTGCCCCGCGGCTCAGCCTCCCCGCTCCCAGCGGGGAGAGAAATAAGTTCATTTACTTCAAAATAAACTTAAGAGATACGCACACACGCCCCGGCGACCCCCGCTCAGCTCCGCCGCGAACCGGCCGCGACCCGTCCACCCGCCCCGGGATCCCCCTACCTGCGCCCGCCGCCTACGCCGGACGCCCCGGGGACCGCTCCGAGCCCGCCCCACCCCGCCGCTGATTGGCCGCCGCTGACGCCCGTCGCCGTGATAGACAGGCGGCGTGAGGCGCCGGAACGGGGCGGGGGGAGCGCCAGTTCTCTCCTCCCCGAGGCCGGACGCCGTGGCGGCGGGACGGGAAACGGAGCCACTCCTCCGGCGGAGGGGAGGCCGTCTCCCTTCCCGTCCCGCCCGCGCGACAGGGCCGCCCGCCCTCACCGGCAGATGGCAGCACGGGAACGGGAACATGTACACCCCCCCAACCTCTCCGGGCACCTGGCGGAGGGATCCCGCTGTGTCCTCACGGCCCCGCCCCTGGCCCCGCCCCCCGGCCCCGCCCCAGCCCTGTCAGCGCAGCGCGCCCTGCATGGAGCCGCACCATGGCGGCAACGGCGGCAGG
>JAOXNO010000033.1:43496071-43517496 GCA_028565335.1 Limnodromus scolopaceus | reverse complement strand
GGGCCGGCCGCCCCGCGGCGGGGCGCTGAGGGGCGGCGGCCGCGCCTTCCCCCCCCTCCCCTTCCCCTCCCCCTCCTTTCCCCTCCTCCCCTCCGCTCCCGACCCCCGCGCCCTCCCTCGGCGCGGCGTCCATGGTCGCGGCCGGCCGCCGCGGCGTCGCACCGGAGCCGTTGGGCGGTGGCGAGAGTCAGCGAGGGAGAAGGAGCGGGCCCGGCCCGGCGCCGCCCGCCGCCCCGCAGGTGAGCGACCGCCCGCCGGAGGGGGGGACGGGCCCGGGGTTGTTATGGCGACGAGGGGGGCGCCGGGCGGCGCCTCTCCGGGCGGCACCCACGCGTGTCCGCGGCCCCTGCGTGGGGGCCGGCTGAGCCCGGCCTGGGGTCCCACCTCACCCTCCCCATCCCCCGCCGTGGGTTCTATTTTTTAATCGTAACTGTAAAAAGTGAATTTGGGGGGGGAGGAGTGTGTGAACTTCCACACGTGGGTGTGCAACACCCCACGGGCCGCTCCCACCCCGCACCCGTGGGGGCGGCCGAGGGGGATCCGAGCTGAGGACTCCCCTCTGACACCCGGGGGACAGGGCACGCTGCCGGGCCACAGTCTGACCCCACGGTTGCCAGCCACCTCCTCCCCGCCATGGCTCACCGCTCCCTGCTGTAGGATGGCCAGTCTCCATGGACACCAGCATGTCCGGCACTGGGCCCTCTGTGAGTGAGCAACCCACCGGCCACGCTGGGCCTGACCCACGGCCTCCACGGCAGCTCTTGGCCTGTGCCAGGGACATAAGGCTTCTTTTCAGGAGGGGTACGCCAGCCCGGTAGGCTGATGGCCTGGCTCCCGCCCTGTGCCATCCCTCAGGGAGATGCTCTAAGCTGGCGTGTTGGAGGGGACAGCCCTCCTCACGGCCAGGTCTGAGGACTGTGTCCCCTCTTTGTTGGTGTCTCTCGGCACATACCAAATGAGAAAGTATGGGCTGCCACGCTCCGGGCTCTCCCACGCTGGAGTAGATGTGTTCTCCCTCCTCGGCCAGCGCTTGCTTATTTCTGATCTTGGATGTCATCAAGGGTGGAAAATGTGACAGGAAGGAAGGGAGGCTTTTTTTCCTCTTGCTAAATATGGACTGACATTAAAATCCAAATAATGTCGTGAAAGGAATCCCAGCCCCTGTTTGTAGGAGGGAAAACCGATGTTTTCTGGCTTTTTGGCTGTGAGGTTCCAGCTGGGAAGTTTCGCAAGGAGTGGCGGGGTCCTTGCCGAGAGCCTCAGGAATTTACTTGCTTGTTCACAGGACGCTCTCCGCAGCGTATTACGCTAAAAAAATTAGTCATCCCTTCTCTGCCTGTCCGTGACTGGGGGGAGCTTGCTGTGAGCGTGAAGGATGCTTTGAAATCATTTAGGGATTTTTTTCTTTCCTGTACAAGGACTTCTAGAAATGAAAGAGATGAGGGCAAATAAATCTGCAGCCCCGGCAGGAGTTTTTCATCCTTCTTTATTTTAATTCCTGTTGCTGCGGCAGCCGATGGCAGGGAAGGAGGTGCGCAGGGTGGCTGCAGCCGATGCAGGGAGCTGCCAGGTTTGCAAGGAGGATCTATGTCTCTCAGAATCAGATGGAAACTCATGCCGTTATTCTCACGGTGAGGTTGGGAAGCTAGCTCGATGACAAGGAGCAGGACCCCAGGGATGCTCACTGTGTTGCCAGCTCCCCCACTGATGTCTGCCATGGCCAAGGTGAAGAGCCAGGGTGTTTTGGGGGGGCATGGACCACAGCTTCGCTGTGACCTGGGGGTGCTGTGCGAGAGAGACTTGGTGTCTGTGCTTGGCAGAAAACGGGCCCTGCCACATTCCCCCTCCACAAGTTCCTCTCCATCCCTTATGGAGAGCCTTTTTGGGGGGTATCTGTGGGAAACTCCAGGGCCTTTTCCTGATCTTTATAAAAACAGTTTGTTAAAGCAGTGGGGGGATACTGGGAGGTGCTGAAAATAGATGTTTCTTGTTTCCAGGGGCATTGCTGTCCTGGCGTTGTTGCGGCTGTATTGTTTTCAAGCTAATAGGATACATAGTTCTGCTTTTCTGAAATGTCACTCTCAAATAACTGATGCTTTGTGCGGATCTGTGATATTGGTCCAAGTCCAACATCAACATCCTTGTGGAAGAGTAGTTTGAGTTCCCTCTCTCCTCGTCTCCTCCCGCCGATGACCTACATCTGTTCTCCTCAAATCCTCTGTGTTTGCAGCAGGACGGCAGAGTCCAATTCACCAGGAAGGGTGCAGGTTGTGGGACCTCTGCCATGCTCGGTCTCCCTAGGTCTTCCTTGGTGGTGCTGAGCCACGGTTGCATGGTCATGGTCTGTGTGATGCCTCAAAACACTGGGGAGCATGGGGTGGGTTATTTCGGGTAGAACGGAGCGCCCGTATGCTTCCGTAGGGTCAGGAGCAGTGCAGCAGATGCACAGGCTGCTGGCTGGTACTTTATTCTTGGTGTTACATGGGAAGGAGGTCGGCTCTCACAGCCACTTTCTGGTCTCATTCACAAATCGCGTTTTCCTCTTGAAATAAAACAAATCCCTGGGCTTTCCTGTCGTGGTGGAAATCATTTGAATGTGACCAGGTCTGTAAGCATCTCTGAAGCCTGCGGACAGGAAGAAACACTAGAGTGAAGAGGTAGGAAATGTCCGCATTTATAGCAGTGGGCTGATTCATCTCCCTGCTCTTAACCCTTTCCCTCCTGCTTCTGGTGAGAGCCAGCTGTTTTGCTTCCAAGCTTGGAGGCCGAGGAGAATATCGCCAGCTCTTCTCTAGCTGGATTGCAAAGTACTGCTGGGTTTTGTACATTGTGTTTACGTGGTTTGGGGTGGAAAAGGATTGGGCTGTTGGGGGTGTGCGGTTATCTGAATCGGATAACCAGAACATCGGCAGTCACATTAGGAAGGATTAATATTTAATATATGGGGTATGAACCATTGAGCTTAATCACTATCTGAAGGGCTTAGGAAGAGATTTACCGATAAGCAAGTGATTCCCGAACTGTCCAGAATGATTTCCTGCATCTTCATCAGAAGTAGCTGATCCTGAATATTGCTAGAAACTGGCCTGATCCTGTTCTTCCTGCTGTCACTAGTGTTTGTAAGTGGGTAGAGTGGCTTTAATCATGAGTGCTTTCTTCTCATTAAACTCACAAAAAATTCTGGAAACTCTTTTTCTCTGATGCAACTCACGTGGCTTTTCTGTAAGCTGTAGTACCTGTTAGTGCTTGAAACTTACGTGTGTTAGTGCTTGAAACTTAAGCTCATGGGAAGTGTGTTTTGGGCTCTGTCCGGTGCTGGCTCATTCATACTTTTCTCTGGCTAATGTCTTCAGGAGACCTTGAATTTCATCCGTGCCTCCAGCATGGTCCTGGAAACCCTTGTGACTTTCCATGTCTGCCCCACAATGACCCATGTCGGGTTTTTTGCAGTGTAAGGTGATTTGTAGTACAGCAAGGCAGGGACCTCCCCTCAGAGTTGGGTGCTACTGTGTTTGTGTGGGGAGGAGGTGATGGTGGGGGACACATCAGGGTACTCAAATAATCCGTCTTCACTGCCGCATGTCCTGCTGGACTAAATCTAACCTCCAGGCACTGCACACCAACACCATGGGGCACTCAGGGGCACTCGCCTCTTCCAAAGCCTGATATCCACCGTGAATCTCACTGCCCCGTACGCTGGCTGCTCGCACACATGCTGTATGACTGCAGTTGGTGGGGCCCTGCAGGTCAGTGTTGAGCTGGTTTGAGGCTTGGAAGCAGAGGCAGGAGGTGGAGGTCTCACTGAGACCCTGGTAGGACTACCAGAGTTCAACTAGATTTTAGGGTCGTGTCTTCGTCTTGGGAAACGCCGCTCTAGGCTGCGGGAGGGTGTGTGCCTGCGTCCCCCTTCACTCTCGGCCCTGAGTCAAAACTCATGTGATTGAAAGAATCAGCCGTGGCCATCAAACCCGCTTTTGCTGTGGGTATACATATGGTACCGCTGTGTTTATGGTGTCTGCAGTTTTGATGGTGGAAGTTGAAACAACTGAGTGTGGGTTGGGTTTTGGCATGTTGGTCATGTAGGAAATCCAGGTGGCTACTGGAACAGGCGTGGAGGTTAACAATCTTTTAAGAAATGGAGTGGAGGCTATTTTTTTTTTCCCAAAACGCATGTGGGAGAACGCCTCTTTTATTCTATGTGCGAACAGATTGCTTGCTTAGGCAGCAGTGAGTCCTCTTTATTCCAGAATAATTTGTTGTCCTAATTCGTTCCTGTTGAAGCAACTCTGTTTTGCATGAAATAATTAGTACTAATTTGGACCTGGGATGGAGAATAAGAGTTCTCTGACTTCAGAAGAGTAGACAAGATGCTCTTATACTAACCTCTGCCTGTCCTGCGTGAGTCAGGTTGTACCATGCCATCCCTCTAAAGCAAAATTAAAACCTGTACGTGAGGCCAAACATCCCAGGTTGGTAGGAGGGAGCAAGAGATGTAGGTGTCACCAATTTTAAGCCTTCTGCTGTTGCAGGGAGCATCTGTGATGAGGGGGAACAGACCACCACCTCCTTCCTTCTTGGCTAACACCAAGGAACAAATAAACAAAAATGTTCCCACTGTGCTGATGTAAAAAGCTGCTTCTGAGCCGGTCTGGCATGTTGGTGTATTCCTGGCGCCCTGGCCAAGTACTTGAGACCTTTTTATTGCCATAACGAGGTCTTCCACATCCTGCCCCACAGTCTAACTCGAGCCACAGCTATTTTCTGGTACTTCCGGGAAGACACCCCTGTTCTCCCTTCCTTTGCGTAGTGAAGGGAAGCCAGCCAAATTCCTTCCCTCCCCCAGATCCCTGCATGTTTGAAGAAGGGGAGGTACAGGCATCCTTCCTGGCTTCCCCGGCGTTTACCTGGTAAGCACGAGAGGAATTACGGTGTGAAGGTACTGTAGGCAGGATCCCCCCTGCCCGTCTCGCAGCCACCTTCCTTGGCACTGGTAGGTTTGTTGTTTCTGCTGGCAGGGGTGGTGAGCACCGAGGCCGTGTCCTCATTTTACTGAGTGCTGTGTGAATGTCTCTTCAGGCTGAGCCCTGGAGGCAGTGGAAATGGGGGATGTCTAGCCTGGAAATCCCAGCTGGCAGGAGTGAGATGGGCTTCCCAGTGTCTGGAGGCTTGAAGGCCAGAAGCCTTGGCTGATGGATGCTACCTGCCTGTAGGGTTAGATGGGGAATTTTAAGACCTGCATTCATAACTTGGGGGTCCAAAATGCTGTTTGACGCTCTGAGATGGATCAATAAAAGCATGTAAGGAGCCGATCACAGAGGTGCTGTGGCAGCATACCAGTCTTACAAACAGAGTTCAGCGTGTTCGAGCTTGTAAGTTTTGTGTATCCAAGTTAAGTAATAGGTGACAGGAAACCTTGATTCAGGTATGAGCAGCGAATCAATCAACGCTGGATTGCTCTGCAGTTGAACCGGCCCCCCCTTGGGATGACTGCCTTCTTGTATCACGCCTTGTTTCGAAATAACCTCTCCAAGTTACGATTGTTCTGATGATCTAAAACCCAGGGGTTTAGCTCACTTTGGTCTCCACCCTGTTGGCGGTGACCTTGCTCCAGGGAGCAGCAAACATTTCTGGTTTAACTGCTGAAGGTAGAACATCTCTCTGGGTCTATGCTCAGGTGTTCTCCTTCAAGGAAGTGGGGATCTTCTGACCAGAAGGCAACTTGTAGAGGATTTCCCCAAAACTGGTACCAAATCATCCTTGCTTGTCTTCTGTGCATCCAGTGTGTCTTCTGTGTGTATTATTTTTAGTGTATGGTATGGTGAGCTCACACAGGCTCATCTTTAACTTTGATTGAACAGGTGGTAGGAAGAGCAATGATCAAGAGATGGTGTGAAAATGGGATGGACTAGGCAGATTTTGGGGGTTCTCTGGAGCACTGCTGCCCTTGGGAACACTCATAATAGCTGCAACTAAATTGCTTAGCCATAGCAGTGAACCGCATGGTACTTGCAAACCAAGAAGCAGATCCCCCTCTAATCCCTGGGATTGTGTGGGTCCACCCCTTGCTTGCGACCCTGCATTTTCAGAGTTAGTGTCTCAATTCATACTCTGGGGATTTCAAACACTTCATTCACAAACCGCAGCTGGCTAAGGGCTGATATTACTAATTTGTGTTAGTAAATTATGTCATGGCACATGTCAGAGAGCATTCTGCAGCCAGGAAATCTGTTCTGGCTTCAACATGCGTTGCAACCAGCTTGAAGTCCTGCTTGCACCCGGTTAGGCATCTCTTACTGCACCCTTTGAAATAGCAGGTTTGCCCTTGTGAGTTTTCCAGTGAGCACTGAAGTGATAACTGATGATGTGATCTCAAGAGAGGTCTTGACAAATCTGGGGGAGGTTTTCTGTTTACTCATCTTTACTTAAAACAAAAAAAAAAAAAAAAGGGAAAGAGAGAACCTGCATTAACCTAGAGGTCAGTCCACTTAATGTTGGAAGATACTGGCCCTAGCTGTGCTTACTCCATCCACAAAAGACTCTGCTACTTACTGTGCAGATCCAGTCCCTGACCAGGGACGGGGAGAAATGGAGAAGGAGGAAGAAGTGACCTGCCTGGACAGTGAAATAGCTTAGTGGAAGAAAATCTGGGAAGGCAGCTCTGGTCTGGCTGCTGGTGGCAACGCGACCTGAGAGACTCAGCTAAACCTGGGGGGCAGAAGAGACAGATATTACATTCATGATGCTGTTAGAAGTTTCTAAAAGGCAGAAACCCTGAAGTAAGTAAATCTTGCTGAGTAAGAGGATAAATATGAAGAACAGGATTTGCGCTTTTTTTTTAATAAAAAAAGAAGCATTTTAGTGGTTTATAAAGATTCCAGCAGCTCTCTGGCAAAGGGCAGCTTCTTGTTCCAGGCACCATGCGCAGCGCAGGGATATCCTGGCTCTCAACATAAAGCTTTTGAGGTACCATAAATTTTTCTCATGATAGCGTGTGGCAGGACAGCATGCAAAAGTTTCCTGCTGCTTTACAATTTGAATAATGTTTTTATCATGCCAGGAGATAATCATCTCACTTTTGTTCCAGAAGCAAAGTTCTTATGGATATGTTTGAGAAGCCTGAAAATAAATATATTCACACGTGTTTTCCAGTGTTGCTTAACACGTGGTATACCTCAGAGTCTCTGCATTTCATTTCCTTGCAAACTGGCCGCTCTGGAGTACAGAGGTTCAGAAGTATAACTTTAGGCCCACTCTCAGCTGTGCACATACATATTTAGTTAGTTTCTAAGTGGAAGTACAGTCTTAGTCTTCCCTTTTTTCTCTCCGTTGCTAGATCAGAAGGGCAGTGCTATAGTCTGTGGAAGCCTAAATGCTGGAGTTTCACGTCTGTCTCCTAGAAGATACTAATGCCATACATGCTAGGCCTGAATGATGAATTAGAGATGAATGGAGATGAGTTAGAAATGAATAATAAATTGGAAAGCACGGATAATCCTCAAGATTTTCTCCTGAGGAGACTTTAAATCTATTTGGCTACAGACAGAGCGATGTTTTTAATCCCAATCTCTGTGTAGAATTTGCATTCTTGTTCCGGTGGCAGGGTGGGAATGCCAGGCGGGATCTTTGGTTGAGTCAATGGCAGCAGCATGTTTTTTGGATATTTGGCTAGCTGAAAGACTGTGGCTGGGATTAGAGAGACTAAATTATTTTATAAGGATATCTAGGAGTATATGGAAAAGAAACGAGAAGACCATTTCCATGGCTAGCATGGTTTTACTTTGCAATTTTGAAAACAAATTTTTATTTTTACTACTTTTTGGTTCTGCTTCACTCAGTCCTTCAAAATCTTTCTACTGGGCAGTGGCTTCCAACACCTTAATTTGTGGATCCCTAATTTTTTCCATCATTTCAACCCTTTGAGAAATTTAGCACATGCAGATCGCTGCGTAATGGGTGGCTTTGCATTTCAGTCCTCCTCTGTGCTCTGAAAGCCTGCACGGGTTGGCGAGCTCATCTAGAGCAGGCTACAGACATTTCCTGTGGGGCTATGGGAGAATCTCCTACGTCGCGCTGCCTTTCAGAAAAAATGTTCAGCCAACTCATCTATCATCTTTTCCATACCTGGCTTGACCTGTAGTTGCTGTGTACGAGTTTTTTTTTTTGCCTCCAGTAGGTACTGGGAGATGAAATCTGTGACCCAGCCATTAGCAGCAGTGCCTGTTCTGGGGCTGTGCTTCAGCTCTCACTGTGCTGAGCAGGCAGCTCTGGCCTCCAGAATCCAACATCCATACAAATAAAATGCAAAAAAGGAGGTCTTTTTCCAAAGGGAAACTGAGGCACAGGCTAGCTGACTTACAAAGGCAGCTTTGGAAGGGTTAAGATGAATCCAGGGAGGAGAGTAACTTAAATGCTGCACAATCATCCTTTCTTACATCTTAAAGCATGATTGAAGTAGGTGTGGGATGGGCAGCTTGCAGCCTTGTCAGTCTGTGCATCTCCTCTTGTTTGTCTCCTCTGGTGTGTAGCTCTCTCATCACCTTCTCAGCTGAGGCTCTGGACAGGCTGACAAACCTGGCAGCTCTGTGAGTGTTTTCCACTCTTGGAGGGTCACCAAAGTGTCTCTGTCTCTCTCGGTTGCTATTGAGAGGGTCCTTGCTGGAGGTCATGTCCCTCGGTCAGGGCTGCAGGGAGCCCTTAGTGATACAGGTGTAAAAACGGTACTGCAGTTGCATCTTCACAAAGGTGGTGGATCTCTTGGTTTGCCCAAGAGAGGTTGCGTAGACATCTGCGTATCTGAGATGGCTTCTTGTGTCCATGCCTTAGCCTCTACACGACACAGGATTTACTCTCTGCCTTCCTTGAAATGTGTTAAACTGAATTCAGTGCCTGTGCACAGGTAGTTGTCTTTTTTTCCAGGATGCAGCATATTCTGTGGGGAATGTTTGAGTTTATGTAACTTCCCATATGTTGCCCTCTTTGTGTAGAAACTTAAATTGTGAAATACAGGGAGCTGCTTTAAAAGGATATACCCTCAGCTGGCTCTCACCCTGTTTGTGGCAAGAAAAGAGGAACTCGGGAGCCCTCTGTCCTTATTTTGTCTCTCGCACAGCTGAGTGAGCAGCGTGGGATGGAGCATCTGATGCTGCCCTGTTGCCCAATACTGTGATGACCCTTAGGAAGCGGGCATGGTGAGCTGTCAGCAGGCTTGAGAGCAAGCACGTGCTGTTAGGAAGGGCAGTGGTTTCTCCGTGGAGATGCTGCAGCCCCAGCATCGTTCCCTGCAAGCCCTCTCTCCCCCTTCCAAAGCTGCTGCATTCCCTACAGTACATCTCTGCCCAGCAGAGGTTGGCATTTTTGGTGGACCCTTAAGTCAGTGTTACTTGAACCAGTTGGCTGAACCTGATCTTGCTGGGTGTTCTTGGTGTCTGTTCCCATGTAGACCGAGGGGATCTGAGGATGCTCAGCATCTCATGAAAGAGAGTTCTTTGGCTCCTGTGGGACGCAAGCCTGGCAGCTGGTAGGAGACTGATGGATCTCGCTCACTGTAAACCTGAAATAAGCCACTCACCCATCTGCCCGGCTTGTTTCTGCTCATCATTTTTGGAAATAGTTTAGTTGCAAGTGTAAGAGCAATTGTAGGCGGGATGCTGCCAGAGTTTGCAGCCTGCCTCTACTGAATAATTACACAGCACATAATGAGAGTATCTGAAAACATCCATTTCCATTCCCTCTCCAACCTCCTAGGAGCAAAGCCAAGAGTATCAGCCCCCAAACACCCCTCCCTCCACCCCTGCTTTTGAACTTTAAGGTTTAGAAACTGAATTTTTACTCTGAAAACTGTGCTTATTTTACTGGTGGCTAGAGAACAAGGAGGTCTCTGCACACGTGGATGGGAGAAGTGGAAATTCTAGGGGGGGGAAAAGTGCTTCAGAGATGAGCCACGCAGGTCTGATGATAGCTAGGTGGAAACTTCAGCCAAGGCTCTTGGACAGCAAAGCAGTCTCAGCAGTGACGGGAAAGCTGAGCTTCTAAGCATCGAAGCCCAGGAATTGACCTATTCAGTGTTGGGGTTTTTTTGGTTTTTTTTAAGTTAGTGCAAGATCATGACTGTTTTTAGAAAGCCAAGGACTTTGCAGTTGCTCAATACTTGCTCAGCTGCTTTCATATGGATTATTTGGAATGATTTTATTTTTTGCAGAGTGGATTTAGTGTTGCCAACATGGGATCTTTTGAGATTAGTGTGTTTAGCTGCCGTGGAAAGATGTGGCGTGGTGAGCAGCAGTGCAAGCCTCTCCTAGCTGCTGTGACAAGTGGAGGGCTGGCTGCTCTCACTGGCTGCCACCGTTCCAGCGAGGTGGTACCATCCATCAAGCTGGTTTGGTGATCGTGGCATCGTTAAAGGTGACCAACCCCTGAACATGCTTGCAGCCTTTGGACTGAAAGACCAAACCTGTAGTTTAATTTGCTTGAGCTGATGTTGCTTCCTGAAACAAAGTTCCTGCCTGTTGCTGCCCATGATCCAGGGCACCCGAGTGTGGAGGGGGGGAGATGTCACCCACTGACAATTTGATGCAGTTTGGAAGAGAATCTTTAAAATTGTGTTTTGCAGTGTTTAAGGATTCCTTCTCTCATGGGACTCTACTGCATCTTCTCACACAACCATTAGCACAAGGAGGGTGTTGCGGTGTGTGTATGAGGGATTTCATTTTGGACCGTTTAGTGCCTCATCGGTTGAGAAATGTGACACGGATTTAAGTGAATTTAGGTTCATGGAGCTCTGTCTACTGAAATCTACCCACTTTGTTGTAGAAGGCATTGGTGGCCAGCTGAAATTGCCTCTTTATATTTGGTGTTGGATATTTCTCCCTCTGACTCTTCATTAAGGCAATGTAGTTACAGAAATGTGAGTAATTAACTAATTAAGGACACGAGCAGTAGTGCAGTAGCCAGCTTGCATGGGTACATGGACATTTTTCTCCAGTTTGGAGTCCAACATGGAAAGGTCGTTTCAGGATACCTCTGCCACTCTCATCGTGGCTGTGACCGGTCCCGTCCTACAGCCGACACTTTCCGTGTCACTTCAGCTGTTTCCAGCGCCCCGGACGGTTGTGGCAGCGTGTCCGGTGTCCCGCCTCTGACGCCGGAGTGCAGGCAAGCTCCCAGCCCTGCCAGGAACCCTGCCGGCAGCAGATCCCAAGCCCAGGGGAAGGAATAAGGCTGCTGCTTCCACCTTTTTTTCTTTTTCATTTTGCTTGTTACAATAATCGTTACACAACTTTCAAAGTGCTGCTTGAGCTTTGTCTTCAAGAACAGGACTGGCCTGTTGGTGCAGGGCATTTGCAGGAGGATTATTTTGCTGTTTAGGTGACAAATTGCAGCTCTGCTCCTTTGGGATGCTTTGACTTGACTCTTGATGAGGTGAGGTGAGTGCCTGGCATCCAGAGCTCAGTCCTTCGTGTCCCTTCTGTGGTTTGAGACCAGGGTACAGCAGCATAAAAGGTTTTAAAAAAATAGCCTTTTTTCAAATCTTCCCACAGCCTGAGGTGTTCCTGCCTCTCTGTCTCCCTGCGCCAGCATTTCCAACGGAGAGAATTTGCCATGTGGCAAAGCCTCTGGTACCGGGGAGATGGGCTTCAGGCTGCGACAGCGTATGAGGGTTTTTCACCTTTTTTTTCACCTTTGATCAAAAGGACTGGCAGCAAATTGCCCCTGGGGTCCAAGTTGCACTGTGCCAGGCCCAGTGGGTTTCCAGCGTGAGAAGGAGGCTGTGGGACTGTTTTATGGGAGGCAAAGGATGTGTTTCCCCCAAAGGTCTTATTAGAGCGGTGCTGTCGGCAGCCCCTTCCCAACAACCCCGCTCCCCACCCCAGCCCTTGGGAAGGGGGATGCCAGAGGGCTGAGGGTGGGAGCAGATGCTGAGCTGCGCTCAGGGATTCTCTTTCACCTGGAATTCTTCATCATGCATTTCTGTGTGGCATAATGAGGAATTGGAGAATTTTTTATTTTTTTTTTTTTAAAGATGGAACTGTCAAACTTGGCTGTAGGGGTGCAGCCTTGTTTCAGGGGCTGAGCAGATGCACCATGAGCAGTAGGGACATAGACTTTCCTTCTGATGCCCTCCAAAGGTGCTGTGGCCTCTGGTCTGGGTGACTTAGTTCAGCCACTGAGTTCATTCAGTTTGGTGGGTTTTTTGGAGGGCTAGTGTTGCATCAAGCCTTGGGAGGCCATGTGGCCTCTGACAGCTGCCGTGGCACAAACCCATCATTTGGACTTGGGCAAGCAGGCAAGGGCTGCCAAGACCAGCAGTGCTGGGTGACACTGAAATCTTGCTGCAGATCCATCCTGCAGTACAGGAGTGAGACACCAAGAAGCCGTTTCCATCCATTTTCATATCCCCACTGTGAGTGGTTCTTGGATCCTGCACCTCCATCTCCACGACCAAGAGCCGAAAGATGATCTTAGACTAAGGTGCTTACAGGCAGAAAGTCTGGCAGTACCCACACTGCCCTCTTTTCCTCCATCCTCCTTTACTTTTACGAACCTGTTCCATAAATTGTCTCCGTTGACAAAATCACATTTATGTCAAGCACTTGCCCACTTAATTCTTCCACTTGTAGTTTTTCTTTCCTCTGGGCAGGGTTGTTTCTTAGCAGCTTTAAGCTCAAAGATGCCTATTTGTTAAGTCTTTCCTGGCTTCAGAGAGAGGAGTTGAAACTCTTTAATATTCCTGTCTTCTGTGAGCTCTCTTCCATGAACTTTCCTTCACTCGCCATCCTACTCTCATTTATCAATGTCTGCCTTACCCACAGGTTTCGTGCCCACGGAGGGACTGGAGTATTCCTGTTGTGTCACAAGAGGAATTCCCCTGCTGCCCCCAGGGAAAAGGGGATGGGTGTGAATAGAAGGACGAGTCGGTACTTCCATACTTCTTGAGAAGTACTGACTTGTGAAATAGCTGAGCCTGAAGTCTCTTGTTTGGAGAATAGGTATGATGTGTCTAATGATGCTGACTGCTTCCCTCTTGAGTTACCCACTGCCTGATCCAGAAGGGATTTATTCTCTCTGAAGTGGGGCGTATTCAGCTCACTTTAGTTAATGGGCAGCTGGAAAAGCAACACTTTCGCTTTTTCCCAGCAGAAAACATCCTTCAGAGGTTTCATAATTAATAGTAAGCTGCTAAATCTTGTCATCTTTGATAGCCAGGCATATGCTATTAGCTGAACTCGGTGGCTTAGTACCGTCCTATAACCTCCCTTTAACCTTGATGCCAGCTGTGTCTATTTCACCGTTAATATTTGTACTTAATATTCCCACTTACTGCTTAATAACTGGGGGTCAAGCCATGTCTTGCCAAGATTAGGTGTTCTCTGGGGCTTAGGCACAGCAGTGTTTGCTCATTAGCTAGTACTTGGTTGAGCAGGGAGGGCTGTCACTCCAGTGTAGAAAGGGAATTAAGGTGTGAAGAGCTGATTAGTTGTTATGTGCAGAGGTGAGCTGATGTAAGGTGTAGGTGATGTTGTTTTGGGGAGTTTATTTTTCTGTTCCCTCCTTTCTGCACGTGTTGGACCACGTCTGACGATGGGGTAAGGCAGCTCGGCTTGCTTACCTTGGCGTGAAACTGCTCTCCCCAGCACAGCACCCTGTCCCGGCTGATGTTTTGGCAGGTTAGCAATGCCAGTTGGCCCAGCGTGGCTGACGTGGAGGCTGGCATGGGCCGCTGTGGGAATGCCTGGGGTGGGGAGGTGGAAGAGAAGGGAGCTGTCGCCTGGCGGCAGTGGTCTGTGTGATCATCCAGCTCTGAGGACCCCAAGTAACCCACCACAGAACTTCTCCCAACTCTGGCTCGGGTCCCGACCGCCTGACTCTCGCATCTCGGTAGGCTGAAATGAAAATGTGGAAAACAGATGTGACCTGATGATACTATCTTGTTTAACTATCTATATCCAGATGTTTCCAGCTTGTAGTGCTAATTTCCACTTACAGTTATCCAAGATGCTCACTGCCTTCATGTCCGGGAAGAGGAGTCAAACTAACATTAGTCCTGCGATCCATTACTTTGCTCAATCCTACATCTCTTGCATCCGGGTAGGGCAAGACTGTCCATACCCAAACTGTCACACACATCTAGAAATCTACTTCCTGTAGTGAAGGTTTTTCTTCATTAGTTGGATGAAAGTTTTGAAAAGCAAGAGGAATAAGACTATTTTGAAAGTAGTCCAAATTTCAGGATAAGTACTTTGAAAGGGTTTTTCATAATGTCCTTTTCTGAAGACAGTATGAATAGCTTTCTCTAAGGGATGCTCTTCCCTTGAGACTGCAGATGCTTTTCTTAAAATTCGTTGGCACGTGACCACTAAGCACTAAAGAACTCAAACGAATTTTTCTAACTCCATTTGAAAGGCAAGCTGTTCTTTCAGCATCTTGCAGAATCTGTATGACAGGAGATGCTGTGTTTGGGCTGCAGCGGTAATTGCATTTGTAATGTGAAAGACAGAACAGAATCTAAAATTCTCATCCTTGACTGGCTCTGTGGGGACTTAAGGTAGTTAAAAAAAAAAAAAATAACAACCCAAACCCAACAAACCCAACCATTGCTTTTGACATTTGAAATTGGTCTGGGCAAAACATTAGGAAACAACATGCTCTAGGGGACAAGATGATCTAATACATCTGACTTTAAGGAAACATGCTCCCGTGGAAACTTGTTTCTGTGGCTATTCCAAAGCACTGGCTGCTGCCCCAGTCTCCCCTGCCCCCCCATACCATCTCAGCATAGTCAGCAAGTTCCAGATAAACTTCTCTTCTGCCTTTTATTTTGTGCATGTATCTGAGTTAGGTCCATTCCTAAGTAACCGGTTCTTTGCCAGGAGAAAGGCTTCCAGGATGCTACTGGAAATTTGTCATCTGTTTCTTGAGGAAAAATGCTTTCTTGTAAGTATTTTGCCCAAGATCTTGACTGTTGTAGTGCAGCTGAGACTTCCAGCGTTGGTTGACCTTCTTAGGATGAAATTCCAGCTACCCACGTGCACTGTCAGCATTTATGAAAGAGGTCTGGAGAACCAACCTGTGCTGTAGGATTTCACCATCACCACTTTGTTGTTCCTTTGACATTGCAGTTGTGATGTATGACGATCCTCAGTGTAGCAACCATGATTTACAAACAGAAGCCCTCTGCTGTTTAATGCTGTTGAATTTTGAGGGGTGTGGAGGCAGGAGCTGGGTTGGAGTGAGCTGCAGTGGTCAGGTGTCCCCAGTGCTGCAGGAACTCACAGCTGTAGCTCAGCAGCTTGGGCTAGGGGGGCTTCTGCGGTAGCAGATCCTTGATGGTCCTTCCTCCAGCCAGCCCCAACTGCAGATCAGACCCTTATGAAAATAGCTCTTTAGTAAGACAACAGTGAAAGGGCTTGGCATCCCAGGTGGATACGAGCTTGTTTTCCTCCAAGTTACTCGAGGTTTTCCTTTAGTAAAGGTTTGGCGTTCCCTGTTTGGCTGGCTGGAATGCTAGGCTGATTTCTTTCTTGTATGTAATCGTAGGTGTGGTATGGACTTTCCCAATAGATGTTGCTTATTCAGCCCCATTTGTCTTTCCTCATGTCGCATAAAGAATATAATAGATTATCTTTTCAGAGTCTGATTCTTGCTGGTTTGTTCAGGAGCAGGTGCCCAGAGCCACTCTGGGCAGGCATGAAGTGGTACGTTAGCAGCTTATCTGGAATTGACTATAGCCTCCTTTCTGCTTCTGAAGGATATGACCTCTTTGACAAGGTTTCCTTTTTTGTGAAATCCACCTGTAGCAATGAAAAAATGAACCACCAGCTCTAGCGGACTGACCTGTGGTGGTGCTTGGGTTTTAACCAGGGTGAGTGAGTCAGCCTGTCCTCAATTGAGCATTTGTGCAGTGAAAGCACTAGCACTATCGGCACCACTTGACCACTGGTTTCCTGTTGTTGTGGAGGTCTGTACATGGCTGTAGGAACAGCTCTTGCCTCCATCCTGGTGCTCTTATGAAACAGGTATTTCCAGTGTACTAAACTATGGAGAAAGAGGAAAAAGCACTCTGCAAAGCTACCTCGATTTGAGACGGGCAAGTTTTCTGGTCCTTGTGGTCTCTCTTGGCTGTCCCTAGCTGCTAAGTCTGAAAACTTCTTACAGTCCTAACATCTTTGGAGAAATCCTCTTAAAAAACAGAAATGGGATTCAACTATTTTCACCCTCCTCTTTCCCTGGGAGAGCAGGAATGGTACTTTCCTTCTGTAAAGACCTGCAACTTTTCTGAGCTCATACGCATTTTTCATGGCACCCTGGCTGAAATCCCTACCTTATGCTGGCTGCACCTCCTACTCACCTCTTCTCTCTTTCATTTTAAGTCACAGAGGTTGTTTTGTCGGGGTGCCACAGGCACTTAATGCGCTTCTCCATCTCCCACGTCCCGTTCTTGGCTCTGCCTCTGACTTCCTGTGGAGCGAATTAGATGCTCCCCTTGCTTTTGTTACTTGTTTTTTTCCTTTTGTTGAAGTTTTTAGGGCCCGGGTGCATGTTTGCGAGAGCATCTGGATGTTTCCTGTTGTAGGGACTGTACGGTATGTGTCTTCTCTGCTTATTGTTTCCAAAAGCAGGGCCAGAAACATGCAGAGATCAAGACCTTGTCTGAACCTGAACTTCTAGTGTCATAGGTCTAACTGATGACCTTAAGGAGCTATACATAGTCACTCCACAAATAAATCTTTATAAATCAGCATTTACGCTATAGAACTTCATGCAAGTTGGTTGCAAAGTCACTTAAAGTGCAACAGAATACAAAATGTTAGGTTAAAGCTTTAAAGGTAGATAAGTATCTATCTAGAGGACTGGTGGCTAGGAAGTTACGGCAAATTCATACCAGACCCTTGCTTAGTCCTTGGGGTATGGCCTTGGTGTCTCGGGACCATCCTTTCATACTGGGCACTCATATTTTTTGTTGTTCATCCCTTCTTCCTAAAAGAAGAACACAAGGGCATGCAATAACACCATAGAAGAGCATATGTGCCTGGGTGCTGAAGGCACATCTTTGGTGTGTCAGCACGTGGGAATATCTGTATGGAAACTGACGCTTGTGGAGATGGGATCCATCCCGACTGAAGACAAAGCAGATGGGACGCCCAGACTGAACCAGCCCGTCTAGTTTATGCTGTATTAATTAGGCACGTTATCGGAGTCATCTGTATTTTCTTTCCTTTTCTTTTTCCAAACCAGTTCTGCTTCTTTGCCCGCAGAGGTACTAATGAGGAGTGCAGTTTGACTCTTTCAGACTTGCATGGCAACGCTTGTTTGTCGTGGTCTATATTAATGCTGTAAAAACTTTGGGGTGAGAACTCAATGGAGCTTTGTGAGCTGTGGGTATCATGATTTTTGGAGTTGATGGTACTGCCCTGGTAATCCATCCTCCCCGTCCATGCTATCGGTTTTTGTAAACATTTCTACCCCATGTGTTAAGCTATGCTTCTACTTGCTGTAGGATTCTTAAAAACTTACATGTTAGAAAAGATGACTGGATAAACTCATGGAAGGAAAGTGGGAAAGTGCAAAGATCCCTGGGCAGAAACAGTCCGTGCTGGAGACGGGCAAGTGTTCTGGGGGGAAAATGGTACGTGCTGGTGTTCATTTGACCTTGCTTCACACACCTGGTGCTGGTTGCTGTTGGAGTTATTGAATTGGAGGCATCTTAGATGTGATCTGTCTTGCTTATGTGGCCACTCTCAGGCTGTAACTATGCACACTATTTTTAAGAGTTTACTGAATACATTGGTGGTTAAAGCACTGAGCTGGGAGCTGGAAATTGAGGTTTCCCCAGATTTCCTTTGGATCTCTAGCTACCAGTGGGTTAATGTCTGCATCCTCAATGTTAGGGCCCTTATCTGTATGCGGAGGGTGAACTGGATTGTAAAACCAATCAAGTGTGGTGTGCCCATCTCTGATGTGGGAGACAGCGAAACCTCCTAAAGCCACCTGTACCTGAGTTGGGACAGGTGGGGCTGTTTTACAGCTGCCGTTTGGCAAGATAAAGGGGAGGTCTGTGGGTTTGCTTTATGTCTAAGGCTCTTCCAGGGAAAATACTCATTCACTGAGTGAGCCACATGATCAGCCCTGCACGAACAGGGGGGAAATGGCTATTAAGGATCGGTTTGCCAGATGACTTGGATATTGCACAGATCCCTTCCCTTACAGCAGGACAAGATGATGACCATGTCCAGGCTCTTCCCTTGCACATACACACAGCGTATGTTATCCTTGAAGTCCTTTTCCCAGGCGTGGCATGCCTTTGTGCATGCACAGCGTCTACTGTGTTAATAAGATGCTAGTGTCTTATATCAGCAAGTTAATTGGGTCCCTCAGTGCAGGGATATTTCCTGGTGCTGCATCCTCCTTCTAAAGCTACCTGTCTACCTCGGGTACTTCACCGCTGATGAAGATACGTGATGCTGAGCTATCTGCCATGCCCGAAGCCAACAGAGGTTAAATTGCAGATAAACCTTTGGGATTGCTTTCAGGCTCGGGGTGGGGGGGTACACATGCTGAGAGCGCTACTGGAGTAATTTTAATTGTGGTGTGTTTATCGTGCTTACTGTAAACACAGCAGGAGATTGCTGCTTCTCTGGAGCCTGAAAGCCTGCATCACCTAGAGACCATCGGTCCTAGAGAGCTGTGGGGCACAGGTATGCACTGGTAGAGGTCTCAGCTGGCTTGTTTCCAGCTGAGGATGAAATTTCTCTGGGTCCTGTGCTTCCTCCTCAACTTGTGCCAAACTTAAATTATTTTGTAACACAATTTTGTAGGCTGATTCCTCCTCCTGAAAGCAAGCGGCCCTGTTGCTAGGGGAGGGGGGGAGAAAACCTTGAGAATAGTAATCTTCAGCGGTCCAACACTGTAGATAACATTGAGTCACTGCTGAAAGCCTCAAAGCAAAACAGATGTTCTGTTTCTAGTGACTAAGTATTAAAGGTACCAGATGAGCAAAGTTTTAGCTAAAGTATTTAATTTGTGGTTGGTAACTGAGACCAAGCATGAACAAACAAGATGCAATGCAAAACTGGGCTTCTTTTCTGTCTTAGAATCGCCTGCATGTTTTCATCAAAACTATTTTCCAGTTTTTTCCCTTTTTTTAAATAGGTCTTTCCGGCTTGACTCATTCTCACTGTAATTGTAACCTTTAGTTCTGGGTGGGAAGGCAATTATTTTGCAAGGCATGAGACCAGTGGTAGTGTGATTGGGCTTTTGTTGCTGCCTCTGTCATCTCACTGTTTGACAAGTCACTTCGCTAGGAGTGTCTTGTGTCTGTGAAGTTGGGGATAATTATATTTAATATCAAAAATAAGGAAACTGGACTTAATGATACATCTGCTTAGCCTTACTTTTGAATTCATGCATGAGTAGAAAACTTTGAATCTGAATGTGACTGTCATACAGCTGTTAGCCTTTGAGTAAGACAATTGTTGAAGACCTATGCTCTTAAAAAAAAATATAAAAAATCAGAACTGTGATCCCAGGAACCTGGGCTCTTCGGGCAGCCAACACTGGAAGCTCTTTGAAATGCTTCTGGCCTAAGTGTTAGGTTCCCATTCCTTTGATCATTGGCGAGAAACCTGCAGCACTGTCTGGCTGTTTGAAGTACAAGTGCTGTGTCCTTCCTTGCCACTCAAACCTGAGCACCCGCGCAGAGGAGTGTACGATTTATTGGTGGAACACAAAAGGGAAGGAATTGTGTCCTGATCTCTCTTCTCGGCAGCGCGTGCATCATGAGTGCTTGTGAGTTTCTCAAGTCAAATGAATATCTAACATAAAACACATTAAAAGTCCTGAAAAAGAGGACCATGGCCAGAACTTCCCCTCGTGTTAAGTCCATTAATCACTACACTATATACTTTCTGGTGTAGTGACTTGCATATTTGGCTGCTTAGCATTGTGGCATCATCAAGGAAGGACAGAAAAGACTATGGGCTGACTAGGCTGCTCTCCCTGGTACATGGGAAGTGAAATTGAACTGCTGAGCCCAAGTGAGAGCTGAAGCCAGGGCTCCATCATGCTGGAATTGCAGGATTTAGCTTTTCTTATTGGCACGTTCTAGAAGGTCTCTATTAAGAAAAAGGATTTTTGGATCTCTTCTGAGGGTGTCTCCCTTTGCAGGCTTTCTCAGGAGCCTGTATGCTGAGCGCTTAATCTTCCATCCCACTTAAGGGAAGAGGGGCAGACACCAAATTTTGTTGGCGCCTTATTTCACTTAATTCTTGCATTTAATTGTTCTTGATTGGGCTTTTAAGAGAGTCTCTGCCAAAATCAAGAAGCTAAAAATTAAAATAATTATTGTGGTGATGGAAGCAATCAAAGAGGCCATCAAGTTCCCGGTCTGTGTGCAGTGGAGGAGAGGAGCAGGCAGGATCTCCTGGGACACACCGGGCTCCAGGAGTTAATTTTGCCCCGGCTTCTCTCTCCCTGAGCAATCCATTTGTGCTGGAAGTAAATGGCAATTTCTTGTAGTGAGGATAGGCTTTGCTGTTGGAGAAAATGACGTATATTTATCATCCACATAGCTGAATGCTCTCTGTGCCTTTTTTACTTGTTGTTCATCTAAACTAAACTCTTTGGTGATGAGCCTGCTTGTATGAGATCAGATTTCACAGCGACCTACAAGTATTTTTCTTTCTTGCATGTGCTGTTTCCCTGCAATTTCTATCACTGCAGTAATCAAGCAGTATCCCTCAAGAAGTCTAAATAGATAAATGTGAGATTCTCCAGCTTTTTTGAGCCAAAACTATAAGTACAGGTAGGAGATAGAGCAGCTCATCCTGGAAACCATTTCCAGGCACTTGGTGGATGAGAAAATCATCAGGAGTGGTCAGCATGCGTTCACCAAGGGGAAGTCCTGCTTGACTAACTTGAGAAATTTCTACAATGAAGTGAATGGCCTACCAGAAGAGGGGAGAGCAGTTATTGTTGTCTACCTGGACTTCAGTAAGGCTTTAGACCATGTCACCCATAAGATCCTTGTAGAGAAGCTTTTGGTGTACGAACTGAATGAGCAGACAGTGAGGTGGGTTGAAAACTGGCTCAATGATTGGGCCCACAGAATAGTGACCAGTGGCACAAAGTCTGATGTGAGGCCAGTAACAAGCAGTGTACCCCAGGGGTCAATACTGGGTCCAATCCTGTTTAACATCTTCAGTAATGATCTGGATGATAGGGCAGAGTGCACCCTCAGCAAGCTTGCTGATGACACCAAACTGGTGTTCAACTGAGAAGAGTGTCTGATACTCCAGAGGGTCATGCCATCCAGAGGGACCTCACCAGCCTGGAGAAATGGGCCAACAAGGACCTCATGGTGTTCAACAAGAAGTGCCAAGGCCTGCCCTTGGGGAGGAACAATCCCAGGTACCAGTATGTGCTGGGGCCAC
>JAOXNO010000033.1:43473765-43495774 GCA_028565335.1 Limnodromus scolopaceus | reverse complement strand
CTCTGCTATGAGGAAAGGCTAAGAGAGCTGGGACTGTTCAGGCTGGAGAAGAGAAGGCTCAGGAGGGGTCTCATCAACGCCTGTAAACACCTGAAGGGAGGGTGCAAAGAGGACAGAGCCAGGCTCTTTCCAGACAGGACCAGAGGCAGTGAGACACAGGAGGGTCCTCCTGAACATCAGGAAACACTTTTTCACTGCGAGGGTGACCGAGCACTGGGGCAGGTTGCTCAGGGAGGTTGAGGAGTCTCCGCCCCTGGAGATCTCCAAAATCTGTCTGCACGTGGTCTTGGGCGACTGGCTCTGAGTGGCCCTGGTTGAGCAGGGGGTTTGGACTTCCAGAGGTCCCTTCCCACCTCAACCACTCTATGATTCTGAGGCAGGGAGGTTGAGGTCCTCAGGAGATGGGCTGAAACCTCTGTAGGGGTATGACTATGTATATACCTGCAGCTAGATTTTGAATCCTGTAGCGCTATATGACCACTTCTTATTTGTTGTATGCAGTGCTATATAAATGTAAAATGACTTAATAATTCCTTTCTTGAAATTTTGGATTACTTTGTGTCTTTATGCTGTGTGTTTTCTTTTGCTTGCTTCCTCCTTTCACCTTCCCAGATGTCTGCTCAGAGCAAACTTCCGTGACTCTTATTGTTCTGCTTGTTTTCATTCCCCTTCTTGGGTAAATGTATTATTTTTTTCTAAATGTGGTTTCCTAGAGCTCTGCAAAATGCTCTTTCACCGCTGCATTTTGAAGTATTAGCTGTAAAGGAAAAGGGACGGAGTCCTAATTTGGGTGCCTTTATTCCTTTATCTATTTTTCTTTTTAAAAGTGACTAAAGCCACAAATAAATAATGCTAGTTTTTTGCTACCATCTGCGAATGCAGAACCAAGCTGTTTCAGAGTAGCATTTTTACTGCCGCCTTTATCTGTGAACGGAGGAAAGAAAAAAGTCTCTTTGCATTAGCAGCAATAACCTATCTCCCACAAATTGTAGTCTGTGCTCCCATCTACCACTGAAACCCAAAGCAAACAAAGATTCGTGCAAAGACAGGAAGCGTTTTGGGTGTAATTGCTGGTAGATCTTTGCTTTCATGATTTTTGGTTTCACCCAAAAAGGCAGCTGAGCAGTGCTGCGGTTCACTTGGGTGGATTTATTATGAGTTCTTGCTGTGCTCTAATTTGACGTTTTTGGCAGCTGTGTGAGCTTTAAAACATCCTCTGCGAGAGTCTCCTGGCCACGCTAAATGAAAATGTCCCATGGAGGGGAGGGAAGGGGCTGGTGTGCGGCAGCACGGGTAAGCTACGCCCTGACGACAGCCCTGTCTCCATGCTCCATTTTTTTGGCCTCAAGCCTCCGTTTTCATAATCCTACTCCGATCCCTTGCCTTCTGCATGGATTGGAGCTAGAGGACCCTGCAGTTTGACCAGATCAAAGTGGGGAGTAGGTCTCTTCCATCATCTGAGCCAAGAGGTGGTGGTGGAGTCAGTTGGCCTCAGCTATATCAGAAGCCCTCGCTGGTATAAGGACCTGGTTTGGATGCTACTTTGAAGGCTGAAAAAAAATCAAACCTTGAATATAGTCCAGAAAGACATGGACCAGGTCTGGCTCCTGGAGCACGTGTGTTGAATATCTAGATAGTGCCACATTGCGACCCCACATCAAGGGTGAGGTCTCCCTGTGAAACCCTCATGGCATTTTCTGATGTGTTTCTCTTGTTTGTGTGAGTTCACCAAACCATAATTGTACTGTGAGTTAGCACCAGGTCTTTGGGGAAGCTTGTCACAGCTATGTGTAACAGCATAATAAAAAAGTAACTGCTTAGCTTTAATGTGTCAAAATGACTCATTTAAAATACCATATTGGAGATGTGAGGGTTTAGAAGATAAGTAAGATTTGCATGGGAGGGAGTATTTAGTAATGGACCCACAGCTATAATTGTGAGGGGAAATATGTCTTCCGTTTCAGATGTGAAGAAGCGGCTTCTCTGCCTGAAAAACTGGGTTTTTTTTCCCCTGTGCACTAAAATGGTTGGTCTGGCAGAAGTCTGCCCTTGCCTGGGTAGATGCATGTGAAGAATTCAGCTACTTGGCAGTCCTGTGCATTGTGCAAGTTGTGCGATATATAAATTGCTTAAGTATTGATCCTGTTTCCATAATTCTTTTAAAATAAAGCTTCATCTAAAAAGCTTCAGCATTTCTGGTCTCATGGTCTCATACAGTACTTTTTCCCCTGTACCTCAGTCTGTAAGTAAATGATACTTCTCTCAGCTTCCTCC
The DNA here is from genome assembly GCA_028565335.1 of Limnodromus scolopaceus. Taxonomy (NCBI): domain Eukaryota; kingdom Metazoa; phylum Chordata; class Aves; order Charadriiformes; family Scolopacidae; genus Limnodromus; species Limnodromus scolopaceus. Next base: position 43,493,500 of record JAOXNO010000033.1, on the reverse strand, counting down.
ATATATTCTCTGCTTGCTGTGTGTAATATTGCTGTTACAAATAACTGCTTTATTGAATCCTGAAGGCAGATGCCACTTGCATTTCTATATTATATGGACTATATTATATGGAAGTTGAGGTCCAACAGCTTGATGAGCAGTCCTGCCCTTTTAAGAGCAAGAAACTGAGATTGAAGCAGGGAAAATATCCGTATATCTGTGTCCCTGTAGCTAATACACACACACCCCCACCCTTTCCCTATAGCTAACCCCTGTTTCTTGTTTGAATATAGAGCACCCGTGTACACCTCCTCCCGTCCCACAGGAGGCCAGGAAAGTGGCAGACAGACGTGCAAAGGATTATTATATTTGATCAGGCTTTGAAATGGGCTGTAAATAAAGCCCTTGGTGTTTACTGGGCCATTAAACATTTATTAGTCTCTGTCCCAGTGTGTTGCTAGCACTGTAAATAACAGCTGTGATTAAAACGGAGAGTGGGGTCAGCAGTTGCCTTTTGCACTGATGTTTGTAAATGAAGAAACAGGTCATGTAATTTTAAAAGCCTGATTGGGGGAAGCATCTGCCCAGGTGCCTGCGAGAGAAAGGACAGACAAGCTGGCAGATTGGAGCTCCTTTTTATCACGAGGAAATGCTGAAATCTTAGGAAGTGGGAGAATTTTAACAACAATGAAGAAAGATTAGGGCTTGAGTTAGGAGTCAATTTATTCCTGCCTTTCCTAACAAAAATACTTAATACCCTTGGATCAGAATGGCTTTTGGATCTGGATTTAATTAGGTTGAAGGAGGGTTCATGCCTCTCCCCCCCACTGCCCCAAATACTCCCCTGGCCGCCCCCGTGCTCAGCCACGCACACTGGGCTCACCAGGGCCACGGGTTTTGCTTGTTGGCATTTCCATCTTCAGACTTTTATTTGCCTTTCATTCCCTCTCCAAGCTTTAACAGAGAGGAGAAATGTTGCCGCAGGGCTGAGACTTGGCTCGTGGGGTCTTCAGCTGCAGCACCCGGTCGGGTAATAGGGTTTTTGAAAAGAGGAATATGAAGGGATTACTCTGTATTGCTGGGAGAATCACAGCTGGGTGATTCCTACCGTGGGCAATCCCTCTGAAGTCAATGAGATTGTAAAGCGTGTAAATCAGTATGGAATTTGGCATTTTCCTAGAAAAGTGGGGGATATTTGTTTTACTTGCATATGAATTAATTACTAGTAAGACTCTATAGACACGACTGATCCTTCTAATCACACCATTGCTCCTTTCAAAGTTACTCTTGCTATCCTCTCATTTTAAATAATTTTGTAAAAAATCCACTTGCGTGGGAAATAATCCGTGGTTGCTGCCGGGCTATGAAGCGTTGCTGGGAATGACTCAGGCAGGAGCGTGTCCTCGTGCGCTTGGGACCTGCGGTGTGAATGGAGAAAGGAGACAGTCTTGTTTTGACACTCTCTCATTTTGAGTCTCTGCAGTATTCTTGTTCCATCATTTAGATGTTGTCGGGCTGAGGGATAATTAGAGGGAGCCTGTTTTGCTACAGAGCTGGATTAGGAATCCACGTTGCTGTGAGCAAGCCTGGGTTATTTGTTGGGAAATGCAAAGAGATGGAGTGGGCGTCCAGCAAGCACCACGAGGGAAAAAATGCTCTACTGCTTTTTCGCTGTGTCTCAGAATGTATCTCCTTTCTACAACAACTGAAAATAAATAAGTTTATTTGCCCAGTTTATCACATATAAGTATGAAAGCTGTCACTGCGATACTTTGAGTTGGAGCAGGGATATTGTTTTTTTTCAGCGGTGTTCTGCAGCCTGGCAGTCTCCATCAGCTATAGAAAGATGCTCAAGGGCAGACATGGGACCTGCTATCAGAGCTCTCAGGCATCAGTTCAGCTGCCAGCTTTGCTACCTGGGTACTGGTGGGTGGTTTGGGTGCTGTGCACAGTGGCTTACCCTCTATGTGAGAGGGCTTTAATGCTCTAATAAAACATTATAACAAAGAACATCAGTTTTCACTTGCTTCAGTTGCGAGGATCATTAACTTTGGCTGAGATGTTCTCACAGCACAGGTGGTTTTAGTTATTTGAGACTTGCCTTACCTTATAAAAATACATCTTGTCTGTTTACGTGTTGTATGGCACATGGAAAGTGTGGCGAGCTTTGGTTGAAAATGAAATCTAAAACTGGAAGGAGTCCTACAGAAATTAACTTAGAAACTGAATATATTTAACTGAATAATTGAGAAAATAACTGGGTCCCATTGAGCTGGTTGCCAAGGGAATAACTCACTCATCTCTCCCCCAACTTGATGAAATAGTTATTGTTTTCCTCTCCTGCTTACTAACGTACCCACAACTCCAGAAGAGCCACCTATCCGCTCCCATAGGTGGTCTAACTGATACATGCCTAGTTCCACCTCAGAGTCATTTACATGAGCAGAATGTAGCTTTGAAGGCACCTTCCCCTGTGTCAGGCCTCCAGAAGAGTTTAGGTGGTTGTTCCTTTTTTCTTTTGATGCTGGCTGGCCCAACAAGTGCCCTGCTCCTGCCCACAAACCTTGCCTTCTCTAGAAAAGAGAAAATAAGGTGGTTTAAGGCAGCAGTCTAGACTTGAATGTAAAATCTGGCCCAACTGGAGAACTTCCTAGCTTTAGGCTGAGCAATGTATGTTCCTTGTTGTCCTCTCTGCAAAACACAATGGTTTCAGAATAAATTTTTTTGTTCGTTATGCTGCTGGTGCATTAGCAGATTGCATAACCATTACTCCCTAAATGGCCTGAGCTATGGTCTTCAGTCTTCTCAACCATCTCCATGCCTTCTGCAGGGTGGTGTACCTGCATCTGTGCTTGTAATACTTGGATAAAGTTAATTTATGTGGAGATTACATTAGCGGCTGGGACAATCTCAGTTATATGGGACAGTCCTAGTCACCCACAGCAAAGTTCAAGTGGTTGGGGTGATAAAAAGACTGTTTGCTTAATATGGCTGATCTGTGTGAAACAACTCGCTCATCGTGGCACAAGCCATTAACTGGGTGTTTCTCTCTTACAGGGCGCATCGAGAATAACATTCAGCCTTACTAAGGATTGATTGTGTACTGCCCATCACCGTCCCGGTTTGATATTAATCGGAAGAGCTTTGACCGTCATCTTAGGGAGGTGAAAAGTTGAATGACCGTGCCTTTTAAGGTATAGTAGAAACATAAATGAGATGTTTTGGGTATGAAGCTAGTGCTGCTGTAGCCTGCACAGAAGAACAGCAGCCTTAGGAGGTGCTGAGTGTACAGCTTTCTCATGGATTCATATCTCTCGGTTTTACACCATCTGCATGGTGAAACCTGCGCTCCATCATTCCCCTGTTTGATCTTCATGAGTGACAGTGTCTTAGACTGGGGGATTGCCTTTGTTTTGATGCAAACTTTCACAAATCCAGTATTTTCTCATTATTCTCAGTTCTGAAGCTTTTATTTTGTGTTGCAAGGCGTGAGGAGTTTGGGTATCAATATTTGCACTGTTTTTGAAGAGGGCTTTTCTTAAGGTGTTTTTTTCTTGGTTATAGAAACCAGTATTAGGTTGAAATACACTGACCTCTGCTATTACCTGGGCACGGATGGGTGCATAATTCTGGCCTGAGTGATGGGGAAAGGAAGGAGGGTAAGAGAAAAAACCCTTTTGAGGAAAGGAAGATCATTAAGTAAGAAATAAGGTTATGGAGTAAGAAGGAACGTTACTCAGGACATTAATAAATTAAAAAACAACATCCAGCAGGGGGTTTGTGGGCAGTTGTTCTGGTCGAAGTTCCTCCCATGGTCTGACTTGAGGAAGAGTTTTGAGGAATGCTTTAAAAAAAAATAAAAATCTTACTGTAAGATTTCTTGTGTGTTATTTCACAGAACTCATTCCAACCAAAATGGATTTGATGGTGGGATAGTATTGCTAGAGTAAAAAATTGAGATGTGTGTGTGAAACCTGGTGATTTTTATAAATGAGGTCTTTTTTTAAAGCATTTCTTGTTCCTGTGGCTTTCACAATTTCACCCTGTCTGGAGATGAAATTTGTATATGTGGTTTGATAAATCCTTAAAGCTTGCACGTAGGGTCCTGCTGACACTGGATGCTTCACAAACTTGGCCAATTTATGGTTTCATATAAAAATTCTTTGAACTTCTTGCAAACCTGGTGTGATACCTCTGTGCCAAACTGAAGCCAATCATAACTTCTATGGATGACTAAATGCTTTCTTTTGAGTTTGTGTGATATGAGCTTCAGATTTGTTAGGGTCTGTGTGTGTATGTATGTACTTAATTGAATTTCATGTTGTGTTTTGCTAGTGTACTTTTTAGTCTGCTTGGTCACTTTTCGATTTGGAGAAAACTCCTATTGAGATCAACAGCTAATTTATTGAGAAGTGGCCAGTTGTCCTAGAAGAAGGGCTTTGTCTTTAGTGCATGCTTTCTCCATAGTTGATCCCAGAAAAGGATTAAGTTCAATGAGTCTATAGTCAGAGATACAGAAGAAATTTGCCCGTGATGCACACCATAAATGTTAATAGTCTGTACTCTGTTTAATATTGAGCTTTTGCTTGTATAAGAAAAGCCTTTTTAGAGAAGCAAGAGACTGATGAATATGTACCAATATCTGCTAAAATAACGCAGGTCTTATCATAATCCAGTAGGACAAAGACGGTATTTGTACTCAGGCAGTAGCTTTCTCAAAAAAAGCCTGTGGCCTGGATGCGCCTATCGAGGCTTCTTGGCAGTCTGGAGTTGGAAGCGGGCAATTCAGTGGCCAGCTGGAATCCTAAAGCCGCTGGGATCGGCAGGTCACGTGAAGAGGAGCGGCTGTGGGCTGATGCTTCCCTGTGGCCAGTGCTGGCTGATTTGACTGGCCGGCATTAATGGTCTCAACAAAATGGCTTGTGTGAGAGTAGTTTGTCTTGCGGGATGAAGCCAGATGTAGATGTGACTGTCAGCTGGAGTGAAATAGTCCATCATCACTTTCCTTTCACAGTGAAATGCTCTTGGAATAAGATGGCAAGGTCCACAGTTAAGGTCATGGTGGGACTTGTTCTGCCATTTCAGATCATGTGGGCTGCTAGGCAGGATGCAGAGGTGGACGCTGAGGTGCCGGAGGTGTCTGTCATCCTGTGAGACTTGTGGCTCTTGTGGGCTACTGGAGAGTCATTTTGGGCTGAGTGGTTTTTCTCTCTAAAACTGGGTTATGAAATAGCTGATATCAGCTGGAAGGGCTTGAGCACCCTTTTATGCTTTAATGGGTTGCCTTTTAAGGTGTTTCATTATACATCTCTTATTGATTCATGTCGCAGGTCCAAAGCATTCAGATTTGGATTATGTGGGAGAAAACTAGTACATGAAGTCTATACAAACCTGTCCACTCGGATGTATCTCTAGATTTCTGGGCTTTGTTTTCTCTGGTCACGTTCACTTGTCACAAGTTACTGTCCTCTTTTTGTCATCCATTTCAGCAATGTCACACATTTAGTCTAGCTCAGGCTTAGCACGGGGTATAATGCTGGCAGACCAGGGTGTTTGCATTTGCAGAACACAGGTAAGAAGACTTCAAAGTTTAGATCTGAAACCTCGATTATATCCTAAAAGATTCTGCATGTGTAATTGGAAAACTTGGGATCCCAGACTTCGTAGTGCTCCAAGGTCTGGTGGCTCCTCTGAGTAGAGGTTGCAGTGGTATCAAATCAAAACTGGCTGAACTGAAAGCTGGCTGAACAGTTATGTTTAGAGGAATCGAGGGTATTGTTCGAAAAAACTGTGCTGTTTCAGTGCTTTGCTAGCAGTAAAGGATGTGGCACAGGGGCGGCTTCATAGGAAATTCAGCTTTCAAAATCTGCAGAGAAGCCGCCGCCAGCGCCGACCCAGCAGCGGGTCGGAAGCTGCGTTTTTGGGATTATTGCCAAGAGACGTTTCTTGGAAACTCTTCCGCATGCAGTGCGAACAGCAGGACAGGAGGTCTTGATTTGAACTCTAGATGATAAAACCACTGAGGTTTTGGCAGGGCTGCGTGTTTGGATGCCTTGTTCTTGGCCTTTCTCGTTTGGGTGTATAGGTGAACCCCTGCCTGGACTGGCTCAGTAACTTCCATCTGACTTTTTAGCAAGCTGTATTTTCCACTGCATAGGAAAGTTTTTTGGGAGTGAAACAGCTCTCTATTTTGTTGGATGGAATTCTTCAACCCACTGGCTACACCCATTCTATTTTTCTGAATCAAACTGGGGCTGAACCTACCCTGCAGGGTCATTAATTCTTCTTAAAGATGACATTCTTCTTCCGTGTTTACCCTCCCTGACGTGTAGTCTTCCTGCTCGTGTTACCTCTTGGCCCATGAGAGAGAATGGTAGTGTAGGTCACCTGCCTGCCTGTGACTTACAGAGATCCTCAATTGACTAAAACCTGGGGTTTTTTTCTAGTAAATCTCATTTTGGACAGAAGGGGAGAGGAGGAAATAGATATGTCATCTCTGACTAGATCCAGCACTGATTTCTTCAGTAGGAATCCACAAGCACTGCTGCAGTGGAAGTAACACTGTTCGTTATTATTTGTCTTTAAATTCCTCCAAAATATCTCAGTTCCCAGTCATGTAGAGATTTAGAGGCTTACAACATACAACGAGGCATGGAGGGAGGAAGGGGAACTCACTTGCTGCAGTTCTTAGGAGGCAAGTTACGTGCTGACATCTTGGGGTGTATGAGTGTGCAGACAGCAGCAATGTGTGGAAATCTGGTTTCTGCTGCCCCAACTGCTGCGGTGGAACTTCAGAAGAATAAATGGAAAATGGACAGAGCTGTGGATGTAGCCTGGAGTGGTAATTGGTCTTTAGCCTGGGTCAGTCTTTCCTCGGTCTTTTTTCTGTATAGATTCCCCATCGCTTTCTCTGAATCCTGTCCTGTTTTTCAGGGAACTTTAAAATTTATGGAGAGAAGGGAGGAAAATCTCTTCCTTACTACAAGGGCCAGGTCAGCATCTTTTTTGGAAATCCCTGTGAGAGCAGTTTGTCAGAAAACATTAGGTGAAGTGGAGAGCTGAGCTTAGCAGAGCCAAGCTGAGCTTGAATGCTCTCTTGGTTTCAGCTCATCCGTATCAGCAAGGTGCGCTGGGAGCAGAAATCTTTTTATCAGCGACTGTACAGCATAAGAAAGAGAATTTCCCAAAGGCTAGGCTTGCTTCCAAAGTTTTGCTCTCTGAGGAGGCCCTGAGAAAAGCAAATACACTGGGAAGTTGGTAACTCCAGACAAGTATGTGCATGCACCAGTGTGCATACCCACATGTATGTACATGGAGTGCTCTCCCAAATAGCCTAGAACCTGAGAATATGGAGATAAAATCAAAAGACAATTGAAGTTAATTATATTTTCAAGGCAATTGGAGGTTGGTTGAAATCTTGTGGGATTTCTGAGCCCTCCCAGTGCAATTTCAGGCTGAGTGTGGGGAGGAAGGTTTGGTTGCTGTGGTCATTGGTATCTCAGTTGTGATTGTCACCTACTGCTGGTGTCAGATGATGATAGCGTTTGGGTTATGGATGACGCAGATGTCGCCACCGGAACACAGTTATCTTCTAATTGCAAATTATTCTTTTTGTCACATGGCTGTGCGGTATATCTATCCTTTCATGGTGGAGGAAGCTTACCCTGGCTTTTTAAAATGCACAACACAAGTTTGGATTCAATATAAGTTTTGGCTTTAGATGAAAAAAACAACAAAAACCGTTTTGACATGTGACTGAGCTTCGTTGTTCTTCTTCCACCCACGTACTTTCCTCTTTCTTTTCATCCTCACCAGAAACTGGCCTGCATTTTGTGTTTTGGGCAACAGTAATGTTGCTAGCCTGACTTTGAACATAATGAAAAAGGAAAAAAAAGCCACATTCCAAGAAGTCTTGGGTATCTCTTTACTTTATAGAGGAATTGGGATGTGACTGAACTTTTACAAATGCCAGATGTTGGACACTCAGGGGTTTACAGGTAAGCTCATATGGAGTAGCTGAATTAGAAATCCATCGTGATGGTTAAATGTCTTGCTTTCTATAATGTGAGCTTGAGAAGCAAAAGGAAGAGCCTTGCTTTAATTCTAGAAGAACCAAAATCTTTAGAGGTCTAGGAATGGGAGATCACAAAATACAGGCGTGAAAAAAACTCTATGGGACAGTTTTTCATGCCGTGCCATTCTGTGCCTATGTGAATTTAGGCCACTGAGTTCAGAATTTTTCCCGACCTAAGCTTTGGGTCTACAAACACGTAATGAAGTACCATCAAACATGTTATTATGTGAAATTGCACTGCACATTTTTTGGTACGTTCATATGAGTATTTGTTCAGAATCAGACTTTACCAGTGGAAGCACATGATATTATTCAAAAGATAACACATACTTGTTTTTATTCCCTTAAGATGGGAGATCTCTCTTCAAAGAATCATGAGTAAAACAAGACAGTGCCTCGTAGCGGGTATTAAGGAAAAAAAAAAATTAAGAAGTCTTTGGAATGGTCTTTCCCTCTGGCATCTTTACATGGGTTCTGCAATCAGTAATTCAAAGGAAGTTTTGTGGAAAGGAGAGGCAAGATGCAGGAGTTGATATGACTTCCCCAAGGGTGAGGACTTCTAGGGCTGGGACCCAAACAGTAATCTCTTTAATCCCAGCTCATCATTTCACTATGAGATCATTATTCTGTTTGATTAATTTGTACAATGACTCTAAAGCCATAATGCTACATATGTATTGAAGAGTCCTACTGCAAGTCCTCATTTGAGTATCTAGGAGCTGTTTGCTATCCTGGACACCTTTTTGCTTGAATTTAATATGAGGAAGTATTCCCGAGCCTTGGTTGGTCTTACTCTGATCTGATCATCAGTGCTGATGTATTGCTAGTGTTCATTGGGGAACATTGTTTTCAGTAGGGACAAAGAGTTTTTAGTGCAAAAATTAGTTTAAATGCTCATATTTGATAAGTACAGATACAACTGTAGTGATGACAACATCATTCATAGTTTTCACATAACAATGAGTAAAGTGTTGTGTTCTTAAGCTTAGTTTCCTAAAGATAGGAGAGTGGTAACAGGACACAGTTTGCATTTATCAGCCTCTCTGTCCCAAATAACCTTGTCAACCCTTGAGCAACTTCAGCCGCATTTGAGAAACTTAAAAGACTTCAAATATTGCAGCTTCTGTGAAAACTGAGTAGCAGAGAGGCTGAGTGGAGAGATCGTAAGACATCCCGGGCTTGATGGTGAGTCCGCAGTATAAATTTGCTTCTTGCTTGCCACTAGGTAATCTATATTTGATTTGTAGGATGATGCCAACTCCCCAGTTGAGGTCATGGTATTACCAAAGCCTCAAGCGTGATACTGGGCAGTCGTTCTGCCCCTCTGCCGCATTAACCCCTATTGTATGTACGGATGACTTCATCTCTGTTCACTTGGAGGCACACACTGTCTCTTTTACAGGCATTATCAGATTTACCGGCAGCACCTCACAAATCTAAAACGCTGTGTAAATGCCAGCAGCACCCCATGCCTGGAGACCCGCGAGTATCTAATGCATCATGTTGCAAACTGTGAAATTGAAGATTCAGCCCCACTTTAATGTTTCAGCACTGTAAGCCGCAGAACTAATGCAGCTCAGCATACTAATGAGGGAGGTATTTACTGTTAAGTGCCAAGCCGCCGTTAGAGAACTGCTGGTGTTCAGCTTCACCCTTGAAACCTTTCTGGGAGGCTGGTCTTCCTCTCAGGCTGAGCCTTGTAGGGTCCTCAGCAAGCAACCGGCATCGCAGTGGCAGGAAAAAAAAGCCCAACTTGATGACTTTCAGGGAAATAGCCCAGAAAATTAAATCCTCTATACAATTTATAAAAGAGCTTGAGTAAGGAAGGAGGAGGGATTGATGGGGAACTGGTTGTTCTTCCTGGCCAAGAAGTGAAGATGAAACCAGGACTAAACCTAAGCCAGCGGGTTACCATGGGGATAAAAGTGAGATGGTAACAGTTTATGGTATCTTTTCAGGGCATCACAAATGTTGGTATTTTTATTTTGGAGAACCCCTTCTCCAGCACTGTCTATTTGAGTCACTGTCATCTGTTAATTTCAATTGGAAAATATCAATATAAGTGAAAGTGTCACTTTTAACTTCTCTACACTTGGTAGAAAAGTATTTAGAGCTAAAAGCTGGATTTGGTGTTACTGGAAACACTGAATGTAGGAGACTTCATTGAGATGAGAGACCACTTCATAAAGACAGGACTGCAAAATCCAGTTGGTTTATCAGGTATTACACAGTTAGGGGCTCACTGTAAAGGGGAAGTATAATTTACACTCCTCAAATTTGCAATCTGGGCAGGTTAAATTCTTTATCTAGAATGTGGTGGGGGGTAATACTTGTGAGAATTTTGCTTGCAAGGATGGCTTCCACCAGGAGTGGAAAATGCCGTGGAAAGAGCATCCATCCAAGAGGGTGTGGTGGCTTCTGTGAATTTGAGTAATTTCACACCAGCCCCTGGAGGCTGTCCAGGTTTGAAACGGCAAACCTCTGAATTATGTCTGATGTAATAGCTGAATTACTTAAAACTGAAATGGTATCCTGAATATCTATCCTATTGACTTGGATGGAGGTGCTTCCAAGAGTGAAGATGGTTTTAGTTTAGATGCCCTTAGCTCTGAAACGTGCATCAAAAATCCAAAACACACAAAATTCTGCTGTGATTGCTTCAGATCTCCACATCTAGCTTTTATATCCCTGGGATGATCTTGATTTGTTTCCACCGAGAACGTGAAATTCCAGCTGAACCACACGGTGCAGAACAGAGCAGTGCGTTGACATGGTGTTGATTGGGAACCCAACGGGTTTTAAGAGCCTGATGGGAAATTATAGCAAACAAGGGCTGTTGGCAACCAACTTCCAAATCTAAATCCTCCATGAGCACAATACACTACAATTATAGCAGCTTTCCCAGGTCAGGAAACAAATGCTGTGACTGCTGTATTCCTGTGTGTGATATTTATGACACACAATGTTATCTTTGTAATTGTTACGTATGCTTTTATGTAGTGCAATTAGGGTGGAGCTGAGGTTAATGGTAATGTTAATAGTTTTCGTGTTCTTAATTTAGACTCTGAATGCTGTCGTTCAGTAGGGAGTGAGTAACAAAAATTATTCATGCTATTGTATTGCTGTCACATCTGTGGTAAAGGGAGATGGCTACAGCACAGCCTAAATCAGCTGAGATTGCCCAAGTCTTGGGTTTACCCGCTGAAAAGCTCGTTCACTTAAGCTTTGGTGTTTTCTCCTGCTTATACCACGTTGGAAAGTCCTGAGGGTCCTAATGAATGGACTTGCTCTGAAATCAAACCCTGCACTTGGAGGGATGTCTGTATGGACTTCCAGCTGAACTTCAGCTGAGGCAGAGAATCTGTTTATGATATACTTGTTCAGAGAAACTCACCTCTGACATAATGACTTTATTTCACACTAAATTTCTCTTTTCTGAAGTGTATTCTGGAAATGCAGTGGAAATCGGTGCAGAGTCCATGGGTATGTGGTTTTTGGGCCTTTTTCCTTCCCCACTAACTTTCATGAGTTGGGATGTGTCTGGCTACACGTTTTATATGAAATACCAAATTCAAAATACCAAAAAAATAACAAAAATTTTAAAAAAACACAACACCGAAAGCCCCTCAACTTATTTTTTTTAGTGACCACTCCTAAAATACTTTTGCTCACCAAAGTTAGGGAAATAGGCACCCCATGCATTCTGCGTCTTCGCCAAGGGGTACAGCTCAATGAGAAATGAAAAAAAAAAAAAAATATAGGAGATTGGCTTTTTTTTTTTCCTTTAATTCTGTAGTGTCTGGTGGGAATAGCAGAATGTGATGAGAATTACTGCTGTCTCCAGGATCAAGTCCTGCTGCTCCTGGTGGATCTCATGGGACCATTCTGCTGTAGCCTTTATTGGAGGGGAGGTTAGGTTGCTGGGATCCTCGGCTTCCTAATGGGTTTAAATGCGTCTTTTTGCCCAATTTAAAGGTAAAAAGATTAAGTGCTAGTTTCTTTTCTATAACTGAAACATTGCAGCCATCTTCAGGCAGTTACAGAAGAAACACAGGAAACCATTTTGTCAAGGATCAAACTTCTTTTTTTTTTAATGATGTACTCAGTTCACAAATAAAAAGCTTATTTGCTAAAGACCATTTGCTTTTGCTGCAACCAGACTGCAGAGGCTGTACTCAGGAAGCACCAGAGGGCTGGCTTAATTTTATAAGGAAAAAACCAGACTTCTGAGAGTGCTCTTCGTGTTGTACTTCCTCAGTTCAGGACTCCGAGTCTTTCACAAAACTGAGAAGCATCCCATGGGACCGCAACCGTCCTGGGGTGGTGGATTGAATGACTTAAGTATCTTTTTTTGGTCTGATTTGTGACTGTAGCTTTAATTTATTGCCTCCTCTGTAAACCACAGATATGTTTGTTATTTGCAATTACATGGTCAAAAAAAAAGAGCTTTATTTGGATTTTTAAGTCGTTCTCTCTCTTTGCCTTGGCATTTGTTGCAATGAAATCCTTTTGTGAGGCTTGTGGAGAGAGCTGGGTTGAAATAGCTTCTCAACAAGACAAGTGATGGGTAGCAGTGGTGCCATCACAAGGAAAGATAAGAATGAAGGTTTTATGGCTTCATTGAGACTGGTGAATGCAACCTTCACCCACCTCAAAATTTTGTACATTGACTATTTTAAAATTGTAGCCTTTTTTTTTTTTACCCTAGAAACTCTCCTGTCTTAAATTTAAACTACCTACAGGAATTGAACTTGAGTTTCTCTTTCAAAACAAATCCCCATGACAGGCTCATATCATGGTCTGATGATGATGACCACCATATGCACATACCTCAATTCAGCAACAAGCCTGCTTGTTTGTCATTTAACACAACTTTAAAATGTTTACACTGAAATTTTCCTGCATGTATTATAGTTCTTCTGTTTTACTTTACTGAATCTGGTAGATTAAATTTTCATTTTCAGGGTGGGGAGAAACTTGCAGTCCGAACTCAGTTGTTAGTGATAAAATACTTTCAACAAATTTAACAAGTGGTCTTTCATTTTGGTTTCTAATCTGTCAATCTGTTATAAACACAGAAAGCTGTGTATTACTCGGATGGTTTCCCTAAGTGCATAAGCTTGTGTGATAGGTTGTTCAATGTCCAAAGAAGATGGAGTTTTTGTTTACACAAAAATATGTGTTCTCGTAGAATTCTGTTCTGAAGACCGTAGTCACTGACCTCAGCTTTCAAGCGGTGCTGATTTCAGGAATGTCCGATGTCTGGATTTCAGGCTGTGGTGGAGAAGGTATCTCATCCACAGTGTGATGGAGTTGTAGGTTCAGTGCACATAGCAACTGGGCAAGGAAAACAGTGAAGAAATGTGATTTTTCATTAATATTTTACTAAATTTAAAAATTCTAGCCCCATGATTGTTTTCCTAGAATTACCTTTTGCCTGCATGAAAATAACGTATGCCAACGCAAACCTTAGTAGGGAAGGATTGAGAGGGAGAAAATTAAGTCCTCTCTTGACCAGTGTTCCATCAGCTTAATAATAATATTTTTATTAGGAAAAGTATCGCAACGTGCCCCCAAAGAGGCATAGACTTCCTTGTGTTTTCTGTTTCTGTCATCTAGACTTGTTTGGGGAAGGCTGAATACTGCATGGCTTAAAAACACAAAACCATTAAGATTTCATGAGGAATGGATCATCTTTTAAAAACTCTGTCATCTGCTTTAAATCCTTTTAATTTCTCCAGCCTGAGCGCTCGGAAAGAGGTTGGGATCTCTTCACTACTAAGTGACACTGTAGCCTCTGGTTTGCTTTGGCCACCTTTAACTCAGGAGGGGACAACTTGTGAGCAGGGTCAAATATATCAAAAGGCCCTTCAGCTAAAGGATTATCAAGGCTGGAGGTCAGGGTCGTCTCAGGGCTGCAGACACGGCTGCTCCTGTTTCTGTGTGTCCTGGGCATGGAGATGATGTGCCTCCGGTCACAGAATCATGGTTCGGGTCAGAAGGAACTTTCAAAGACCATGTAGTCCAACCCCTCTGCCATGGGCAGGGACATCTTCAGCTAGATCAAGTTGCTCAAAGCCCCATCCAACCTGGCCTTGAACATTTCCAGGGATGTCCAAGAGATGCCTCCAGGGATGTTCATGTTCCAGGATGCCTCCACAGCTTCCCTGGGAAACCTGTTTCAGTGTCTCACCACCCTCATTGTAAAACATTTGTTCCTTATATATAATCTAAACCTACCTTCTTTTACTTTAAAAACATTATTCCTTGTCCTGTCAATACAGGCCCTGGTGAAAAGTCTTTCTTCATCTTTCTTGTAAGTCCCATTTAAGTATTGAAAGGCTGCAATAAGGTTTCCCTGGAGCATTCTCTTCAGGTTGAACAACCTCGGCTCTCAGCTTGTCTTCCTAGAAGTCTTCCATCCCTCTGATCACCTTCATGGCCCTCTTCTTGACTCTCTCCAACAGGTCCATGCCCTTCTTATATTGGGGGCCCCAGAGCTGGACATAGTACTCCAGGGGGCGTCTCAGCAGCGGAGTGGAGGGGCAGAATCACCTCCCTCGAACTGCTGGCCACACTTCTTGTCAGGCATCCCAGCAATCCCTGTGTGCCCTCGGCCCCGGCTTCACTCCCGTTGGGAGCACCTGTCCAGCTCTGCTCAGAGCTACACATGGGGGAAAGTAGAGGAAAGCAGTGTTTTCTCCTTTTTCCTCCCTGGGATGTGGGTTTGATGGATGCACTCAGAGGCAGCCTATGCAGGGCTCCGCAGGCCATCCCGATGAGGACGGACCCTCGGCCCCACTGCCTCGATGTGTGCCTTCAGGGCTGCCCCTCGCTCGTGCTCTCGTGCCGGTTGGAGTGCAGCAGCACCCAGGTGCTCAGACAGCATGGGGCCCCATGGAAATAATCTGATTTTTTTGGGTGGGTAGACTAATCACTTCTCCCAAAATGCTGTTGTTTCCACATCAAGGCACAACCCTACGATTCTCGGCGTTGGGGTGTGACCTGAATTAGTGGACTCAGCCCAGGCTGCCTTCCACCCCACTGCTGTCAATGAGGAATAAGCCAACTACATGAAAGGAGATGCGCAGCGTGCAGTAGGTGAGAGCTGCGGGATGCGGGGTCAAAGCCCCTCTCTCTGCTACTACTGTTTAGAATTGAGACTAAAAGGCAGTATCTTAAAAAAAAAAAAAGGAATGTTCTGAAGGCGAAGCTTGCGTGTAGCTCTCTTTGTTCTAGGTAGTGATACTGTATCTCGCGAAGCTGTCTGTGCTCCTGATGCCCTTAGATGTTCTCATGCTCTGAAGCCTGAAAGCTTTTGTGCGGCGTTTAGCAAAGGGCTGCTTCAGGACTGCGACGCACGGGTCTTTTGGCAGCGTGGGGTTTCCAGTTGTTGCGCAGTTAATCATTAGGCTGTAGCTAAAGGAAAACAGAAACCCTTTGCTCATCGAATAGGTGGAAAAGGAATCAAGTTTTGCATAAATCAGGACATTTATGCAGCAGCGTGATTTTGTCTCTGGAAAAATCCACGGGGACCTCAAAGATAACGGGAACAGCAGTACTGAGCAGCAGAGGGTTGTATTTAAAAAAAAAAACAACCAAACCAGTTTGCCTTTTCTTTTTTTTGGATGTTAAAGAAAATTGTGTGGCAGAAGTAGTGGTAGAGTCTATGCACCTATATCAAGAAAGCTTTAATAAGTTTCACCAAATATTTTCACGGTGAAGTGAAGTCATGGGGGAGATAAAATGATACAGCTCGCAAAATGCCTGGAGGTTCCTTTGTGAAGGGTGGTAAACTGGATTTCTGGGCTTTGAGGGAGCAGCCGTGGAGGAGTTATCAGGAAGATAACTCCGGGATTACTGCTCGGATGTTTGCTGATGGTAAACAGATCCATGAGACGCACAACAGAGGCTGGAAAAGCTGTAAGTGCCGATGCTGGATGCAGTGCAAATATCCACGAATTGGTTTTAAAAAAAACCAAAAACCACCAAACGCTCAGCACTTAAACTAGTTCTGCAGGCAGAAGAGGTGGAGATGCCAAAACTGGGAGGAGCTTTGATACCCAGCGATGAAAAGCTGTTTCCTGAGTCAGAGCTGGAAGGATGGATTCTGTAGGTTAGAGTAACACAGGGACACCTTTCCCATTGCTAACTGTGTTCCCTTTTCACTGGGCGATATTTATTATTTCAGTTGGGTTATAACTTCCTCATCAGCGCACGGGGGTGTGGGAGGGTGAAGGAAATGACACTTGCTTTTTTCGCAGGACGTTTCGAAGATCTGCAGATTAAAGGCTGGCTGTAAGGGCTAGGTGTTACCGGAGATGGTAGAAATAATGCGTTTCAGAGAAAATTCTTGCAGGTATGCCGGGTGAAACCTGAAACCTGGCATTCGGGGTGCGGCAGAGGAAGATTGCAACCCGGCCAGTTTTGCTTTGTAAGGTAACACAGGGCCTGTTGCTTTTTCTTTAACTTTTTTTTTTTTTTTTTTTTAACCTTGTAGTGGCTCAGTGGTTTTCGGCGCTCCCAAGCTCTTGCTCCTGCCTGCTGGGAGTTGAAGGTAGCTGTGCTTTGTTTGCAGGGTTGCCTCCAGAGCCTTGTTTCCCTTCACACAGTCACAATCAGGCAGGAAACAGGTTTCTTGTCTGCTGAGCCAGCCTGGTTTTCTCGACAGCAAAAGCTGCCTCCTTGCTCTCTGCCTGGGTCCTGCTGGGAAGGTCTCCAGCTCTGCTCGCCCCCACACTTGTCTGTGCAATTCTTCCAAAGAGATATCTAGCCAAAGTTTTGGTCACTTAGCCTCACCTGGCTCTGCATGATGCTCCTTGCAGTTTGTCTACCTTACACTATAAAGAAAAAGAAATCAAGCACCCTTGCCTGCTTCTTTTCATATCATTTTACAAAATGTGGCTGTCACACCCACCGGCTTCCTTTTAGGTTTTGCTCGGCGCTGGACTCCGGGTGCCTTGAATAAAGCATTTTGTGCTGGGACGTGGCAGCGGCAGGCTTTCCTACTGGCATGACCAGACTCTCAATGTGACATTCAGAGCCGTAAAATACTCCCTGACAATAGCTGGTGTTGTTCAAAGAGCAGCATAAATAATCGAGGGTTGTTTTTTTTGGTTTTTTCCTTTTTTTTTTTTCAAGAAGAATAACATCTCCCCGGGCTGGCCGAGGAGGCCGTTTGCATGCACAGTGCCATGGGAGAAGTGTTGTAGCATGGAGGGGAATCTCAGAAAAGGGGTGGCATTGGAAGGGTGAACTTGAGGTTGTTATCTGAAAGGTTTTCAACATTGTGGCTCTGGGATCTCTCTGAGATGAGGTGTTAGGACCTCTGCTTTCTTGTATACCCATTTTTACACAGAATAAAGTAATAAAGTCATGCACATTTTTGTGTGTTTGTAGCATGACAAGATGACTTTGTGGCATGAGCTTTAGTTGCTGATGGGATACCTGGGAAAATAGGTTCATAGAGTGGTTCAGGTGGTTAGATGAGGCCTCAGGAGGTCTCTAGTCCAACCTCCTGCTCCAGGCAGCATCAGCTGTAAGGCTGGACCAGGCTGCTCAGGACTTTATCCACCTGGGTCTTGAAAGCCTCCAAGGATGGAGATTGCACAACCTCTCCAGGAAACCTGTTGCCCTGCTTGACTGACCTCATGGTGGAAAAGCTTCTCCCTACAGTTTGAACATCTCTTGTTTCATCTTCTGCCCATTGTCTTGTGTCCTCCTACCATGCGGTCCTGTGAAGAGCCTTGCTCTCTCTTCTTTCTGACCTCCTTGGAGATGCTGGAAGGTTGTTAAGCCCCCCTTTTCACCTGCTGCTGATAGCTGAGTGTGCCCAGAGAGAAAAAGGGACAAATATATCTCTATTTGTGCAGCTACCACATATCTCAAGTTTTTCCTTGTCTTTCCATGTGCACCTGAATCTGTTCTACCTCCATTGTATTCATAGATCAAAAACAGGGGCAGAAAGCTTTTCTGTCTTCATTTAATCTTTGGCTTTCTTAACTTAAAATCAGCTAAATTAGAATTAAAAATAAAAATTTATTGAAGAAGCTAGCAAAAATCTAGATTAGTAATTCAGTGAAAATTGGTCCCAGCTCATTAGCATGTGTCTGGTGACTTGTTTCTTATGTATTCCTAGGATTTTTTGCTTCCAGTCTTGACATTTGTTGATTTCAGTGCACCTAATGGGTGATGGGGTACTGGCATCATTTTGGGATTATCATTTAGGCAGCTTTTTGGTTCTGTCACCTGAATATGAAGTAGAGCAACTGCTGATATCATCCTTTTATCTTCAACGTGACTTTTCTGTCTTTCTTGTAATTCTTTCAAAAAATCAACAATGTTGGCACTAGAGCAGCTTCTTTCTTGGTAATTTCTCCAATACTATGGAAATAAAGCACTGAAATAAATGTATTTTGTACAGTGAATATGCAGAGGAAAAAGCTTTTGTGCATCCTTTAGACTGATGCTGACCCCAGCTTCATCTACTAAAATTGCATCTTTGTAGAAACTAATTTAAATATGCTTATTGAAAAAACCTAACTGTTCTAAAACTAAGCTCAAACTGAAAAAACGTAATAATGCAGTAGTGGTGGCCCTGCACAGACTCTGCTCAGCACGTGACGTGGGTATGAATGAGCCCCGGCAGTTTTGTCTCCGGGCTGGATTAGGCACAGTTGCTACTGGTTACTGCGCAGCCCGGCTTGGCGAGGCTCCGCCGTCGGGGCCACTTGCCTTTCCTCTCCAAAAGCACCACCGAGCGTTGGGAACCCAACAGGGTGGTGAGGACATGCCCCGGGCTGGTGGTGTCAGGGTACGGCTGAGATCTTCACAGCCCATGCCTGTACAGCATCCCTTAATGTCACTTGCTGGGTTGTTAGATGCTTAATAGTCCTTTGACCTCCAACATCATCCAGAGGAGGCTTTTGCTTCTGGGATTTGCTTTGAGTTGAAATGTTCTAACCTTTTTTTTTTTTTTTTAAAGCCTCTTTACAGGATTGAAACCCCATGAAATCTGGTTTTTAACAAAGGTACCGTTTGGTTTTTAGCCCTGTCTCTTGCACAGGCAGTTGTCAGTCCCAGAGCAAGTCCTGGTGATTTTTTTTTTTTTTTTTTTTTTTTTTTTGAGGTGAAAAACAAAAGCAGCTCATGGTTGGTGTGTGCTGCTTTCTGCTGTCAGGAGTGAAGTGGCAGCCTTGTTCTCAGCCCATTCCTACCCTTGCCTTCCTGTGAGTCCATTGAACTGGCTCCTGTCAATCAATGATGATTTTAAAACAAACGCGTGGGATAAAGCTGCAAAATTGCTCCCGTGTCAGCTCTGGAGTGATGGCTGCACAGCTTGGTTTGTACAGACGTACCCATGTGCAGGGATTTTTGCACAATCAGTTTTGCTTGTCTGAGGTGTGGCAGTAGATGTAGTAGGGATAGTTCAGGCAGAAGTACCGAAGGGCAGGATGGCTTCAAGCACCGCATGTCTCACTGCTCTATCTGCAGCAGAGCTCAGGTTATTTTCCTTATGAAAATAATCCAGATCTGGGAGTTCCTGGATCCAATACACACTGGTCTGATAAACTGCAGCCTTTCTTTGTGGAGATGGGACACGGTAGTGCTTCCGTGAGCTTCCAGAGCTTCCATGTACGGTGTACTCAGATGTTAATCTGGTTGCACAGTTAAAGCACACAG
>JAOXNO010000033.1:43463486-43473665 GCA_028565335.1 Limnodromus scolopaceus | reverse complement strand
GGCTGTGTTGGACACAAAACGTGTGGACAACTTCCCATCTCTGATTTCACTCCTGAAATAAGGCTGACCTCGCTGCCCAAAAGTACTGTCTGGAAGGGAACAACTTGAGTCCAGTAACTGAGTCCTAAGTTTGGTTGTATGGACCACAAAAGCTGCTTGCTTTCAACGTTTTTCTCAGATATTTGCTCACATTTCTTTATCATCGAGCGCTGTGCTTGAGCGAAACCACCAACATCCTTGCTTCAGTAGATGTTACTGCTGTGGGTAGCTCTTAAGGCAGCATTGCCGTCATGGACCAGGCTTGTTGTCTTCTCTATTGCTGATGAAATTCTCAGCCCTCCCAAAGTGATGACCTCTGGTTTATACCTCAAGCCGTGTTGTGCAATAAGGAGCGTGATTCCACATGTGTTTTATAAAAGCAGAAGAGGATTTTGGGTGCTGTGTTGGAAAATCAAAGCCCTATTTGGGGGAACTTGCGGTCTGACTATCCAGTTGGACAAGCTCAGCTTTCCCTGCAATTTAAATATACTCTTCCAGAATTTTAATTGTGCCAGCCTCTATAACTGCATTTTAACTCTTTAGGAGCATGCAGGTTTTCCAAGCCACTGTCGCTCTCCTGTTTAAATGATACAGCCTCAGAGGAAAAGAACAGCTTTGAATGTGTGTGTGCATCACCTTCTTATTCCTCTAGCAAGCTTTTACAGCTTGCCATGTGTCGCTTGGGATAATCTAGAATATTTCTGCACAACTCAGGGATGTATTTTGCTCCCCACCTGCCTTTGCGGAGCTTCCCCATCCTGCGTGGAAGTAGGGAATCTCCTTCTGAGCACAGTTTTTACCCTTATTCAGCTCAGAAGTTCCTTTGCATCTTTAAGGTTGGCTACATGATATCTGTAGCATCTTGGCACTTGAATTATGTTTAGTTGTTCTCAGTTTTTGTTGGCACTTACAAGCTTGGAAGTATGGCAGTTTCCTAACTGAATTCAACCAGAATAAACAGCGTATAGAGAGAGAACTTCCAATTTATTGCATGTATCAACAACATCAGAGAAACAGCTGTTCAGATCAGGGAAAAGGAAATCATTCTCTCATTTTTTTAGAAACAAAATAACAAAAATAGTCTGCTAATGCTTCAGGTATCAGAGACAGAAAAAAGGGGTTGTCTCAATTTTGTTTTGTTATGGTATTGTGGGAATGCAAGTGCACTTAGTCCCAGCTGGAGCTGCTGCAGAACCTGTACCCTGGAAATGCTGGAAGCTTTGCTGGTGATTTACATGTGTGCAGAGGCAAATGCTGGGTGTACGCTCACGCACATCTTATTGTTTTGCCATCGGTGAAAGTTTCTGCAGCAAAAACTTCATTTGACTAGACAAGATTTAGGATGGTAAGGAAAACAAGGATAGATTAGGGTAAAACAACTTGGTTTTGTTAATGCTGCAGGCTAGTAGTGGAAATAGAAAAAGAAAATTAATCTCCTTTTTTCCCAGGAGACTGTCTTACATGGAGCAGGTACCTTCCCTAAGAGGTGGTAGATGGATTTCTTTGTTTTTCCTTAGGCTTTTGTGAAAAGACTGGGATTTGGAAAAGAGTAGCTTTCCCAAATCTTGAGAGTTACATTTATTTTGCATCTTGAGAGTTATATTTAGATGTCTTATTGTAGCCTGTCTTATTAATGCCCGTTGCAGCTGATGCTTCTGGTAGGCTGGACCCATCAACATAGAAGGTCCTCTGACTTTGTCCAGGACCCTGTGGCAGTAAGGGTAGGTTTCACTGCTCAAAGGATCTCCATCAGATGTGATAGTGAGACTTTGCATTGGCTACATGTGGGCTTAGAGGCAAAGCCAAACTCCTGCTCTTTCTCCAGGGCCTCCTGCTGCCAAGCTTGGAAGATTGTCTCAGGCACCGAGTGCCTGACCATCATATGATCTGCAGGAACATGTTTCATTTCCTTAGTACCTAACGCAGCAAAGAGCATGATGTATGGGGGGAAAAAAACACATTTAGCCCTGCCAGAGAAACCTCTTCCATGCAAATCAGCTGGTTTGTCCAGTAGATGGGGCGGGAGTTGCTGAGTTGGCTTTCTACTCAGTAGAGTAAAAAGTAGGAGTTCCTAAGCTATTAACTAAGGCAACTATTTTGCCGCAGGGCATCCCAGCCCAGTAGGAGCGATGCTGAGAGCTGCACTGGCTGCCTAAAGCCGTATCTGGTCCAGCACTTGATGTACCTGCTGCCAGTCATCCTGCTTAGAGACTTTCAAATTTGTCTGCACCACAGTTTCAGAGCTTGCGATGCTAATACCGAGGGTGTTGGTAGGGGTCTGAGTACTTGGCACCTGCAGTGCTACTTTTTTCTTTTAAAGCTTAGGTCATTAATTGTATTGAACAAAACATGTAAAGTAGGAATGTGATAATCTGTGTGGAGAGGCAGTCCTGGTTGGAGGCTTGCTTTCACTTGGGTGAAGGACATGAGCAAATGTGAACAGAAAATGTCTGGGTTTAAATAAAAAACCAAACCCAACCATTTAAAGCAGCATTTTGTATTTTTATACAAAAAATACCACAGTCGGAGAGGACTTCCAGAGAACCAAATGGCTTATTTTACTGCTGTACCTGAGTGTCCAGTAATGAAACAAAGCAAAAACCCCTGAAGAAAACCAAGTCCTCCTACGTTCTGTCGTTGGAAGACTGCAGGAGATCACCATGATGGAATAAAGCAAAGCCCTACAGCTGCATGCAACATCTGGCACCACAGCTCACTCAAAGGTTTTCCAGCCATCAGGAGGTCTCGTCCATGACTTTTGGCTCCGCTTTGCATCTTCAATTGGTCCAAAGGTTACAAAATTCCCATGGTAGGACTCCTTGTGCAACGTCACAAGGATCCTGCTATCAGCATGATGAGTTCCACAGGTTTTGTCTTGCCATCCACTATGTCCCTCCAACAGAAGTATCAAAAACTTTTGCAGGAAAAAAAAATAATAGGTCCTGGGTGCTTGACTGGGGGAATTTGGGTGGCTCCTCCAGGGCTTCGTCTCCAGAATTTTGTCCTATAGCCCTTTTGTAATGTAATAGCACCTTTAACAAGATGCTTAATGCTTTTAAACATGACGCATGCAAAGATTTTGTGCTGTAATTTTCCTGATA
This sequence comes from Limnodromus scolopaceus, assembly GCA_028565335.1. Lineage (NCBI taxonomy): Eukaryota > Metazoa > Chordata > Aves > Charadriiformes > Scolopacidae > Limnodromus > Limnodromus scolopaceus. Next base: position 43,470,525 of record JAOXNO010000033.1, on the reverse strand, counting down.
CTTACATCCAGTGAGTCACCGTGGCCTTCAGTAGTGTTTGGGGGGTGTGTCTGTCAAAACTCTGAATTTTTTCCAGCCTAAAAGCTACAACAGAGCCAACATTATTCTTTGGTGCAAAATGCTGTGTGATCCACAAGAAATAAAAGCCTGCTTTTGCAGCATGCAAAGGATTGGTCCCTTGCCTTTTTGGAAGTTACTGTTAGGGCAACCCCTACTATATGTGGGTATGTGTTTTTTCAAGCCAATTACAAATAAATAGAAGCAAAAAAAAACACGTTGATGGTTCCTTGTTCTATATAAAATTGAGTGGATTTATTCGCAAACTTTATTTTGACAGTGAATCTAAAATCAGAGCCTGATAGTCAAGCCTGGAGCTGAAGCTCTTCCATGAGTGTGCTGAAGTGGTGCAGTGCCAGTGCCAGAACTGAAGATCCTTTTTCACTTGGTCCCTGCTGCTGTGGCTTACTTCCCCCCACCCCAAGTTTAGCTTTTGCTTTCGTTAAAAGCCTTTTTCTGCATTATCGTCATCGGCCAGGGGTTTGTTCGACGTTCAACCTGAGCAGGACCAGGTTGGCGTCCTGATAACTGCTAACAGATCTTGCGATGCAGACCACCAGCTCTCAAAGAGGGGCCAGGGCTTTTGCATTAACCCTCAGTCCAACCAGAATCACATTTGGATCACATTATGACAGCCATAAAGGAGCCATTGCTTTTTGAGCAGCATGACTCGCTGTAGCTCTGAACTTGCGACCCGAAGGAGAAAAAGCACAATATCCCAAGTACAACAATGTTGTATTTATAGCCAAAGCTCAGAAATCCATCTGCGCGGAGGAATGAAGAACATCCTATCGCTGTCCAGTGCTATAACCATTTTTAGAAATCTGGCTGGAGCTGGTTTCTTGAGTTGCTTCCTGAAGGGTTGCTCGGTGTCCCTGCTCCAGCTCCACTGCCTGTGTGCTTGGAAATCACAGCCGAAAGTGCTGCTTGACTCCATCACACAAGCTGCGTCATGTGGATCTGCCTTGAAAACAGCTCCTGATCACCTGTGAGCATCTAAAGCTCTGCCAGGTGACTTGGCAGTCTTTGGGCTGGTATTTGGTGAAATGATGGGGAGGAAAACCCAAGACATGGATCATTGTTGTGTTTAAGGGTAAAGGAATTCGGCAGAAAATAAATCATGAATCTGAAACCTCTCTTGGCAGGAATGAGGTTTCCCTCCTGGTGGATTGCGTTTGTGAGCAGAGCAGGTGGTGGCAGCACGGTGCACGGCTGCATTTGTGCTATTGGGCTGGCAGGTGGGTAAGGAGTAGCCCACATATCCCCTTTATCAGACGTAGACATTCCTAAATTCAAAAGCAGGCAAGCCAACAGCCTCATGGGGATGTAGGATTTCTTGTCTAGAACATTTGGAGAATCTAGGGGTGAGAAACATGAATGCCAGTGTTCATTCGCTCCCAAAACATATATGGCCCAGCCTCCTGTAAATAAGTTCTGTGTCCCGACAGCCCTGTTCAATAAGTGGCTCCGATTAGCACACCTTCCTGAAAACAGAGGAAGCCTCAAGCCACCAGCAGAAATTGGCCTCATTGGCAGCGTGCGTGGTGCTGCCGTGCCGTCTGCCCTTGGCAGCTCATGTCCCCATTGGGCTGTGAAAAATCCCATGTCTGGTTACCCCTTCTGAGCCACTCCTAGCAAACCCGGACTGCGCAGAGGACGGAGTTGTGTGAATGGGTGGGTTTTTTCCCTCCTTCGTAGGTATGTTTATGCATTAAGGAAGTCAAAAGAGGAAGAGGAATGAAAGGGGTGCAAATGTTTTGCTAGTTTAGAAATGAGACCTCAGCAACTGGGCTGTGCACTGCCCTGCGTACGACACGTTCAGCAGCTTTAGCGTCCCTGGCACAGAGCTCAGGGACACTGATGTGCCTGCCCAAGATGCATTCAGGTAGGGTTACAGCTTGCTTACATATCTATATATATCATATTTGTATCCATATCAGCCCATATGCCAGTATTTGACTATCAAATCATCACTGATGAACGCCTCTCGCATACAGTTGCGCATCTGCTCTCTTCCTGAGATGTGGCTCTTCAAGTTGGTGGCCACCTCTGCATGCCTGGCTTTCCTTTTTTTCCCCACGTACATCGCTTCAATTTATAGAGGATGCCTCTTTTCAAACAGCTTTGCCCCATCTTGCATCTTCTGGTATTCTTAAGAAACAGTGAGACCTAAATTTTGCAAGCACCAGGAGAAGATTGCCGGGTGCTCCTGGCCGTGCTGCTGCACTGGGACTGAGGCATCAGCCCATCCATGGGAGCGCAGCCAGAAGGTACCTTGGAAAATGCAAGCGAATGACTTCTACACGTGCACGCAGATACGGCGAGGAAAGGAAAGCAGCAAGATTTGCCAAGGGAAATGGTCTTGTTACACACAGCAGCATGTTTTCTTTATGTATTTGTTGCCCTCCTCCCCCCCCCGCCCCTTCAGGATGCGTTAATTGGGGTTTGAAGATTTGAACACGTCTGGTTTATCTCTGGGTGTGTCGTTGCTGCAGGCTCTTATCAGGTGTGTCGCGGTGAGCGAAACCATTCGAACAAAACCCTTTCACGTAAGTTTGTGCGCGATACGCTGGGTTCACGTGTTCAGCCAGGGTTTGGTGTCTGCACTGGGGTGGAATAGGTCCATAATGCCGCTACAGGAAAACGGATTATTTTTTGGGTCTTCAGTAAATTATTTTGGACAATGGAAATCCTAGGGTGATTTAATACAGATGCGTGAAGGTTAGAAACATTAGGATACGTGAGGGTGTATGGAAGCACTGGCACCAAAATTAAGGTGACTGCATATTAGAATCATAGGATCATTTAGGTTGGAAAAGACTTTTAAGATCATCGAGTCCTACCGTGGAATTAGTTGCCTTGTTTAGAAGTGTAGAAAAGCTTTACCTTCTGAAAACTGCCGGCTTGTTCAGTTGTCAGGGAAGCAGCCAGATGCTTTCTTTGCTCTTGATTGCTCGTTTAGTTTTGACATGCTTTTTGCTGGGATGAAAGAAGAAATGTCAACAGGCAAAACTGCAAGAATTGCCAGCATTTGTTGCTGTCATGCCTGCGTGGTGGTACTGCCAGTACGGTAAATAGGCAGGTAGAGTAAATAGGCTGGATTTTTTAAATTCTTTTTTTACGAGAAAGGAGATAACGATTGGATGCTGTCCCATTTTCAGACTAGGAATTGTTTGCCAGACTTGAATTACAGGAATTGCCATAGCGAAGCAGATCAGCGCCTTGTGCCATTAACTCAGAGCTGGCAGGGGCCAGGGCAGCTTTGCACACCGGGTACCCGCCTTGTGCTCCCATTAGAAACAATTAAAGAAACTGTTTGTGGTGAAAGTAAAATCAAATTGGTCTTATGCTTTAAGGGGAAATAAAACAGTGAAGAACATCTTTATTGAACTTGTTTTTTAAATCTTCTTGTATTCGCTTCTTAGCAGAAACTGTTCAAACTGATAGTGCAGACAGCTCATGGTTTTTATTTTCTTTTTTTGAGCTGATTTGGTTTGGAGAGTCTTTGGACAAAACCTTTTTGTATAGCTTTGGCTTAGTTGCAATCCAAAACTGATCTGCTGGTGACAGACTTAAACTAATTATCACCGAAGAGTGGAGAGAAGAGTTTTTAAAGCTGCTGCTGTGACAAGGTATTCAGTTTTCAGAGGGGCTTGGGAATTACTGGGTGCTAAGGCGCTGATGCTAGCCCATGCCAGTATCTATATTATTTCCTAGGGAGGGAGAGATGAGTTTGCTTTGAGTGCTAAATTATTTAGGGGGGATTCTGCTTAAAGCTGGGGGTGAAAGAAAGCCACCACCCAGCCACTTGTGCTTGAGGAGAGCTGCAGAAGAGCAGAAGGAAGCTGACTGCAGATTTTTTGCTTTGTGCCTTGCTAATTCCTTTGGCCTTGCAGCTGGGGCAGCCGGATTTTGCTCCCTGCACTTGCTGCTTATGGAGCATCCCCCAATTCCTGTGTGCCCCTACCCTTTTAATATTTTCATCCTTTCACCTTTGTTTTCCCTTTCCTGCAATAACTCAATTTTATTCCTGCTTCCTTTGCCTTGGGTTGAGTTTGGGTTGCTCGCTGTGCCTGCTTGTAAACAGGATTTGTGGCTTTGATCGTCAATCCTCCAGGTACCTCCATAGGATTTTGTAATATTTTCAGCCCGGGAGGTCTGCGAGGCATAGCTTGTCCCTGTGCTGCAGCCTGGCAGCTTCTGGGTGCTGCTGTAAAAATCATCTCTTGATATTTATAAGGTTGAAGCAGCAAAGAAATGGAAAAGTGCAGGAATGCTGAGGTCAAAGGCATTAAAAATCTTTCACCTGGGCATCTCTTTTTTGGGTGGGTTTGGTATTTAAGCACCATTATTCTCTGAAAAGTTAGCACTTGGTGCTCTTCTGCTGTATGTTTTTTAGACAGGAAAAGTGCCAGCATGTGTGTCAGAGGAAAAAAATCTTAGCTGGATCCTGGAGAATAAAAATAAACCAAGCTCAAATTCCCTCTGAAGGGAGAGAGCTCAGGTCCCGCAGGTAGGATTTTTCGTTGCAGTGATCCCCTTTGGCAGCTAAGTTAGTGACCGGTTTTGGTAGGATAATTGAATGACTCCAGGAGCATCCTCCATAATGAGGAGGATGGTGTAGTACAACACCAGATCCACCCCCCGCCCACAGAGATGGAGCTGACCATCACCAGCAGCTCTGCAATGCCGGCCTTTGCACAGGGACACCGACCACAGCCCTGCGGGTGTTCAGGGATCAGGCTGCAAGATGCCTGTAGCACACCTAAAAAAGTCCATATTCTGGAAGGAGACCCTGAAGATCTACCTTGATAATTACCTGCACTAGGTAGATCTGTTCGTGTATGGCTATTTAGCTGAATTTCAAAAAGGAGAAGCTGTTACTTTGCAATTTATTTGTTCCTCCATTATACTTGTTCATTCAGTTGGTAAAATTTGGCTGGTTTTTTTCCTTGTAGGTCAGGGATCATTAGGGATGCTCTGTGTTACATTCCCAATCCCAGCGAGCATCCCAACCTCTATTGCAATTCAGGTGGGGCTTGGAAGGGGTAAAATGCATTGGCTCTGGTTTTTGTGAGAATTACTTGTTTCTTCACATTAGGTTTTATAAAGCAAAGTTCAGGAAATTTGAGTCTCCTGCTCCTTACTTGTCTTGCTTGCACCTTGATGTTTGTACTGTGGTGGTTTATTTTTCTAGCAGCCTCTCTCTGCCCCCATCTATAAATTGCCCTGTTTCACTCATTGCAGGGGAGGTTAGGATGCAATGTTTAGGAAGCAGAGTTATTTTTTGAGGGTGGCATTATAGCTTAGAAAAGAAACCAGCGTTTCAGATGAAGCAAATCCCAACAGGTCTCTTTGCCCTCCTCCGTTATTTAGGTTTGCTTTGGGTCAACGTGCGGCTGTCCCTGTCACAGCAGGATGCCTTTTCAGATGCAGCAGCTCACTCACAGCGCTGTCCCAGAGGATTGTGGCAGATTGCAAACACGCCCGGCACAATCATACCATCCCAATTAGCATAATGATGCTGCCTAATTTATGCACAAATTGCCCTAATTTATGTGTGTCAATACATATGATTAAACCAAGCATGGGCAGAATAGGGTTCAGTCTCAACCAAACCGGGGAAGTGTAAAACTGCGTCCACCCCAAAATGTGTGAAAGGTCTAAAATTCCTTCTCCATTTTACTGAAATATGGAGCTTTGTGTTGTTTTGCTCCCGCTGCTCTGGCAGCACGAAGGGATGTGGGGCAGGACTAAACTCGTGGCAGGAGGTAAGAGAATAAAAGATTCCTGTGCTGAGATTTGCATGGATTAAAGGCAGCTTTAATTTGCCTTGATACATTTGGCTTTCAGGTGGATTACACAGGCGGTGGGATTTGGGGCTGTCTAGCCAGCTAATACCTGCCTTACTTTTATTTTAATTATTTTAATAAGAGATGGAGGAGTCCCATCACTGTAGGCCACCTTTGCCAACCCCGGATTTTGAACATTTTTGTGTTTTATACCATTAACGTCTCGATTAACAAACCTGCTGTTGTTGTCTGAAGTCCCACCTAGTGCAGCCATTCCCACATAACTTTCTCAGCAGGGTTCTTCCAGAAGAGACCTCCTAGTTTGTGAGCTTGTATTCTTTGTTTTTGTAAAAGCAATGGTGTTGTGCCATAAAAGTGTTCCATAGTGAGCAGGATGATCCATAGGGAGCAGGATGATCCAGTAAGAAATGTGCAGCTTGAGTGAACTTCTCGTTTTGGATGCCTGCAGGTCCACCATGTCCACCAAAGTATTCATTCCCATGACTTTAAATATGCCTGTTTGCTACAGAGAGTAGCACAACCTGGCTGCAGAGGTTTAGCAGCTTTAATGTAGCAGGTAAAAGAGGGAACCAGGCTGTGAATTGGGTTTGGGCTCTTCTACCAGCGTGGTCACTGACCTTCTGCTTGAGTTGTTCTGGGAGAGAAGAAACACCAAGGAATGGCTCCTTTCTCATGTTCCCAGCCAGCTTTTTGTAGGGACTGTTTGCAGATGTAATTGCATTTTCAGGGAGGAAACATCCTACAGTTCTTTGTATCTCATGATAGGGCTCTGACCACAGCTGAGGTGTCACCTCTGAATTAGTAGAAGCTGTTCACTCCCAAGCATGTAACTCACCAGCCTTAGCATTTTCTTGTTTGTTGATGGGAAGCCACCAGGAGAGCTGCAGTTTTGAGGCTCCCAAGGTCTGTAAGATAAAGCTGCTTCTGGGGATCTGATCAACACCTATAAATACTTAAAGGGTCGGTGTCAGGAGGATGGGACCAGTCTTTTTTCAGTGGTGCCCAGGGATAGGACAAGAGGAAATGGGCACAAACTTGAATTTAAGAAGTTCCACCTAAACATGAGGAGGAACTTCTTTGCTGTGGGGGTGGCAGAGCACTGGGATAGACTGTCCAGGAAGGTGGTGGAGTCTCCTCTGGAGACATTCAAAACCCGTGTGGACAAGTTC
>JAOXNO010000033.1:43427971-43463386 GCA_028565335.1 Limnodromus scolopaceus | reverse complement strand
ATAGGACAAGAGGAAATGGGCACAAACTTGAATATAAGAAGTTCCACCTAAACATGAGGAGGAACTTCTTTGCTGTGGGGGTGACAGAGCACTGGGATAGACTGTCCAGGAAGGTGGTGGAGTCTCCTCTGGAGACATTCAAAACCCGTGTGGACAAGTTCCTGTGCAACCTGCTCTAGGTGGACCTGCTTTGGCAGGGGGGGTAGACTAGATGATCTCTGGAGGTCCCTTCCAACCCCATGTGATTCTGTGATTCTGTGATTTGTTCAGCATGGTTGAATTCTCTCCTGGCATTAGCTAGCACTCTGCCAGTCGATGGACCATCCCTTGGACCAGTCCATCTCCAGGGGATGGAGCCTGTAGGTGAGCTTGCAAGCATGCAGTTCTTAATCTTCCATTCTTGGTTTATAACAACGCAAACACAACCAATTTACCTGACTCCTCACCAATAAAACTGTTTTGTCTTGTGAATCTAAAATACAAGAGCACATGGTAGACCTGCTCCTTCACCTTGCTTGCAAGGTTTGCAAAGGAGTCTAATCTTTCAGCACAGCACTGTACAGGAAGAGACTCGGCTGCTGAGTCTAAGGGTCTCTTTCACAACTGAAGCTCTTTCTGAAGCTGCTTTATGTTACAGCGTTGTCCAGAAACACCTGGATCAGGTCAGCATTGGATTTCCCAATGCTGCCAGTCTTGGAAAACTGAATTTTGGCTGTAAAGAACAGAAGTTCCTTCCTATAGTCAGTGTGCCTTCCTTACTGTTGATGTGCTATAACAGCGTATATAAACTGCTTTCATCCAAACATATACAACTAACATATACAAATAATAATTACAAAAAGTAATCAAACTGTTCCCAAGGCCAGTGGGCTGCACCCACAGCTTACCACAGTCAGCTGACTGTACCAGATCCTCAGGATACCACGTTTTTGGAGGATTATCTGTCAAGCAGATTACATTGCTGGCACGTTGGGGCACAGTGGGGTTGGCGCACGGCAGATGAGTTGAAAGGCTTGTACGTGCCCAGGGCCGAAACAGCCAAATGCGGGACACGTCACCTCTTTTCAGTTCTGTCGTACGTTTGCACTTCGGCAGTTGTGTTTCCTCTACACACAGGCCGTATGACTAATTTCTAAGAACAGATGTGGATATAAGATATTCTTGTAAGCATTTATAACGTAAGATGTTTCTACTCTTACATACTCGAGCAACTTGAGTGCATGCCTGCACCACGCTCCCTTACCTGTCAAAAGGAATGAGGTTTATGAGTCACTGCAAGTCATGCATCATGAATTACTCTCTTCTTCTGGTACTGATATGTTTTTACAGCCATCTGAAGACACAGCCTGCTCTAAAACCCATTCAAACATGTTGCTTTGACTTTTATAAGCTCTTTTGTTTTCATTCTGCCTTTGCATTTGCTTTTTTTCGTTACCTTCCAGTGTGTATTTTTCCTTCAGCAATATGTTGGCCTCATCCTGGAAGGAGCCGTGAGCGTACACTGCATGTGTCTTGCTCCGAGCTTTGTAAAAACTCAGCTTCATTGCTGATTCCCTTTTAACTCTCAGATGATGCTAATAACAGCAGCGAAGGGGAGTCTTTTGTTCCATCAACACTTTCTGGAGCTGGAGGTGAATACAAAGCCTTCCAACTTTTCTTGCACTTCTCAGCACTGTTTGAGGCTGTGCTTTGAATCTGGCAGCTTTGTGAATGAAGGAATAAATTGACCATGAAAATATTGACAGCACAGTTACTTACGCAAACTTCCTGATTTGGTGCCATAAAATTTACCCCTTCGTTTAAATGCGTATAGCTAACTCAAGGATGGAAGGACCTTATCCCCATTGCACAGGGAGGAGAGGAGACAGGCTGAAGGCTGGACTGCATTTCTGCAGCCCCTGGATCCCAATGGCCCGGGACAGCAGCGTTGCTGGGAGGTATTGGGAAACGCTGGATCATGAGGAAGAAAATACAAATGGTTTGGGAGGACCAGTGAGTTTGGCACCTCGCAAGTTGTGCTGCTCACTTTGAGCCAGAGACAAGAGAAAGCAAACACCTCAGCCGCTCTCCGGTTGCTTTAAAAAAGAAGTATCAGGAATGTAACCCAGCTCTCCTCCTTCCTGCCAGATAATGTCTTTTTAATCTGCTCTCTCTCAACTTCTCTAAAAATGGAAGTTGCTGGTTGCTGGTGGTCTGCTCGGGTTAAGCAGCGATTCTGGCAGACTTCAGAGCAGACATGATCTCCAGGTCTTGATGCTTTGAAGCTCCTAGTTCTATCACACTCGACTAAATCAGATTTTTTCTTCTCTGTGGAGGTAAAAATCAGCCTTGTGCACCCATCTGATTGAAGTGCTGAGACTTGTCTAATTGAACAAGTGCTCGAGTCAACACTTGAGTAGGATGAAAAGCAGTGAGGAGATCACCCAGGGATTATGTCTGAGCTCCACAGCTACTTGGCACCGGCAGAGCAGATGGCTGGGTCACATCCTGCCCAAGGCTGGGGAGAAAAGATGTCAATAGGAAAAAAATATTAATTTGGTTAAATATATTCAACTCTAAATCTAGAACTGCCTCAGGTCTCTAATTTCATAATTTATAGCATCAACCCAGAAAATGGGATTAGTGAAAGGAGGGGCTGGTTCTGCAAACTCCTGCAAGGAGCCCGCTGCTGCCTCAAAGCTGATGCAAGTAAAAATATTTTGGGAGGGGAAACAGCGATGCAGAGAATGGGAGCAACTTGGCTTGTCCTGTAAAAGTCGGGATCAACTGGGAACAGTCTCAACTTCCCAAGTGAACCATGAGCCCCTGCAGTACAGCTTTGCTGATGGAGTGAGGAACCCACGTCCAAGAGCTGGTGGGGAGGGAAGCTGGTTTGTCCAGAAGTGTGAGAACACGACAAACATTGCTGCCGGTCACCTGAACTGCGGCGACAAGCTTCAGCCTGTTCCCTGTAGGATTGCATTTGATCCTGCAGCCAAAGTCTGTATCCAGAGACTTTTGGGCTTGGAGAAGTCCACTGGTGGCTATCTCACTGGTACATGGGCATCGAAAGTCCTGGTGACTGCAGTACGGCTTCCTGACCTCTGTCCTCAGGATGGGAATGACTGGACATACACAGAACTGCTTTTTGAAATGCCCCAACCCCCTTCTGTCTGGGTAAATATTTACTTGTAGGAGCCTGAGATGAACATGACGCCTTCACTATGATAAAATTTATCTACTTTTTCTAGCTGTGGATCCTTCTAAACTTTACTTTATCCCAAACAGCAGAGCATGTATCAAGTGAAGCTGTGAATGTCAGAGTCTCCTTCTCATTTTTAACTGCTCCTGCTGGCCTATAATCACCTGCTGCTGCCTCTGCCCAAAAGCACCTTTCACCCTGGAAACTCCCATGATTTTGCCTTCTGTATTTAAAAGTTATTTTCATTTTTTTCAGGTGTGTCTCTAGCTTGAGCAGTAATGAAAAGCTGCATTTTACATATAGGTAAAATGAACTGGTATCACCTTTCTGGCAGCAGTAAGAACACTGTTTTCCTAAGATGCTCGTGAATTTTAACTCTGGTTTTTAAAGCTTTTTTTTTTGGTTTGTTTGCAGGGGGCACCACTGGAAGAACCTTTATGGGGTCCTAATGACATGCAGGTGGACGATTTGCTTATCATAATTAAGGTAGGAAGAAGCGTTGTTAATTTTGGCCTCTTGGCATTTGTCCTCTCCTTGAAATAAAATCATGCTCACTGGTCACAGGCCAGTCATCGTTCTATTTTAGAGTTCAGTACACAACGATGGCAGTATGGAGTCGCACACAGCCGAGGCATTAACTTTTTGTGTTAAAGTGTCCCTTTAAACACAGGGGGAAGGGAAATCTTATTTAAGAACTACCTGGGAACGTAACTAAGTGGAAAAAATCCGACTTCCTCCCCCAAAGGATAATAAGGTCTCTGTTGGTGCAGAGTTGGAAGGGGCATGACTCTTATTTGAGAGCACTCTGCACAGGGATTTTTTTGTTCTGCTGAAACATAGTGGTTGAGTAGGAATTCAGGTTCTAACTTGCCATCTCAGAAAAAAAACCCTAAAAATATATTTTATGAGTTTATTTTCATCATCTTGAGCTTCTGTGGAAAGCTGGTCTATCTCCAAATGTGGCAAGAGAGTACTCAATTCTTGATTAATGAAATGGAGGAAAATCCCTGATGTTAAAAGCACTAAACTATTGGACAGACTTAGAAAAGAAAATACAAATGTGTGCAGAGTTAAATGTATTTATAAGTAGTTTTGACGATACTTTAATATCTGGATTCTTGTCTTGCTGGGTCATTTCTGCCACTGCTGTTGCACGTAGAAGCATCATCAGGGTGGTGCGATGGTCGCCTTTGGTCTCTGCCTCATGTTGCAGTCAGAAAGAGGGTCTTCCTTGTAGTTACCATATAGACTCCTAAATGTGAATCAGCCTTTCCCCCTGCAGTCAAAAAATCCCAGGAGGGCAGGAGTAGGGAGCAAGTGATTTGCAATGCAAAAGCCATCGTGATTTTATGCAGGCAAGAGAACCCTATGCCTTTCCAGGCTTTGCTCTACACGTTCTCATAACATTTTAATTTACAAGCCTGAAAAGGTCTTAGAGTTCCCACCAATATAACAAATCTCTGCAACGTGCAAATACCCTAAATAGAGCAAAATTGGATGCTCTACGTTGGAGCTTTTTTATTGAGACCAATGTCACAGACAGGATTTTGTTCTTGCATTTATCCGGACTGTAAATGTGTAAGAAAGTGTCGTGGGTGAACGTGGGGTGTGCTACGTCTATCGTACTTTAACACAGGCTTTGCTTTATATTGCAGTTGGGTTTTACACTTCTTATTAGCACGGCTGAAATTAGTGGTTTGGTTGGTGTTTGGTGTCGGCGGATAGTTTACTGGCTGAGTCGTCGGAGGGAAAGGGGGAAATTCAAGCTGTAACAAGAGCAAATTCTTTTAATACAGGTTTACAGTTCTTGAATGTATTTGTACTTTTTGTTTGGCTTGCGATAAGATGCACTACTGTGGAATTTGCTTGGAGCAGGGATTTGCATGAATTATTGTTTCTTACAAAATGAACATCTGTGCAAGCCTTCTCCCTGTGCTCCACAGTACCAGAGCACCCATTAGAAGAAGGATGTGTGTGCCTGGACACAGCGGTCAGCAAAAGCCAAGTGCTTGGGGGAAGGAAAGATGGAGCAGTAGAAACAAAGCTGCTGAAATCAAGGGGAAAACTCCTTCTGGGCTGTGCTATGGCATCTGGATGTGTCTGTTTATTTTATCTGCTAACTTCTTTCCTTCTCATCCCAGCACGATTTTTTAAGAAGCAACATCCTCCTGTTAGGAAAAGCTTAGGACAATTATGCTTGGCCTCTCGCAGAGTTCAGTTTTGTATTTAGGAAGTACAATGCCATCAATCACAGGAGCTCCTGATTGAAATAGTGTGGACCAAAAATACACAGTAGATGGGAGTAAACAATCATTATAGATGGTCTCTTGATTCTGCACTTAAAGCATTTCATTTGGATGGTTTCACATTCTCATAGAGAGATCTTTCTGTAAATTGCTAATTAAGCAAATTAGCTACAGTGTCATCAGTCTGTCTACAAAAAAGCAAGAAGCTGGTGTTTTGAAGAAACTTCAAGCTGCAGACTCAAATTATCCAATATTTAAAATTATGATGTCTCATAGGAATGGGAAGAGCGATAAAAGAATCACTTCAAGTTTGGGTGTCTTAAAACCAGCTTTCATGTAGAAAGGAGGCGGTTTTAGTTTACTCAAAGTTCTGCATGGATGCTAAACCTGTCATCCTCACTTAAAATCTGACTAAACTTCATGACATTAAATAATTTGCTTGTAATCCTTTATTTTTGTTCTGTAGACAGTAGAAAAGACTAAGGTAAACGTGCTAGGATGTTCATCTAAAATACTTTGTGCAATGTACTTATTTTCTCAAAAGTTGGTTTTGATAGGGGAGAACGGGGAGGAGAATTTCTTCATTTACTGAATTAAATCCCCATGACACAGAGCATCAGGTATAGGTGTGAGCGATGAGACGGGTGGGGCATTAGTGGTCCCACCATTTGTGTGAATGGTCCTGGGTCGGAAAGAGCACTGGTGTGTGTTGAAAACAATGGGATCGAGGTGTATAATGGGATGGAGACATAGCATTGTGTTGCGACATCTGTATTTGAGTATGCAAAACATTGCCAGATATGCTGATTAATAATAGCCAGCTGATGAAGATACCACTTAGGCTGTGTGTGTGCCCTGGCACCAGTGGGTTTTTTGAGGGCGTTACAGGGGTAAGTACAGGCTTACAGCAAGCTGCTCAAAAGGGCAGAAAACCACCCAGGTGTGGAGGTGACAGTCATATCGATACTGGTGCATTGCTGTGCTGAGTGCCATGTTGTGTTGAGGGAGTGAGTGCTAAAACCACATACCTTATTTCAACGAAGTCCATCCAAAGCCATTCGCTACCTTTAGACCATCCATATACTTCCATGTGCCTTTTCCCACTGTGTTGCCAACATCTTTTGGGAGGTGGGAGCCAAGCCAACATGCCCTTTGGATTCACAGACAGGCTTGCTGCGTGTGGTTTTCTTCTCACCAGCTCCAGCAGTGCCGATCGCCAAGCTGATGTTTTCGGTGCTACCCACAATAACTGAAAGATCTTTCCTGTGATATGAGAGTTGGTAATTGTGGTTGGCTCGTTCCTCTGGTATGTGTTCCCGTATTAACTTGAAATTTAATTTTTCGTCGGAGTGCTGCTGCTGCAGCCGAGGGAATGGCTCTGTCCCCTCCAGCCGTTCCCTCCAGGGTGAAGGCACCGGCTGCTGCAGCACTCAGACCCAGAACCCTTTCTCAGGAGCTGGTCTCAAAGATTGCTTTTCAGAAAGTGCATTGGTGCCGTAGCTCGACCTTCTCATTTAGTACATGCAGTTATGAGCAAATTGCAAGAGAAGCAAAGAAGAGGTGATGGGTCAGGACATGTCCCAGTCCTGCACTGGTTCACCCTGGTGGCTTTTGCATTGGATGGTGACCAAGCCAAGAAGTGCTTTTTCCCCCACTTGGAAGATTTGCTCCTGTAGTTTCAGTTGAAGCCACCAACAGCTCTAATCCTTCTCAAACCTTTAAAGACTGCTGTCAAATTTTGACATTTTTTGATGGGCAGACTGACCCTTGGAGGGCTTTTTGGAAATGCAGAGGTTGCCCTGAGACCAGAAATGACAAATTACTGGTGCTCCTAATTCCCATTGGCACTTCTCCCTATGTCTTTCCTATGAAGCTTCAAACTTCTACATGGAATTTGATGAGACCGATGTGAGGTGAGCTGATCTGGCCTGCTGCATGCTAAAAATACACTGGATTTGTATGAACTGTTTCACAAACCGTCAGTACTAAGCACAAACCTCCAGCGTTTGGCTGTTGAAACTGACTGCAGGCTGGGGACGTGAAGGAGGCAACTGCTTACAGAAACCACACCAGGCAGCATGTTGGAACCTGCAACCCGAATCTGGAGCTGCTGTGTATAAATAAACACATCCACCCTCCCTCTTATTTCTGACAACTACCTCCCTGAATAGTAATTTATTTTTTTTCAGTAGCTTGTTCTGCAAGCAGGTTTCCTCTTGCAGGTGTTTAGGAAGACCTCATCTTTATGTTAATTCAGCGTAACTATCAGTGCACAGACATTGATTGCGCTTGCGTCCTTCTGAGATGTGTAATTTTTCTTGAAATTCAGTCCAGAAAAACTGATACCAGCAACTGATGTATCTGTCACCTGAATCAGATGGGAAACTGCACCAAATTCGTGGTTGCCTCAAAAATACGTTGCTAGCCCTTGTTCTGCAGGGTGTAGCAACCACAAGTTCAGCTTTCAGGAGGGTTGCAGCTGTGGTCTGCAGCCTGGGCTCAGGTTTTCAGTGGCATTTGCTAAGTGTCGAGGGCTTCCTTGATATCATGTCTCCATTTGGATCAAGCAGTGCTAATTACAGCTAAACACAGTTACTGCTAAAACTGGCAGACTTGAATCTGTAGGAACAATTTTTTTTCTTAGTGATTGCTTCAGACACATATCTGCTTTGATTATATTTGGTCCCATGAAAGGATTGAGTTGATCCACATGTTGTGTCGACATGTGTCAACATGTAGTTGATCTACTCAAGAGTAGATCCTTCACATCAGGCAGATAACATATTAGATGATTTAAATGACTATTTTTGCAGCTCAAAATAGATCTTTCTCTGAGCAAGTAATGCTTACTAGCTCCATCCAAACCTGCCTTCCTCTGCTTGATCTATGTTGTGTAACAGATGCGAAGGCACATTACTCGCCACTGGAGAGTTTATCTACTCCTGGTCAGAGCAATCAGAGGAGATGACAAGTCCAGGAAGTGAAGATGTGGAGGGGATAACGTTCAGGCTCCTTCATCATTGCTGGGAGCCGGGAGATGCCTCTGAAGGATGGAGTGGTCTGGGGTTTCTTTTGTTTTCAATTGATGGTGTCCATTCCTGTTTTTTCACGGTGTCCTTCATGTTCATCTTAGCTTTTCATCCCCCCATCCTCACCATTTTGTGAAATTGTGTTAACAGAGAATATCCCTGCTATCTGATGGTGAAAGCAAACAGAGAAGAGCAGATGAAAAGTCTTCAGCAACCACAGCTTTGAGTGGCAGTGGCCTCCCTGTAGCACGGGAAGCTTCTATCAGTGACTCTGCAGAGATATTCAAAACTGTGGGTAGACCTGGTGGTAGAATTCCCTGCTTAAATAAGACAAGGAGAAGAAATTTAATCAGACCTGCTTTTGGTTTGTTGGTAAGGACACAAGTGCAACTGCTTTAGTGACATTTTTTTCATGGTACCAAATATTGAGGACACCGAAGCTGGAGGGGCCAGAGGAGAACATCTGGTCTCAGCTTATACAAACCAAAATCCATGAAATTATGGAATTGCACCCAAGAGGTTTCTTGTCCCAAGGCCTTACTGTGTGCTGTAAACCACATCCAGGTTTCAGGAATACATTCAGTCAGCCAGGTGCAGGTCACTGATGGGATTAGACAGGTCAGTGGTTACCAACACCGTTAACTTCTCATATCTCCTTTTCCAGAACTCAGTTCTCGTGATGTTATTTAAGCATTTTGTCATCCAAATCCCTGAAGTTCCCTGCTGAAAGCTAAAACAAATATACCAATCCTGTCAGGTCTTTCCTGGAGCAAAGCGTGGAAATCCCCTGTCCTCAGGCTGGCACCATCACCAGTATTTTCCTCTCTCCCTTGACCAGTGACTTTTCCTTTAATATTGCTGTCTAAATCTTCTGTGGCTTATGTAGTGATTAAAAAGAAGAAAAAAAAATTACATTTGCTACAGGAATTTGGCAAGCAATGCGTGGACGTCTTGCAGTTCCAGTCAGTGGTTAGACGGATTTGTCATGCTTATATTACACACATGTATGATCTTGCGGTGAGGAACCGTGGTGCTTGGTCAGGGGCCTGTTCCCTTTTCACACGGAGTCATTCTGAGTGCAAACAGATATTTAGAAGGGGTTTTGTATGTGGATGTATACAGGGGGATAAGGCAGGCTGGAATAACTAATTATTCTCTGGGAAACCAGAGTACTAACAAGTGCTGTGCTGCTTTATCCATGATGGTTTTAAAGTAGATATGTTTTATGGGGAGCAATATCTGGTAGCAGGTGAACTACTGCAGTTGGGGAGAGACAGACAAGCTTTTGATGCGTAAATCCTCCAGTTCTGAGACAAAATGCCTTATCCGTTTTACAAGTTCAGTCAGTTGCTCTGAGCATCATCCAAATATAACACCACTTTGAGTGAGAGAGAGGACAGTTGGTACCTGTGGAGCTGAGGGATGTGCTTACTGGAGAAGAAGGTAAATTATTTCCTGGGGAACATGGAAGGGTTGTCTGGGGACCAAGAAGGAGGACAGTTATACACCATTGCTCAGTGACAGTGAATTTAATTCCTAATCTTGCTTATTGAACGTGTTTTATAGATATCTATCAAGGTTGATGTGTTTTGCAAGACACATACCTTTTCTTGCCGGTGCCTTTCTCTGTTACCCAGCTGCTTCTGCCCAGTGTATGAGTTGGCTCTGTTGTAGTGCAGGAGTAGGGTGGTGTACAGGGTGAAGTGTACTGTATTTGGGGAGATGAATTCTGTAATGCATGGGGTTTTGCTGCTGCAAAGAGCATTTGTGGGGACGGGGGCTGTGTGTGAGCAAACATTGCATCTTGGCCAGGTTCTGCTTCCATTTGATGTGGTTCATGTGCCTTGATGAGCAATTCAGCAAGTTTGAGGAGCTCTTTGAAGAGGGAGGGGAGAAGCTCTTTAAAGTAAAATGCTTCAAATATAGATGGAGATTATACTACAATAAATCTGTGTTTTACTTCAGCGTGGTGCTTTCCTTTCCCCGTTGCAAGGTGCCTTGCTGGTACAGCTTGCTGGCTTGACTGCACCTCACTTAGCAGATGTTCTTGGCAACGTCAGGTCTTACCTTAGGCTGAGCTTTGAGGAAGCATAAGGTCAAGCTGCTGTAGTTCCAGAGGAAGTTTGCAGGTTATAAGTTCAACTAGACTTGGTCCTTTAAAAAAATTTAAAAAGAAAAAAAAATAATCATGTGAACTGCGTCCAGTCTCATACAGGGGGTTGGAGAAGTCAACAAGGTTGTGTGAACAAGACCATGCCACTAAGGAAGCCAGATACTCAAGCACCTTAGTATTTGCAAAAGACCTTGTATTTGAGACCACCTAGTTCTGAGAATTAAATGCTGCTGTCCCCACCAAAAAGGTGGATATTGTGGTATCTAAGCTGATATCTGAGCTTCTGAGCAGGAAGGTCTCTGCAGCTGCAGCCCATTTTGGATTAGTTATTGCGTGTTACTGTGTACAGTGTTCCTCCTTGCAAAGAAAAGTTAAGGGGGCGTGAGAGCTCTGCAGGATGAGGGGGAAAAAGCTCTGGAACCACAGAATCATAGAACAGTTCAGGTTGGAAGGGACCTTCAAAGGTCATGTAGTCCATCCTCCTCTA
Source organism: Limnodromus scolopaceus (assembly GCA_028565335.1). Lineage (NCBI taxonomy): Eukaryota > Metazoa > Chordata > Aves > Charadriiformes > Scolopacidae > Limnodromus > Limnodromus scolopaceus. The sequence goes on along the minus strand of JAOXNO010000033.1, from coordinate 43,452,330 downwards.
CAACAAGGAGGGACACCTTCAACTCGATCAGGTTGCTCAGAGCCCTGTCCAACCTGACCTTGAATGTTTCCAGGGATGGGGCATCTACCACCTCTCTGGGCAACCTGTCTCAGTGTTTCGCTACCCTCATTGTAAAAAAATGTCTTCCTTTTATCTAGTCTGAATCTACATTCTTTTCTTTTAAAACCATTACCCCTTGTCCTATCGCTACAGTTCCTTTTTAAGTCTGTCCCCTGGTCTAGAGATTTGGCAGCAAGAAAAATGATTTGAGTAACTGTTGAAGCTGCATTGAGTTGTTCAAGAGAGCGGTGGGTCAGGATCCATGTTGTGTTGGTGCATTTTAATCTGTGCAAGAACATTTGGAGAGGTGTGCTCAGTGATGGGCAGGAGGAAGAAGTGATGAACATTGAGCAGGCACTTGTCTAGATGCCCAGTATCTCAATTCCTTCACCCCAAAGATGAACTTGTAAGATACAGACATGGTAAGGCAGATGGCGGGACATTGTGACCCAGAACAGTGTGAGCTTAAAGGATCTGGAGGGAAAAAGTTAAATATGAGCAAAAAGCAAATTATCTGGAAGAGCTGGAGCTCTTCCAGATAATGCTTCCCTTCAATGATTCCTCAAACCAGAATGTGCAAGTCAGGAACTCAAGGTATGGCTCCTGGACCTGGGGGTCCTTCTGGAGGGCTGTGTCAGGAGTGGTGGCATTGCTTGGGTGTTTTCTTCAGAGTCTGCATCTTCTAATGAAATGTGCAGCTTGAGCCATTTGGAGAGGACAGGTATTCTGCTCATGCACTCTCCTCCCCTTGCTGGGCCAGGTGTTCTCTTACAGACACCAATTACAGTCAAAAAACATTCTGAAACTCAAGTTGCAATGGATCACCACCTTCAGCTGCAGGGGCACTGACTGTGCACATCAGGCCACCTCCTTCGATTGTCACCACTTTTTAAAATACTGCTGTTGAAGAAAGGCAGAGCCCTGGTGCTGCAGCACCCTGTGGGTGCTGGGGTGCAAGGAAACCTCAACACCCTTGCTGCTGGTGCTCCTGCCAGAGCTCAGAGGCTCAGGTCCGATGTCTGAGAGCTCAGACATGCATTGTGCATAATGAAGATTGGTTTCCTCAAACAACCCGTCTCAGGAAACAGATTTTCTGCTCTTCAGCTGCCAGCCCAGCCCCTTGGGTTGCAGCGACGCAGCCCAGCTCCCACTGCGCCCAGCCTGGGTTGATTGCTAACAGACATCCATGGGCACAAAAGCAAACTGGGAAGCCCCATATACCACTGGTTTTGAGCCAGTTTCTCCATGAAAGATTGGCTTTGCTGGGGGATGCTGCCTCCTTCTCTCGGTAGCTCCTTCCCCAGTTATGCTGTTTTGCTTTGGAGACGAATATGTTAAGTTCTTTTCCTGAGCACCAGCCAGAAGCTCGATCGAAACCTATTTAATAGCTATTTCTTTATTTTTATGTGCTCTGAGTAGGGCCTGAAATGTATCATTTGGGAAGATGTTTTAGTGAGATGTTGGATGGCAACCCACTTTCTCTTCTGCATTAACTGCTTTAAAACATCTACTCCCTGGTTCAATTTTATTTGCCCTTTAATAATAACAGATAATATCTGCTAGACATTAGTTTTTTCATCCCTCAGGCAGGTGTTTAAGAGTTTTCATTGTTTCTAAAGTGGCTGTTTCTGTGCTTTTTGAACGGCTGTGAGCTTGCTGAAGACGATGATTAATCTTTACCAAGTGCTTAATTGAAAATGCTGTTAAAGTGATGTGATGCAGATCATCACCGGGATGCTCAGAATCACCTCTGGTCCACATACTGTGCTTTGAATATCTCTGCTTCATAAATATAACAAAAGCAGCCCTATATTTTGAGCATTAGCAGAAGGAGAAGCTCTTCTTCAGTGGTTCGCGATCTTGGTTGTAATGAAATGACTTTACTTTCTTATACAGCAATCACGATAATTTAATAAGCTTTTCTAAGTCACAGAAGGAAAGAAATGTCGCGAACTGGTTTGCTGCTTCTCTTCACCATGAGCCAGACTTCTCCTTTTAAAAGGAAAAGTACTATTTAAAACCTGCCCTGTGCCTTTTAGCATCTCCAGTTGAGGTATTTCATCATACACCTATTTTTATTAACAGGTTGTGAAAGAAAACCAAGCACTCTTCCTTAGGCATCATTACTTTCTTCACTCTGAGCTCATCGTAAGTGCAAAATATTTTCTGTGCAAGCTAAGCAGAAAGCAAAAGTAACCACGGCTAAAGCCTTTCTATGGGATAGGAAAACGAACTGAGTTCTGGAAAATGGAAATGTGGTGTTAGTGCAGCCTTGGAGTGAGAGTGGTGGGGATGGCTCCATCTGGCTTTGATAGACGTCTACGAAACCTGACGTCAACGTGAATTCCCCTTTGCCATGATTCTGCTTTTAATTAAAAAGTCAGAGCTGTTAAAAGGGACTCACTAAAGAGTTTGGGTAGATTTATGCCTAACTGTTGATGAGATTCTTTAATTCAGATTCTGAATATGCTTTAAAGTGTTCAATCTTAAACTAATACAGATTTTTAAAAATTCAATGCTCCCTTCCATCCATCTGTTGCCCCAGCCCTTTTTCTTCATGAGAGCCGAATAGATCTCTTAGATGTTTATGGTGGGTAACAGACTATTAACACTAATTGTGCATGTGAGGGTGACGGGGAGCCATGCTTACTGGCCACAAGAAACAAGGTCACCAGCTGTGTCTTTCTTCAGGATACTAGGGACATGCACGGCACGGCATAGGATGGTAACTGAGAAGTGCAAGACTCACAGCAAGATAACTTTCAGACCCTTTCAGCTGCTGAGCTGCCATGGTCTTTATTCTTGGGAGCAAAAGGATGGAATAATTTTCTGTTATGCAATTTTTTAAATGTATATTTGGAGGGTTTCATCCCACAAGTTGTAATTTTTTTTCTAATCTGGCTTTAACATCTGTATTTGGTAAAATGTGCTACTTTTTAAGCATTTATATCAGTGACTTTTATTTTACGACTAAACCAGTTTTGATGTGAATTGTCCAACTTCTGGTTTGGGGAGGAGCAAAGTTATTTTTTCTCACCAGTCCACATGGCATTTAGTCTGACTGGAGCACGTGGCCACTGTTATACAGAAAACAAAACTCTCTCTTTGACAAATTCTTCCCTGCATGACTTCAGTAGTTAAAGCTGGTTGAAGAGTTGGCTCGAATCTCCGGTCCAAGGACTCCCATGCCGTAAGCTAAAAGTTGTTTGTGTTTAAAGATGCTACTTCTATTTTGGTAGGAAAGTATGCATCATCAAGAAGTATTTCTTCTCACTAGCTGCATGCTCATCACAGAGTACATACAGTTTCCAGAGGGACAGCTTCTGAAATAACCCACTGAGGGCACAAAGCAGCCACAGACCCATAGAACAGTGCAGGTTGGAAGGGACCTTCAAAGATCATCTAGTCCAACCCCCTTGCCATAGGCAACGCCATTTCAACTTGATGAGATTTCTTAAAGCCCCTCCAACCTGATCTTGAATGTTTCCAGGGATGGGGCATCTACTACCTCTCTGGGCAACCTGTGTCACTGTTTCACCACTCTTATTGTAAAAAATTCCTTCCTTCTGTCTGGTCTGAATCTACCCTCTTTCAGCTTAGAGCCATTACCCCTAGTCTTCTAGTCTTATTGTAACAGGGCCTACTAAAAAGCCTGTTCTCATCTTTCTGATGAGCACCCCGTAAGCATTGAAAAGCTGCAATAAGGTCTCCCCAGAGCCTTCTCTTCTCCAGGTCAAAAAAAACCAGCTCTCTCAGCCTATCTTCATAGGAGAGATGTTCCAGCCCTCTGATCATTTTTGTGGCCCTTCTCTGGACCCACTCAAACAGGTCCCTGTGTTCCCTTTACTGAGGACTCCAGAGCTGGACACAGTACTCCAGATGGGGTCTCAGCAGCATGCAGCAGAGGGGCAGAATCACCCCCCTCGACCCTCCTGATAGTGGGACCAAGCTGGATGCTCCCCAAAAGCAATGAGCAATGTATTGTGTAGCAGAGGTTGGGTATCATTGAGAGGTTAGTGACTGATCAGATGGTGTTTGAAGAATATTGTTGGCTGAATGAAGTCTGACGTGTTGCTGAATAGTAATTTTCATCTTGTACAGTGAAACATTGGATGCTGTATCTCATCAGTCAAAAAATGCCAGGGATATTTTTTGTTTGATTTAAATAGGCTAGGATGCAATGAGGACCCACACTAGCAGGGGCAGGCTGCTAGTGGTTAATTAACCTGTTAGACACGTGAGGATGTGGAAGGGATGTCTGGATGTAGCTGGTAAGACCAAGAAAGCATCAAACAAACAGCCATTGCCTCTGCATCCAGGGATGTGCTCTTGAACCAAAGTGCACAAGTTAGCAATGCGGAGAAGAGTGAAGCAATTTCCCCCCTAAAAATTAATGTAATATTAGAGAGGATGTATGCAGGGGCTGAAGAAACACCCGTACAGTTACATTTCCATTACTGTCATCACCTTCCTCACATGAATCAAGATAGTCGAGGAGGGAAGGGCGGAAAACTGGGTGAGCGGTAGGATGAACTGTTGTGAAAGCCACCATCTCCACCAGCTGACAATCTTGACAATCCTGCTCCTCTTACCTCGGCATTGTACATGCTGTCCTTATGAGTATTTCTAGAGGGATTTACAAAGCTGCTGAAGTGATTTGAGTGCTCAGAAGTATTTGAATATCCAAGTAAGTATTTATCTGCAATTAAGGTCTTGTGAAAATATTGTGAAACATGAGCCATCATCTGAGTCCTGCTTCCCTGTCTGTCAAGCTGGCAAATACCAGGCTTTGATTGTCTCTTGTCCCGGTGGATTAGAGCCATCTCCTTTTTTTCTTTGCACAGAGGATCCACCAAAGCATCTGGGACTGTGCACAGGCTGTTGCAGCCCTGAACAAGCAGCAGAAAGGCCCATCTCTGCAATTTTCATGCTCGCCAGTGCCTTTTGTGAGATGGTACCAGCTTCAGTACTTCAAAGAAAGGTGTCAGAAATGCAAAAATGAGCAATTAAGGATTAATCTGCTTGTGGGGATCGGTATCTGCCTCCCCCCTCCTGATTGCGCTGTAAATTAGTGGTTGACTTGAGCACTGTAGTGTAGCTATTTATACCTCGAAGGTTTGAATTATAGCTGTGTAGATTATATCATCCCTTTGTTTAATCCTTTTTCCTTTCTTCTGTCATGCTTTTGACCTCAGTGATTTTCAAAGCAGTCAGATTCACTTCCTATGGTTTTTCTTGTGATGATATTTGTATCCAGGAAAGGGGAGGAGAATTTAGATGGCTTTTTCTGTACCATTTTATTTTCTCTAATGCTCTCCCTTACTCATTTCCTCATTTGACAGCCCAGTCTTTTTTTTTAACCTTTTCACAGGTTTTCATACTGCAACCTTCGTAGCCTTTCTAGGGCTCTTTATTTTCTAGGGCTTCAAAATGGCATGCACAGAGATAGGGGATAACCTGGGTGAAATTGCACCTTATGGGCTTGAACGCTTCACAAAAAGCTTCAGAAAGGAGGTCTGCTGCCACGCACCTGCCTGCTTGTTGGACCTATGCCTCTCCTCCATTCCCCCCCACCAAGGAACAAGCGAAGCGAGGGAGGGTATTGTTGCTATTGGATTTATTGGCTGTGATTTTGCAAATAAATGCTTTATAATCACTTCCTTGCTGAGCCTCGCAGCCAAGAAAGGGAGACGTGCAGCGAAGGAAGGACAGGCTGTCTGCTTGTGCTCCGGTTTTCCCTTTGGATTTGCATTTCTTATTTCCAAGACTGTTTTCTTATAGCCCTCTAGTGTATTTAGAATACGTATTTTTTCTTATAGCTCTCTATAAGTTGCATTTAAAAAAAAAACCCCAAAGTTGGCCCCAGGCCAGTGACTGCAGTGGTTCCTGGCTCTTTGCTCTGTCAGTACAATTTGGTTGTTCCCGTACTTCCCATCCAGGAGAATCTGTCAGAAAAATAAAGGGGACAGGAGACGCGGACATGCTGAAGTCAGATGAATATTTTTAAATATTAGACCATGCTGTGCAAGGGTGGGAAATAAACTTTGCTGCTAATGCAAGTAGATAGTCACACCGTAGTGCGAGCTTCCCACCCATCCCGTTTGACGGGGAATTCCTTCCTAGAGCAGCCCTTCCACCAAAAAATTTCCCTTTGGCTTTCAGACCCTTGTATAGCAAAACTTTTTATTTGGCAAAGTGCTAAAAGGACTTACGCACATGGTTAAATGTTTTAAACAAGAAGGAATAGAAATAGCCAGCCAGCAAAACTCTTGAACATGAGCATAGACCTTTGAAACTTGTTGAGCTGAGCCGCTCACCAGTGGTAGTGATCATGGAGGCAGTAGGAACACTCGTGTGACGGGAACAGCCTTTAATTACTTGTAATACGACCAAGCTGAATGCATCATCTCCAAAAGAGGGAATGTTGCCTGTTAACATCCAAATGTTAGCAAACCCAAGAGGGCAGTTTCAACCATTTGCCATAATCTTTCCCCATAACTTCTTTTTTTATATGCTGTCCAGACTTACCTGGAAATGGAGAACTTGCATTTAAGTTTAATTTGGTAATGAAGAGGAACCTTAAAAGTGTAGGCTGAGAAGGTATCGTCATTTATATATATAATTGTTGTTTATTTACCTTTTTGTGTTAGTTGGACAACTGAGAGGCAGGATCCTGAAGTAGCAGGAGAGCTCTTAGATCAAATAGGTAATTATTTTGTTAAAGTTTGAGAATTTCCATTGTGATTAAGCCCAAAATAACAATCTATTTGAATAACTTAGAATAGTTAGCACCAACAGCAGGCCATCAAATAGATGGATCAGGGTGCAAAATTCTGTATTAAAAATTGCTGGGAAAAGCACTGGCAGTTTGGATTTGACTTTTCCAATCAAGGCTTTCTTTAGGATGTTTTCAGTCAAAGCCATTTGTGAGGCCCTTTACTGGTATATGCCATAACCGTCAGCCTGATGGATATTTGGGGGTTCGTTTGTCTCTTGCAGCTGTTCCAGTTTTTGTGAATAATAGTATTTTTTTGGAGCAACATTTCAGACCTTGGTCCTACTTTTTCCAAGCTGCTGCCCACAATCTGGCCAAAAGTCAGCCTGTCTCTTTCTCAGTGCCTATTCAGTGTATTTAGGTGAAGTGGAACCTATTGCCCGCTGCAGAAGAGCCAGTGGTTGGATAAACCCAGATCCTGTGTCTGAAATTGAGTTAGGAATATTCATCAGGCAAAGCCGGTATCGTAGCCTGCATTTTCATATGTCTGGGGAGTGTTGCAAGCAATTAGACTGGTCTGATGGGATGGGTCCCTTTCCTCTCTCCCTGTATCCCAACCTTTCTCCTTTTTTATTCTGCCTTCCTTCCCTCTTCCCCAAAAAAGGAGGGGGGAAAGGAAAGCAAAGTAGCTTGTATGGATAGAGGGGAGGTGTAATTATGAGCAGTGGGACCAATTTAAAAATGGAAGATTTCAGAGAGACTCAAGACTTTCTTTGACATGTTGGGCTTTTTCATAGAGGATAAAAGGAAAATAAACTAATTTATTCCTAAATTGTAATTCCTTTTTGGTATTAATTGGTTTAATTAGTGTAGTTCATAAATGCACATATGCAGGGGAGAGAAGAGGACTGCAAATTAAAATGAAGAAATTTTCAAAAGGAAAGTCTTGATAAGAAAGGCTTCCTGGCAGTGAGATGTTTCAGGCTGCAGGGATAAATAATATCCCAGGAGAAGAGGTGGAAACTCCATCGCTTTGGACTTTTATAAGTGAGACTGGATGGAGTAATTCATGAAGTTTCTTGTAGGGAACAGTCTTTTGCTCCATGGTGGGTAGGACAAGATGATCTAATCGATCTCTTCCCTGTCCAGTTCATATGGTTTTCATTTCCTTCTGCTGAGAGGTGGGGAAGGGAGGTGGACTGGTGAGGAGTCTGGTGGTATTAAGGGATTGGTCATTTGTTACAGGGTTAATGTTTTTCTGGGCTGTGATTCTGCTACTCCAAAATATTTCAAATTAAAAAGGACTTTTTAGGCCTTGCTCTGACTATTTCTAGATGTAGAAGGGTGTAACCATCTTAGCGATTATTGCTCTACAGCTTTCCTGAAACCACAGTTGAGACATCTCCCAAAACTGTTTTGTGTCAGTAGGGTGTCAGCTCCGGAGCTCAGTAACTGAATACTGTTTCACTGAGATTTGAATGGCTTTTTCTTTGCTTTCGCCCATAAGAAATCCTATATCGTATTTCATCCACAGTCAGAGCTCTGAGAACGGCTCAGAATGTAGCTGGCTATCTCCTCTCTTCTGACCTTGGTCATCATGGAGATTGGTGTCGAGAAAACCTTTTGAAGCATGTTAGTATTTTACTTTCTTGTAACGCTAAATTACGTGGCTAATGGCTCTTGATATGTTGTGGCTGAATCGTGGTTTGAAGGCTGCAAGTGGTCTACCACCGGCCTTATTTATCTACCAAGGTGGTTGCTGTTTCTATTTATGTGAAGAAAAGCAAGGATATATGACTGTATACAGATTTCTGAGGAGGAATGGAGAAATCTGAGATTAATTTCTTACCTAGGAAGGGTGGCTTTGCAGTCAAGCTGGAAATTTTGTGATGGCGGAAATGGCTATAGGACCTGGGAGGATGGAAAAGACAGAAGAGTGGGCTGTGACCAGTATTTAGGAAGAAGATAGATTAAAGTTTGGTTTGATGCTAAATGTGAAGGTTGGAGCAGGGACTATGAGGACTGCAGAGTGACAGATAGAGCAATAACTTAAGTAGCTTGGGTCTGCGGTATGGTCGAGCAGTAGGATGCTGGGTTTGGGAGTTCAACCTAAGCCCTGCGGGGCTCGTATGCAAATCCTGTGCAAGAAACCCTTGTATTTTATGCCCAGTGGAAGGAAGATTATTCATTACTTCTCTGAAGAGTGGCACTAGCTCGCTGCAGTTCCTGACTTCCTGACTCAAGGACGAGGTTATATTTGTCCTTGAAACATCGATGCACATAAACACAGTTTACACGTGTCTAAATTTGAGGCCATGTGAACTATAATGTCCATCTTTATTTGGTTCTATGATATAAGGCTCATATTTCCTTGTTTCAAGTCTGAGAAGTTGAACCACAAATATTGGGATCATATGACCATCTCTGGTGTCCTCTCCTAAGCAAAAGCCTGCAGAGACCTCCCCCAGGTCCATGCTCATGAGCAGGATGCACTAAGAACACATTCATCCCCTTAACAAGTGCAAGGTCAGATTTCTGATGGATCTGGTTTCTTCTCTTGGAAGAGGAGATGGCTTTTCAGGAGGAAAGGTCCCTTCTCCTCGACAGTGATTTTATTCCCCTAACAACTTTAATTCCTTCTGAATTCTCCCAGTTGTGAGGAACAGCAGAAGTTGGATGCTGTGTAATCTCCAATCCCCTGCCAGTTTTGCACTCCTTCTCTCAGCATTGATTTTTAATCTTTTTTATTATTATTATTTATTTTTGGTTTTTCCCCCAGTATCTTAAAGGACATTTTCATCTTCCCTGGCAGAAGGAGTATTTTTCTGGGACTACTATTATATCAAGTTTTGCTCCTTGTCTAAGATTTATATAAAAAATAATCATAACAGCAATGGAAATGCAGCTTTGGTATTTTCCTCTTAAACTACCTGTTCACTTATAGTACGTGAGCTGCAGCTTTGCTACCACTTCAGACCCAAAATGCAAATATAATTGAAGATCACGTGGAAATCAACCCAACCATTTTCTGATCTCCTGTGTGAAGAGCGAAGGTGTACAAAGGGAAAACCATTGGCAAATGTACTGGAATTTCAAAATTAGCAGAAAATAATGAAGCATTTGTGGGCTGCTGTCACATTGATTGCCTGGGCAAGGCAGTGTGATCTTGGTGTGTTGCTTCAGTTTAGACAATGCTTAGCAACATAATGGTAATTTCATTAAAGTTATTTCAGTATCAAAACTGCAACACAATAAAGATAGAATTTTTTTTCCTGATAAGAGTTTTGACCAAGGTTTCCTTTTATCCTGCAACTTTTAAATAATTGGCCCACTGGCTCTTTGCTTTTGTTGTACTCGGGATATTATAAACTTAGATTGTTTTGTAAACCGCTAATTTTAGACACATCTTGATGCTTATTGTTCCCTTCACTGCGCTTTTTTAATACCATGGCAGAACTTCTGCAGAGAAGCGGAAATCATCTGTGTCCTGAGACTCTTACATCTAGACTGGATGAAGGGCAAGATAACGCAGCCAGAGCAATCACCCACCAGCCTTTTTTAAAAAGTCACTTTGCCTTCCTAATCCAAAGTTCACCACTAATTCCTTTTGCCATGATATTAGGAAACGGAAATTGGATGAAAATCATAAATGTACCTATACTGAATGAGTCTGAAATCAGAAGCAGCTTTCCAAATCAGTAGGTATGTATAATAGCCAACGCAGGCGTTACAGATACAATTGAGTTGCTAAGGCAGGGCTTTCCAGTAGTGCCTTGTATAGCCCCGTATCGTCTAATTATTCCGCTTCAGTGTAAGTTAACAATGAAGAAAAGATAAAAGCTTGGCAACCCGTTTGCTTAGAGGGGTCAATTTATCCCAGCTCTTTGTAGGGCAGTGTAATTTTAGGCTTTTACACAGCGGATAACACCGTCCCCCCTGCAGGAACACACACTGCAGCGCTTCTGTAAATAGGTCAGGAGAGGACGGTGTGTTGTATGGTGTGGAGAGTGATGACGGAATCCTACCTTGTGAATTATTTTTTCTCAGAGAAAATAAGATGGTTTTATCCTTATTCACCCAGTTTGTAAAAAAAACTGGGTCAGTTGGACAACTGCTCGTGCCAGCAGCATGTTTCAGTGTGCTGCATTTGGGATGGGAAGGTTCACAGAGCCTGGGATTAACGCTTTGTTCAGCAGCAGCAAGGAATAATGTCTTTTTTCCCCCCAATAGGAACAACATCTGAAATAATATATCGCAGGTATTTTGAACATTATTCCAGTATACTGGGATCACTTGGCATGGTTTATAAACCAATTCTAGGGCTGTTTATTGGCTCCAGCACTTCTGGTTGACCTTGGATCTCATCTTTGGACGCAGTTTAATCCCCATGACATCCAAAAAGAAGAATCTCAGTTTTCTTTGCTAACTTCTGTACTTTCTAATACTGCAACAAATTACAGCTGTTGGGCATGGTCAAGGGCTTGGCTACAGTGGCAAAGGACTCAGCAATAATGGGGTGAAGTTCCTCATTCCTCCTCTCCCCACCGGCAGGCTACTAATTACTCAAGGAGGAAGTAGGAGGACTCTGGAAGGCAGAGCGTTGGCAATCAGATGCCAAGGTAAATATAGGCTGGGCCTTGCCTTTAACCAACTCAGGGCCATCACGATTACACGAGGAGTCCTGCTTGAAGACAGCTGGGATGATACGCCCTGAGGTTAACAGACGGCTTTGAACATCCACAAGCAAAGCGATGGAAAACCCTGGGAGCACGCTTCTCTTCCTCCATATTGGAGCAAGCAGCAGGCTGGGACATATCCTCCCAGAGCTGCTAAAGAGCACTTAGGATCAGGGCACTACAAAGGATCCATAAAAAAGAAAATAAAAATCCACTTAATCAATGCAGATTTTCCTCCAAAAACCACATGGTAGATAGATGGACGTGTGGGGAGGGTAAGAAGTTGAATTGGAAACCTTTAGTTCTTCTCCCCCCCAAACCACAGACATTGCTGGTGGGCATGGGATAGCCAAATGCCAGAGATGCTTTTCATTTTGCAGACTTGCTGGGGAAAAGGAAGGAAAAAAAGGCCACTGCTGTTAGTCCGTTTTGCGGGAATGCTGGGGCTCAGCTCAGCAGAGACTTAGCTCCTCATTGTGGTTGCTTCATTTCCCAAGTTGAGCTTCTTTCATCTAGCACAACCAAAGTACTTCCAGAGTAAGACTTTAAATCAAATTTTCCTCTTCCAGTAAAACATGAGGGTCATTTGAGGATGACCCAGTGCAATGCCACTAAGTAGAAGCAGAAGAAGGAGCTCATTAGGCCTTTTTTCTCTGTCCTTCCTCTGCTTCTTGGCGTCTTCTGCACTGGCACTCAGGTTACATGGCCAGAGGCTCCAGCACAAAGGATCGAGCCCTCAATTTGCTCAGCCTCCATCCCCATTAACGCCTCTCCTTGCTGCCACCTCTCCAGTTACTGCTCTTTCTCATCAGACGCTTGCCACTCCCTCCCAGGAGCCTCCTTTGATCCTTGCGCTGGTTTCCTCTATAAAATGGGTGGAAAGAGGCTGAATGGCAACTCCTTTGGGCCAGTAGAGGGAAGGTGGGTATACAGCAAGGCACAAAAAAAAAGTGGAAACAATAGCTGGTTCCTTGAATCCAAAGCTTCTGTGCAGCAAGGAAGGATGTAGATGATGGTAAAGACCAAAGGCTGGGACTCGGGACACCTCACCATCCTTGGTTTCTCAGCTTTTCACCTGCTTCCCAGCCAGGCTCCCTGGCTGCCCGTCATGGAGAGGAAGCAGTTCCTCATACCATAGGTGTGATTCGGGGAGTACTTTGCTCCAGGGACCCACTTGCTGTGACCAAGAGGCGCCAAATTTCCCTTCTCCTCCTGCTCCAAGTCCTGTGTTTGCTGCAGGGCTTGTGCAACTAAATGGCCCTGAATGCTCCTGTGCTTGTGTGACTCATCTTTTTACCTGCCAAACTGTTGAACCCCCAATTTTGGTGTGCTGCATCACAACTTATAATATCGCATGTCTTTTGAAATGGAAAAGAAGCCAAAAATGCCCCACAGGAGGGCATGAGGACCTTGTGGGACTCAGACACAAGCCAGGCGCAGTGCTGGACAGCAGGGACAGAACCTGCTCCAGGTGGGCTGATCCTAAGCAGCGGGGTTACTTTGAGGGGCTGCAGATCAATCCTTGGTGGATGCCTTTGCTGGGTAGATATAGCTAGAAGAACCTCTTGCCAAGTTGGTTAATATTTTTGTAGCTGAGTACATCCTCAATTGGCAGTAAAGGTCCAGCTGAGTTTGACTGCTTTTGGCACCGTGTCTGATGTGGTTTAAGGATGACAGTTGATCCCAGGGTACCTGCACAGGTACTTGTCCCAGGAAGCTGCCTGGCAGTGGGACCATTTACCTGGTCCTCAAACATGAGATACAAAGTTGGGTACTTCCCTGCAGCAGTGAAGCGGGAGGGGGAGATGCCAACTGCACACTGTGCTTCTGGTAGCTGCTCTCTGACTTAATAGGAAAACACTGACCGCAGAAAACACGTAATATTTTTTTTCTCTGCATTTTCCTGAAATCTGTTGAACTGCTTTGCCTGTAGAGGGAGAAGAGGAGGGGTGATATGGGGGATGGGGAGGAAGAAATAATGGTGTCTCTGTTCATTGAAATTCTCCTAAGAGTTTGTTTTGGTTTTTTCCCCTCCAAACACATAGATCTGATCTGAAAATCCAGGGCTTAAAAGCACAGATGTTTAGTCTGACACACAAACATGGCATCTTTCCAGCAAGTGAAACAGCTTTGCCGCTGGTGCGTTCAGAGGAGCTAATCTGGGATGAGAGGAGTTAAAGCTGCTCAGCAGTAGCTACATCCTTGAACCGGGTCACCGTAACTGTCCTTCTCTTCCCTTCAGGTGAAGGGGTTTTTGCCTTTGTAGTAAAGCACCTTTCAGAGATGTAAATGCTGCTTCTGTCCCTCAAAGTGTCCTCTGGGGCAGGGGGAGAAACAGTGATGGGAATGTAAACCAGACACCGTGTCAGATCTTGGGAGATGGTTTTCATGGGTTTTATCTCCGTGCCCAAGTAGGTCAGGGGGAAAATGGTATTGGGTTAATTCCATCTGTATGTAAATATCATAGTCAGAAACGTGTTGGAGTGTGAGTAAAAGTGAGTATAATGGACAAGAAATTATAGAAAATCCAGGCACATGCTTCCTCCAATATCCTAAAGTTCCCATTAGTTGTTGTAATTCCTTCTTTGGTTGAGGCATTTGCAGCTCTTCAATTTTCCTTAAGGTATCTGGAGGAATCACACCATTGCCTGCTATCCAGCAAGTACCTAAAAATTTCACTTCTTTGCTTGGTCCCTGGCATTTTCCAGGTGGAACCTCAATTTCTGCTTTATTTAGTGCTTGCCACACCGCCACTGCCGCTTCCCCCACTGTCTCAGGAGAAGTTCCCCCAGTCAGAATATCATCTATATATTGGTACAGTTTCACATCTTGGGGGAGTGTCTTTTCTCTAAATCAGCTACGACTTCAGAAGTGCCCGCTCGTGCCCCAGCGGAGACCGGTTACTGCGGTACGTTGGTGATCTTTGACTCGGGGAGTGCGGAGGCTGCGCGGAGCACCCGCACTGCCGCTTCCCCGTTTCTGCACGGGTTAAGGTCTGTGTTTGAGCCAAAGGACCACACGCTGCTGCCCGGCAGGCACCAGCTTCGGCCGTTTAAAACATTGAAACCTAAAATATTTTCATGATGAACTTTAATTGCAAAACAAGTAGAAAACATGCATTTCTCACCTGGGAGCCATAAACGAACCTTAGCAGTTTGACGTAGATCAGTTCCCCCGTTCAGACCTGTGATTCTAACTTTTTGCCATCCAGATCGCATGCCCAGCTTCTTGGCATCTTGTTGTGTTAGTAGCGAAATTTGTGCTCCTGCATCTATTAAAAAATTTACTAATTGTCTTTGAGGACCAACTGGAATTATTAAGTATGGACCATCATTGTTTATCCACTGATAAGCCTCTACTTAGTAGTTAGCCTCTATTCTTAATAGAAAAGAATATATGATTCTATGATTCTATTCTACTTTCCAGACAGGCAGGCCCAATTGTCTTCTGGACATCCCTTGTTTTTTGACTTTGTGTCCTGCAATTCCTCCTTAAGAGGGAGAAGGGGATTATTCCCCTTCAAAGAAGTTGAAATACGGTTTTTGTTTTCACCATTATCTCCTTTCTGGAATGCTTCAGTCAGACTCAAGATAATGCCAGTAGGCTGACCTTGAATCGCGGCTCTGGGAATGCCTAGTGCTAATGCTTTCCTCCACAATTCGTTCCTTCTATGTGTTTGCAAGCTTTTATTTCCCTTTGATTTAATTCCTGTTCCCTGTTTCACAGGTCTTACTTAGTGATCTCCTCCACGGGATTTCTGGCTTGGTTTTTCAAGTGCTGCAGCATCCCAGCCTGCTTCAGGGCAGTAGCTAACAACATCGTGCATTAATTCTGCCCAAGGAGGAATTCTGCCTGGGAGGGTGACTGCCCTGTGTATTGGATTTGGTATCTCTTCTGATCTCATCCCGTTTTGAGACTAGTTGGGATTTAAGAACTGCTGGGGCTCCTCCAATCAGTGGTTCTAATCTTGTAAAATCTACTGTAGCAGAGGGTGGGACATCGTCTTGCCCTCATTCATGCATGGCTTGTATGCAAGCGACTTTTGTGACAGCTGTGGATAACTGACGTAGAGATTTAACGGGGATTAGGGTGGGCTCACCCTTCTCCATGGTGTCAACTCCTCCCACCCAATAAGCAGCTCGGCTGGTGATAGAATGGGGTGTATCTGCCGGGTCGGGTCTTAGATTTAAGAAAACTCCCAGACCCCAGTAGCTGCCGGCTTCATCCTGGTTTAACATTATTTGGTCACTGCCACTTAAGCGTACTCGCCACAAGTATTCAGTTTCAATTTCACCAGCGTTTCTACTATATATTTCTCTTGCAAATCTGCCAGTTGCAATGGATCCCAGGGGCTGGTTCAGGTAGTATGCCGGGGACCACCCCAAGGTCCCACAGTTATTTCTGTTTTGATAATGGGTCTGACTTCATATTCAGGAGGTGATTCTGCCCCTCTGCTCCGCTCTGGTGAGGTCTCCCCTGGAGTACTGCATCGTGCTCTGGAGCCCCCAACGTAAGAGGGACATGGACCTGTTGGAGCAGGTTCAGAGGAGGGCCACAGAGATGATCAGAGGGCTGGAACATGTCTCCTGTGTTCTCTTCTCTTCTCCCGGAGAAGAGAAGGCTTCAGGGAGACCTTATTGCGGTCTTTCAATAGTTAAAGGGAGTTTATGAGAAAGATGGAGAGAGGCTTTTTACCAGGGCCAGGACAGTGGTTTTAAACTGAAAGACTGGACATGAGGAAGAAATTTTTCTGAGATGAGGGTGGTGGGACACTGGGCTAGGTTGCACAGAGAAGCTGTGGATGCCCCATCATTGGAAGTGTTCAAGGTCAGGTTGGATGGGGCTCTGAGCAACCTGATCTAGTGGAAGATGTCCCTGCCCATGGCAGGAGGTTGAACTAGATGATTTTTGAACCATGCCATGGTGCTGTGAAAGCAAGATGAGTTTGTTAGGCTGGGCCACTGCACCCCCAAATACAGTTTTGGTCATCAGCAGCAGACTCTGTCTTGTATTTGTGCAGCAACAAGCTGCTACAGAAAGCGCTCTCTGTTGTTGTGTGCAAGCTCCTGTACCATTTAATGCCTGGCTAGGGGGGTCTCTTATTTAACGGCAATACTGAGGAGCCTTCTGTGTATTATGCTCCTAGACAGGGCATGATGGAAAAGGGTGGTTTTGTAGGAAAGCTGCTTTTCAAAGCCTTTTGAAAAGGCCGGGACAGCAAAGACTTTTAAAGATGGGGATGTCTCGGTTGCTATCCACTGCATTGCTGTAGAAATTAAAATATTTACCCTGAGTGCAGTGCTCCATCATTCTGGATAGGTTCAAAATTAATTTAATTTAGCATAATTTTGGTGGCTGTTTGGCCTAGGTGCCTAATACAGGGGAATCTGGGCTCAGTCACAGCCTCTTAATGTTTATTTGAATATCACTAAAATCTAAGTGACACATGGTGATATTTAATGCCTTCTCAGGGAGACCTTGTTTATGGGCAAAAAACCAGAATGGGCTGTAAAAACTGAATTCCGGTGTTACCTTGACTCTGTTTTCTCTTTCATACACATCCAGGCTGCTGTCGTCAATGAAACTTGAAATTCCCTTTTTCTGGTTTTATTTTTTGGGGTGTTTTTTTGCATGCAAAATGGCCAAGATACATCTCTTAACCGCTGCTTATGTGCTTGCAAAAGTATTTATGGTCCCAGCGCAAATAAAATCTCCAAACATTTCAGAGAAGTCTTTCCTTCCGGCAGCTGCCACCAGCGCAGAGCCCTGTTGTGCCCGATCGCAGCAGCCCTTCCAGGTTTTTGAGCAGTTTTTGGGCTGGGAATTTCCCACCAAAGGAGGGGTAAATTATTTTGGGGGTCTCTGTACTTTGACTGCAATTTGCCATGATGGGCGTTTTACTGCCATATTGCAGAAGGGAATCATTAATCTGATGATTTGTTGGTTTTCTTGAAATTGCCTTTGCAAACTTGTCCTCTTTTCTAGCACTAAGCTCTGGGTCAGGAAATGATGCTTGGAAATGATGGGGTGCGTCTGACTTCTCTTTGGAGAGGGACCTCAGGCTTCTTCTGGAGCTCCATCTAGAGGGGAGGAAAATGGGCTGGTCTTGTAGGCTGGTGGCCTCTTGGGATCACCATGACTCTGGTGTCACCTTACCCAACCTTCTACCCTGTGGCACCTTGCCAGGGCTGTCAGCAGTGGCTTTCCTGGCCCTGTGGTCACTCTTGACCCTGTAGCTACTTTGCTGCTGAAAACCCTTCCTTCAAAGCCAGAAGCTGTGTTTAGCAGGGAGCACTCTACAGCCAAACCCAGTTCCTTTCCTTACCACCACTGGGGAAGGGGATTTCTCTACCAAACTTGAAAAGTAGGTGCCACTTCCTTGGCTAAGGATGTAGAAACCACATGGTGCTCAGTGGTTGCTTTTGGGGTTGGTTTCACAAGAGAAATCGTTGCGGTTTGGGCTGGGGCTTTCCTTGAGAGGAGGTCCCAGCTGGACGTTCCCAGCAGCTGTGCTGTGGCTGTGTGGGCAAGGTGGCCAGCATCTCCATGGACCTCTTTGCTCCAGCAGAGCTTGCTCCTCCAAGCTTTCCTCTTGCCGTGCTGACAATGGCACTGTCCAGCCCCATGGCACAACAGAGCACTTCCAGCGGCCATCAGCCAAACTGGAACATCTTAGCCATCAGCGCCGCAATAACCTCGAGGTTTCACCACGGAGGTCTTCGGTGACGGTTTACCTCCTGCCCTTGCTGAAGCAAGACATGAAGCAGAGGTTGGAGCAACGCATGGGCTTAGGTAGAGCATCACCTGTTGCAAACAGCTGTGTGCTCCAGCCATTGACTTTGTTTTAAAGTCCACTACATGATGTTCATATTTTAAATGCCATTAAAACACAACGGGGATGAGTGTCAGGTTATTTTCCCCTATCTGAGTCCTAATTCTCCCCCGTTTTTTTTATATCGGGCGGCACCGGGATTCCCAGCTACCCGATTATGCCCCCAAAAAAATCTGATTTAAACCTTAGCAACAGGGTAATTTTGTTTAGATTGTATTTATTCTTCTGCAAGAGTCATTGTTCTCTCCCATGCCTTGACCGATTCAAAGGCTGATGATAAAAGCCCTCGCTGACAATAATATGGTTGAGTTCAGCCTTTTGTTGGGGAGATTAAAATAGAGAATGAATTGTGAATAACATGGGAGGGCTAAAATTTAGTTGTCCCAGGCTGTTGTTTAATCACTTTAAGGGTAAGAAACTGCATTTTAATTATTTTCAGAACTACTGAGCATTAGGTTTTGTGTTGATATCTCTGGGGGCTGCAGGGGCTTGTACCCACCCGGTTGTTTAAGACTAGGATCATTTCAGTTTGCAGGAAATAGGTTTATAGCAATGATCTTAGGCTTATGATAGGTTTATAGCAATATATATATATAATATGTAATAGGTTTATGATATTAGGTTTATAATAGTTTTATATCTTTATATATAAAAATATAAATAAATATATATAGTAGGTTTATAGCAATAGCAATGATAGAAGATCCCTGGTTTCTTGCTGTGGCTCTAAGACCTGTTCCTACATCATCCCTTCGTCTTGAGCAAGGACACCACTCTTGAGCACGGAAGATGGCAAGGAAAATAGATTTAAAAAGACAGTTGGAAAAAATAGATGGGGAGAAAAAAAAAAAAGGAAAGTGGAAATAGAGCCACTGATGGCAAACAGAGTTTGGTCCTTTGTCAGGAGCTGATGAGAAGAAATGTTTGGGAGACTGATCTGCTAGAAATGCCAGCAGCATGAATGATAAGAGGGATCGCCCCAAAACTCTGCTGGCCCCAAAATCCTTTCCTTGCTGAGGGTATCTTGGCTGCTCTCTGGGCACAGGCTCCTTTCTGCCAGGTTATTTATGTTCCCAGTGAACTTCCCACTCAAATCAGCATCTTGAAAAGCTTCACAACCCTTCTCATAGACAGCCTTTCTCCCCAGCTGCTCTTACCTGCAGTCCCCATAATTGGCAATCATTTCCCTAATTGCTCACAAAGCAGATGTTCTCTCTGTGGTCGCATCAAAACGGCTTATACTGTACTATATACATGAGCACACAGCATTAAAGGACTAATTCCTGTAAATAAGCCTATTAAAAGGCTAGAAATAATGCCGCCAACTAAACTGTCAATGGCAGCTGGATCCCACTGGTTTTATTAATTTGTTATTTGTAACGCGGCAATCCCCTTCTGCTCAGGACTGGGATGCCCTTGTGCTTGGCCAGTTGATCTTCTGTTGTGGATGGTATATGTCTTAGCATACGGGATCAGTCCTTTGCATTGTTTCCAGCTAATAAATCACATTTATAGGTAATTAACACTACACCTGACATATCCCCAGTATTACTGGTGAACGGGAGAAGAGACCAGTTCGTGCAGTTCAAGCAGGGGAACTGTGCTTTCAAGGCTTTAGGTGACGTTGCTAAAGAAAAAAATTAATCTTACTTATTTTCCTGCCTCAAAGGGTGAAAAAAAAGTGCTTTCCCAATTCTTCTTCAAGTGCACTTTGCTTTTCACCCTTCATAGGGAACAGGTTATAGACAACAGTGCAGAGGCTTTATGTATATATTTAGGGTTGGGTTTTTTTCTCTGGTTACTTCTACTAATTTAAGTAGGGGCTGGGATACTTTCTATAAATTAGGATGGCCAAAGAATGGTTGTTCCTTTTTTGATTTTCTGGGGGGTCACAAATGATCTGTCATTGCTCCATCTTTTCATACCCCCAGCAACTGCCTCAGAGCTCACAGTGTTGCGTTTTGATCCGAATTTCACCTGCAACCTGGGTGAGAGCTTCAGCAGCCATTTGCATTTAAGCAGCAGCTTATTTTAATGATAGCCTTCAGATGGGCAAAAGATACTTGTAAGAACAGCATCCTTGCTATCAGCCATGTGGTAGCTGAAGTCTCTAGGTCATCCCCAACTGATTATTCTGTGTTTCCTACTTTGGACATTTACATTTTACTTGCATAAAGGTCCCTTGCTGCTTTCAGGTGAGAGCTTTTCTCTCCCTCTTTCTTGGACCAAAAGTTTTAGCTGAAGCTTCTGAAATCCCATATGCTGACACGGAGAGGTGTGAAGTTACAGCCCAGAAGCCCTGCTGCATGTCTGGGTTTAGAAGATCACAGGTCTTGCACTGGAAGATGTTGGCAGCGCTCAACTCCTGCCCTTCTCCAGAAAAAAACTGAGGCTGTGCCTGAGCTCAGGGCACAGGTTTTGCCAGCAATTTGTTTTTTAGCCTCTGCATCCACTTGGGAAGTGGTGACTCCTGGTCCTCGTCAGCGGTGCTGGCTGAAGTCAAGCGGCCGGGCTGTCCATCATGTGGTGGCCCTGGATGATGGAGAAATGCAGAGTCTGCCATTACAGTAAAGAATATTATTAGCTTTGAACACAGTTTTGGCCCCTGACCCCACTTGTTTATCACCATTTCATCCTCTTGATAGATTCGCCATCCAGTGAGAATGGAAAAATTAAGGCGTTTTGATGAGCTGACTTTTTAAAGCAGCATCATTCTGGGTTTGCGGCTCCAGAAAAACCTGTCAGGGCATTTTCCTTTCACCTAGAAGTGAACTCTGGTATCTTATTTGTAGGTTTTGTTGAAAAATGCTCGTGTCTGGGAGCAGTTGCACTGCAACTGCTCCCAGTCACATTTTTCAGCTTGAAACATTCAGCAGAAGGCATGTCTCAAAATGCTTTTGGCACTTGAATGAAAGTCAGAGAGGAAAACGTTTGCAACTCTGGTTCCCCTTGTTTGCAAATCTCGTTTAAAGACCCTCACAGCCACTGGTAAAATTATGCTTTTGGTTTTTTCTCTAGCAAACTGCAACAGAAACACAGGTAATGTGAGATGCAGGGGATGCATCCCTAGCCCCAGTCTGGCTATCACCATTGTCCTCGACCTGTTTTTTCCAGTCTAATACATGCAAATATATGTAAAGAGTAAAGACTGTTCCACCAAGTCTTGCACATTTGTTTAGAAAGAAGGAAAACAAGCTGAATTTACAGGGAATTTGCAAGCTGAATTTTAAGACCCATATATAAAAAGACCCAAAAAGCGGCTGGCAGCGGCCACTGATGCTGACCGAGGCATTGCTTTCTGGCGTCTTTATTTTCCCTGCACTCACAATCATAATGTCATTAATATGGAGCTTTTTGAGAACTGGAGTATATCCTAATTAGCAGCCTCTGATTTTTTTTCTAGTTTCATAATCAGTGATCTTGGCTACACCAGAAGTGTTACTGTGGCAACAGGGCTGAACTGAGCAGCGGTGCAGAATTACCGCAGGTAAATTGGTGATTTTACAGATCCACGGCACTTTCTTAGCCCAAGGGCTGCTCCGTGGGACGGGCTGGCTGCTCCCCGCACCCTACAGGTGTCCCGGGCGGATTTCATGGTAAGCACAACCAGCGATTAAGCTGCATGACCGAACGCATGCGTTTTAATTGGAGCTTAGCCTCTGTAATGAGATTTTAAGGCTGTCATGCGAATGATCCCCTCCGACACCTTTGTTTTAAGTAGGATGCTCTGACCGCTCGCCACCCGAACACTCCAGCTCCCCAGCTTGGTCTCGCTGGGAGCTGGGAGTTCATCTCGGTCCTGTAGAAAGGGCTGAGCCCAAAAGCTGGGCTTTATTTTTTGTGGGTTGTTTTTTTTGTTTTTTTAAGCCTTGTTTCTCCTCCCCGTGTACCATTCGCTCATTCTCTGAAAGGCATTTTGCTAGATAGGGATGTTATTATGCTAAATAATGGCCATGCTTCATCCTGACTCCTCAGTCAAATGCGACCGGTCTTTTTCATAGCTGGTAAGTGAAATGCACTTATGTTTTCTTTGTACATGTTACAAACGATGCCTAGGACAAAGAAGGGGACACTCTAAAGTGGAATCTTAAAGAGATATATTCCTGTATGACTTGACTTTTTAAAAAAAAATTATTTGTTAATTAATTATTTTGAATAATGATGTGAACTGGCTTCACTCGAGCCTTTTGGGCAGTTACTCTCCGCTTCCCAGCACCACATTGCAGCTGCAAAGTGGGGGAAAGCACACCAGGAGACCATATTTTTGGGTCTCATACTCACCAAGGGTTTTTACAATCTCTGGGCGTGTTGCTTTGGCAGATCCATTTTAATTACCCAGAAGAAGGTCTCGCCTCCCTCTCTTCTTTGCAATGCAGCTTCTGCCACCCCACCAACCCTCACCAGCCTGGCCTGGAGCAAAACCCTGCATGCCCAGCTCCTTCATTCTGGTCTTGGCTCAGAGTCAGTCCTTCACCTTCATCCTCACTGACCTGACAGCTCCCTTGGGCTTCACTCACCACTCCCCTTTTTCTTAGGACTTCACCTTCTCTCAGCTTTGTGCTTGTCCCGCCTTGATGCTCCTGTCCTTTAGGAAACGCTCTACGCGTAGTCGTTCTCCATTGCTACAGGTCCAGGAATCTCTTCATCCCCTTTTGTCTCCCTCCACAATTTATTCCCTGACCCATCCTGGTTTATTATTCTAGAGGTGCAAGAGAAGCGACATGCGCTCCCCCAATTAGACAGCAGTGGCGCTGGCAGAAAAGAGTAGCTGAGGGCAAATTAAACCTGTCCTAATTATGAGGGTTATTTAGAAAATTATTAGGGAAATAATTAGGCATATTTGTAGCTCTTCTTCTGCGAGGCACTTGGGGCAGCTTTCAGACAGTCACTCTGCTTGCTGTGCCAGCAGCGAGGCTAGGAGTGTCCATCCATGGAGCTCAATGGGCAAGGACTGGAGGTCATCGAGCACCTTGCTCTTAGCTGTGCCACCGATCTACCCCTGCCATAGCCAGGGATGGAGCCTGTATCTCCTGGCTTTTACTTCTGTATTTTTAGCATGAGACCATCAAGTCTCTAGGCTCTATGTTAGTATTTGCAGTACAGAGAGAGATTTCCTTCCTAAAAGCAAGGCAATACAGAAAACTAAGATTCTGGTATACCACAGTTACAGAGAACAGATATCCACAGTCAACATTTCTACATCTCTTTAGGAGCCTGAACTATTTCACGTCTGGATTATTTAAGCATCCACATTCATTGATGTCCTTCTCTGTGTTTTTGCTTAAAACCTCATCAGTTTAGTTTCCCTGTCTCCTAACCGGGATGATAATTCCCTAGTCTCAGGGCTCTTCTAGAAGGCTCAAATGTCAGTCTTGAGATGCTCCAAGCTCCTTTAGAAGAGGCTATTATGATGAGTTCATTTCCTCTGAGCAGTTTTTTGATTCTCTGTTAGTGGCTGCTGGAGGTGTCTCGTATATTGCAAAGGGCTGTCATGGTGTGCAGTAACTGGTGCTTGTTCACTGAACAACAATGTAGAGTTGGAGGGACACTGGTGGAATCCCGAGATACATCCTGAACAGTGTAGGGGTCTCCTCCTCAGTGCTGGATGTTATCTTATTCCACTATGACCTTAAATCCTAGGAGGTTTCCCTTCTGAGAAGTTAGCAGGTTAGTAAGTTAGAGAATCACAAAATGACAGAGTGGTTGAGGTTGGAAGGGACCTCTGGAGGTCATCTGGTCCAACTCCTACTCAACCAGGGACACCTAGAGCTGGTTTCCCAGGATCTTGTAGAGATGGCTGTTTAATCTGCAAGGAGTGAGACTCCTCAACCTCCCTGAGCAACCTGTCCGAATGCTCAGTCACCCTTGCAGTGAAAAGGTGTTTCCTGATGTTTAGGGGGACCCTCCTGTGTCTCAGTTTGTGGCCATTGCCTCTGGTCCTGTCTGGAAAGAGCCTGGCTCTGTCCTCTTTGCGCCCTCCCTTCAGGTGCTTATAGAGATTGATGAGACCCCTCCTGAGCCTTCTCTTCTCCAGCCTGAACAGTCCCAGCTCTCTTAGCCTTTCCTCATAGCAGAG